>CM059427.1:158624370-159234607 GCA_030390025.1 Squalus acanthias | reverse complement strand
GAGAGAGAGAGAGAGAGAGAGGCCGCGAGAGAGAGAGAGAGAGAGAGGCCGCGAGAGAGAGAGAGAGAGGGAGGCCGCGAGAGAGAGAGAGAGAGAGAGGCCGCGAGAGAGAGAGAGAGAGAGGGAGGCCGCGAGAGAGAGAGAGAGAGAGAGGGAGAGAGAGAGAGAGAGAGAGAGGGAGAGAGAGAGAGAGAGACTGACCCAGAGAGAGAGAGAGAGAGAGAGAGAGAGAGAGAGGGACCCGGAGAGAGAGAGAGAGAGAGAGAGAGAAATAGAGAGGGACCCGGAGAGAGAGAGAGAGAGAGAAATAGAGAGGGACCCGGAGAGAGAGAGAGAGAGAGAGAGAGAGAGAGAGAGAGAGAGAGAGAGAGAGAGAGAGAGAGGGACCCGGAGAGAGAGAGAGAGAGAGAGAGAGAGAGAGAGAGGGCCGAGAGAGAGAGAGGGCCGCGAGAGAGAGAGGGCCGCGAGAGAGAGAGAAAAAGGAGAGAGAGAGAGGGGCCGGAGAGAGAGAGAGAGAGAGAGAGAGAGAGGCGGGGGCGAGTGAGAGGGGGGCGGGGGCCAGAGAGAGAGGGAGAGAGAGGCACGCGGGGGCTGCGAGAGAAAGAGGCAGTGGCCGTGAGGAAGGGGGGAAGGAAAGAGAGAGAGAGAGAGAGAGAGAGAGAGAGGGCCGTAGTGAGGAGAGAAAGAACTTGCATTTATATAGTGCCTTTCACAACCTCAGTACATCCCAAAGCACTTTACAATGAAGTACTTTTGAAGTGTAGTCGCTGTTGTAATGTAGGAAGAGTGAGTGAGGGAGGGGCAGTGGCAGAGAGTGCATGTATGCTCAGAGAGGAGAGAAAAAGAGTTAAGCAAGGGGAGGGGGGGGGTAGAAGAGCAAAAGAGAGCGCGCAGAGATGCAAGGGCACGAAACGCGAGAATTAGTACTGCATATTTCAGCATGCATGGGAGTGGATAAAATGTTATGCTCCAGGGACTCTCACGAAACGCAATGCAGATTGGGACTTGATGTAATATTTACTTATAGTGCAGCCTGACTCTCAGGTGATTTCACCATCTGCAGACCACTCACACAAAGGAAAATGGAAAGTAAACTTAATAGAAGGCAGAGACAAGAGTATTTTCTTGCAAATACCATACCTGGACCTATGGCTCTGAAGTCCATTGCAAACAATTTCCAAAACCTACTTGTACTGGCCTAGAAACCCACTGAAATACTGGTGAAGTAAAACAAATAATGCTGGAAATGCACACAATGTCAGTCACGATCTGAAAAAGAAAGATGAGTTAACATTTTCCTTTTGCATGTAACTAATTCCAATGAAGGAGCCCATCATAAACTTTGATCTACCTATTTAATTATGCATTTTGTTTTCTTACAAATAAAGCTAAATACAACAACAACTTGTATTTATATCGCGCCTTTAACGTAGTAAAATGTCCCACGGTGCTGGACAGGAATATTTTAAGACAAAAAATTTGACACCGAGCCACAAGGATAAATTAGGGCAGGACACCAAAAGCTTGGTCAAAGAGGTAGGTTTTAAGTAGCGTCTTAATGGAGGAAAGAAAGGTAGCGAGACAGAGGTTTAGGCATTGAATTCCAGAGCTTTGGGCCTAGGCAACAGAAGGCACGGCCACCAATGGTTGAGTGATCATAATCAGGGATGCTCAAGAGGGCAGAATTAGAGGAGCGCAGATACCTCGGGGGGGGTTGTGGGGCTGAACGAGATTACAAAGATAGGAACGGGCGAGGCCATGGAGGGATTTGAAAACAAGGATCAGAATTTTGAAATCGAGACACTGCTTAACCAGGAGCCAATGTAGGTCAGCGAGCACAGGGGTGATGGGCGAACGGGACTTGGTGCGAGTTAGGACACGGGCAGCTGTGTTTTGGATAACCTCAAGTTTACGTAGGGTGGAATGTGGGAGGCCAGCCAGGAGTGCGTTGGAATAGTCAAGGCTAGAGGTAACAAAGGCATGGGTGAGGGTTTCAGCAGCGGATAAGCTGAGGCAAGGGCAGAGACGGGCGATGTTACGGAGGTGGAAGTAGGTCGTCTTTGTTCTGCTGCGGATATGTGGTCGGAAGCTCATTTCAGAGTCAAATATGACACCAAGGTTGCGAACAGTGTGGTTCAGCCTCAGACAGATGTTAGGGAGAGGGATGGAGTCAGTGGCTAGGGAACGGAGTTTGTGGCGAGGACCGAAAACAATGGCTTTGGTCTTCCCAATATTTAATTGGAGAAAATTTTTGCTCATCCACAACTGTATGTCGGACAAGCAGTCTGACAATTTAGAGACCGGGGAAAGGTCGAGAGAAGAGGTAGTGAGGTGTCGTCAGCATACATGTGGAAACTGACGCTGTGTTTTTGGATAATGTCGCTGCAGACAACTGAAGGAGGACGAGGAGGGGTAGTTTACCTTTGTCACAGTCACAAAGGATATCATTTGTGACTTTGATGAGAGCCGTTTCGATACTGTGGCAAGGGCGGAAACCTGATTGGAGGGATTCAAACATGGAATTTCGGGAAAGATGGGCACGGATTTGGGAGGCGACAACACGTTCAAGGACTCTGAAGAGGAAAGGGAGGTTGGAGATGGGGCGGTAGTTTGCAAGGACGGAGGGATCAAGGGTTGTTTTTTTTTTATAGGAGATGGGTGATGACGGCAGATTTGAGGGAGACAGTACCTGAGGAAAGAGAACCGTTAACAATATCAGCTAACATGGGAGCCAAAAAAGGAATGATTCTGGAATAGTGAGCAATTTTGGCAGACGAGAGCAGGACCCGATAATGCTTTATGTGGTCCAGCCAGATCTGGTGGTGAATGGCTAAACCAGTTGTCCGCCATATCCGTTCAAGTCTACGTCCCTTGGACTTAAGGGGGCAAAGATGAGAGCCGTACCAGAGGGAACAGCCAGGGTGAGAGAGGGTAATTGTTTTAGTAGGGACGAGGGCATCAAAGGTGGTGGTGAGGGCGTGGTTGAGCAGATCGGTCGCTGCAGAAATGTCATGGTAAATGGAAGGCCAGATGCTGGACAGTTGGGATTTCATAAGTGCAGTTGTCAGAGTTGGGAGAGAGTTTTTTCCAGGGACAGACACAGAAGGAAGTAGGTGGGGGGGGGGTGGAAGGGGGATGTGGGTGGAGAGCGATACGAGGAAATGGTCAGAGATGGATTTATCTGCAATTGACACGATGGGAGTAGCGAGGCCACAAGAGATGGCAAGGTCGAGGGGGTGGCCGCGAATATGGGTTGGGGAGTTTACATGGAGGCAGAGATTCAGGGAGGATAGGAGGCTAGTGATCTCAGAGGAGAGAGAGCATGATGAATTGAGATAGAGGAAACCCTGCTATTTTCCCTTAGGTGAAAGGAAATAGGTCACTATATTTTCCCAGTGTGTATAGGATACTTAAACCTGAAGTTATATAGCAATGGCTTTTTCAGTGTAAGCTGATGGAAAGTCAGTCATTACCAACTGAGCCATTTGAAAAGCTAAAACTAGTGCTCAAACAAGACATATAGCCTACCAAGGTCCAGGTTTGATTTCATTTCTCTGCTTAGTTAGCTGACATAGTTGAAGAAGTTAGCTTCACTATTGGTCACTTGGAGCAAGTTGTCAGAGAACGGTTCATCCCAGCACAAGACAACATCTTCAGAAGTGAAGGAAGAAATTCAACAAAACTAATGAATAAAATGCAGGAGTAGTTTAGGTGAACAGCACTAAGAGCTATAAACTGAATTTACTTAGAGCAGGTCTGCAAAAGTTTTATGTTAACCCTGCATTATCAAAATAATTTACACATATTTAATATGTAGAACAATTAGGAGCGAACAAATTACAGGACTATATATGCAAGAAGAATTCTTTGCTATCAAGCCCGAAGACCAAATCATGTATGGTTGAGTCTCATTTGAAACCAGAGGTTGGGTTACAGCTTTGAAATACAGGTTGAGCGTCCAAAATCCAGAGTTCCGGAATCCGGGACGATTGGTGGCAGGGTCGTCCGGAATCCGGAACTCCGGATTTTGGACGCGCAACCTGTACTTCAAAAAGCCATTAACTTTTGTTGGTTTTTTTGAAAAATCCCATGAAAAATGCAAGTGATGCAATAAAACTTTAGTGTTGTGTTTTATCCTCCTTAATCTGCACAGCGCCACTAAGTGTTTCCGCCAGGCTGCGGCCATGGCACCACGCCGCCCTGTTGGCCTAGTGTGGGCCATCGGATGCTCTGCAGAGCTCGCAGTGTCCCTCCCCTTTAACAGAAGGGGAGGGGCGGAGCGGAGAAATGCGCCAGCGCTCCGCGGAGCGGCCCAGGCATTTCCGGACTCGGAACGTGTTTCTGATGTCCGAAGTCTGGAAACGCCCGAGCCCAGGTTGCGATATTTCCGGACTTCGGACATCAGAAACACGTTCCGAAGTCTGGAAAAACACAAAAACCGGCTCGGCCTCGGTCCCGAGGTTGCCGGATTCAGGACGCTCAACTTGTACCTGCAAAGCACACACACACGCAAGGTCATTAAGTTAGTAATTCTCATTTCAGTCAGCTATTGCCCTCCACAAGGTAAACAGACAGGTAAACAGCAAAAGTAGAGCAATGGGGCATCAGTGAAATGTACAGAACTGGTCAGTTCCATCATATTGCAGACATAATAAATTTACAGTTTTTACAGATATTTTAAAAAGTTTATGTACATCTATCTGAAAATAGGTCCAAGTGAGAAGTGTCTTCGATGATGGTTCACAGAATTTATTCATTATGTAACTAAGCCAAACAGACCAGGAAAGCTCCAGGTTTGACATAAGTCTGGACTGAGTTAGCTGGAGCAGTAGTCGGGGTGTTGCAATTAGCTTCATCTCCAGGTTAGGAAGGGGAAGTCAGCCATGGCTCCTATTGCTGATTACTATTCATAGACCACTGGCAGACGAGCATGTGTGGACTCGTCAAGTTCAGATGAGACACCCCCAGTCATACAATTTGTATTCAACTTTACAGCTGCACAAGAACGTCAACTTGGGCAATATACCCAAGGGTAACTGGCCCCCAAAGAACTGTACCCTAGCCTTCAGAAAGTAGGGGAAGAAAGAAAATTGGCAAGAAAAAGTTAGCTGCGGGCAGCAAGAGGGAGAGCATTGGAGCTGAGCTGCGTTCATTGAATGCGGAAAACCTTACCCATGGTAAGTCATCTAATATCCATTATTCAAATCCATGAACAAATAGAACCATACAAAAGTAGTGCAGAATCTGGAAACAATACTAGTGAGGATTTAAATGTGCATATCATCTTAAACCTCTGCAAAGTGACCTACCCAGAGGCAGGAGATCAAGACATTGTTTTTGTTAAAGCATGCAAGTTTCCTTCGGGTACCTACCCTACAGTTAGCATGGATCAAAACCTCAAAATTGGCCATCAGTCAAGAATGGGTTCCAGCTTTCCCTGGTGGTTGCTGACCAGACAAGGAGATATGTTCTACTACTCACTGTGTCACTAACACTTGCTTAATGATGGGTTTACGAAAGATTTTATTCTGACAGGGAAAAAAATTATCTGGATTAACAAATAATCTTAATTATAAACCGACATAGAACGTTTTTTTAAATACTTTATTTTAACAGAAAAGTGTGTGGCAACTAAAGCATTGGTGCCATGATTCCTGGGATAAATGAACCAAGATAATTTCTCGCAAAAGCAGCAGACAGGATTGTAAATCAAACAAGATATAGTAGGTCCATCACTGAAGAATTACCTTCTAAAATTCTACATGCCGAGCGAAGTGTCAACAATCTAACTCAAATGCAAAAATGCTTGCCAAAAAACATTAGTTCAAACAGTTCTGCCACACAATTTGTTCAGAACAAGGATTCAAATTCCAGGCAGGAATCAGCTAGCAAAAGGTTCACTCTTCCCAGCACCATTCATGAGCCTAGAGATCGCTCTGTAACTAAATTTCATAGGTGGGCAGAATTCTTGAGCCAGTTATTTTAATCCAAGTGAAGGGAGTCACCAGCCTTGATTAAGCATCTGTAAATAGCACAGGATGACTGGAATGTCACACCCAAGGGGCTTTAGCTGAAGTGTTGCCACTAGACATTTTGTATAACAAAGACTTCAGAACTAAAGTTTTACTAGGTTGCAACTAGTTCACCAGGCTAGGCTATCTTTCAATAGCAAAATGGATAGAAGCCTGCAGGTTGCTATATCATATTCTGCCACCCACTCACAACCTGAATCAGCAGATCCCTTTGTTTAACTATGGTTTCCTCTGCCTTGATCAACAGGGAAAATAAAATTACATTCTACATGTTAAGGGAGTCCACTCATGCAGCAGGACTGGATGATCCCTGCTGAGTGCAGCCAATACAAGCAATTCCTGCTAATATAAGGTAATGAGCACACAAAGCTCACTCCTTGAAGGACAGCAGAACTAACTAAATTGCTCAAAATTCAAACCTATTTGCGTGCCAGATGATGCATGATGGAATCTTCACACCCAGCCCCTTCCAGATATGCATCCCATCCTATAAAGGGTGCAAGATTTCTTCCAATGGTCTTATCAAATTTATATTGTGAGTAACTGCCCTGTACTCGCACCAAGTCCAGTTCACCCATCACCCTTGTGCTTGCTGACCTACAATGGCTGCCGGTCCGGCAACATCTCAATTTTAAAATTCTCATCCTAGTTTTCAAATCCCTCCATGGCTTCCCTTCCCATCATTGTAAACTCCTCCAGTCCTACAACCCTCAGATCTCTGTGCTCCTCCAATTTCTGGCCTCTTGCACAGCCCCAATTTTCATTAGTCCACCATAAGCAACTGTGCCTTTAGCTGCCGAGGCCCAAGCTCTGGAACTCCCTCCCATAACCTCTCCACATCTCCTCCTTCAAGACGCTCCTTAGAAACGTGCCTAAAACCTGCTTTTAATCAAACTTTTAGTCACCTTTCCCAATATCTCCTTACGTGGCTTTACGTCAAATTTTGTTTGATAACGCGCCTATGAAGGGCCTTGGGACGTTTTACTATGTTAAAGGCACTAAATAAATATAAGTTGTTTTTGTACAAACCAGAAGTTCCCAGATTTGATCTACATTCTGTGCTGAATTCACTGACCTCAATCATAATTGAAATGTACCCCAGCTAGGAAGAGGAGAAAACTGGCAGACACTTGGCAAAAATTTTAAAAATGGGACGCAAGACCCAGAACTGTTACTAGACACATTAAGAGATAAAATATGTGGGGCAGACAACATAACATCCATAAACAGGAGGGGAGGGCTGGGTGATAGTAGGTTAGATACCTCGAGAATCTGGATTCAATATTTAGACCAGACTGATGGGATAAGTCACCTCCTGGGTTGGCTGCAAGGATCGTGTGTAAATTGAATTTGGGACATCTCAATCCACTTTCTACTAGGGATGGATGACAGCACACAAACTGCCCCCAATTCTGCACTAATTGGCAAGCTCATTCAGACCACAGGATGATTGGTGTGAGAAAAATAAAAGTGCCACACTAGTGCAATAGGAGGTGTTCTTCTGAACTTGGGGCCGAGACACTTTGTCAGGCATAGTAGAGGGAGCTTGATAGTGGTATACTTGACCTGATAATTCTCAATGCTAAAGTGGAAATCCCCAGCACCAACATCCCTCACCTTGATAAGCACAGCATTCACAAAAAAAATACACCTAGAAATAATGCAAGCGCACAAAGGATTGAAGGTGCGAGACAAAGTTAAATCTAGAAGAGAAATAAACAAATCAAAGATGATTAAAAGTACAAAGATATTAAAGGAAAATAAACAAAACAAATAAAAAGGAATTATTGGCAGTACTCAAACAATTCCCACAATTATGCTTTCTTGAAATATTAGCAGCAACTATCCAGTCATTGGACAAGTTAATACTACAGTCTGAAAACAACCACAGTGGGTTAAGCTCCTTCATATATTATCCAAGTGATGTATTTAGTAGTCTTAAACTTCACCATTTATAAGAACTCAGAATTTTTAGACCCAACATAAACAGAACTCTGCCCTTTTTGGGGATTACTACATAATTAATTAGAGAAGAACTTTGCGTTTCTCTGCTTTAATGGTATCTGCTCCCTGGCTCAGCGTTGTTTTGGTCTCCACCTTTAAGGTCAGGAATTTCTGAGATAGGCCACTGACCATCCTGGAAATGTCACTCCTTTACATATTGGGGGAAATCCCCGTAAACTGAAGGCAGCAGCCATTACATCCAGTTTCCCACATTTGTTGAAATGAGATCTGACTTCTCTAGAAAGTTAGCTGTGGTCCCTTACTTCAGTTCACTGGAATTGGAGTTGGCAGTGATTGCAACGCATAGACAGGAAGTAGACACCAATATGGTCAACAAGGCTCCCAGGATTTCCTCTCCTCAAGACCTTTATAGAATAGGAAACAGTGGGGCAAGTATATGGAAACATTTCCACTTATGAAAACAAGAAACCATCTAGAAGGAATTCAACTTTCCTAGCTGCCGCAGCATGGTCTCAAGTTTTTATTTATTTCAAAGGCGGTCACATGCTCTCAAAGTAACCCAGCGACATGCAGAACACGAAGAATAGCAGGACTCTGGCAACACGTTACAAACCTGTATACTGTTCTAGCGTAAGGGTTGGGAATGAGTTTGCACTCCCTGCCCCAATCTTATCCCCCAATTTTCTGCTTTCCTTCCACTGAAAGCTGTGACTCATGCTGGGGCATTCTTCAGAAATGAGCCCATGCAATAAATAATCAGTAAGCTGTTCAACAGCTGGGAGCAACACAGCCAAGTCCAATCCTGTGCTCACCCAATGTCCACATAAGCACACTTTTTCACTGGACAGCAACCAAGAAAATGAACCCTGAATTTATCCCCTCCCTAACTGAGGCCCAGTGCAGCATCTCTACTGCACCGATCAGGCGTCAATCCTGGGACCTTCCTAGTCTGGACAAGAACATAAGAAATAAGAGTAGACCATTCAGCCCTTCGAGCCTGCTCCGCCATTCAATAAGATCATGGCTGATCTTCGACCTCGACTCCACCTTCCTGCACTATCCCCATATCCCTCGGTTCCCGTAGTACCCAAAAATCTACTGATCTCTGTCTTGAACATACTCAACGACTGAGCAGCCACAGCCTTCTGAGGTAGAGAATTCCAAAGATTCACAACCCTTTGAGTGAAGAAATTTCTCATCCAAGTCCTAAATGGCCAACCCCTTATGCTGAGACGGTGACCCTTAGTTCTAGACTCCCCAGCCAGAGGAAACATCCTCCCAGCATCTACCCGGTCAAGCCCCTTAAGAATTTTAAACATTCAATGAGATCACCTCTCATTCTTCTAAACTCTAGGGAACATAGGCTTAGTCTGCACAATCTCTCCTCATAGGACAATCCCCCATCCCAGGAATCAGTCTAGTGAACCTTCATTGCACTCCCTCTAAGGCAAGTATGTCCTTCCTTAGGCTAGAGACCAAAACTGTACACAGTACTCCAGGTGTGGTCTTACCAAGGCCCTATATAGCTGCAGCAAGACTTCTTTACTCTTGTACTCCAATCCTTTTGTGATAAAGGCGAAAATACCATTTGCTTTCTTAATTGCTTGCTGTACCTGCATGTTAACTTTCTGCGATTTATGTACAAGGACACCCAAGTCCTCTGAATACCAACATTTCCCAATCACTCACCATTTAAAAAATATTTTGCTTTTCTATTTTTCCTACCAAAGTGGATAACTTCACATTTCTCCACATTATATTTCATCTGCCGTGTTCTTGCCCACTCACTCAACATGTCTATATCCCTTTGCAGCCTCTGTGTCCGCCTCACAAATTACTTTCCCACCTAGCTTTGTTTTGTCAGCAAACTTGGATATATTACACTTGGTCCCCCTCATCTAAGTCATTAATATAGATTGTAAATAGCGGAAGCCCAAGCACTGATCCTTGCAGTACACCACCAATTACAGCTCAGTCCACATAGTGTACTTTGCTAGATTCAGAATATCCTTCCTCCTCCCTTCCCCACCAACTCACTACTTTCCCCAACATTCTATATTGGTGCTATTGTCCAAAATCTCACGAACTGGGTTTAAAAAGGCTTTCATAACTATCGTAACTACTTTATGTTATCCAATTGTACTTTCTGGTTTTGCTCAAGATTAAGAAAACAGCTTTCAAATTTCAGTTAATTTGTGAGTCAGATTATTGTATATGAATGATGAATCTCAAAACAGAGTACAAATCCAATAATCAAATGCAATATTTGCAGCTGTTCGAAATTCAATCCAAAACTGACCTGTGCTAGATGCTTAACACGCATTTAAATTGTAAGTGACACAACCAAGACACCAACTATATGGACTTGCTTTCAGACAATATACATCCCAACAGCCTAGCTAAATACTCAATGCACAACATCTTTATTTTTGTCAATGGTGTAAATACTCTACAGCAATACATGATTTGAATGACCAAAACTGTACATTCCACACCCATTGAGGCATTTATTTAACCTTCTGATCAATTAATCTCTTTAATCAACTCATCCAAAACAAAAGACCTGCACAACATTAACAAAAGAATGCCCTTAGGAAAAAAAATTCCTAACTTGTTACATAGAAAGCATTACATACAGTCGTTCAGATTGTAATAAATTAAGTTCAAGAAATGCACTGCAACCTCCAGTGTTAGCTTGGCTCAGTTGGTAGTACTCTCGCCTTTGGGTAGGAATACTATAGGTTCAAACCAGGTTCAGGACTTGAGCTGTAGTACTGAAAAAGTGTGCTGTATTTTCAGAGGTATCATTTTTGGAATGACACCATAAACTGGAGCCCGATACTCTGTTTAGGTAGACACAAAAGTGTAGGGAGTTCTTCCAGTGTTCTGGCCCATTCATCTCTCAACCAACATCACCAAAACAAGTGATTTGATCATCATCAAATTGCTATGCAAATTGGCTGCCTACAAAACAACAAGTACACTTAAAGCACTTTAGGACATCCTAAGATTTAAAAAGACAATATAAATGCAACTTCTTACTTTCCAACTCCTTTTGCAATAATTAATAGAAAAGGGACACCTAGAGTCAGAGTTCTAACGGCACAGAAGGAGGCCATTCGCCCCATCGAGTCCATGCCGGCTCTCTGTAGAGCAAACTAGTCAGTCCCATTACCCCGCTCTATCCCCGTAGCCCTGCAAGTTTATTTCCCTCAAGTGCCTATCCAGTCTCCCCTTGAAAACATTAAGTGTCTTCGCTTCCGTCAGCAGCAAGTTCCAGGTCATCACCACTCGCTGCGTAAAAAAGTTTTTCCTCACATCCCCCCCTGTATCTCTTGCCCAAAACTTTAAATCTGTGTCCCCTAGTCCTTGTACCATCGACCAATGGGAACAATCTTTCCCTGTCTAGCCTAACCAAACCTGTCATAATCTTGTACACCTCTATCAAATCACCCCTCAACCTCCTTTGCTCTAATGAAAACAAATCCAGCTTCTCCAACCTGTCCTTGTAGCTAAGATCCCCCATGCCCTTGTAGCTAAGATCCCCCATGCCCAGAACCAGTGTGTACGGGATTTTTTTTAGACCAATACATTGAGGAGCCAACTAGGAAACAGGCTATCCTAGATTGGGTATTGTGCAATGAGAAGGGGTTAATTAATAATCTTGTTGTGCGGGGTCCTTTAGGGAAGAGTGACCATAACATGATAGAATTCTTCATTAAGATGGAAAGTGAAGAAATCCAATCCGAAACTAGGGCCCTAAATCGAAACAAAGGAAACTACGAAGGTGTGAGGAGTGAGTTGGCTGTGATAGATTGGGGAGCTTCATTAAAAGGCATGGCGGTGGATAGGCAACGGCTAACATTTAAGGAACGAATGCATGAATTGCAACAGTTATACATTCCTTTCTGGCGCAAAAACACAAAAGGAAAAGCGGCCCAACCATGTCTAACAAAAGAAATTAAGGATAGTATTAGATCCAAAGAGAGTCATATAAAGTTGCCAGAAAAAGTAGCAAGCCCGAGGATTGGGAGCAGTTTAGAGTTCAGCAAAAAAAGGACCAAGAGATTGATTAAGAGGGGAAAAATAGAGTATGAGAGTAAACTTGCAAGGAACATAAAAACGGATTGCAAAAGCTTCTACAAAGAAAAATGTAAGTCCCTTACAGTCAGAAACAGGAGAAATTATAATGGGGAACAAGGAAATGGCTGAGCAATTAAACAAATACTTTGGTTCTGTCTTCACAGAAGAGGACACATAACTTCCCAAAAATGCTAGGGAACCAAGGGTCTAGCGAGGAGGAGGAATTAAAGGAAAGTATTAGTAAAAAAATAGTGCTGGAGAAATTAATGGGACTGAAAGCTGATAAATCCCCAGGGCCTGATAATCTGTATCCCAGAGTACTAAAAGAGGTAGCCATGGATGCATTGGTTGTCATCTTCCAAAATTCTATAGATTATGGAACAGTTCCTGCAGATTGGAGGGTGGCAAATGTAACCCCACTATTTAAAAAAGGAGGGAGAGAGAAAACAGGGAACTACAGACTGGTTAGCCTAACATCAGTAGTAGGGAAAATGCTAGAATCTATTATAAAGGATGTGATGACAGGACACTTAGAAAATATCAACAGGATTAGACAAAGTCAACATGGATTTATGAAAGGGAAATCGTGTTTGACAAACCTACTGGAGTTTTTTGACGATGGAACTGGTAGAATAGATAAAGGAGAAACAGTGGATGTGGTGTATTTGGATTTTCAGAAGGCCTTTGATAAAGTCCCACATAAGAGGTTAATGTGCAAAATTAAAGCACATGGGATTCGGGGTAATATACTGGCATGGACTGAAAATTGGTTAACAGACAGGAAACAGAGAGTAGGAATAAATGGGTCTTTTTCGGGGTGGCAGGCAGTGACTAGTGGGGTACCGCAGGGATCAGTGCTTGGGCCCCAGCTATTCACAATATCTATCAATGATTTGGATGAGGGAACCAAATGTAATATTTCCAATAAAAACAGAAAATGCTGGAAATACTAAGCAGGTCAGGCAGCATCAGTGGAGAGAGAAAGAGAGTTAACGTTTCAGGTCGATGACCCTTCATCAGACCTGAAACGTTAACTCGGTTTCTCTCTCCACAGATGCTGCCTGACCTACTGAGTATTTCCAGCATTTTCTGTTTTTATTTCAGATTTCCAGCATCTGCAGTATTTTGCTTCTGTAATATTTCCAAGTTTGCTGACGACACGAAACTAGGTGGGGTTGTGAGGAGGATGCAAAGGGGCTTCAAGGCGATTTAGACAAGTTGAGTGAGTGGGCAAATACATGGCAGATGCAGTATAACGTGGATAAATGTGAAGTTATCCACTTCGGTAGGAAAAACAGAAAGGCAGAGTATTATTTAAACGGTGATAGATTGGGAAATGTTGATGTACAAAGGGACCTGGGTGTTCTTGTACACCAGTCACTGAAAGCAAGCAGTTTGGAAGACAAATGGTATGTTGGCCTTCATTATAAAGGATGTAGTAGCTGAGCACTTGAAAAACAGTAACAGGATCGGACAAAGTCAACATGGATTTACAAAAGGTAAATCGTGCTTGACTAATCTACTGGAATTTTGAGAGGATGTAACTGGCAAAATAGATAAGGGAGAACCAGTGGATGTGGTGTATTTGGACTTTCAAAAGGCTTTCGATAAGGTCCCGCATAAGAGATTAGCGTGTAAAGTTCAGGCACATGGGATTGGGGGCAAGGTATTGACTTGGATAGAGAACTGGTTGGCAGACAGAAAGCAGAGAGTAGGAATTAATGGGTCTTTTTCCGAGTGGCAGGCAGTGACTAGTGGGGTACCGCAGGGATCGGTCCTTGGACCCCAGCTATTCACAATATACATTAATAATCTAGATATGGGAACTAAATGTAATATCTCCAAGTTTGCAGATGACACAAAGCTGGGTGGGCGTGTGTGCTGCGAGGAGGATATCGAGAAACTCCAGGATGATTTGGACAGGTTGGGTGAGTGGGCAGAAGCGTGGCAGATGCAATATAACGTGGATAAATGCGAGGTTATCCACTTTGGTGTCAAAAACAGAAAGGCAGATTATCTGAATGGCAATAGATTGGGAGAAGGGGAAGTGCAATGAGATCTGGGTGTCCTTGTGCACCAGTCGCTGAAGGTAAGCATGCAGGTGTAGCAGGCGGTGAAGAAGGCAAATGGTATGTTGGCCTTCATAGCGAAAGGGTTTGAGTATAGGAACAGGGATGTCCTGCTGCAGTTGTACAGGGCCTTGGTGAAACCACACCTTGAGTACTGTGTGCAGTTTTGGTCGCCTTATCTGAGGAAGGATGTTCTCGCCATGGAAGGAGTTCAGCGAAGATTCACAAGGCTGATACCTGGGATGGCAGGAATGACATATGAGGAGAGATTGGGCTTATACTCGCTGGAGTATAGATGAATGAAAGGGGATCTCATCGAAACATATAAAATTCTGACAGGTCTGGACAAACTAGATGCAGGAAGAATGTTCCCGATGGTCGGAGAGTCCAGAACCAGGGGTCATAATCTAAGGATAAGGGGTAAGCCATTTAGGACAGAAATGAGGAAGAATTTCTTCACCCAGAGAGTGGTGAACCTGTGGAATTCTCTACCACAGAAGGTAGTTGAGGCCAAGTCATTAAATATATTCAAGAATGAGTTAGATATATTTCTTAAAGCTAAAGGTATCAAGGGATATGGGGAGAAGGCAGGTACAGGGTACTGAGTTTGGATGATCAGCCATAATCTCATCGAATGGCGGAGCAGGCTCGAGGGGCCGAATGGCCTACTCCTGCTCCTATCTTCTATGTTTCTATTTGAGTACAGGAGCAAGGATGTCTTACTACAGTTATACAGGGCCTTGGTGAGACCACACCTGGAGTACTGTGTGCAGTTTTGGTCTCCTTACCGAAGAAAGGATATACTTGCCATAGAGGGAGTGCAGCGAAGGTTCACCAGACTAATTCCTGGGATGGCAGGACTGTCGTATGAAGAGAGATTGGGTCGACTAGGCCTGTATTTACTGGAGTTTAGAAGAATGAAAGGGGATCTCATTGAAACGAATAAAATTCTGACAGGGCTAGACAGACTGGATGTTTCCCCTGGCTGGGGGGTCACAGTCTCAGGATATGGGGTAGGACATTTAGGACTGAGATGAGGAGAAATTTCTTCACTCAGAGGGTGGTGAACCTGTGGAATTCTCTCCCACAGAAGGCTGTGGAGGCCAAGTAACTGAATATATTGAAGAAGGAGAGATAGATAGATTTCTAGACACAAAAGGCATCAAGGGGTATGGGGAGAGCGGGAATATGGAATTGAGATAGAGGATCAGCCATGATCATACTGAATGGCGGATCAGGCTCGAAGGGCCGAATGGCCTACTCCTGCTCCTATTTTTCTATGTGTCTGTTTCCATTCTGGTAAACCTCCTCTGCACCCTCTCAAGGGCCTTCTCATCCTTCCTAAAGTGTGGTGACCAGAACTGGACGCAATACTCCAGTTGTGGCCTAACCAGCGCTTTATAAAGGTTCAGCATAACCTCTCTACTTTTATACTCAATACCTCTATTTATGAAACCCAAGATCCCATATGCTTTGTTAACCACTCTCTCAATATGTCCTGCCACCTTCAGGGACCGGTGCACATCAACTCCCAAGTCCCTCTGTCCCTGCACACTCTAAAACTGTGCCATTAAGTGTATATTGCCTCTACCTATAGCTTCTGCCAAAATGCATCACCTCACAGTTCTCTCTCTATTAAATTCCATCTGCCACTTGTCTGCCCATTCTGCTAGCCTTTCTATGTCCTGTTGCAATCGATTGGTAGCATCACTGTTTGCCACACCCCCAAGTTTGGCGTCATCGACAAATTTAGAAATTCTACTCTGTATTCCAATATCCAGGTCACTTATACACCCAAGGGGAGCTCTTTTTATTGAAGTATATTACCATTTAATAGATAAAAATAATACATGCAATCGTCAAAATTATGTTTTATTTTTTTTTGTAAACTGAGTGTCTCCATTGCAAACAGCAGGGTCGACATCTACCGAGTAGTCATACTGAAAACCATCCTACTGGTCAAGCACTCCCCAGCCAGTAGCATAATTCCCCCCCCTCCCTGCCCCGAGGTCTCCAGATCAAGTCTCAGGTCAATCTAAAGTCACAATCCTCATTTTTTCCAATGGAGCACTCCCAGTAACACCACAAAGTGGCCCAGCAGGAAGGAAGGTCGGAATTCACATTGCTCCCAGCAGCAAACATTTTTTTATTTTTTTTTAAATGGGAGTATATGTTTTTCTATATAACAGGGATTTGTCTGAATAAAAAGTACTCCTCCAAGAAGTAGAGTAAAAATGTTTAACTGGGGAGGAAGGCCAATTTCAGTGGGATGAGAACGGATCTGGCCCAGGTAAACTGGAATCAAAGATTGGCAGGCAAAACTGTAATGGAACAATGGGCTGCCTTTAAAGAGGAAATAGTTCAGGTACATTCCTACTAGGGGGAAAGGCAGGGCAACTAAATCAGGGCTTCCTGGATGGCGAAAGAGATAGAGAATATGATGAAGCAGAAAAAGAGCGCGTATGACAGACGTCAGGTTGCAAATACATCTGAGAATCAGGCTATATATAGAAAGGTCAGAGGAGAAGTGAAAAAGAAAAGAGGGGCACAGAGAGGGTATGACAATAGAATGGCAGCCAACATAAAAGGTAATCCAAAAAAGTCTTCTATAGGCATATAAATAGTAAAAGGGTAGTAAGAGGACGGGTGGGGCCGATTAGGGACCAAAAAGGAGACCTATGCATGGAGGCAGAGGGTATGGCTGAGGTACTAAACGAGTACTTTGCATCTGTCTTCACCAAGGAAGAGGATGCTGCCATAGACATAGTAATGGAGGAGGTAGTGGAGATACTTGATGGGATAAAAATTGATAAAGAGGAGGAATTAGAAAGGCTGGCTGTACCTAAAAGTAGATAAATCACCAGGAGCGGATGGGATGCATCCTTGGATGCTGAGGGAATTGAGGGAGGAAATCGCAGAGGTACTGGCCATAATATTCCAATCCTTCTTAGATACGCGGGTGGTGCCAGAGGACTGGATAATTGCAAATGTTACACCATTGTTCAAAAAAGGGTGTAAAGATAAACCCAGCAACTACAGGCCAGTCAGTTTGACCTTGGCAGTGGGGAAGCTTTTAGAAACAGTAATCAGGGATAAAATTAACAGGTCACTTGGACAAGTGTGGGTTAATTAAGGAAAGCCAGCACGAATTTGTTAAAGGCAAATCGTGTTTAACCAGCTTGATTGAGTTCTTTGATGAGGTAACAGAGGGTTGATGAGAGTAATGCAGTTGACGTAGTGTACATGGATTTCCAAAAGGCGTTCGACAAAGTGCCACACAATAGGCCTGCCAGCGAAGTTGAAGCCCATGGAATAGAAGGGACAGTGGCAGCATGGATACGGAATTGGCTAAGTGATAGGAAACAGAGAGTAGGTGTGAACTGTTGTTTTTCGGACTGGAGGAACGTATACAGTGGTGTTCCCCAGGGATCGGTTCTAGGACCACTGCTTTTCTTGATATATATTAAATGACTTGGACGTGGGTGTACAGGGCACAATTTCAAAATTTGCAGATGACACAAAACTTGGAAGTATAGTGAACAGTGAGGAGGAGAGTGATAGACTTCAGGAAGACAGACAGGCTGGTGAAATGGGCAGACACGTGGCAGATGAAATTTAATGCAGAGAAGTGTGAAGTGATACATTTTGGTAGAAAGAATGAGAGGACATATAAACTAAATGGTACAATCCTGAAAGGGGTGCACAAACAGAGACCTGGGGGTATGTGTGCACAAATCGTTGAAGGTTGCAGGGCAGGTTGAGAAAGCAGTTAAAAAGGCTTACGGGATCCTGGGCTTCATAAATAGAGGTATAGAAATTATGCTGAACCTGTATAAAACACTGGTTCGGCCCCAACTGGAGTAGTGTGTCCAATTCTGGACACCACACTTTAGGAAGGATGTGAAGGCCTTAGAGAGGGTGCAGAAAAGATTTACGAGAATGATTCCAGGAATGAGGGATTTCAGTTACGTTGATAGACTGGAGAAGCTGGGCTTGTTCTCCTTGGATCAGAGAAGATTGAGAGGAGATTTGATAGAGGTGTTCAAAATCATGAGGGGTCTGGACAGAGTAGATAGAGGGAAACTGTTCCCATTGGCAGAAGGGTCGAGAACCAGAGGACACAGATTTAAGGTGATTGGCAAAAGAACCAAAGGCGACGTAAGAAACTTTTTTTTATGCAGCGAGTAGTTAAGATCTGGAATGTACTGCCTGAAAGGGTGGCGGGGGCAAATTCAATCACGGCTTTCAAAAGGGTGTTGGATAAGTATCTGAAGGAAAGAAATTTGCAGGGCTACAGGGAAAGGGCGGGGGAGTGGGACTAGCTGAAGTGCTCTTGCAGAGAGTCGGCACGGGCGCGACAGGCTGAATGGTCTTCTTCCGTGCTGTAACCATTCTATGATTCTAAGTGATGTCCTCTTTTGAGAAAGGTGCCCATAAACAATACTGGTGAGTGGCACATACAATTTAATAAAGCCTTAAGGACTTACTGTCTGCAATCAACAGAATCTTGAAATTACAGAAATTTTAGGGCCCCATCTGTAATGCATAGTTGCAAAGACCAAGAAAATTCCTAGCTTGAGGTTCATCTCCAATCTGAGCTAAGTCAACACCATCCCAGCCAAGATGGAAATATTTATTATACTTGCCACTTTGGTGAAGTGCTGGTTAGCTGGTTACGAAGGAAAAAGAATTACCAAGTGTTCGGACTCCCGATCATTGTGCAGTGACAACAGATAAAACGTGCACATGGGCTCGGCTATAACATCCACCCACCCTCTTCATGATCTAATAGCATGCCAACACTCACTGCCCAGGCTCATACATAAAGAAAGCCTATTTGGGCAACGTACCAGGGGGCACCCTGTGCCTGTCGAACTACCCACCAGAAGTCAATGCTTTCTTGAAAAGGAGAAACTTGGTAAAATAAATGTTTGTTTTTCAATAAATTTCAACATATTTATGCCTAGATTGTACAGTGGAAGACTCAGTTTGGTTTGAGATTCAAATGTTTAAAACATGCTACTGAGCTTTGCACTATACCCAACCCTTTTCATCACATGACAACATGGAGAAGTGAAAGAAAAGGCTATTGTAATATGCACTGTGGTATCAGAGCAGAGATTATATTTAGCAGGCAGTCAGAGACAGATTAGGCACAGTTACCATGTTGTAGTTTTAATAGTCACTATTATTCACAAGCTTGCAATAGAAACTAGTTATGAATTTTCTCGTTAATAATGCATTGCTGTTTTGAAACTTCACAGCTACTCAGCAGTTAGTGCCTGTATGTATTTCATTTCCATTTTCATACTCTCTACCCTTGTTTAAAAAAATTAAAGCACCCTGGACCCCAAGTATTTTATGCATATAGAATACTGGTAAATGGCCCGTGTACTAGTTGAATATGAAAATATCTATAAGGTCCAAGAATCAAGTATAATTATACCAGTATTGGAATGAAGGCACTTGGGAGTTAACTGCACCCACCTTGTATGTGTTAAATTCTGTATCAATGCAGTTTAACAGTTAACTTTTTATTTTTCAGTGACTAAACTGTGCCATGAAGTGGTGGAATATGGATTTAGAGCCTCAATCCCATCACACACAGTTTTTTAACAAAGTCACACTGTCACAGACAAGTGTAAAGCAGAGGCCTGGCACTACCCCACAAGAAGGGGAAAAGTACACCTAGCAATAACAACAGTGGCAGGAAATAATTCTAGAGGAACTATTACATTTTGCTCATTGCAATTTGCTCACCCTCCAATTTTCTCCCTACCTCTCAAGGTGAAATGCTACACTTTTGACAGTGCCAGAAACCATCCAGAACCTTATCCAGATGGTTATTCTTCATAAGTCGATGTAGGTAGGTACCGGGCTAACTACTTGATCATGTGGATAAACTAGCTTATCCCAATTCTAATACACAGCATCTACACGTGCCACAAAAATACTTCTGCATACAGTGAAACAACTGAACATTTGTTGGGAACAATTAGCCATTTAAAAATATCCCCAAAAAACTGAAAGTGTAGACTTCTGGCACCTACCTGTAAGCTGTTGTCAGCAAAAATTCAAAACCAGGTGACTAGCTATGAAACTGGAGTTGGGCTTAGAGACCAGAAGTCTATTATATATATATTTATAAAGCAGAACCACTTCTAGTACCAATAGTTTTACACTGCGCCATCACACTTAGTTTAAAAATCACAACGGTGACTTCAAATGTTCTGGTCACTAAACTGAGAACTCATCCCACCTGCAGCCAGAAAAATGGTAGCCTGTTACACTGCCACCTGCATTCTGCTGCCTCCATCAATGCACAGGAAAAAAAACAACCCTATATGATACTCCAGACACTGGGGCCACCCCATTTATACTACAGCACCGCTGAAGTTAGGGCTGTAATGTAAATACAGCATCGGACATGGCACAGTCTTGGCTAACATTTGTACTTGGACTTCCCTCAATGCTGTCTTGTTTGGGTTGTCTAAACAAAGGGAAGAATATATTCAGGTACAAGCTGGCAATGGCGACTTCATAATCACCAGCATGCCCAGGCTAACCCCTCATTTAAATCCTGCCCACATTTAGCTTAACATTGATGGACAAGAAAATGATTCAAGACTGCTTTTCCACCTCTGAACCTCTCCTGAAAGCACTGATTTTTTTTGGGACCATTTGATAAAAGTCAGAAGTAGGAACTCTGATTTTTTCCACCTCCGTGTTGCCCAGTGGACTGAAGTCAATTGCAACGTTCCCACCACTACTGTGACGGAGGTCAGATAACTTGGGGAAAAAACTGGAGTTCGAACCTGGTCTGCACGATTGACTACAACAGAACGTTTTCCCATCAAGCCCACAGCCGTTTTACTTAAGGTGGAAAAATTACATAATATTCCGTTGGGCCAGTCAGCAACAGAGTAATGATAGGTTACCCTACCTGCTCAGTCCCAGATTTTGTCTAGTAGGGCAGGAACAGATAAGGAAGTAGTACATTTCAAAATTGTCAGAAGGAAAATAAATGACCTTTAAACAAGACTGGTTATGAAATGAAATATGTACATTAACATTTTGATGACGTGCCTATCTCGCCTGAAAATGTTCCTGCACACATACTTATGAGATAATGCTCGTATTTGTCTCCTCTTCACCCGACTGCGCTGACTCTTGCTGGGGTACCTTTCTACAGGTTCCAGTAGCCCACAAGTACCTCAACCAATAGTACTTGACGTCAAGTCTAGAAAGCGAGGATCAGAAGGCTATTTTACAATGCAAAGCATCACAGCCAAGCTCGATCCTATTCTCAGTTGATGCTCACTTTCCAGCAGTGCTCACTGGATAGTGATGAGAGAATCCTGGCGATTTTTTCCCCCTCACTAGCTTAGAAGCACTGAAGACTATTGTAGTAATCCAACTGTTTCCCCCTGGTGAGATCAGCTAAAGTAGTACCAGTCAAGAATCAAACCAGGGACCTATCAGTCTCTATGGATTAGTGCTACACTGTGCTATACCTTTACCCACTACACATAGGAACAGGACTTGGCCATTCATGCCCTCGAACCTGTTCCGCCATTCAATGAGATCATGGCTGATCTGTATCCTAACTCCGTCCACCCACCTTGGCTCCATATCCCTTAATACCCTTATCCAGCAAAAATCTATCGATATCAGATTTAAAATTAATTGAGCTTGCATTTACTTTTTTTTTTTAAACGTGAGAGTGTGCCACACTTCTACCACCCTTTGTGTGAAGAAGTGTTTCTTAACTTCTCTCCTGAATGGCCTGGCTCTGATTTTAAGGTTATGTCCCCTTGTCCTAGACTCCCCCACCAGCAGAAAAAGTTTCTCTCTATCTACCCTAACAATTCCTTTCAAAATTCTAAACACCTCAATCAGATCACCCCTTAACCTTCTCTATTGCAGGGAATACAAGCCTAGTTTATTTAATCTCTCCTCAGAATCTAACCTTTGGAGCCCTGGTAACATTGTGGTGAATCTGCACTGCACGTCTTCCAAGACCAATATATCCTTTCCAAGGTGCAGTGCCCAGAACTGTACACATTACTCCAGATGTGATCTAACCAGGGCTTTGTGTTACTGTAGCAAAACTTCCTCCCCTTTATATTCTATCCTTCTAGTTATAAAGGCTAACATTCCATTAGCCTTTTGATTATTTTTTTTATACCTGACACATTTTAGTGATCTGTGTACATGGAACCCTAAATCTCTCTGGACCTCCTCTGTTCCTAGCTTTTCATCATTTAAAAAAATACTTGGATCTATCCTTTTTTGGTCCAAAATGGAGGACCTCACACTTAGCCGTGTTGAAATCCATCTGCAACAGTTTTGCCCACTCATTTAATCTATCAACGTCTTTGTAATTTTATGCTCCCGTCTACACGACTTACTACGCTACCAATATTTGGGTCATCTGCAAACTTGGGATATATGGCTCTCTACTACACCATCTGGAGAACCAAGATTCATTTGGGAAAACTCTAGTACACATAAGAATCAAAATTTTAAAATAAGGAAACCTGATCAATTAACGTTTTAAAACAAAGAGGTGACTCTACAAGCAAACAGTGCAGATTTGTACTTACACCGACGGAGCTGCCCTCCGGGACAGATTTAAGGCTTCAAAGGACACCAACTGGCATGTGTATAGCCCCTTTAACATATTGATATGTCCCAAGGTGCTTTGCCAGGAACAATTGCATTAATATAGCACCTTCAATGCAGAAAAATGTCTCAATACACTTCACAGCTGTGTAATCAGACAAAAATGGACACAGAGCCAAAGGAGGAGATGAGATATTAGGCAGGTGACTAAAAGCTTGGTCAAAGAGGTAGTTTTAAGGAGAGTCTTAAAGGAGGAGAGGGAAGTGGAGAGGCAGAGGGGTTTCGGGAGGGAATTCCAGAATACAGGGCCTCGACGCTGAAGGCACTCCCATCAATGATAGGGCAAAAGAAGCGAGGGAAGCAGAAGAGCCCAGAGTCGAAGGAACGCAGCATTCTCAGAACAACAAAAATGGAAGGAAGGAATGGACACCATGCAAGATTAAGAACAAAATCAGGGGAAGTGATGAAAAGGGTGGATTTTAAGAAGGCTCTTGAAGATGAGGCGAGTTGCAGCAAGACAGATCTAGGAAATGAAATCCAGAGTTAAGGGCATGGTAGATGAAGGTTCTGTCACCAATGATGCATTGAAGGGTAACATACACTGTAGTCTAGAGTTGGAAAAGCCAAGAGTTCAGACTGGAACATAGGATGGAGGAGGTTGCAGAGGTATAGTTGCACACGACCATGTAGAAATTTGTAGACAAGGATTTCGAATTCAATGTGGGAGGGAGCCAGTGGAGAAAAAACTAGGGACAGAGACAGGTAATGTTATGGAGACAAAAATAAGCTGTCTTGGTGAATGTGTTGTAGCGTTGAGATTGTGTGTACCAATATCGCATACTGTGATTTCACCCCAAAAATCTCCCAAATGTCTACAAGGTAGCAAAAACTCCTCAAAACCCTCCAACTGGTGTACTTTTACTGAAGTCCTGCACTATTCTAGCCACCCTTCAAGTACCACACAAGCTGACAAATCAGCCACCAAAGGGTTGTTGATTCCACGGAATGGAACTTTCCCTTGCCAGTCACTTAAAACACCTGTCCTATCACCACCACCACCCCAAATATTGTAAAGACCAGGAGTAGTCTCCATAAGACTGACTATGGAACACTCATCTGCAGAGCAAGTGCGCTAGATTCCCGATTGAGATCACCCCAGCAAACCTGCTCCCCAAAGACTAGCTGAAATGGAGATTTACACAACAGCCGTACAAAATGAAGATTTCTCCAAATAAGCTCCTTAATTGGCTTAATGGGCCATTGATACCAAGACATACAGCCCAGATGGTTCCAGATTTATTCAGCCTGCACGGAGTTTGCTGATTTTAGCCAGGGCAGCAGTTGGTCAACGTTTCTGCTGCTGACTGCTATCCAGTTCTTCTGCTGGAAAGTGCACCTATACAGACAACAACTTGCATTCATATTGCAACTTTAACACAAAAAAAAAGTCCCAAGGCACTTCACAGAGGGGTAAATAGACAAAAATGGACACCGAGCAAAAGGAGATATTAGGAGAGGTGATCAAAGGCTTGGTCAAAGAGGTAGGTCTTACAGGAGAAAGAGGTGGAGGCATTTTCAGTGCATGGGGCCAAGACAGCTGAAGGCACGGCCACAAAGTTGGGGTGAAAGGGGGAATGCACAAGAGGTTAGAACTAGAGGAATGGAGAGTTCTGCGGGGACTGCAAGCCAGAAGGAGGTTGCAGAGAAAAGGGGCAAGGCCATGAAGAGACTTAAACACTAGGATGAGAGTTTTATATTTTAAGGTGTTGGGGGACTGGAAGCCAATGTAGGTCAGCAAGGACAGAGGTGAAGGGTGAGTGGTACTTGGTGCAAAACAGAATATGGGCAACAATGAGCTGAAATTTACAGAGCGCAGACGATGGGAGGCTGGCCAGCACAGCACTGGAACAGTCGAGTCTAGCGGTGACAAAGGCATGGATGAGGGCTTCAGCAGCAGAGGGTTATGTATGGCAAGGGCAGAGACGGACAATGTCATGAAGGTGGAAGTAGACAAGTCGTTGTGATGGAGGGGATAATGGGGCTGGAAACTCAGTTCAGGGTCAAATAGGATGCAAACAGCCTGATCAGGGAGGGGGACAGAATCAGTAGCAAGGGTACAGAGTTGTGGCAGGGGACAAAGATAATGGCTTTGGTCTTCCCAATGTTTAACTGAAGGAAATTGCGGCTAATAAAAAACTGATGTCGGACAAGCAGTCTGAGAGACTGCTTGTTCACATCATAGAAACAGTGGAGGGGTCAAGAGAGGTGGTGGAGAGGAAGACCTGGGTGTAGTCAGCGTATGTGGAAGTTGACCCTATCTGGGATATGGGGAGAAGGCAGGTACAGGGTACTGAGTTTGGATGATCAGCCATGATCTCATCGAATGGCGGAGCAGGCTCGAGGGGCCGAATGGCCTACTCCTGCTCCTATCTTCTATGTTTCTATATTTCTATCTCTTCAAATGGTCGCCAAGGGGCAGCATGTAAATAACGAAGAGGAGGGGGGCCAAGTAACGTTCCCTCTAATTTTATTTTGGCCCGCACATCCCCTTTAACAGGCTGCGCAAGCCATTCAAAATTCCACACATGCACGGTTTTTCTATTTAAAAGCTGGCTCACCAGCTGTGCGGGACTTCAAGAGTGCTGCGCAGTCGCACAGCTTAAAGGGAACATTGGGGCCGAGGATAGATTGTGGGGGACTCCACAGGCAACGGCGCGGGTGATAGAAAAGAAGCCATTTCTAGAGATGCTATGACTGGAGCCAAGTGAGGGTCGTTCCACTGAGCTGGACGAGGGAGGAGAGGTGTTGGAGCAGGACGGTGAGGTCGACCATGTCAAAGACTGCAGAGAGATTGAAGCGGGATAATATTCTATGTGACTGTGGTGTGTCATTTTTGACTTTGGTTAGAGCTGTTTAAATGCAGTGCAGGGACAGAAACCTGATTGGAGAAATTCAAACATTAAAAACAAAGACTTCCATTTATATAGTGCCTTCCACGACCTCAGGACGTCCCAAACTGCTTTACAGCCAATGAAGTACTTTTTGAAGTGTAGTCACTGGTGTAATGGCCTCCTTCTGTGCCGTAAATTTCTATGATTCTATGAAACTCGGCAGCCAATTTCCGCACAGCAAGATTTCACAAACAGCAATATGATAAATGACCAGATAATCTGTTTTAGTGGTGTTGGTTAAGATATTGGCCCCAGGACACCAAGGAGAACTCCCCTGCTCTTCTTCAAAATAGTGCCATGGGATCTTTTACAACCACCCAAGAGGGCAGACAGGACCTCAGAAGAGAAGTTGTGTGGTCAGCAGTTCAGTGGGAATGGGGTCAAAGGAGCGGGAGATGGATCTCATAAACAAGGTGAGCTTGGAAGGAGAGAAACAGTGGTTGGTAGCTGAACAGTTGGTCACAATTTTAGTGGCAAAGAAGTCCATAAGCTCCTTCCACTTTTTGTTGGAGGTGAGGGGGCAGAAGAGAGTTGTCCATAGATTTTGGCAGAGGAAAGCGAGGCATTTGATGTGGTACAACCAGATCTGGTGATAGCTAAACCAGTTATGCAGCATGGTATGCTCAAGTCTGCACTCCTTGAACTTGAGAGTGTGAAGATGAGGGCATTACCATAGAGAACAAACAGGATGGGAAAGCCTGAAGGTTTTACTTGGGACAGGGGAATCAGAGATGAAAGTGAGGGAGTGATTGAACAGATTAACAGCTGCAGAAGTATTGTGGCACTGAGAATCAGGATTCACTCAGTGCAGAAGCTAAGGGAGGAATGATGTCTTAGTGTGACAGGACAGGACAGGGCTCAACTATATGCCAACATTCATTGTCTAAGCTCTCAAATAATGAATGGCCACTTGGACAGGAAACAGAGAGCTACCAGCCCCCAAGGAACTCCAATTAGCTGGTACCTTCAAAAGATGAAAACTGTTTATGAAAAAAAAATCCAAAACTTAATCCACAGAAATGCCCTGTTATGATAATCAGTCAGTTTATTTAGTTGTTACAGAATAATCAAAATGTTCAGGTGACAAAGCTCTGACCAAATTTTATTGCCAAAATTACATGTAACCCCCTAGGTGACAGATCATTTCCGACACAACTTACCTTTTAGTTATGTAATTTCAAACTGTCATACACAATTTGATGACCATCTAGAATAATTAATTTATGCCCCCCTCTTCTTTCCTACAACCCAGTTTCAGCACTTCAGCTCAATTCTGCTAAGAACATGAAATAAGAAAAGGCCAATCAGCTCAATTTTGTACCTGTGTATTTTTTAGCCAAAATTCTTCTCGGAGCATGTAACTCCTTGTTACTTTTAACTTTTACATTACTTCAGGTTATCACAACACCTGACTCCGTGAATGATAAAAACTTCAACTCCAGCAGTTCTTTTCTTGATTTTAAGGACACCTATGACATTTCTCTCAGCTTTAATTTTCATGCATCCATTCTGTAAATTGTAATATTTAGATTGTTACACAGAAACAAAGTGTGTGCCTGGACAGACTAAAAACACTATACCACTGTACTACCTTAAGATGACATACTTCCACCAACATCTTAAATACTGTTAAATGTCCCCCACCCCAAACAAAAAAAAAAGAGAAACCTGTAAAATAGAACTGGCATTCCCCCTCCCCAGTATGAAAGATCTGCTCACTCTACTTGTCACACATCAACACACCAAGCACCATCTCTTCCCAATGCAGTGAAACCAGACATGTCAGGCTCATCTGGTAATGCATCAAAATCAATCTGGAACTGTAATTGAGATATAAACTACAACCATATCCGTTCTCGGAGCTTACATCATGTGACGAGGCCCACAAGACTAGATTTGTGCGAAGAGGGACAGCATTGAAGAATTAGAGGCCTACTATGCCCATTTCTCTCATGTTAGGCGCTTCCTAACGTAAGTGAGAATAATATGGCACCTTCCAACTTCGTTTGTAGTCAGACATACGTAAGCGAAACAGATTTACAGAAAATGGGAGTGAAAAATTACTGAGTAAACATATTGTGTCGAAGATCATGTCTTATATGATGCGTTCACATTGTGGGGAATGTCAGATGCAGCGGCCCTTGTTGGTTCAACCTATATTAATCGTAATTCGAAAAGGGTTAGTGGCTTCAGGACAATTCAGGCCAGAACTAGTTTCTGGATTCCAAAAAAAACCTAAGAAGCCAGGAGGGCCGCGATGCTCGCTGGGAGTTGTAGTTCGGGCCTTGCTTTTCCTCCGATTCCCTTCAAACTCCGAGTCACCTTTTAAACTACACTTCCCATGAGTCGGGGCGGCCGCCGCGCAAGCGCACTCGGCCCATTGGCCCCTCTTTCTCCCCACCCCCCCCCTCCCCTCCCTCGGCCTACCGCTTCACCCGGCTCCGCGGCCGAGCCTCGGCTTCGCATTCCAAACTTAGGCCCGGATTTGTACGCACCGCCAGTAAAGCACAGCTCTCGGGCCTACTATGTGAAGGAGGAGAGGGGAGGGGATTGCAATTGCGGGGGGGGGGGGGGGCGGATTAACACCTTAAAACGATTGACTAAAGAGCGGTGTCGTGGAGTGGCGATGTGAAGTGAGGGTCACTTTACCTCAGAAACCTCATCCTCTTCGCTCCCAGAGAGCACAGCCAATTTGAAATCCAGGCGATCCCCGGGAGTCGGCTCTAAAATGCGAACTTTAGTGCTGACGGCGGCGGTCACAGAATCTATTTCGTCTTCAAAGCCGTCTGTCATCGTGTCCAGCGCTCGGTTCTCCGCTATCACTTCATTCTGCATATTCTTCGCGCTCTATCCTTACCGTGCCGGGCGCCTCTGAGTCTGACTAGAAGCTGTATCTATTTTTGTGTTTGAATCTTTCTGATGTAAAGTTTGACTTCGGCTACTACCAGCGAAAGCCCCGCGCCTCACAGACAGACTAGGCCCCGCCAATATTAGTCCACCCGAACCATTAACTTCTGTGCGCCTGCTCCCACTAACTTGATAGGTGCACATCCGGCACCCGCCCCTCCCCAACTGCTCGATGCTGATTGGTGGGAAGGGGCAACTGACATTCCATTACGCAGTGTAATAGCGCTGGGGCGGGCTCGCAATTGGTCGGTGCAGCTGTCAATCAAACAGCTAGCGGGCTCGGATCAGGTTAGGTTGGACAGCAATGTCTCCTACAGAAAGACCCGGATGGGCGATTGATTTTTTTTTTGGGGGAAGCGCACGCCTTGTGTGGGACAAAGATTCATTTACACAGTTGGATTCCTACCTGTGTACTTCGCATAGCTCACACATAATATTTCTGTGTTTTAGTATTTTCGTTTGAATTATTTTTATTTTTACTAATATATTTTATTTCCCCCCCCCCCATCCCCTCCTTAAGAGCTTCTTGCTGGTATCAGCAGCACTTGTTAGTGTCCACACATCAGTCCAGAGTTGAAAGAAACCACGCTCATTTTTTTTTAAAAGTATTCCATGATTGCGCAATAGCGCATCCCGCCCCATGGGGGAGGTCTAGGTGATTTTACATTCTTCGAAGCTGCTCCGAAATGCGCCACAGGAAGTCATGGCTGAAGTACATTTTTTTGTAATTTATCCAGTCTTTTTATATCTGTCATATTATAAACATGCAGCCAGTGATAAATTCTGTTAAAATGGATTTACTCATGACCAGCCCATATTTGAAAGTCAATCAGTAAGTTTTTGAACACATCATCTATAAAGATTCAGTACAGACATACTTTATCAAGTGCAAACACTGTGAAAGTAACGCTGCATTCACATTGGTAGGGCCTCAGGCTTTTCCAAATGGAAGAGCAGAAGAATTTGAGGGTATAGGTTCACAGGACATTAAAGGCAGCACCTTACAATAACTTGCATTTATATAGTGCCTTTAATGTAGTAAAATGTCACAAGGCGCTTCACAGGAGTGTTATCAAACAAAATTTGACACTGAGCCACATCATTAGGACAAGTGACCAAAAGCTTGGTCAAAGAGTTAGGTTTTAAGGAGCGCCTTAAAGGAAGAGAGGTAGAATGGTTTAGGAAGGGAATTCCAGAGCTTAGGACCTAGACAGCTGAAGGCACAGCCGCCATAGTAGAGGCAAAGGAAATCAGGGATGCACAAGAGGCCAGAATTGGAGGAATGGAGAGTTCTCGGAGGGTTGTAGGGCTGGAGCAGGTTACAGAGATAAGGAGGGGCATGCCGTAGGGGGATTTAATTTAACCTTAGTTTGATAAGGCTGTAAAAACAGCTAATGGAATTCTAATACGATAGCAAAATACTGCAGATGCTGGAAATCCGAAATAACAACAGAAAACGCTGGAAAAACTCAGCAGGCCAGGCAGCATCCGTGGAGAGAGAAAGAGAGTTGACGTTTCAGGTCGATGACCTTTCATCAGAACTGGGAAGAGCTGGAAATCAAATAGATTTAAGGCCAGGGTAAAGCTGGGAAAAGGGGGAGGGGATAAAGGAACAAAGGAGGAGATGAAGAGACATTAAGAGACATTAAGAGCCTTGCATATCTCTTAATGTCTCTTAATGTCTCTTCATCTCCTCCTTTGTTCCTTTATCCCCTCCCCCTTTTCCCAGCTTTACCCTGGCCTTAAATCTATTTGATTTCCAGCTCTTCCCAGTTCTGATGAAAGGTCATCGACCTGAAACGTCAACTCTCTTTCTCTCTCCACGGATGCTGCCTGGCCTGCTGAGTTTTTCCAGCGTTTTCTGTTGTTATAATGGAATTCTAAGTTCATTGCAAGATACCGAATTTAAAAGCAAAGAGCTAATAACGAACCAATATGGAACCATAATAAGACATCAGTTAGATTACTGTGTGCCGTATTGGGGTCCACATTTGCGGCTTTAAAGTGGGTACAGCACAGATTCAAGAAAGACTTGAAAAACTGGGTCTTTTGTTAGAACAATGCAAATTACAGGGCAGTATGATAGATGCGTTTAAAATTATGAAAGGATGGCATACGGTAGATAGAAGCAGATTTTCCAGTATTAGGATTCAAGAATGAGGGGGTCATAGATACAAGATTATATGTAAGAGATTTAGAACAGAAGGCAAGAGAAACATCTTCACACAGAGAGTTGTGAGGATATGGAATTCATTTCCAGGGTTGGTGGTTGAGGCAGAAACTGTCACCATTCAAGATTAGATTTAATAGGATGAATGAAAATGGGTGAAGGGATATGGGAACAGGGTGGGTAAATGTGCTTAGAACTAATTGCTCATGTGGAGGGTCAATGGCAACAGAGACTGGTTGGGCCAAATAATCTGTTTCCCTGTTGTAACTTATATATATTTTTGTGTTCCAAAGCCAGTCTACATACTGTCACTGAAAGAATTTTAAAGGCTCTTTGGTTTAGGTTTTGTAGTTCATCTGGAAGTTGTTCCAGTATGATATATTTGTGTTTGTCACGTTATAGTGCCGTAACATAAATGGTTGATTCATGGTTGGTGCAAAAATAACTGGACTGTGGATCATGTTACAAACACATAGCCTTGTACAGAATGCTGTGTGTAGCAATTTATACTACCAAAGTGTAAGAGAGTAGCATAACAAAGCATCTTTATCTTCAGCACAAGAGTGACATAGTGGCACTGTGTAGCACTTGGGTTTGCACCTAAAGATGAGGGTAAATAACTCAATAGCATTTGTGCACCTGGCTGTGGTTGTTATAGAACAGGGCATTGGAGAGATTTGAAAGCAGAATAGGAATACATTTTATTTTTTAAATGGAGAAAATGAAGATTATTGGGGAGAAATATTTCATCTCCAATACTCAGGATTTCCCTTTGCTCTTACGAAGGAGCCTGGGCTTCTGATTTTATTTGATCGGTATGAAGAGGCACAGAGGTATACAGATTGTGTGAGACATAGGGAGAAATCTGTTTCAATTTTTACATTCGGCATATGATATCTTTGTACTGTTGATGTGGATCATCACTGGATTTCACCCCACCTATAGGAAAGGTGGGGCAAGTGGAATAGAGTTGCACCTATTATGACAGTGTTCATTGATGTTTCTCTTCTGGGAGTTAGTGACAAAGGATGTCTCTAGTTCACATTCTTGACCCAAAACCCTGTTTAATTGTTCTGCCATTTAAGACCATTTCTGTCTTTGAGCCACTCAAACTAATCTTAATAGTAAGCATGATAAAACACAATTAAAATATTGAAATTCTTAATAAAGAGCTGAGCAAATAACACATATCTATATAGATAAGCTCTGAAGATGTTGGCTTAAAAAGTTGTCTCGGGCGGTAATGCAAAACGGGCAGTATCGGATAGGCTGCCCGCTATATGCAGCGCCTGCTATTCAGTTCTATTGGCTGCAATTTCTAGGCCGTTAGCTTCTGCTCCCAGTTTCTCACTTAACGGAAGCCCAAATCGAAGAATCTGCCATGAAAATCAGCGCGCCCACTTCACAGGGCTTCTGATTTCCTGGCCATTACAAAAAAATTAAATTTTTGTGTGCAAAATGTAAGAAACAGTCACTGGACTTCAAAGTAATTAATTTGCATAAAGCACTTTGAGATGGTTCTGATGTGATGAGGTCTGAGAACCTCTTGTACACACTTTATTTGGTTAGCATAAGGAAAGCATTATGCCATTGACTTTACAATGTGTGGAGGCCCTTGTGTACAGTAGAAGCTGTCTACGGAATTAAAAAACTGTTTTGTACCTCAAAATGTATCATATTACTGTCATAGGGTTGCTGTTGTGTGCACTGTAAGGTAGGATTACCATAGCATTTTTGATGGGCTTAGATGTAAAGTATTTTTTTCTCTTCAATTTGTTCTGCTAAGAGTCAAATGTTAGTGTAGAAGGTTGGGACAAACCTTTATTTAACTCAATGTAAAAGTGATGTTTATTTTGCATTAATAGTCTGTAAGTGATTACAGTAATATGATTCCTCTGAAGAGATGATCAGAAAACATATTGGCCCGGTATTTGTGGTCAGCAGTGAAGCGAAGGCGTTCGCTGCTGGCCCCGAAGTACACTTCACACAAGGATGCCGCGATCCCTGTGTCGAGAACTTCGGGTTTTCCGACGTTCAATTCAAATCAACGTAGTTTAGTGGGGATCCCCTTGTGCGAACTGCTGTGACGTCAACAAGTTGTCTCAGCAGCCAATCAAAACGCATTAATCTCACAGACAGCAAACAAGGAAGTGAGTAAGCTCTTAAAATTCTACCTTTTCAAAAATATTAGAGAGATCAAAAATAAGAATGGGGCTCTCACATGGGGAAAAGGCAAACCTAAAATAAAGATGGACAAACTTTAAAAAAAAGTTTCAAAAAAATTTTGAAAAGCTTCTTAAAAATTTAAATTTTTATTAAAATGGACAAATTTCACACTGCACAAAATTAAAATTAGTTTTTCAGGCCCTCAACATTTGTTTAGCAGTAATAACACTGTTAAAACCCCAGTTACACCTAGTCCCTTTGGGTCTAACTTTTAGTGGGGAATTTAACAGTGTACAGTACTTACTGCAGATGAGCCAAAGTTTTCGTCAGGTTTCCCTGATTTGGGTGATTATACAGATTGCCGGATCTGTGGTTGGGGCAGGGTGGGTGGGCGGCACAGTGCAGCCTGTTTCAGAGCTGTCAATGACAGACCGGAACTTCAGGATTTCCGCATGCACCAAATAAATACTGTGGCAACAAGAGCAGGTCAGAGGCTGGGTATTCTGCGGCGATTGTCTCACCTCCTGACTCCTCAAAGCCTTTCTAGCATGTACAAGGCACAAGTAAGAAGTGTGATGGAATACTCTCCACTTGCCTGGATGAGTGCAGCTCCAACAACACTCAAGAAGCTCGACACCATACAGGACAAAGCAGCCCGCTTGATTGGCAACCCCTCTACCACCTTAAACATCCACTTCCTCCACCACCGGCATATCATGGCTGCAGTGTGTACCATCTACAAGATGCACTGCAGCAACTCGCCAAGGCTTCTTCGGCAGCACCTCCCAAACCCGCGACCTCTTCCACCTAGAAGGACAAGGGCAGCAGGCGCATGGGAACACCACCACCTCCAAGTTCCCCTCCAAGTCACACATCATCCTGACTTAGAAGTATATCGCCGATCCTTCATCGTCGCTGGGTCAAAATCCTGGAACTCCCTACCTAACAGCACTGTGGGAGTACCTTCACCACATGGACTGCAGTGGTTCAAGAAGGCGGCTCACCACCACCTTCTCAAGGGCAATTAGGGATGGGCAATAAATGCTGGCTTTGCCAGCGACGCCCACATCCCATAAAAACGAATTTTTAAAAAAATCCTGAAGTTAGTCAGTTTCAAAGGCGGAATGACGGTGAACGCTGCCAGTTCGCCATCATCCCGACTGCAAATTCTGGGCCACAGTTTATACAAGAACCAAGTGATCATGCTAACTGAATGATTCCACTAAACGGTGATCATTTCATTCCTAGGAAGCTTCAACTGTACTGCGCTGGAATTCACAAATTGTCAAGATGATGTTTGATTTTTTGTTTCTTGGACATAAAATGTAGTGGAATCAGATATTTTCTCCCTGATACTTTTATCTGCTGAAACCGCTGACTCTTGCTGGCAGATAGTTCCATGGGTGCCTTGCCCAAGGAGCCATTCTTTATGTGTAAGTCTAAACAAAGAGTATCTGCAGTCAATTTAACTGTGGAGGCTATAACACCTGAGCCTGATCCGATTTTTCCTCAATGTCCACACATGCAATTTCCAGCAGGGATAAAGGAGTGACTTTAATCACAACTGTCTAACCTTCGGCCCTCCATTCACAACATTTCTGCAGCTATCGATCTGCTCAATCACACCCTCACCACCACCTTTGATGCCCAAGTCCCCATTAAAACCATTACTCTCTCCCCACCTGGTACGGCCCTCATCTCCGCTCCCTTAAGTCCAAGGTATGCAGACTTGAACGGATATGGCGGACAACTGGTTTAGCCATTCACCGCCAGATCTAGCTGGACCACATAAAGCACCATTGGGTCCTGCTCTCATCTGCCAAAACTGCTCACTATTCCAGGATCATTGTGGAATACAAAGATAACTACCAGCTTCTTTTCTCTGCTGCAAACTGTCTTCTTAAACGTCTCTCCCCTGTCTCCTCCACCCTTGCCTCCAACAAGTGCAAGGAGCTCATGGACTTGTTTGTCTTTAAGATTGAGACCATCCAATCAGCTGACTCTGCCACTTCCTTTCCTTCCCCTAGCCCACCGGGCCAAACTTCCTCTAAGGTTCCCCCCTGCTCTAGCCCTGAATTCACATCTTTCTCCAGTTTCTCTCCGATCTCCCCTCATGTCCTCTCCGAGCTCACCTTGTCCATGAGACCCACTTCCTGCTCCCTCAACCCTATTCCCACTAAACTGCTGACCACCGAACTTCCTTTTCTGGCTCCCATGTTAGCTGATATTGTTAATGGTTCTCTCTTCTCAGGTACTGTCCCCCTCGCCTTCAAATCTGCCGTCATCACACATCTCCTCAAAATACCAACCCTTGACCCCCTTCGTCTTTGCAAACTACCGGCCCATCTCCAACCTCCATTTCCTCTCCAGAGTCCTTGGCCTAGAAATTTGTGGCCGCCACGAAAGTTGCCGGTGTCGCCACGGCCTCGGGTTAACGGTCACTGAGAATGCTCGAAGTCGTAGAAGAGAAAAATTTGCGCTGGGGACTGAAGATTTTTAGCCCAGCACTAACTCACCATGTAACGCCCTCCTGGTGGCGTTAGTGCAGGCATCAGTAGCGAAGTTGGCGTCCAGAAGCGGCGTTCCATCTTCCAACAGCCTCTGGAAGCGAGGCAATGAGTTCGCTAGGCATTGTGTGACATTAAAAGGTCAATGCATTAAAAGGGCAATGCCTTCTGAACTGATAAAAATAAAATCTGATAAGTAAAAAAATGCAGTTTTCAGCCCTTCCTGCCTTTAAAAAAAAAATCAATATTAAAAAGAAGTCCCAAATGGGAGTCTTCAGCTCTTAAAGCTGAATTCCCTCCCGCACCTCAGAAAATGGAAAAAGTGCTTCAGCACAAACACAAATGGCTCAGCAAGCCAGGGAAGGGGCACCCAGGGTCTCGCATGCAGCATTCCAGCTTTGTGCAGGGGTTCAACACTGCAAGACAGGTCCTCTACCCATAGGGGCCAGGAGGCCCTTCAGAAAGAGTGATGAGGGGCCACATCACCGAGGCCGGCACTGCCAGCAGTATCGCCCACACCACCTGGCTCCAGTGCCCAAAGAAGCTTTATGACTTCAGACCACTGGTCAAGGTCAGTGAATGCATCTTCAAAAGCCGTCTCCTACCAAATGAATCACTAGCCTCACACACTTGTCAATGCACGAATCCCCCCAAATCACTCATCTACCAGCAGTCTGTACCAATCATGAGGCACATCTCCCATTCCTAGCCTCGCCTCACCCCATTGGAGGAGACGGTGCAGGCCATTCTTGGCAGAGGCATGGCTGAGCCATTGGCCAATGGCAGGGCAGAACGGTTACAAGATGCTGGTATCCTCCTACGTTATCCTCCTTCTCGCATGCACCTCTTGCTTTCCCGCCCTCCCCTCACCACAACTCCACCCTTGGGCCTTCCTCATTTCACACACCCAAGAAATGCAGGCTGCCCAACCAGTGGTTGACCAAGAAAAGGGAGAGGAGAGTGAAGAAGAAACACCATCACTCGATTTCACACTCCCAGCCACCAGCTCTTCAAGGTCAACCAGCAAGGCCATTTGCAGTGTCCCCCACTGAAAGTCAGCAGCCTTCCACCAGCCATGCTGCAGCCACTGGGGTAGCATTGCATGACATCAGTAGGATAGGCAAAGGCACACACAAGACAGTCACTGAGAGAATGCATAAGGGTGATGAGTTGATTTCTTGATATCATATTGGATGGATAGATGTATAAAGTTCGATTGGAAAGTTTGCTTTGTGGTGGCTTTTATTTCAGCATTGTGGCCAAGAGGACTCTGTGATGGTCAGTAACAGAGGGAAGGTAAAGTGTGGGACAAATGTTGAAAGGGGAATTGTGGTTGTGGTCCATCCCGGATATCCCAGCCAGAAAAGGGCTGTCTGGGTTGCATCCTTCCTTCTGCATCCTCCTCTTCTGCGTCTTCCTCTTCCCTCTGCGAGCGGATGCTGTAAATCTGAAATGACAGCATAAAATGCTGGAAATACTCAGCAGGTCAGGCAGTATCTTGACCTGAGACGTGAACTCTGTTTCTCTCTCCATGGATGTTGCCTGACCTGCTGAATATTTGCAGCATTTTCTATCTTCTCAGTGGCCTTCCTTTACCACCCGAGGCCTTGCAAGCATCCAGCAGCACTCCCTACACACTTAAAAAAACTTTTAACATGTATTGTAGCAAGCCACTATAATAAAATTTTAAAAATCCAGTCCAAAAGCTTAAATGCAAACTTACCTGAAAGATATGTGTGTCCCTTTAAGAGGTGCTGACAACGCCTCTGTGTGTCTGCTGAACGCTGATTTTTCATGGTGAGCTGAGGACCCAGCACTGAACTCAGCGCTAAGGTCCAAGTTCGCCGAGGTGACGTTAAGTTGGTGTGACGTCACCTCTTCCTAATTTAAATATTGAATGGCAGAGCAGGCTCAAGGGGCCGAATGGCCTACTCCTATTTCTTATGTTCTTATGGCCATTGCTCTTACCGGCAGCGCTGCTGGGATTCGGAAAATGGCGGACGCCGTGGGACCCGCCACCACCTGGCGAAAGAGTGGCGGCCACCCTCTTCGCTACTTTTTGATGGTAATGGGTGGTGTAAAGCCCCTGAATTTTTAGCCCCTTGAACGTGTTGTCGCCTCCCAAATCCGTGCCCATCTTACCCAGAACTCCATGTTTAAATCCCTCCAATCAGGTTTCTGCCCTTGCCACTGTACCGAAACGGCTCTTATCAAAGCCACAAATGATATCCTTTGTGACTGTGACAAAGGTTAACTATCCCTCCTCGTCCTTCTCGACCTATCTGCAGCCTTTGACACAGTTGACCACTCCATCCTCCTCTAACGCCTCTCCACCGTTGTCCAGCTGGATGGGACTGCACTCACCTGGTTCCATTCTTATCTATCTAATCGTAGCCAGAGAATCACCTGCAGTGGCTTCTATTCCCGCTCCCGCATCGTTACCTCTGGTGTCCCCCAATGATCTATCCTTGGCTCCCTCCTATTTCTCATCTACATGCTGCCCCTTGGCGACATCATCTGAAAACACAGCGTCAGTTTCCACATGTACGCTGACGACACCCAGCTCTACCTCACCACCACTTCTCTCGACCCCTCCACTGTCTCTAAATTGTCAGACTGCTCCAGTATTGGATGAGCAGATATTTCATCCAACTAAATATTGGGAAGACTGAAGGCATTGTCTTTGGTCCCACCACAAATGCCATTCCCTAGCCACCGGCACCATCCCTCTCCATAGCATCTGTCTGAGGCTGAACCTTGGTGTCATATTTGACCCTGAAATGAGCTTCCGACCACATATCCGTGCCATAACTAAGAGCGGCTATTTTCACCTCCGTATCATCGCCCGACTCCACCCCTGCCTCAGCTCATCTGCTGCTGAAACCCTCATCCATGCCTTTGTTATCCCCGGACTTGACTAATTCAACGCACTCCTGACTGGCCTCCCACGTTCTACCCTACGTCATCCCAAATTCTGCTGCCCGGACCCTAACTCACATCAAGTCATGTTCACCCCTCCTGTGCCCGCTGACCTACATTGGCTCCCGGTTAAGCAACACCTCGATTTTAAAATTCTCATCCTTGTTTTCCAATCCCTCCATGGCTTTGTCCCTTCCTATATCTGTAATCTCCTCCAGCCCCACAACCCGCCGAGATATCTGCGCGTCTCTTATTCTTGCCTCTTGAGCATCCCCGGTTTTAATCGCTCCACCATTGACAACTGTACCTTCAGCTGCCCAGGCTCTAAGCTTTGGAATTCCCTTCCTAAACCTCTCCGCCTCTCTATCTCTTTCTCCTCCTTTAAGACGCTCCTTGAAACCTACCTCTTTGACCAAGCTTCTGGTCATTTGTCCTAATATCTCCTTCTGTGGCTCGGTGTCAAATTTTGTTTGATAACGCTCCTGTGAAGCGCCTTGGAACCTTTTACTATGTTAAAGGCGCTATATAAATACAAGTTGTTGTTTTTGTTGACTGAATAATGAGTGGGAACTCTGGCTGTTTTTTTGATCTTCTAAGCTCAAAATCTCTGAGACCAATTCTAGCATCCTGACTGGGTCTAGCTGAGATCAACTAACTCTACACAGACTGAATGTGGTACCTTCTAGTTTGACTGGCTTAATACCACACCAGGCATGCATTTACCCACTGAACTGTTCACACAGAAGCCAGATATATTCTGACACATTTGCATTTTAACCCAGGGAGTAAGGGACTGACCTTTATAACCATAGTGATGATCCTAAAATGCTTGCTGTCCTGGGATTAACATTAAATTCTGATTGCTGCTGCAATTGCCTCTGCTATTGTATACTCATTGTTAATACTACCATTCATGTTGATCCTACTTTGTTCTGTACCTACATTAGCTATACTGATTATCAGTGAGTTGTGTAACACTGATTCCCTGTGCAGTTATTTTTTTTTGATGTGCTGCAATTTTATTGAACAAACTCAAATTCCAATAAACATTCACAAAAAATTGTAAACAATCTTTGTCTTTTAACCGTGAGCATCAGCTGTGGCTCAGTGGGTAGCACCCTCGCCTCTGAATCAGAAGGTTGTGGGTCCAAGTTCCACTCAGATGAGACGTTAAACCGAGGCCCCGTCTGCTCTCTCAGGTGAACGTTAAAGATCCCATGGCACTATTCGAAGAAGAGCAGGGGAGTTATCCCCGGTGTCCTAGCCAATATTTATCACTCAATCAACATCACTAAAATAGATTGTCTGGTCATTATCACATTGTTGTTTGTGGGAGCTTGATGTGTGCAAAATTGGCTGCCGCGTTTCCCACATTACAACAGTGACCACACTTCAAAAGTACTTCATTGGCTGTAAAGCGTTTTGGGATGTCCTGAAGTTGTGAAAGGCGCTATAGAAAATGCAAGTCTGTCTTCTTTCTTTTTAAATAGAGACACTTTAAACAGTTTGGTTGCACACAGCGTACCAAAATATTGTCTAAGTTCATGGCCTTTCACCCTTGGACATCTTTTTTCCTATCACGGTTTACACACCAACTGCACAGGCCAACCAATAGCTGACTGTAGAGATAAACACTGTTGGAAGTTTCAGTAAAACATTACAGTACCTATTGTTTAGTATGTTAATATGATAATCCTGTTGTTCTGCCCCTTACAGTTTTTTAAAGCTATTTTCTCCATTGCAGTTAAATCTCTCCAACCGCACTACACATTCTATTCTAACTGACAGGACAGACAATTGACCCCACTCTCAAACTTCTTTCAACTTAGCCCTTTTATCAGCTGTGAGAAGGTACAGACCAAAAGCTAGGGCTAGGTTCACCAAGTGTTAGAATCATAGAATAGAATCATAGAATGGTTACAGCACAGAAGGAGGCCATTTGGCCTGTCGAGCCCATGCTGGCTCTCTGCAAGAGCACTTCAGCTAGTCCCACTCCCCCACCCTTTCGACATAGCCCTGCAAAATTTTTTCCTTCAGGTACTTATCCAATTCCCTTTTGAAAGCCACGGTTGAATCTGCCTCCCTCCTGTGGGGATGGGACAGTATTTCTATTCAGCACTTAATTTTGGTAGTGCACTGAGACCAAAACGTCATCGGCCTAGAAATCAGACCATGTTGCACCCATTTTACAGGTGCAACGAGGACCAATTTGAGGAATCAACGTCCCATGCCTAAAGGACGCCTGGAAGACGGCCCACCTGATATTGGATCGGGTAATTTTTCAGGCATCCCCAGTGGTCGTCTAAAATAGGCATACGTCAAGAGAAGCCTAACACTTACATACATCAATGAGGGGCTTAACGCCTGCTTTAAGCCCCCTCTTGGAAATTGGATAGCGCAGAGCAGGAGCTGGTCCGGTTCCGCCCTGGATTCTTCAGTACCACATGGTTAGTTTTTTAAAAACAATTGGTTTTTTTTAAATGTTGCCGTGGAGCCAGGAGGAACAGGAGTGCCCCCCAACTCCACAATATTCCAATCGCCACTACCACCCCCACCCCCCACCTCCACTCCACTTCGACACCTGGGATTTAACTTCAGGCCACTGCCAGCAAGACAAACGGCCCAAAATTCAACTTTGTAAAATGAACAAGCTGCCTGTGGAGGCATGGCACGCGTTGGCAGCTCACCCAGATAATGTTAATGAGGCCCGAGACCCAATTTCAGATTGCCTCGATCCTCCCAGTTCGGGTGCTCGCTATCTTCAAGCCACTAGTTATGCGCGTGAAAACAGGCCATAATCAATTTCTAGGCCAAAACGTAGGAATTGCAGATTTCTGATTCCTGTAGCATGTTATCCCTCCTGTGAAAATAAAAGAAAGAACTTGCATTTATATAGTGCCTCAATACATCCTCAGCAGATCCCAACAGGCTTATATCAAATGAATTACTTTTGAAGTGCATTCACTGTTCTGTAGGCAAATGCAGCAGCCAATTTGCCTATACAGCAAGAGACCACAAACAGAAAATCAAACAGATGTTCAATTAATCTGTTCTTAGTGGTGTTGGTAGAGGTCAGAATGATGGCCAGGATACCAGGAAAACTTCCTGCTCTTCTTCAAATAAAGCCATGGGATCTTTTACATCTACCTGAACACAATTTACCTTCACAACTGAAAGACGCCACCTTTCACAATGTGCCATTCCCTCAGTACCGCACTGAAGTGTCAACCTAGATTAAAGGGTAAATCTTCCACCTCCAGTGCAGAGTCTCACCCACCAGGACCACATATCGAAAAATTGTTTGGGCACAATGGATGGAAAATTAGGGCCTGTGCCCATTCAATATGCTTATTGGGTGAGGCTCCACATCAGGAGTGTACAAGTAGAAAATATTACCCTTATCTGCTCAAGTTCTGGAATGGAGCTTGAAGCCACAACCTTTTGACTCAAAGACAAGAATGCTGCCAAGTGAGCCAAACTGCCACTTATGAGTACACAGTTTAAGTCACTTCCCTACATTTTCCCTCTTGCTGATTCTCCCTGCCCACCCCATGCCAATCAAAGAACCCTGGGGGAAAAATTAATCCCCGTAGCGCCGCCAGTAGATGGCGCTAATGCGGCGTTGAGAGCTGTAACGACAGCTCCTGTCGAATCCAGCACCACACGCCAAATCAGGACCCCGAGTAGCGCTGCCAGTAACAGCGATCGCCGGGGACTTCAACGCCATGGAGGTCGTGACGTCAGTGAGTATGCAACGCTCACTGAATGCCTGATCTGCCAAATTGCTTCTCGCCACTTACCTCACCGGCTGAAGTTAACAACGACAGGGAGAGCTGTCATATAACGACAGGGAGAGTTGTCGTGCAGCACCAGGAAGGCGGCTCCAGAGAAGTTATTTAAAGGGATCAGCCCCAATCACTCGCATCTGACAGGTTAGTGAAGTTTCAGTGCCTGTGTGTTAGTTCCTGATACTGCAACAATTTTATTTAGTGATTTGAAGGTTCTTTGGTATCAGGAATGTTGTGGCAAGTAGAAAAGTGCAAAATTTATTCTTGAAAGATTCAACCTACAACACTTGCTAAAAGTCATGGGGGCTGTACTGGCACTCCACCTCGCCCTCCAGGATCTACGGTGGAGGGAGCGGAGGCAACAAGGAGGATGGGAACATGTGCACAGAGGGAGGAGGAAGAAGACGAGGAGGAAGAAGACGAGAAGGAAGAAGATGAGGAACAGGAGGGAGGGCAGAGGCAACCGGACAATCGGGCTTCTGGACGGGTGGTCCGTGACCGGCTCATCAGACATCGATTTGAATGAATGAAACCCCAGATCCCTGTTGCTCACCACATCCCCATCATACCATCCTGTGTCATGCCATATCACAGCCTCCTCCTGGGCGCAAAGGTGAAATGAGAGAGACCACAAAATATTCCAAACTCTATTAATAAATGTATGCATAAACATATCACACATATATCCATTCTAATAACACTAATGACCCTTGTGCCTGCCATAGTTAAATAGCTGTCATTGTGTGCAAGGTGTGAGATGTGGGTGTGAGTGTTGGTAGGTAGAGATTGTTGGTGGGTGAGTGCTGGAGGTGTGGTGCATTGATTAGTGTGTGAAGCTTGTGGTACAGATGGTGGTATGTAGCATTTGTTGAAGCCTTCACTCACCCTGACCACCCGTGTGAGCTCATTAAACTTCCTCCTGCACTGTGTGTGGGTCCTGGGGACCACAGTGCAGCCTGTGATGTGGTGTGCCGCCTCCCTCCGCATAGTCTGGCAGACTTGTGGCGAGGGCCTCCTGCCAGTTGGTACAGGACCGCCCACCTTCTCTCCACCGCTAAAACCAACGCCTCCAAAGCTTCCTCAGAAAACCCCCGGGCTCTCTCCCTGGGGCGGCGATCTGCTATCAGCATTTGTAAATAAGTGCTCCTCTTTGTTCTTCTTCTTATGGTTGTTGAGGCAGCTGTACACCCAACAATGCTGAGAATGAGGTGCTGCAGCATCAAAGGACCTCCCCTTTAAGCAGTGAAAAAGCCTGTGGCAATCATTACTTGCGTTTAGCCTACATCCAATATTGGTCCATCTTATCAGTGTACTCTTTTGATGCACACTTAAACAAATAAACTGCAACTAATATAACTTTAAATGAAACTTAACAAATTAAATTAAAATTGTGTTGGCCGGGGTGCCTACCGGTCGCAGAAGGCCTTGAGCGTGCCGGCGGACACCGCGTGCTCCATCTCCAGGGCCACCCGGGCGCGAACGCATCTTATCAGTGTAACGCCAGTCAGCTTGGGTTTTTAGACTAGATTTATGGCTCCAATCATTTTAATAAGGAGTGTGGACGAATTTTGTGTGCAGTCTAGCCCATTCGTTGGCTATAACGAATTTCTAGGCCCCGGTATCCAAAAAGATGGCATCTTCTGCTCCCAAGTCAATATCCAACATTTACCACAAATGCTACTCTTTGCTGAGAGAGGCCCCTCAATTTTCTGTCCACCTGTCAAATTGACCTTTGCATAGCATAAGAACAGCAAAGTGGAGAAAATCAAACATGTACCCACTTTCCTATCATACTGTGTGTTGAGATTCAACTGTGCTGCTCCAAAGCACTGCCAGGAATTACCACTGTTACTCCATATTCCAGCATGGTGCAACACACTGGTGCAGTACACACTGTGACACCAGGTCACACTAGTGCTACCATTTTAATATCTAGCAAGAAACACCTTCAAACATAATTAATAGCCCTCAACTGTCATGTAATACTCCCATACGATCAAATACTCCCATATGATCAATAAGCCATAGTTTTAGACAGTTTTTTACACATATGGGCCTAAAAATTCGGTTGCTTTGCGCCTCCCGTTAGCGCCCTAATGGGGCACAAAGCAACTAGCGCCCGGGTGCGGCGCCGCCAACACCTCCCGTGAAATTCAGCGGGAGGTTAGCGGCGTTGGTAACCGTTAGCGCCCCGCGGCGATGATGTCATCGCCATGCGCAGCGCCCCACTCGCGCCCCGGCCGCAATCTTCGGTAGCGTCCCCTGACTTACCGCCGGACGCTTTGTCCGATGGGGTCAGGGGGGCCTACCTGTGGCCGGGGCGGCCATTTTTGTTGCTGGCCGCCTGCCAGCACCTGCCCCCGTTGCCATCTCCGGCCTTCTGACCAGCCCCCCCCTGCGGAGTGCCGGCTGCGCTCCGTGAGCCTGGCACTTCTCTTGAGTGCCGGGGTCTTTTACCGGCACTCCGATCCCTGGTGGCCCAGCTGGGCCCCAGGTGGCGCTGCGCAAGGCCCTTCCCCTTTAAGAAGGGGAGGAAGGCCTGCAGTACCGCGGTGCGACGTAGTGCCGTGATATTCCCTCGCAGCGCCCCAAGAGGGAGGCGGGGCACTTCCAGTAGCACCCCGCTTCCCTCTTGGGGCGTTACCGATGAATTTCGGCCGCGGGGGCGCTAATTTTTTCGGGGCGCTAAAAGTAGCGCCCCAGCAAAGTTAGCGCCCCAAAGGGGGAGCGACTCAATTTTTCCCCCATGGTGTCACCAGAACAAAAGCACGCATTTTTAGTTGAGCTAACTTGGTCCCAGATCTGACCCTGATGAAGATTAGGCAACCTGGACATCATGGGCAGATATTTGTAGCATCAGTAATATTAGCACTAAACTACTACCAGGAAGAAAACTTCCATCTATGCAAAAAGGAGTACATTTAGTGATGTTACTGTCAGTGTATACCCTCCAGTGGTAAATAATCATTGGAGTAAAATTAACGGTCCTGATTATAAAAAGGGGGGCTGGTATGGTGCGCGCGAGCCCCGAAGCCAGTGGTGCAGCATGGAGGCCCAGATGATTTTATGACTCCCGGCCAGATCCACTACCTAGCCGGCGGACAGGAGGCCGCAGCCGGAGACCCGCGGGATCGGTCTCTGGCAGCCACATAAATGGTGGGGGGCTCTGGGTGCGATCGGGAGGGAAGGGGCGGATCTGACCCCGATCAACTTACTGGAGTAAGGATGCTTGGTTCACAGATTAGTGGCATTGTGCGCATTAAAAGTAATCCTATGAAAATGGTATCATCCCTAGACAATGGAATGCTTGAATTCCATCTCATGTTTGGAGTAATAATGTTTTCATTGATTTTGAGATAATTGCATGAGCTAGGAATCCAACTATACATTGACTGTTATATTTCATGTGACCCATCAACCCATCATTATGACCTTGTGCTATCTATATGATTGCTTGGCAAAATTTCCTGTAGTATTTGTGGGTCTTTCCAGCAAGGGGAAGCATTTGTTATTTGGGCTCTGCCAAGTCTTACAACCATGTGTCTTTTCAAAATAATAACCAAATGACAGGTGGTTAACCTATGCTTTTCTTTAGATATATATTGTGGGTCATACTATCATTTTGATTTAAACAATATTAATGCATTGAGAAAATATACCAATATAGATGCAATATAATTTAGGATCAAATATTTTAATGCACATATGTCTCTATTGGTATATTTGCATGCTCTACCATATCAAATTGTTGGGCTTCTTACCAAGAGGCTACATGCTCCTCTGTGACAATGTAAATCCCCTGTGAAAGCAGTTCTACTAAAGGAAAAAGTTACATCAGAGATGTGGAATTCTGATATGGAAATGATAAAGGGACGAGGGATGTAGAGTTTGTGTATCAGGGTAAAGAATCCCTTGAACTATTCTGTGAAGGGTTTAATGTCTTCTATCAGGCCTTGTTAGAATATGCTACTTGGGTTATCCTATATTATCTTTGTCAAATTGTTGACTTCAGACCCAATGTCCTGTCTATGATGTTTCAAACTTTATACAATAGTATTTTGCAGAAGCTCATGGCAACCATCCATCTGCCAGACTGAGGGTCTCCCTAATTTCTCAAAATCTCCCTTACAAATGAACACAATCCTTCTTTAATATCTGCCAACCTAACCTCACAGATGCTTGAAGAGTTGATCTCCTGTCAGATACAGCTACAGTCAGAGTAGTGTGCAGTAATTCCCTTACATTGCTGAATGCATAAATTGCTGAGGATTCCACTTTAGCTACCAGCCTGTACTCACACTACAAACCTTTCACACAAATAAAATCCAGATTGAGCACAGTAGTTAATTTTGACTGACTCAGGCACTTTATAATCAGTCAATATGGGTGGGGAAAAGAAAGACCGCAAATGTTGAAATTCTGATATAAAAACAGAAAATGCTGGAAACACGCAGCAGATCTGGCAAAAGTTACACCCTAAGCGTTAATCTAACTTTTTCTACTAAATGTTGAGGTATTTTTAGCATTTTCAATTTACAGAATGAATACAAACACAATGGAAAACTGCTCCCAAGCAGTTAATAATCATCACCTTGGCTCCGTGGTTGCACTCTCCCCTCTGAGTGAGGAAGTCATGGGTTCAAGCCCCACTCCAAAGAGTTGAACACATAATCCAGGCTCATGCCACCTTGGGGTTTAATTTCTTCTAGTGCAGTTATTCATGTAAACAAATTCTTTGTGTGGTATTCAATACTAAAATAATGTGTTAACAACTGGGTAAAGTAGTGCACAAAGCAATTTGATGCAAATATGTTAGATTGTGCTAAGTGATGTACTAGAGGAAAGTAACCCTCCACATAGCAATCATTTTATGCGCTGCTGTTGCCTTTTTAAATAATCTGACAATTGTAACTGAATCTGAAAAATTCAAGTCTGGTAAAAATATTGGGGCCAATTTTTATGTCCCTCCCGCCCTGTTTGCACTTAAAAACCATGCGGTATTGGGACCAAAATAGCACATATGTTTGAAGCTGCAACTTACCACTTGGTTTCTGTCCATTTGTGTGGACTTTGATCTAGGTCGAAGCTCCTGCTGGAAACAGATGGGAGCCTCATTAATAAATGCAAATCGGAATCAAATGATGTATTTATGACCCATGATGCCATTTTCATCTCTGCCCCTTGCTGTCATCAGTTCCTGCGCCCACCCACAAACCACGGGTGGTACAAGTCTGGAAGTGGCCATTTCCAGCAATATTTAAAGGGATCCTGAGCTGCTCTCAGGTAAAACTTGAGAAAGTTTTGGGAGACATTTTATTTGCATTAGGTGATGATGTTTTGCTACTTAGACAATTTTAAAGTGCTTTTAGCCACTATAAAATCCTGAACACTTAAAGGGCTTTCCCACCGCACTCTTTTCTTCATGAGGGTCCTTCTGGGAATTCCACTCGGGCCAGAAGAGGAGGAGCAGCATTCGCAGCTGGAGGAAGGAGCAAACAGAGCTGTAGCAGGAAGGAGAGCAAATAGAAAGAGATGTGCTTGTAGGAATCCTTACCATCCCAAGAGTTTAAGGGCGAAAAATTCGGCTCCATAGTGCCCGATTTTTCAGCCCCAGGGGTGCCGTATTGTGCCAAAAATAGCATCAACGCCGCGCGCGCACTTCTGGTGCATGCCGCACCAGATGCCATCTTGGTGAGGGCGTTCGTGTTGGTGCTGGGAGCATGCGCCAGAAGTATGCAGAGTAGACAGATCGTGACGTCAATCAGCGTGCAACGTTGATTTGACGCCAGCGCTGCTGTTTTTCGCCCTCAACGCTGCAGCTAACGCCTTGTGTTAACCTTACAAAGCTGAACGTGCGTTCAGCAGCAGGAAGGACCCTCCCACCAGTGATATTTAAAGGGATCATCAACAACTTTCAGGTTAGTTGCTGATTAATTTCTACTGGCTTTTTGTAAGTTTGTGGAAGTGTTCGGAGGTTTCCAGAGTTGTTTAAAATTGGTGAGGTGACAAGGAGTGGTGCTGCAAGTGGAGAAGGCCTTGGTTCTGACTTCAAGGATTCTGGTCAGCCCACTTGCTCCCAGTCATGGGGGCTCTAGTTGTCATCCCCCCTGGCCTGCAACATGACAAGGAGATGGAGCAGAGGCAGCGAAGAAGAGGACAAGCTGCTCACAGAGGGAGGAGGAGGAGGGGGAGAAGTACTCTCAGCAGGAGGCCTTACCCACCTAGGGTCTTCCGAGAGCAATTCTCTGACCTCAGCCTGAGCCAGGAGCAGTGTGTGAGGTGTCTGTGCTTTATGAAGGAGGTGCTCACAGTAGCAGTGGAAAAGGTAGAAGCAATGGAAGGAATGAAAATTGATAGACAGGATGTACGAGAAAGGCTGGGTATGCTTAGAGTGGATAAGTCGCCTGGTCCAGATGGCTTGCATCCCAGATTGCTAAGGGAATTGGGGGATGAGATAGTGGAAGGGCTTGCCATAATTTTCCAATCTTCCCTAGATGTGGGGGAGGTGCCTGAGGATTGGAAAGTGGCAAATGTGACACCATTGTTCAAGAAAGGTTGTAAGGACAATCCTAATAACTACAGGCCGGTCAGTTTAACATCAGTGGTGGGTAAAGTTTTAGAAACAATAATCAAGGAAAAAATTAACGGGCACTTGGAGAGGTTTAAGCTAATTAAGGAGAGCCAACACGGATTTGTAAAAGGCAGATCATGTTTGACTAATCTAATTGAATTTTTTGATGAAGTAACAGGGAGGATCGATGAAGGGAATGCAATGGATGTTGTCTACATGGATTTTAGGAAGGCGTTTGACAAAGTACCACATAGAAGGCTGGTTAACAAATATGAGGCTCATGGAATAGGTGGGTCAGTGGCAGCTTGGATAAGGAATTGGCTTAAGGACAGAAAACAGCGAGTTGTGGTAAATGGCTATTTTTCAGACTGGAGGATGGTAGACAGTGGTGTTCCCCAAGGGTCAGTGCTGGGACCACTGCTTTTTTTGATATATATAAATGACCTGGATATTGGAATACAAAGTAGAATTTCTAAATTTGCCGATGACACCAAACTTGGGGGTGTGGCAAACAGTGAGAATGATACCAATCAACTGCAACAGGACATAGAAAGGCTAGCAAAATGGGCAGACAAGTGGCAGATGGAATTTAATACAGAGAAGTGTGAGGTGATGCATTTTGGCAGAAGGAACAGGGAGAGGCAATATACACTTAATGGCACAGTTTTAAACAGTGTGCAGGGACAGAGGGACCTGGGAGTTAATGTGCATCGGTCCCTGAAGGTGGCAGGACATATTGAGAGAGTGGTTAGCAAAGCATATGGGATCTTGGGTTTCATAAATAGAGATATTGGGCTGGATTTTCATTGACCCGTGAAGGCGGGTTTGGAGGCGTGTGGGGGGTTAAAATTGCGAAAACTGGCGGGCGGGCACAAGTCCGCCTCCATCCCGCCTCCACGCAATTTTGATGAAATCGTGTCTGCTGGTCCTGCCTGCGTCCCGCCTTTAAGAGACGGGATAGGCTGTTAAGGCCCTTAACAAGCACTAAATTGGCTCTATAATGCCATTTTGAAAGGCCTTTGTGATTTTAACCCTTGTTCTACGTGAAGCACGCCTGTTCTGAAACACGATTGTGAAACCTGGCGGGAGCACATTTGGATCAGTGGCTGCGTTGACTATCAGTGGCTGGCATCTGGGAGCGATGGAGCAAAAAACTCTCTCTCTCTCCCCTGCTGTTCATTTTGCCTCCAGGTCCTTTCACAGCAAAGGCCAGGCAGTCTCTGAAGACCTTCAATGCAGCAGCAATGATGACATCATCAAAGGCGACTTTCAGACTGAAAACACTAATTGGTTCATGGGTTCCCACATGCTGGAACTCAATTGCCCAATTAGGTGAAAATTGCATCAATCTCCCACATCCAATTGCAGTCGGGTGGATAACACAAAAAGCGGATGACACAACCCCAACCCCAACCCACCCCAGTATCAAAATCCAGCCCATTGAGTACAAAAGTAGAGAAGTTATGCTGATCCTTTATAAAGCGCTGGTTAGGCCACAACTGGAGTATTGCGTCCAGTTCTGGTCACCACACTTTAGGAAGGATGTGAAGGCCCTTGAGAGGGTGCAGAGGAGATTTACCAGAATGGTTCCGGGGAAGGGGGATCTTAACTGCAAGGACAGGTTGGAGAAGCTGGATTTGTTTTCATTAGAGCAAAGGAGGTTGAGGGGTAATTTGATAGAGGTGTATAAGATTATGATGGTTTGGATAGGCTAGATGGGGAAAGGCTGTTCCCACTAGTTGATGGTACAAGGACTAGGGGACACAGATTTAAGGTTTTGGGCAAGAGATTCAGGGGGGATATGAGGAAAAACTTTTTTACGCAGCGAGTGGTGAGGACCTGGAACTCGCTGCCGACGGAAGTGGTGAAAGCGGAGACACTCAATATTTTCAAGGGGAGACTGGATAGGCACTTGAGGGAAATAAACTTGCAGGGCTACGGGGATAGAGCGGGGGAATGGGACTGACTGGATTGCTCTGCAGAGAGCTGGTACGGACTCGATGGGCCGAATGGCCTCCTTCTGTGCCGTTATGACTATGACTCTATAACTCTGTCACCTCTTGCAACCAGACCTGCAGCCTCACACCAGGGCAAGGACAGCGCTGCCAGTGGCTGTGAAGGTGACCATGGCCCTGAATTTCCTTGCGTCGGGATCCTTCCAGGCTGGAGCAGGCTACATCTGTAACATTTCGTAGTTTGCTGTCCACTGCTGCATAAGAGAGGTGACAAACGTTCTTTATGCCAAGAGAGGGGAGGTCATTGTCTTCCCTCTGACCAGAGAGAAGCAGACGAGTGTCCACGTGGCTTTGCCAGGATAGCGGGTTTCCTCATGGTGCAGGGTGCCATCGACTGCACAAGTGGCTTTGCGGGTGCTGCATCTAAATGCTGAGATGTACCGCAACTGCAATGGTTATCACTTACTGAATGTGCAGTTAGTGTGCGACCATGCTCAGCACATCATGATGGTGAATCCTGCAGCAGTCATGATGCTTTTATTCTGCGTCCGTCCGCTGTTCCCTCAGTCTTTGAGCCACCAAGACAAACCAGAGGGTGGCTGCTGGGCGACAAGGGCTACCCCTTAACCTGGCTTATGACCGGAACCCAACCAGACGTGGGCAGCATGGTACAATGAGAGCCATGCTGCCACACAGTATCTGATAGAGCAGACCATTGGGGTGCTTAAACAATGCTTCTACTGCAGTACTCACCAGAACACAGCTCAGGATTCATCATGGCCTGCTGCATGCTCCACAATCACGCCATGATGAGGGCACAGCCCTTGCCACCAGGCATATGGCGACCAGCTGAGGAGGAGGAAGAGGCGGAGGAGGAAGCGGAAAAGGAGGAGGAGGAAGCGGAGGAGGAAGAAGCGGAAGGGAGAAGGCAACCCAGACCATCCCTTTCTGCCGGGCTGTCCATGATCAACTCATCCAACTGTGGTACCAGTGAACGCTACCCAATTCCCTATTCACCAACAGTCCCTCACCTTACTTTCCCTCTGATACTGACCATCACAGCATCCTCTTGGCCACAATGCTGAAATAAAAGCCACCATAAAAGAAACATTCCAATCCAACTTTATACATCAATCCATCCAATATTACATAACAGAGTCAACTAATCACCGTTGTGCATTCCCTTAGTGCTTGTCTTCCGTGTGCCTTTGCCTGTCCTAGTGCTCCAACAAAGTGCTACCCCAACGGCTGCAACATGGCTGGTGGAAGGCTGCTGACTTTCAGTGGGGGAGACTGTAGATGGCCTTGCAGGACAACCTCGAGCACCTTTGGGCCTAGAAGGCCCGACTGTGGACTACACCACTTCGGCATGGGCAGCAGCAGTCTGGGCTGGCTGGCTGACAGGCAGCAGCAAGGGCACTGGTGGAGTGGCAGTGGTGGGAGGACGAATGCTGTCATCCTGAGAGAAGACAGCAGGTTCTTGCTCTACGAGCAACTGGCACTACCCCGGAACAGCGCCTCAGCATTCCTAGCCATCTGGTGGAGGACAAATTGCTGAACTGCTGTGACACCGTGCAAGCCCCTTTCCACACTGGTAAACGCAGCCACGATGGCAGCAGTCTGAGCTTCCACTGCAGCATTCAGACATTGGGTCGCTTCTGCTTTTGCTCCAATGGAACTTGAGACATCGGCCATCAGACGCTGCATCATGGTTGGGTTCACATGTGCGCTAACGGATCTGCCCACCCCATCCATGCTGGAAATCATGGGCTCCAAGCTCTGCACAAAGCCCTGTGCAAGGTTGGTGCCGGACTCCTCTATGCTCCTTGACATTGCACTCAGACTTTCTGGCAAGCCTGCCAATGCACCAAGCATTTCGTTGTGCATACCCATCAGCATTCTTCCGTAGGCCGCCCCATCGAAGTCCTCATCTGGGACCTCTGCAGCAGAACTCGTGTGGGTTCTCACCCTCCGGGGAGTTGACACCTGCGCTACCATTTCCCCCTGCCCTGGCTGTGCCCGGTGACTCACCACGTGTAGATCCCGCCTCTAAGCTACACTCTAAACTCCACGCAGTGCCAGGAACGGAGCTGGTGGCTGCGAGTATCAGATCGAGTGACAGTGTTTCTTCTTCATTATCATCATTCTCCTCTCCCTCTTGTTCTTGCACCACTGCCTGGACAGGCTGGATTTCTTGGGTGTTTGAAATGAGAAAGGCACAAGGGTAGGGTTGTGGTGAAGGGGTGGGAGGGGGGCAGCAAGAGGTGCATGCTTACACAACTGTGCAGCTTGTAAATCAGAAGAGATTGTGGGATGAGGGGGAAGTGGGATATAAGATGGAGGATTACATATGAGGATACCGGCATCTTGTATTCTTTCAGCCCTGCCGCTGGTCACGAGCTCACCGATGCCCCTCCCAAGAATGGCCAGCACCGTCTGCTCCATGGCAGGCGTGCCTGTCCCCACCAGTTAGGTTCTGCTGGCACCGATTATAAGCCACCTTTTCCTGCAAGAGAAAGGAAGTGTGTCAGTGAGTGTGGCGCAATATATTTGGGTGATGTGCCTGTCATGGTTGAATAGCTAGCAGTGTGTGCAAGCTGTGAGATGTGGGTGTGAGGCTTGCAACAGTGGTAAGTGTGTGAGGGTCAGGTGAAGCTATGAATATGAGGTATGAGCTGTATTTGGTAGAGTTTGTTGGTAGGTGAGTGATGGGGGTGTGGTGCATTGAGCAGTGAGGCTAGTGGTGCAGATGGTGGGATATGGCATTTGAAGATGAATTTACTGACCTTGACCACTCGTGTGAGGTCATTAAACTTCTTCCTGCACTGCGTCCACGTACTCAGGGCTACACTGCTGGCATTCACCACAGCGGCTATCTGCTCCCACTGCACTTTACACTGTTGCTTGGAGTGCCTCCTGGCCCCCTGTGGAAAGAGGACCTCTCTCCTCCTATCCACCTCCTGCACCAAGGCCTCCTGTGCTGCATCCAAGAACCTTGGTGCACCTCTCTCCCCTGTTGTGCCATCATTAGTTGTTTTTCACTGTCTTCCCCAGACAGTTCAGTGACCTGCTACAGGCAGAATGCACCTCCACTTTAAGAGGTGCAGACTGCCTTTAAGTAATGCAGGCTAGCTTTAAGTGGTGCTCGCCTCGCACGAACTTGGGCCCCCTGCTGAACGTTCAGCCACTCAGCAGCACGTTCAGCACTGGGCTGAATGCTGCAACCATGGGAATGAGCAGGCAGCACGAAGTTTGCCCACTTTCGGGGCAAACCAATTTCTAGGCCTATAAGTCCAGAACAACCTACCTGTAGTTCCCTGAGCAGCAGTGCATAAGGTGGCATTTCTTCTCCAGGGAGGGTATCACATAGTTGCAGCACTGAACTTCTTTGCCTCCAGCACCTCCCAGGATGCCACAGGGGACATCCGTAACATCACTCAGGCTGCTGTCCATGCTTGTATTAAGCAGACGACTGATCTCTTGGTTGCTTGAGTAAATACTTTCATCACTTTCCCCATGGACAACTGGAAGCAGCAGGATAGGGCTTTAGGGCTCACATAGATTGCAAGATTCCCCCATTTAATTGATGGCACCCACGTCGCCCTGTGGTCTCCTTCACATGACTCCACTGCCTTCATGCATCGCAAGAACTTCTACTCAATTAATGTGTAACGAATGTGTGATTACCAGCAGCACATCATGCAGGTCTGTGCCCACTTTCCTGGCAGCCGCCACAACACTTTTATATTGCGGCAATCCTCTATACCTCCCAATCTTTGCTCCTGCATAGCAAGTGAGAGGCTGGCTGCTTGGGGACGAGGACTATCCCCTGACTCCTCTCAGGAACCCACACTCGGGGGTCGGTCTACATATATAGGATTACATAGGATATACAGCACAGAAACAGGCCATTCGGCCCAACCAGTCTATGCCGGTGTTGATGCTCCACTCGAGCCACCTCCTGTCTTTCCTCATTGGGAAATGTTGGTGTTCAGAGGGACCTGGGTGTCCTTGTACACGATTCACTGAAAGTTAATATGCAGGTACAGCAAGCAATTAGGAAAGCAAATGGTATGTTGGCCTTTATTACAAGAGGATTTGAGTATAAGAGTAAAGATGTCTTACTGCAATTATATAGGGCCCTGGTAAGACCACACCTGGAGTATTGTGTACAGTTTTGGTCTCCTTACCTAAGGAAGGATATACTTGCCATAGAGGGAGTGCAACAAAGGTTCACCAGACTGGTTTCTGGGATGGGGGGATTGTCCAATGAGGACAGATTGAGTAGAATAGGCCTATATTCTCTAGAGTTTAGAAGAATGAGAGGTGATCTCATTGAAATATACAAAATTCTTACAGGGCTTGACAGGGTAGATGCAGGGGGGGTGTTTCCCCTGGCTGGGGAGTGTAGAACCAGGGGTCATAGTCTCAGAATAAGAGGCCTGCCATTTAGGACTGAGATGAGGAGAAATTTCTTCATTCAGAGGGTGGTGAATCTTTGAAATTCTCTACCCCAGAAGGCTGTGAAGGCTCAGTTGTTGAGTATATTCAAGACAGAAATCGTTAGATGTTTGGATATTAAGGGAATCGAGGGATATCGGAATAGTGCAGGAAAGTGGAGTTGAGGTAGAAGATCAGCCATGATCTTACTGAATGGCGGAGCAGGCTCGAGGGGCCAAATGGTCTACTCCTGCTCCTATTTCTTATGTTCTTATGTTCTAACCCTATCAGCATAACCCTCTATTCCCTTCTCCCTCATATGCTTATCTAATCGTCCCTTAAATGCATCTATACTATTTGCTTCAACCACTCCCTGTGGTAGCGAGTTCCACATTCTCACCACTCTCTGGGTGAAGAAGTTTCTTCTGAATTCCCTATTGGATTTCTTGGTGATTATCTTATATTGATGGCCTTTAGTTTTGCTCTTCCCCACAAGTGGAAACACTCTCTCTGTATCTACTCTATCAAAACCTTTCATGATTTTAAAGACTTCTATTAGGTCACCCCTCAGCCTTCTCTTATCAAGAGAAAAGAGATCCAGCCTGTTCATCCTTTCCTGATAGGTATACCCTCGCATTTCTGGTATCATCATTGTAAATCTTCTCTGCACCCTCTCCAGTGCCTCTATATCCTTTTTATAATATGACGACCAGAATTGTACACAGTACTCCAAGTGTGGTCTAACCAAGGTTCGATACAAGTTTAGCATAACTTCCCTACTTTTCAATTCTATCCCTTTAGAAATAAACCCTCGTGCTTGGTTAGCTTTTTTTATGGCCTTGTTAACCTGTGTCGATACTTTTAGTAATTTGTGTATTTGTCCTCCTAGATCCCTTTGTTTCTCTACCCCATTTAGATTCTTATTTTCCAAGTATTGGCCCGTATTTTCCGATGCCTACGGGTGTGTACGGGCTGTGTACACACCCATAAGGACATCGGAAATGCCGGTTTCAGGCATGCAAAGCGCATGCGCTGAAAACCGGCATTTCCGATCTGTCAAGAATGGTCTTGACAGATCGGACGCCTGCCCTAGAGAAGGGCCTCTGCGGGGGGAGAATTCCGCTTTCTGCAGAACCTCCGCCCGCTGAAAACCCTTAGAAATCTTACGCCTGGTAAAAGCAGGCGTAAGGCCTGCTTTTACCAGCATAGGAGTTGAAAAAAAGTTTAAAAAATAATTTTTTTTCACTCATTTATAATTTAAAAATACTTTTAAAAAAAGTAAATTTATTTTTAGCCCCATAAAAAACTTTAATTATTTTTTTCAAAAAATTTATTTTTGTTTAAAATATTTAATTTAATGTAACTTTAACTCATTTTAAAAACGTGATTTAAAAAAATGTATTTAATGTTTTAGTGTCTTTTTGGGGTGATCTCCATTCATATATTTGACAGGTCTATCTGTCAAAAGTATGAAGGGAGATTCCATTCTCCTATTGGCTGGCCTGGCCCACGTGATCCCAGGGACGCTTGCGAACTGCATGCACCCCTGGGATACGTGGGCTCTGCGCATTTCCACTATGGAGAGGCCCAGGAGCGGAAGTGTCCGGACCTCGGGAGCCCTCAGGTAAGTTCGTAGATTTTTTTCCGATAGGAGGCCTCCGCACGCAGGAAGCCTCCTATCGGAAATTACGGGCCAATATGTGACCTCCCTATTTTTCTTACCAAAATGTAATACCTCACTTTTACCTGTGTTAAATTTCATTTGCCAATTATATGTCCATTCTGCAAAATTATTAATGTCTTCTTGTAATTTGTTGCATTCCTCCTCAGTATTGGCTTTCCCCCACAATTTGGTGTCATCCGCAAATTTAGAAATTGTGTTTTTGATTCCAAGGTCTAAATTGTTAATATAAATTGTGAACAACAGTGGCCCCAGAATAGATCCGTATGGAACACCACTTCCCACCTTCTGCCACTCTGAATAGCTACCCTTTACCCCTACTCTCTGCTTTCTGTCTTGAAGCCAGCTAGCTATCCATTCTGCTACTTGTCCCCTGACTCCGCATTCCCTGACCATATTCATTATGCCCTACAATCAGATCCATGGCTCAAATAGAGCCCTCAATGAGCAGACCAATAGAGTCCTCAAGCAATGATTCTGCTGCTTGGACAGGTCTGGTGGCATCCTGCAATACAGCTCACATAGAGTGTCCCGTATGGTAACGGTTTGCCATAACTCTGCTCTGCAATGGGGACATCACCAGGAGCCAGAGGATCCTCAGCATGATGAGGGAGAGGTCACCCCTGACAAAGAAAAAGGAAGGCTTCAACAGTTGCCTGCAGCCAGAGCTGTTTGGCAGCAGCTCACTGATGATCACTTCAGCTGAACAATCCCTGCTCCCCTCCAATAACAGCAGATATGCTGCTCGCCCTGACCTGCCTAGTATCCCTTCATATGTTCTCTTCTTCCAAACATGTCAGCTTGGAGGACCGAATAGTGTTCTGTTAAGACAACACCTCAAGTATTGTGTCCACATCTCCCCCGGTGTTCTGCATTCCCACATGTTGGGGATTGCATATTGAACATCTCTTACACTTTTTGATTGCAGTTATAATGCTTTTATTGCTTTGGATGGGAGCTTCCACTGCCTGTCCCAGTCCGAATTGGAAAATCTAGTGTGCAAAGAATAGGTGAAGCTCAGTTGGGACTGATCGTCACATTTCCTACTTTATTACATTTCATCTGTGCCCATTTTCAGGATATGACGGAGGCCCAAATCAACTCTGCTGATTGGTTGGATTTATTGGCATTTCGTTACGACTACTACTTTCGTATGACGGGAAAAGCTTATAATGGGATGGATAGTTTGGCTATCCATTCAATGGCCCCGAGATGCCGAGTGGAGAAATGAGGTACCTCCCGCAACAGGTCTTAGTGGGCAGGTTGACGTGATGTGTTCCATGGTCTGGGACTCAGGGCCACAGTCACACTTCAGGTCATCCCTCACCTTCTCTCATCAGTAGTAGGGAAAATGCTAGAGTCTATTATAAAGGATGTGATAACAGGACACTTAGAAAATATCAACGGGATTAGACAAAGTCAACATGGATTTATGAAAGGGAAATCGTGTTTGACAAACCTACTGGAGTTCTTTGAGGATGTAACTGGTAGAATAGGTAAGGGAGAACCAGTGGATGTGGTGTATTTGGATTTTCAGAAGGCCTTTGATAAAGTCCCACATAAGAGGTTAGTGTGCAAAATTAAAGCACATGGGGTTGGGGGTAATATACTGGCATGGATTGAAAATTGGTTAACAGATAGGAAACAGAGAGTAGGAATAAATGGGTCTTTTTTGGGGTGGCAGGCGGTGACTAGTAGGGTACCGCAGGGATCAGTGCTTGGGCCCCAGCTATTCACAATATATATCAATGATTTGGATGAGGGAACCAAATGTAATATTTACAAGTTTCCTGATGACACAAAACTAGGTGTGATTGTGAGTTGAGGAGGATGCAAAGAGGCTTCAAGACGATTTAGACAAGTTGAGTGAGTGGGCAAATACATGGCAGATGCAGTATAACGTGGATAAATGTGAAGTTATCCACTTCGGTAGGAAAAACAGAAAGGCAGAGTATTATTTAAATGGTGATAGATTGGGAAATGTTGATGTACAGAGGGACCTGGGTGTCCTTGTACACCAGTCACTGAAAGCAAACATGCAGGTGCAGCAAGCAGTATGTTAGCCTTCATTGCAAGAGGATTTGAGTACAGAAGCAAGGGTGTCTTACTACAGTTATACAGGGCCTTGGTGAGACCACACCTGGAGTACTGTGTGCAGTTTTGGTCTCCTTACCTAAGAAAGGATATACTTGCCACAGAGGGAGTGCAGCAAAGGTTCACCAGACTGATTACTGGGATGGCAGGACTGTCGTATGAGGAGAGATTGGGTCGACTAGTCCTGTATTCACTAGAGTTTAGAAGAATGAGAGGGGATCTCATTGAAACGTATAAAATTCTGACAGGGCTAGACAGACTGGATGCAGGGAGGATGTTTCCCCTGGCTGAGGGGTCTAGAACGCGGGGTCACAGTCTCAGGATACGGGGTAGGACATTTAGGACTGAGATGAGGAGAAATGTCTTCACTCAGAGGGTGGTGAACCTGTGGAATTCTCTCCCACAGAAGGCTGTGGAGGCCAAGTCACTGAATATATTTAAGAAGGAGATAGATAGATTTCTGGACATAAAAGTCATCAAGGGGTATGGGGAGAGCGCGGGAATATGGTATTGAGATAGAGGATTAGCCATGATCATATTGAATGGCAGAGCAGGCTCGAAGGGCCGAATGGCCTACTCCTGCTTCTATTTTTCTATGTTTCCACTTCTGGAGCAGGTGGCCGCATCGTCCATGCCCTGTGCGGATTGGGTTGAGCGCTGCCCACTGTCTTCGAGGGAGGTTGAAGCCAGGGACATCTGTTGTTGGGTCAGTGATGAGGTGTTGGTTCTTTATGTTGCATGCGTCCCACGCTTCCATCCATCTGGATAGTGGGTTGATACCAGCTACATGACTATTGGCTGTTGATTCCCAGAAAGGCCGGCGCAATTTTAAATGCTTTCATGGTGGTTTTTTTTAGGTCTTCATGGATGGGAAGGTCGGTGTTGCTCATGATTTTTTCCCATCTCATGGAGCACGGTGGCGTCGCGGTGAATGGCAGGCGGGACATTGTGGGACATCACTGGGAGCCATTCAGTTGGGGTGGACTTGAGCATCCCTGACACTGTCCTCATGGCGGCGTTTAGCTGCATGTTCACGATCTTTGCGTGGCGGCTGCAGGACCATGAGGCAGAGCAATATTCTGCAGTAGAGAAGATTAGGGCCACTGTTGCAGTGCAAAGTGGCATTTATTGATAAGCTATGGCACAAAATGGTGGGATGTGAGTTCAGCCTAGAGAATCTATGTGTCAAGAGAAAGCATTGAGTGATGAAGAACAAGACAACCCATGCCACTGTGACTCACATCCAAAGGGATGAAATGCAACATGTCATCAATTTGAAGTTCTAATGGGCCTAATTGTTATCAAGCACAGAGGCGGAAACTGGGTGGAGAACTAGTTACAATTGAGCGGGAGATTTACCCATTGGCTTCCCACTCATGTCTGGCCAACTGCAATTTTAAATTGTAGGCGGCAGGCATACCCGCCTGGCGCCAGCGGGGTGTTTCTTTAAATATGCAGATCTTTAAATATGATGTCATCAGTGCACGACTGCAATATTAGCCTGAGGCCTGAGCAGGAGAACAGTGGTGGCTTCCCAACCATGCCAACACTGTCAAGAAGTGGATTCGGGCCAGAAGAGGCCCAGAAAGGTAAGTTTAAAAAAAAAATTTTTTGTGGGCCAAGTGGCATAAGTGACCTCCAGGCCCTACAAGGAAACCTTGGTCCTCCCCTGCCCCTGGCTTCCATCCCCTCACACTGTAATAAGAAAGAACTTTATATTGCACCAGTTCACATCCTCCGGACACCCCAAGGTGCTTTGCAACCAATAATCACTGTTATTTTGTAGACAAATATGACACCCAATTTGGGTACGGCAAGGTTCCACAAAGAGCAATGAGATACATGATCAGTTAATCTGTTTTGTTGGTGTTGATTGAGAGATAAATGTTGGCCAGAACATCGGAAAAAATCCTCTGCTCTTCTTCAAGTAGTACCGTGGAACCTTTTACCTCCACCTGAGATGGCAGATGGGACATCAGTTGAACATCTCATCTGAAAGATTGCACAGCTAACAATGTAATACTCCCTTAGTATTGTACTGAAGTGTCAGTCTAGATTATGTACTTAAATCCTGAAGTAGAATTTGAACCCACAACCTTCTAACTCAGAGGCAACACTGAGCAAAGCTTACACATAAAAGAAAAATAATATTGTTCACAAGTGCTATTCTAACGATTTTACAAGTAATTTTTTTAATGTAGTTGTTATTTTTCCATTTGTCACCAATACAGAAGCTACCTGGTCTCACTAATTCTTTTTGAAGGTTTCAGGCAGACTCACTGATTTGAAAAAGACAGGCTGATAAATACCTTCAGACCAGTATCTAGCAGAATTTAAATAACTGTTAAATTTAAAAAAACTGCCAATCAAAAATATATTTGATCAAATCACACAATTATTTCTATTTCAGTTGAACAACTTTGTCCCACCATTGGCAACACCTTCAGACAAAGTGACCAAAATGTTGCAGCAAAATGTATCAAAAATGAGCTGGAACATTCTTTTGTTAATGATGCTGGTTTTTAACTCCTTATGTACTGTTACATTTCAGAACTTCTGACCGTGTTGCCATGGAAGAAGTTTGATTTAATTTATTATAAAATAATTCAAATTTTGCTTGTAAGGATTAAAATCCCCAGCAGCCGGGTGAGGGAGGTGTAGGGGGAGAGAATACATATTAGATGGACCAGTTTATGGAATGTTGCTATTCGCAAATCACTTTGAACTGAAACAATAAAGATTATTTAGTCTTTCCATTTGAGAAAAAATCGTGTGCGCCATCAGAATTGCTGGTGTCACCGGCAACTCAAGTTAACGGCCGCCGAAAATGGCTGCAGCACTAACATTGAAAAATTGGCTCTGGAGGTTGGCGATGTGGAGCACAGCGCTAACTTACCATGCAACACCCTCCTGGTGGCGTTAATGGAGGCCTCCGACCCGAAGTTCCCGTCCACAGTTGGCGTTGCTGCTTCTTACAGTCTCTGGGAGTGAGGCTGTGGCGTTCGCAAGGCATTGTGGGCAATTAAAGGGGCAATGCATTCAAAACTATAAAAATTAAAATCAAATGAAAACATGCATTTTTCAGCCCTTACTGCCTTTCAGAATAAATGTAAACATTAAAAATAATTCCCAAATGGCAGTCTTCAGCTCTTAAAAGTGATTCAGCACGAACACAAATGGCTCAGCAACCCAGGGAAGCAGCACCCAGGGTCTCGCACGGAGCACTCCAGCATTGTGCAGGGGGTCAACACTGCAAGAGAGGCCCTCCAGAAAGAAGGATGTGGGACCAAATTGTCAAAGCCGTCACTGCCAGCAGAGTCGCCCCCACAACCTGGCTCCAGTGCCCAAAGAAGTTCCATGACCTCAGACCACTGGTCAAGGTCAGTGAATGCATCTTCAAAGATTGTCTCCTACCAACTGCATTACTAGCCTCACACACTGCTCAATGCATGACCCCCACCCCACCCCGAATTACTCACCTACCAACATCTCCCATTCCTAGCCTCACTTCACCCCCTTGGAGAAGACGGTGGAGGCCATTCTTGGCAGGAGCATGGCTGAGCCCTTGGCCAGCGACGGGGCTGAAAGGATACAAGATGCTGGTGTCCTCATATGTTATCCTCCTTCTCGCATGCACCTCTTGCTTTCCCCTCACAACTGCACCCTTGTGCCTTCCCCATTTCACACACCCAAGAAATGAAGCCTGCCCAGCCAGTGGGTGACCAAGAAGAGGGAGAGGAGAGTGAAGAGGAAGATTGATTTGACATTCCCAGCCACCAGCTCCTCAAGGTCAACCAGCAAGGCCATTTGCAGTGTCCCCTACTAGAAGTCAGCAGCCTTCCACCAGCCATGCTGCAGCCACTGGGGGAGCACTGTGTGACATCAGTAGGATAGGCAAAGGCACACACAAGACAGTCACTAAGAGAATGCATAAGGGTGATGAGCTGATTTCTTGATGTCATATTGGATGGATAGATGTATGAAGTTGGATTGGAAAGTTTGCTTTGTGGTGGCTTTTATTTCAGCATTGTGGCCAAGAGGACGCTGTGATGGTCAGTAACAGAGGGAAGGTAAGGTGTGGGACAAATGTTGAAAGGGGAATTGGGGTTGTGGTCACTGGGACCGCAGGCGGATGATTCCACCTCAGATATCCCGGCCACAAAGGGGCTCTCTGGGATGCATCCTTCCATCTGCTTCCTCCTCTTATGTGTCTTCCTCTTCCTTCTGCGAGCGGATGCTGTAAATCTGAAATGCCAGCATAAAATGCTGGAAATACGCAGCAGGTCAGGTAGCATCTTGACCTGAGACGTGAACACTATTTCTCTCTCCACGGATGTTGCCTGACCTGTTGAGTATTTACAGTGTTTTAGGTTTTCTCAGAGGCCTTCCTTTACCATCCGAGGCCTTGCAAGCATCCAGCAGCACTCCCATCACACTTAAAAAACTTTTAACATCTATTGCAGCAAACCACTATTTCAAAAAAAAAATCCAAAAGCTTAAATCCAAACTTATCTGAAGGATGTGTGTGTCCCTTTAAGAGGTGCTGACATCGTCACTGTCAGCCTGCTTGACCTGGCGTGCTTAGGACCCAGCGGTGAACTCAGTACTAGGGTCGAAGTTCGGATGGGTGATGTTCAGTTAACGTTGCACGCTGATTGATGTCGCCATGCCGCAATTTTTTCTCCAGGGCGCTGCCAGTTACCGGCAGCACAAAGGGAGGGTCGAAAACAGCGGCCGCCACAGGACCCGCCACCAGCTGGCGAAAGAGTGGCGGCCGGCATTTTAGCGCCATTTTGCTAACGTGTGGCGCTGAGGAATCGAATTTCTAGCCCATTATGTTAAAATGGCCTATTCATTTTAGCTCAGTAGGCATTAGTTGCCAGGGTACCTTCATCGAAGAGGAGGAGCAACCAGTTTTATTGGCAACCCCCTTATAGGGAAGAGGTCAAACTACCAACTTCCAGTCCAGGTAAGAAAGAAAAAAATTACTTGTATTTATGTAGTGCCTTTCATGACTTCCTAAAGCGTTTTACAGCCAATTAAGTACTTTTGAAGTGTAAATCACTGTTGTACTGTAGGAAATACGGTACCAATTTGTGCACAGCAAGGTCCCACAAACAGAAATGTGATAATGACCAAATAATCTGTTTTAATGATGTTGGTTGAGGGATAAAAATTGGCCAAGACACTGGGAAGAGCTCTCCTGCTTTTCTTCCAAATAGTGCCATGGGATCTTTTACCTCCACCTGGGAGGGCAAAGGTCCTCAGTTTAACATCTCATCCAAAAGAGGGCACCTCTGACCGTGCAGCACTTCCTCAATTACTGCACTGGAGTGTCAGTTTAGATTTTGTGCTCAAGTTTCGTGGAACGGGACTTGAACCCACAACCTTCTGACTCAGAGGCGACAGTGCTACCACTGAGACACAGCTAACCCTTAGTTGGGGAACAAAAACTGAGAGAAACACAGACTCTGGGTTAGTTTGGCACGGTTTAATAAAGAAATCCAATCCAGCAAGAGAACCCTCTCTCATGTTTAAGCTCTGAGCCAGTCTGATTCAGAAAAAAGGCTGACCAGAAAAAGTTAAGTTAACCTGCTAACAGATAGTGTGGCATGTTTTGCTATTTTTATATATCACGAGGATGAACTGAAGTAAGTTGAAGAAAGGTGAGATTTGCTTTACCTGTTAGTCTGTACATTCACTCATTGTCCAAAATAAAGCAGCTTGACGATTTGTATCTGGTCTCATCACACTAAAATGTTAATTAGTCCACCTTATGGAAGATTGGAGAAGTGTACATGTAGGTGCGAAATTACAAAAAGAAAAAGACTTGCATTTATACAGCACCTTTCACAACCTCAAGACATCCCAAAGCACTTTACAGCCAATGAAGTGTTGTCACTGTTGTAATGTAGGAAACGCGGCAGCCAATTTGTGCACAGCAGACTTCCACAAACAGCAATGTGATAATGACCAGATAATCTGGTTTTTTCATAACATTGTTTGAGGGATAAATATTAGCCAGGATACCGGGGATAACTCCCCTGCTCTTCTTCGAAATAATGCCATTGGATCTATCATGTCCACCTGAGAGAGCAGACGGGGCCTCGGTTTAACGTCTCATCCAAAAGACAGCACTCCCTCAGTATTGCACTGGAGTGTCAGCCTAGCTTTTATGCTCAAGTCTGGAGTGGAACTTGAACCCACAACCTTCTGACTCAGGCGAGAGTGCTACCAACTGAGCCACGACTGACAGTATCCAGTTCATAATAACAACAGAAAACGCTGGAAAAACTCAGCGGGCCAGACAACATCCGTGGAGAGAGAAAGAGTTAACGTTTCAGGTCGATGACCTTTCGTCAGAACTGGGAAGAGCCGGAAATCAAATAGATTTAAGGCCAGGGTAAAGCTGGGAAAAGGGGGAGGGTATAAAGGAACAAAGGGGGAGATGAAGAGACATTAAGAGATATGCAAGGCTAGAGGTGGTGTTAATGTGACAGATTAAGGCTGAAAGAAGTGTGAAATCCACTGGCAGAATGAAGGACAGCTGCCAGCTTCTAGGAGGAAAAAAAAGGTGGGGGGCAAATAAAAGGGTGGAAAAAATAAAATATAAATGTGATTGGAGCTGAGGTTATGATCTAAAATTGTTGAACTCGATATTGAGTCCAGAGGGCTGTAGCGTGCCTAAACGAAAGATGAGGTGCTGTTCCTCGAGCTTACGCTGCGCTTCCGTGGAACAGTGTAATAGGCCGAGGACGGTGAGGTCAGAGTGGGAGTGAAGCGGTGAATTAAAGTGACAGGCGACCGGGAGCTCGGGGTCCCCCTTACGGACTGAACGGAGGTGTTCTGCAAAGCGGTCACCCAAACTGCGTTTGGTCTCCCCAATGTATATAGTATCCAGTTCATATTGTAAAGGATTGTTGTGCCTCAGGTCATATGACTAGATATTGGGTAGTAAAGATAAATCCTCATAAGGAATGTGGGATCTGCTTACAGGAGGGATCAGTGATGCTGAACTCAAGAAAATACATAGAGCAGACCTTAAATTTGTAACATGTACCATGAAAGAAATATAGAATCTCATAACAAGCTAAATCTTAGATAAAAATGCTTTATTTTATTGTAGTTCTGATCCCTCCACCATGACCTATGATACTACTACCAGAAGTGGGGCACAAAATCACAGGCACATTTTCACAAGGTGAGAAGATTTAAATGGAATACACAGCAGAAGACCACAAAATAGAAAGAATAAGCACATATTTCACCCATTTATCGCTATTACCATCTTTGTGTCATCTATTACATGGATTTTTGAACAACAATAGGAACTGTTGCTGGCATGTCAAAAGGAATAAGGCATGTTCAGGTAGGGCTGATGATTTATTTTATCTTGTAGTGGTAATTTATGAAACTGTGCAATACTTCTTATCAGTGCTAGGTTGTTTTGAAGGGTGAGTATGCAAGACTGCTATCAGCCATGCCAGTTTCTTTAGCATGGGAGATTCAGTTAACTTAAATTGATGGCAATCAGATTTTCCCAAACCTCCTATTTATCCCATTCCTATCTGAAAAAATTATGGTAGCCTCCATAGGTTAAACTTCAATTACACTGTATTGTTGCTGGATTTAGAGAAGACTTAGTGCCAACTCTCAATAGGACTTATAGATGACAGATCTACAGGGCCCTTAATCTTGCAGAAACTGCAATGTGGCTCACTTAGTTGGATGAATCTGCCCTGCAGTTAAAGGTTAATAGTTGCTTCAACAACCCACTTCTAGTGTTACAAAATTATAATCTCTAATTCCAACAGATGAACACGTTAACCTATACAGCACAGCAGCTTTTGCATGTCATTCTGCTGTTGGTAAAGTTTCTAATATGAAGAATGTTCCCCTCCAAGTTTTCAGTTACAGAACCACTGACAGAATGGGAAAAGGAGAAAATAAGAAAAAAATGACAAAATGGATATTTTTTTTTTAAAGGAAAAATTGCCTCACAAGATATCTGCTTAAAATAAGTACTTCTATAAAGTTGTGTTACGTGATTACTTTTTAATACCAGATTTAGTCCCAACAAATTAAGCATATCAGAGCTGCAACCAAAGCATAGAAACAAATTAACAATAGGTGTTTTTATTACATTTTATTAAATCAAGAATGTAAATCAGGAACAAGAAAAAAGGCACTCAGTCCATGTACTTCACCCAGTCACATAGGTCCACATAAGGACCGAACTGACCTACCATCTCAGCTTTCTCATGCCTTGCAATAGAAGCACTCTGTTTGAGCGACTGACAGTAACTCAGGAGTTGACCGCCATAAATTAAAGTTAATGATTCTGCTGACACATACATAACTCAATGTTTAGGTTAATCAAACTGAAAATCTATACACAAATGTAGACGTAAACAACCGTGATTCATTGATACGTGCCAAACAATTAAAAAAAACAGGAACAATTTCACAGAGACTTTTAAATAAGTATCAATAATATAGCTAACAAAAGATTCTTAACCAACAAATCTATAAATGTGCTTAAATTCAACTTAGATATTTCACTGCAGGGAAAGGTATACTTTCTGTCCCGCGAGAGGATTCTGATTCCTAAAAGTCCACGAGTGAAATACAATAGGCTAATATGGCATTATACACTGTACTGTACATAGCATCACAGGATGTTACAACACAGAAATAAGCCATAAAGTCCATCAAGTCAGCACTGGTGTTTTTCTCCAAATGAGCCACCCAGTCCGATCCTACATTTATGCTTGCTCCCCACATGCACTTTAATATTTTTCCTTTTCAAAAAACACAATTTAATTCCTTTTAAAATAATTTACAAACTCTGCTGCACCAACCAGTTGTGGCAGAGAATTCCACATTCTACCCTCCCACCATGTAAAGAATTTTTTTCTAACCACCACGTCAATTATTTTGTGATTATCTTAAATTTGTGCCCCATTACCATATTATTGGAAACAACATATTGCTATTTATTTTATTATAACCTTCATAATCTTGAAGACCTCCATCAGGTCACCCGTTAACCTACTCTGTTCTAGTGAAAAAAGTCCTAAGTTCTCAACTGTCTCTTCATAACTAACTCTTCAGAACGCTCCTGTGAAGATGCTATATAAATGCAAGTTGTTGTTATTGTATTCTATGTCTCTGAGATTCTATTTGCTTTTTATGATCTTATCTACGTCTACATTTATCTATACTTGATGACCTGTGTACATGTACACCAAGATCCCATCATTCCTCCACTCCATTTTAAAAATTGTATAAATTTCAGATGTTTTCCTTTCCCTATTCTTACTTTCGAAATGTAGTACTTCACATTTTGCTACATTGAACTGCATCTGCAATATATTGGCCCATCTTGGACACAAAACCAAAATAAGCAAGTTAAGCTGCTCCTTCAGTCTTCCCTTCCTTCTACAATCCATAGGCTTTAAAAACTCAAACTCAGTGCTATCTAGTCACTACTTCTTGGCTGACCTTGCCTTTTCTCATGATGTTTTTTACCTGGCTGGTATTGCGCACTATGAATCTTGGTTCTACACCTTGGTTTCTCAATAAATAAAAAAAAGTCACAATATGGATTCCTTCAACAAGAGGTACATTGCAGCTGACCCAAGCTAACCTGAGATCACAACCACCCTTCTAATTTCAGGCTTTACGGATGCAAACTCTGAATATACTTCTAATTTTTTTGGGAGGAGGGGTGAATTTTGTATTTATCAGGATAGGAGCTGCAAGTGCTGAGGACTTAAAACACTTTTTCACATCTTGTTCACTATGCCAGCATCATTCTGGATTTTTTTTGACTTGGATGTCAATTCAGTGTTAATCAGTCCTGAATTATGGGTAGTTTCATGTTGTAAACCCATTTCTACTAGGAAATGGACCGAGACTGTAAACTCACTCACTTGGTTTTCAAGCCAAAACCGAGAGCTGAAAGGGCGGTTCATCAATACAGTGCACCATCCAATTCCTTCTACTTTCAATTAAAAAAAAATTAAAATAGTCCTCATAACAAATTTAAGTACATTTTTTAAAGATAAAGTATGTAAAACTTAACCATTTTTAATCTTCCATACCTCCATTGGACTAAATATTGAAAATTAATCATCTGAATTATTGGTCATATAAATGACCTTGTTCCTAGGATTTGGGATGGGTTCTCTGGCTTGGCACTAAGGCAGACTTGCTATTCCAGGGCTATTGTTTTTTTAATCATGTTTATATGAGTGAAAATGTAATTTCAATTATAAGACCAGCAACATTTCCATTAGCAAAATGATTTGAGAAAAGGTATACACAATGGCCCAAAATTTGCGGTCGGGATGGCGGTGAACTGGCAGCATTCGCCGTCATTTCGCCTTTGAAAACTGACCACAACTTCGGGATTTGCTGCATGATGCGGAAGTCCCGAAGTTGCAGTCAGTCATTGACAGTTCCAAAACAGGTTGCGCTGTGTCCCCTCCCACAGAGCCGGCAATCTGTGTAATCAGCTAAATCATTGAAACTGACCAAAACTTTGGCTCTTCTGCAGCAAGTGCGCTGTTAAATTCTCCACTAAAAGTTAGACCCAAAGGGATTAGATGTAACTGGGTTTTTTATAGCATTATTACTGCTAAACAAATGTTAAAGGCCTGGAAAACTAATTTTATGCAGTGTGAAATTTGTCCATTTTAATAAAAATTAAAATTTTTAAGAAACTTTTCAAAAAATTTTAATTAAAAAACAAAAGTTTGTCCATCATTATTTCAGGTTTGCCGTTTCCCCATGTGAGAACCCCAATCTTTCTTTTGCTCTCTAAAACTATTTTCAAAAGTTAGAATTCTAAGAGCTTACTCACTTCCTTGTTAGCTGTGAGAATTCTGCCTTTTGATTGGCTGCTTAGACAGCCTGTTGACATCACAGCAGTTTGAACAAGGGGACCCCCATCAAGTTCCACTGAATTGAAGGTCAGAAAACCCGAAGTTCTCAACACAGGGATTGTGAAATCCTTGTGAGGAGCGTACAGGGCCAGCAGCGAATGCCTTCGCTTCGCTGCTGCCCGCAAATTCCAGGCCACTGTCCTCTTACTAGGACTAAAAAAATTTTAATGTGCTTTAATATACTCGGCATTACTGTATTTCCATGCTGGTCAGATCTGGTGCTTGAAAGGCAAAAGTTAATAGTCCCAATAAACTTAAAAATAAAAGATACACAAATTTCTCCATTTGAAGAGATGGGCCATGAACATATTTTTTTAATTCCTCAAACCTTTTTTTCTAGTTTTCAACTATGAAAGGCTATATGTAAATTTAAAATTTTCAAATAATCATTTAAAATTTCTCACTGAAGTCATGCTTTTTCTTGCTCAATAAAACTCTAGAGGTTCCCTTGTAACTGAAATTGCCTGTAATCAACGATGCAAGTAAAGCTGCTTCACGTCTGTAACTTTTCATTGTATGTGATTTAGTCCAATGTAAAAATCTAAATGTTTCAATACAAGGGTAGACATTACCAGCTGAAGACACCACAGATTAAAAACAATGAAATTAAATGATTAAGGATGCAGATGAACTTGTCCAAGGTTCCTTTTCAATTCAAAAAAGCAATGAAAAGTAACTTTTTTGCACAGTTCCATTATCAAACCAGAATAATTCCCTTTTACTTCTTCCAGCGCCTGCTTCCAACATTCGATATCAACATTTCAAGTCTGTCTTTCACTGTGGCCATTACTCTGAACAGGGTATTGTCCTGTCAAAATACAAATAAATAATAGCTAAGGCATGAAAAATTATGACAAACGGTCAGCAGCAGTTAATCTGGATTTCCGTGAATTGAACATAGCAGTACATTGTTGGCATTTTATCATCAGTTAACTTTCAGAGAAGTTACATTTTAGAGAGGAAGGGAAAAATATAGCATAGAAGAGGAAGTAAGCCATGCTAAAATATTGGAATTATACATACAAGCCATGTTGTGATATTAGAATCATACATACAAGGGTAAAATTTGTGAGGCCCTGCACTGCTGGCAATATCCAAAAAAATCAGAGCCACATTGCCTGTAATTTTCTGATATATGCTGGCTGCGTGTGAGACCTTGCTGGCAAAGTTTACTCTACGCTGTATATTCACATATTAAATTGACACAAAAATACAGTGTGGATACATAAAATAATTTCGGAGAATATAGATACTAGCTGATCTCCAATGGCAGTAGTGTGGTGCCTGGAACATCGTAGCAATGTTTAACTGCTAACCTGGGCTGTCCCTTTTAAGGCCACAGCTCAGGTCCCATGGGGAAGTGGTCTAAATGGATCCCAAGGTCAGGTAAAGACTTATTAGCATTGGAAGTTTCTCTACTTTGCCTATACATCACAACAACAGTCTGCTAGTCAATAATTGGTGAAAAGGCAAAATTGAGACCAGTGGCTAAGCAACCACCTGTTGCAGTTCCACTTACCATCTTCCCATTAAATGTTGGAACAATACTTACAAGGCCTACCGGAAAATCCCAGAATCGGCAGAGACCCGGCACAACTGGGCCCTTTCCATTTTCTGGTGGGTTCTGCCAAACTCAGGACAGGAGACTGGTGGAGCTCCCTATAAAATTGGAGCCTTAATTTTTTCACTCTCTCTTAAAAGAAGTGTTATTTCATAAATTCGGCATAATTTAGAAAGAAATTAAATTATTAATTTACCTTCACAAAGGCTTTTTTAAATTTTGTTTTAAAATTGATTTCAATCTTGCCCTTAACCCAGGCTGCCCTGCCTCTGCTTCTCAGATCAGGTACAGTGACTTATGTGACAATGAACCAATCACATCTATCTCTGTTCCATCGGTCACACCTCAAATGGGATCTGACAACAGGTGGACAAGAGCATACAAGCACAGTTCCCTCAGTCCACCCACATTGAAAATAGTAGCTTTTCCATTATTTTCATTTTCTCCCTTTGTGGCCTTCAGTCACACACACCAATAACTGCAGAGCCTCCACCTGCTACTGTTCTCTGGTTTACTAGTCGGAGTGCTGAAATGCAAGCCCTTGTGGAACTCCTTTCAATTTTCCTACTGCCAGACTTATCTTTCCTCTAGCCCTCACAAAACATCAATGGCCCGCTGACTAAGGGAAGCATAAATACAGATATCAGCTGATACTGGGACTAAGTTTAAGTCTCCCAGCCCATAATCCAATGCATCAACTGTACAATTCCTTCCTCGCCCCATCTGAAACCCATTTCTCACTCATACTGACTTTTTTCACTCACATCAGTGACTGGAGGAAAATATACCCAATCGTTTTCATTTATGTCACATTGTTGTTTCCCTTGCTCACACTGCACAACATCTTGCATTTATTATAGTAACCCTAATGCAGCAAAATGTTCTAAGACTTTAAAGAAGGAACACCAAAAAGCAACAGACACTGAGCCATTGTAGACAAGTTAGGAAAGGTGACCAAAGCTTGTCAAAAAAATGAGTTTTAAGAAGTCTTTTAAAGGTGGAAAGAGAAGTAGAGATTTGGAGGCATTTAGGAAGGGAGTTCCAGAGTCTGCAGCTGAGCATACAGGACTGTAGGGTGCAGGAGGGGATATAAAGCTGGAAGAGGCTGCAGAGGTAGGGTGGGGTGAGGCCATGAAGAGATTCAAAGTTGAGGACAAGGATTTAAAATTCAATGTGTTAGGTGACTGGGAGCCAATGTAGGTCAGAAAGGATGGGGTGATAGGCAGATGTAAGTTAGAGTGGAGCATGATATACATACATACACACCACAAACACACAAATATGAAGATAGGAGGTAGGAAACTAGTGCCTGGCATTACAGTACAGTGCAGCCACTTGGTTCCATGACCCTGCCAGTGGCTCATGAGGCAGCCTTTATAAGTTGTGTTATACCAGTGGGGTGACTTGCTTCTGATTTTATTTTCTCTCTGTAACGAAAAGCCTGATCTTTGTTCTAGGCTGCCTCCTGATGGCTTGACAAAGATTAGGAACATTTCCTGTAGAATATGGCAGCATGAGACTAACATGTTAGAGTTGCAACAGCATAAATATTTTAGAAAGTGATGAAATTGAGGATAAAAACAGGCTGGTATTTTAACATTTTACATGAAGTATTTGAGTGGCACCAATTATTAATTATTTTGTCTAATTAATTAATGGCCAAAGAACAGAAGTAGTCCATGCAGCCCCTTGAGCCTGTTCCACCATTCTAGTAGATCATCACTTATCTGTACCTCAACTCCATTTACCTGCCTTTGCTCCATATCCCTTAATACCCTTACCAAACAAAAATCTAGTGCTCTCAGTCTTGAAAATTTTAATTGACCCAGCATCCAGTCTTTTGTGGGAGAGAGTTCCAGATTTCCACAACCATTTGTGTGAAAAATGCTTCCTGATTTCACTCCTAACTGGCTTAGCTCTAATTTTAAGATTATGCCTCCTTGTTCTGGATTCCCCCACCAGAGGAAATAGCTTCTCTGTATCAACCCTATTGAATCCCTTTATCATTTTAAACACCTTGATTAGATTACCCCCTCAATCTTCTAAACTCAAGGGAATACAAACCAAGTTTATGCAAGCTGATCTGAAATGTTATGAATCTGCGCTGTACCCTCTACAAGAACAATGTATCTTTCCTGAGGTGCAGTGTCCAAAACTGAACACAGTACTCCAGATGGGGTCTGACTGTGGCCTCTGAGAGCAGAGATATATCCCATTGTGGGTCTAAAGTGTGGACTGAAGTTGTAAAGGCAAACGATAACTGATCCAGGAAGGATCGATTGTCATTGCTACAAGTTGAATTGCCATAATTGCTCCATGAAAAACAGAAGATTATCCTTTTTGTTTGGCCTGATCCAGGCCTCTGGCTCGCCCTCTTGGAGCTGATGCTCACATGTACTTCTGTTGTGCCACTACAGCTGCAGGCCCCATTTTTTAAATGGCTCCTTCTTCAAAATTTGTGTGAAACCAGCAGGCAGAAGTTCTGACCCGTAAACTTATGGTGGCGCAATGGCATTACTGGAATTTTTATCCTAATATATATAAATAATAAAAAGGCAGACATAAAGTAACTTATGCAAATAAAATAAGATACATTTTGACAGATTTTTAAACCTGAATATTTTTGTTAAAAAATACACTAGTTTAAAAGGTACCATGACATACAGCAGAGTCCCAATTATGTTTTACTTCTGACATTCATTTACTTCAGGAAATGTTTGAGTTATTTCATATCATTAATTTTTTTTATTGTTGCACATAGTTTCATAGTCAAAAAGTGAAGTCATCCTCGGTTCCGAGAGACTGTCTAAGAAGAGAAGTCAAAAAGTTATCTGCACAAAACACACAGCTGGTGATGAACCAAGTATGGTGATACCATTGACTTACCATTTATTCTTTCAATTCACAGAGATATTTATATCAGGACGTTTTTGTAGGTACATGTATTCAGACTAGAGAGAGAAAATAATTCACAAAATATAAGTTCAATTTTTAACCACAATTCCAGCTGTTTAGAACTGTTGATGTAATTCATACAGAATATTAATTCCTTCGCTGCAGTAGAGTTTTTCTCCATTTATTCTCCTCCTCTTCTGAAGGCACTGACTTATGCTGGAGCACAGTTCCATAGGCATCAGGAGCTCATTGGAATCTCTCCCAAGTTACCAGCCTTCATGTGCAAGTTTATACAATATCAGTAGGCTTTGCAACCATGGGGGTGCCACAGCCAAGCCCTTGCTTGGACACTTTTCAAATGGGATTAGGAATAACAATTAGGAGCTGTAACACTGGCTCATTTTCCCTCCATTGCTGAGGGACACTGAATCTAGATTTAGTGGCCCATTGTCCCCTAGCTGAGATCAACTAATGCAACACAGACCAGGGATCGAACCTGGGATCCTCCTGGACATTTGTCTTTTCATTACACCAGGCAGTGCAGTTACTTACTTCATTATTGTGAGAGCCCCAGTACAAATTTTTAACTAAACCTGTCTCAGTTTTGAGCCACACATTATGATAAAAGTACAAATGGAAGAATCTTTACATCTGTTTAAGAGGAAATTAGGGCTGATGCCTCTATGTTGCTAAATTCTTGATCTCAGCTGCATGGCTATAGTGAGGTACTTAGCAAAGGCTAGGTGCCTCCCACAGAGGGAGGATGAATTAGTGTCATCACCATGACATTGTTGGGTGACTCATCATGTCTGGCTCACATTGACATACGGTAAGTCCCGAGACCAAGTCGACCACTCTTTCTCTTTATTGCAAGATATATGGGCATGGGTGGGAGAGTAAGTCTGGAGGAGGTTGCAGAGGTAGGGTGCAATGAGGCCATAGAGGGATTTGAAAATGAGAATTTTAAATTTAATGTGTTGTGGAATGTGAAGACATTGAGAGTCAGTGAGGACAGGAGTGATGAACAAGTAGAGCTTAGTACAGTGCAGGATGCAGGCAGCTGCATTTTGGACAAGTTGGAGTTTATGGAGCGTGGATAAAGGAAGGCCAGCAAGATCCATATTGAGTCTGGAAGTGAAAAAAGCAGTAAAGGAGCTGAAGGAGTGGTGGAGGCAGGCAATGTTGGAAAGGTGGAAATAAATGGCCTCGGTGATGGGGAGAATTTGGAGTTTGAAGCTCAGCTTGGGACCTAATAGGACACTGACTGCGCCAAGGAGGGGAATGGAGTCAATATCAAGGGAGCAGAGTTTATGGCAAATATGAAAAACCTATGGCTTCAATCTTCCCAATGTTAAGCTGAAGGAAATTTTAACTGAGCCAAGGCTTGATGTCAAGCAGGCAGTCTGACAGCCCCAAAATGATTATGGAGTTAAGAGAAGTAGTAGAACGATACAGCTGTGTATCATCAGCATATTTATGGAGACTGATCCCATGCCTGTGAATGAAGTCATTAAAGGACAGCAGACAGATGAAGAAAAATAAATGGATAAGGATACATCCTTGAGGGAGTCCTGGGGTGACAGTGCATAGGAGGAGAGATATCAATATTAGAGATTCACTGGCTGTACATTGGTAGGAGTGGACAATAGAGGAGAGGCATTGGATGAGGACAGCATGATTAACCATGTTGAATACTACAAAAAGATTGAGGAGGATAAGGGATAGCACACTGCGATTTATGTCACAGAGGATATCATTGATGACCTAGGCCAAGGCAGTCTCAGTGGTGTGACATGGGTAGAATTTGTACAGGAAATTTCTGGAGAGATCGGCATGGAGGTGGGAGGCGACAACACTCTCTACGACCTTACAGAAGGGAGATTAGAGACAGGACAATGATTGGAGAGAATGGATGAGTTAATGAAGAGGTGAGGGCTGGTGACTATGGAAAGGAAACCGTCAACAAAGTCAGCTAATATGGGGCCAGGAGTGGTAGTTGAGTGATCAGGAGTGGACTGGGGAGAGGATCAAACGAGCAGGTGGTTTAGGAAGAATGGGGGCAGATGAGGGAGAAACTGGAAGATGATGAGGGGTTTGGGCTGGAATGGTTGGAAAACTGGGATGAGTCCTTGGATGGAGGGAAGAGAAAAGGGAGAAAGAAGCAGAGTGAGCTGCACAGATGGTCCTGGTCTTGGAGACAAAAAAATACCATGCACTCTTCGCATTTCGCATTGAAAGCCATGGTTTAAGGAGGTGATTAGTTTTACAAAATAGGAGCATAGGGCTGCTCTTGCAGTCCAGGATGATTTTAGAAAAGTAGGTCGCTTGGCAAAATTGGAGAAAGCTTTTGTGGGACTAGATTTAAAACAATGTTGTACCTTCAAAAGAAAATGTTGCTCTGTTCTCTGGTGGAGTTGAGTATTTTAGCATTAGTCTTACTGATTAAGGGCATACTTCATGTATTTTTTTGAAACTTATAAATTACAAATGGGATACAGTAAATTAAATAAAAGATACTACATTTGGAGTTAAAGGTTGTCAACTAATCTCTGGGTTCAACTTCCTGAGCAGAGTTATGATTGAGTTACATAAATCAAACCTACAATTATAAAATGAATCATGTCCATAAGTTGAATTATATTTGTTTGACACATTTTTAAGGATCCCTTTGCAAACCAGCTCTTCATATAATGTTACTTAAACTTTCATTATCAAATAAAAGATTTTAAGGACAACAGAAAAATAGAGAATAATTTATATGATGTGGTCTAAATTGACTTAGTCCTGAAAGTCACCTCAGTCATGGAGGAAGGTAGGAAACTTCCGCTCTCTGTGGTTGGCTGCTGTCTGTTTGGGCTGCTATCGATGTGGATCTAACCAAGCTGTCTGTCAGCAGACTGGCTGCTCTCCGGACTTGACCAGGCTGGCAATTCCATATGTGTGAAAAGATTGGCTGTTGAGTGTGCATGTGACTGAACTTAAAGCGTCTATTTGTATTTGTGTCTGGGTGCAAGTGGGCTGGCTGCTGTCTAAAACTGCATGCAACTGGACCATCTGCTGTCTGCACTTTATTGTACTGGCTGGTGGCTCAATCAGGCTATCTGTTGGTTGTGTGTGACTCGGTCAAGTGTGTTTGACTGGACTGGCTGTGCGTAGCAGGACAGGTTGTATGCAACTGGGTTGGCTCGGTCTGTGATTGGACTGACTGCATCTCTCAGACTGGGCTGGCTGGTTGGTTATATGTAGCTGTACTGATTGTATGTGACTTGGCTGGCTGATGTCTGCATGTGACTGAGTTGGCTGCAAGCTGAATGCAGTCAAACCGACTTTGTGAAACTGAGCTGCCCGGCTGCTATTTGCACTCACTAGGTATGTAGCTCCTCTTGCTAAAGCCAAAGCTGTTAACTTTGAGAATATGTTGGGAGTTAGATATATAATCAGAGTGTGACAGATTGCAAACCTATTTAAACACATGAAGCTGTGTTTATTTTTTTTAAAGAGAGGTATCAAATAGGTTTCACTTGTAGCCAAATGAGTGAGCCTTGACAAGAATGACTGAGGTTATACTATAAAATTCTCTAATACAGGGTATGCTATTTCCCAGTAACATGCTGTGAAATAAAATCTGGCATCAGTGAGTGTCAAACACAAGGGACAGTAGCACTTTAGTCTGAGCTCAATTGTGGAATTGCACTGTCTGTCTGGTGTGCATAAAATCCAGGATTTAAGAGCTCATTTCTGTTGTGAGCTTAATTTTGCTCACTTAAAATGTTGAAAAGTATAAAAACCTATTTGGATAAAATAAAAAAATATCAGTAGTTACTCAGGGTTTATTGCTAGTGCTCATGATATCTTCTGAACTGCTAAATGTGTTGCAGTTTTAGCCCAGGTTTTAATCCAGTCCGCACGGTGCAAATGGGGTGGGCGGGTAGTTAAAATAGCTGAGGGTGGGGGGTGTTTGCATTGCATTCCCTCCTCGCGCCATTTTAACTGCCAGGATTCCAGCAGGATGGAAGCCGCCTGCCCCAGGTAGATGGGGGCCTAATTAAAATGGGAAAGTTGCACCCTGATGATGTTATCACCGCTGCGCTGCGATGCAATATTAACTCCTGGGATTTAGAGACCCGCACAGTGCGACAAAAGTTGGCGGCAATCACCATCGGGCCAGCAGAGGCCCAGGTAATTACATTTTCTTAAGATTCCATGTGGACTAGGAGGAGCAGGAGTGTCCAAAAAGGAAACCTTGGGCCTCCTCTCCCCAGGCATTCCCTGCCCTCTTCTCCTGCCTCCATTGGCCTGGACCACCCACCACCCCCCCCACACTTACCTTGCAGGGATCGTTCCTTGGTAGTGTCGGCATCCCGCCCGATTTCCCGCTGCTGGCTCTTAAGTAATTCCGGCTGGCTTCAGGTGGGATAGAGTACAGAGAAATGTAAATGAGGCCTGGGAAATAAAATGACCCGGTCCTCAAGCTCAGATGTTCGTAGGGGTTTCCTTCATGTCCCACCCCGAACGTACCCCAAGTTAAATTCGGGGCTTATGTCGCAAATGAATGTCATGTTATCCTACAGGTAAGTGTACTAAAAATCTCTACAGCTGGAATGTAAAACTTTCCACAGAATTTTGTCTTATAAAAACAATACCTGTTTTTCACAGGAGTTAAAACTCTGCACAAAGTTTTCCAGCACAACTTGGGAGCACAAGGTGACTACAGTTGTGTCATCTTCCCTGAACAAACTGCCTGTAGAACAACAGTAGCAGTGCCTCTGCACTATTGAACACAATTACAGTGTTAAAGCCTGGAGTTTTTCACATCACATAAGTATGTCATTCAGAGCATTTAGCAAAGAGATTTTACTTGTGAATTTACTACAACTTCCCTTTTAAGTTCTGGAGTAGTGTAGGGCCATTTTATACCTAATATTTACTTCTACAAATGATTCAGGTGTTGACATGGTTGTTTTGCAACTAGTTAGAACTGTTATGTTTTTTGGGGGAGAGGGTATTTACATGGTACTGTGGTACAAGATGCTTTTAAATTGTCGTATTTGTACTACAGTTAGTGTGTTGTCAGTTCAGGATGCAGCTCATGGCTCAACTGTACTCAGACCATTAGAGAAGAACCATTATTTAAATTGGGTTCTAATCTAGTGCTCGGTACTACTTAGAAGAAGTAATACTAAAATACATGTGTTGAAAGGAAATCATCACTCAATTCAATCACCACCTGTTTACAGAATGAGAGGGATTAAACTGCCACTAGATGGCTGCAAAGATCTCAAGTTTCACATTTGTTACATTTCTGCATTGAGACAAAATGGAAAGATACTCACATCTTCACTATCACTGCTTGAAATCACTGTCTCTGCCTTCTTTCCTTCCACTTCTTTGCTCTCTTTCTCAGGCATTGCATCATCAAGCCAGCTTAGGTCATTTCTGGAGAAGATGCATTCCATTGCCTTCCGTACCCCCACCAAGGCCAGGAGCTGTCATTTAATAAAATCCGAATCAAACTACCAAACAACATTCTCATTTATATAAGTAAATAGTAGAAAGCATTTAGTCAACTTATTGCTGTGCAAAAGAAATTAATGCACAAATAATGTTGGCCCATAACAATATTAAAAAGGTGCCTATTTATACAATTTTATTTCTATTTTAACCCTTGAAATCATCAAAAGAGCACTGGGAAAATTATGTGAAGCTGAAAGGTACTCTCGGCCTGTACTGTTGCAAAGCTTAAAATATTTCATTCATGGCCAGTTCCTTTAATTCACTTATTCAGGAATGAAATAAGACAAAACAGGCTTTGTGGTTTCTGAGATGAAAATTGCTGCATATTGGGAACAATTAAGTACTAGAAACTGATTTTTTTGAGGCCAAATTGCCGTCAATAGAATACTGACACAATTTTCCATTATACATGTTCCCATAATGTCAGGTCTAGTTCATATGACTGCCGTAGAAGACAGCAGTAATGTCAGTGGGGATGTGATATTGAGTGATTCACAGAGCATGAGGGAGCCAAAAGAGTTGAAAGTGGGTGAGGATGGAGCACCTTCTCAGTGGAGGCTGAGGAGAAGGCTGCCCATGGCTTTAGAGTCGTGGGACCCAGAACTCATAAGTACTTGCCTGAAAAGAAAGACATTCAAGGAACATCACACCTACATGAAGACTCTGAGATCTGTTTCCAAGAATGTGCAGCAACTGACAGATGTGATCCCTGAGTCCACAATATCAGGGAAGTTTTTTCTTCATGCAGACATCAATGTAGTGTGTGGTAGCTTCACTGGAATCTGCAGCAAACCCCCACCTAAGGAGCAGCCAGTGACCAGCCGGTGCCTCCACCTCTATAGAAGTATGGACTGCAGCTCTGGCGGCAATAGCGGAAAAAAATAGACTGTACTATGTGTACCGGCTTCCAGATCACTGCAGCTGCGATACATGCTGCTGTGTCTCAGGGCTTTCAGGATCTGATAGCTACCATTAAACCAGTCATCCCGCTGATCAGTGGGGATAGAGTCAGGATCCAGTTGACCTACCTGATACAGCCCTCTCTCAGGACAGCAGTACATGCCAGGCTTCTGTCCTTCCCCCTCAGAGCCCCACACCAGCAGAACATAGGACGTGACACCAGATGACCCAGGAACAAGCTGCATAAATGCAGCCAGCAGTGGATTAATGCCAGGAGCAAACTGCTGAGTGAAGGAACACCTCAGACCCATGACCCTTTTGCAGAACATGAGCAGCCAATCACATCTTGTGATACTGGCCCTCAGGCTGCACATAGAAGAAGTACTAGAATAGGTGAAAGAAAGGCATGTGTAACCACCCAGGAGAAGCCAGTCAGGTGAACATAAGAAATAGGAGCAGGAATAGGCTATACGGCCCCTCGAGCCTGCTCTGCCATTCAATAAGATCATGGCTGATCATCCACCTCAACTCCACTTTCCCGCCCAATTTCCATATCCCTTGATTCCCCATGAGTCCAAAAATCTATCTATCTCAGCCTTGAATATACTCAAAGACTCAGCATTCACAGCCCTCTGGGGCAGAGAATTCCAAAGATTCACAACCCTCTGAGTGAAGAAATTCCTCCTCATCTCAGTCTTAAATGGCCTACCCCTTATCCTGAGACTATGCCCCCTAGTTCTAGACACTGCAGCCAGGGGAAACAACCTCTCAGCATCTACCCTGTCAAATCTTGTATGTTTCAATGAGATCACCTCTCATTCTTCTAAACTCCAGAGAGTATAGGCCCATTCTACACAATCTCTCATCATAGGACAGCCCTCTCATCCCAGGAATCAATCTAGTGAACCTTTGTTGCACCGCCTCCAAGGCAAGTATATCCCCTTCCTTAGATAAAGAGACCAAAACTGTGCACAGTACTTCAGGTGAGGTCTCACCAAGGCCCTGTACAATTGTAGCAAGACTTCCTTACTCTTATACTCCAACCCCCTTGCAATAAAGGCCAACATGCCATTTGCCTTCATTATTGCTTGCTGAGCCTGCATGCTAGCTTTCTGTGTTTCTTGCATGAGGACACCCAAATCTCTCTGAACACCAACATTTGAAAGTTTCTCATCATTTAAAAAATATTCTGTTCTTCTATTCTATTCTTCCTACCAAAGTGAATAGCCTCACATTTCCCTGCATTATACTCCATCTGCCACCTTACTGCCCACTCATTTAGTCTATCTATATCCCTTTGCAGACTCTTTGTGTTCTCCTCACAGCTTACTGTCCCACCTAGCTTTGTATCATCAGCAAACTTGGATACATTACACTTGGTCCCTTCATCTAGGTCATTAATATAGATTGTAAATAGCTGAGGCCCCAACACTGATCCTTGTGACACCCCACTAGTGCCAACCTGAAAAAGATCCGTTATCCCTACTCTCTGTTTTCTGTCGGTTAACCAATCCTCTATCCATGCTTATTACTCCCAACCCCATGAGTCCTTATCTTGCGTAATAACCTTTAATGTGGCACCTTATCGAAGTCTTTTGGAAATCCAAATATACTACATCCACTGGTTCCCCATTATCTACCCTGCTAGTTACATCCTCAAAAAACTCTCATAAATTTGTCAAACACGATTTCCCTTTCATAAAACCATGTTGACTCTGCCTAATCATGTTATGATTTTCTAAGTGCCCTGATACCACTTCCTTAACAATGGATTCCAGCATTTTCCCGACAACTGATGTCAGGCTAACTGGCCTGTAGTTCCGTTTTCTCTCTCCCTCCTTTCTTGAATAGCGGGTGTTACATTTGCTATCTTCCAATCCGCTGGGATTATTCTAGAATCTAGGGAATTTTGGAAGATCAAAACCAATGCATCCACTATTTCTGCAGCTACCTCTTTTAGAACCCTAGGATGTAGGCCATCAGGTCCAGGGGATTTGTCGGCTTTTAGTCCCATTAGTTTCTCTAGTACTTTTTGTCTACTTATATTAATTACGTTAAGTTCCTCACCCTCATTAGACCCTTGGTTCCCCACCATTTTTGGTATGCATTTTGTGTCTTCTACTGTGAAGACAGATACAAAATATTTGTTTAACGTTTCTGCCATTTCCTTATCCCCCATAATAATTTCTCCTGTCTCAGCCTCTAAGGGACCAATGTTTACTTTTGCTACTCTCTTCCTTTTTACATACTTGTAGAAGCTCTTACAATCTGTTTTTATATTTCTTGCTAGTTTTCTCTCATTCTATTTATCTTTTTTTTATAAATGTTTTGGTCATCCTTTGCTGGTTTCTGAAACTCTCCCAATCCTCAGGCTTACTACTATTCTTCGCAACATTATAAGCTTCTTCTTTCAATCTAATGCTATCCTTAACTTCTTTAGTTAGCCACAGATGGATCACTTTTCCTGCAGAGTTTTTGTTTCTCAATGGAATGTATTTTTGTTGAGAATTATGAAATATTTCTTTAAATGTTAGCCACTGCTTATCTACCGCCACACCTTTTAATCTATTTTTCCAATCTGCCTTAGCCAACTCGCCCCTCATACCTATGTAATTGGCTTTATTTAAGTTTAAGACTCTAGTTTCGGACTTAGGCAAGTCACTCTCAATATTAATGTGAAATTCTATCATATTATGATCACTCTGCCCCAGAGAATCCTTTACTATGAGATTGCTAATTAACCCTGGCTCATTACACAATACAAGATCTAAAATAGCCTGTTCCCTGGTTGGTTCCATGACGTATTGTTCCAGGAAACTGTCCCAAATGCATTCCATGAACACGTCCTCCAGACTACCTTTGCCAATTTGATTTGTCCAGTCTATATGAAGATTAAAGTCCCCCACGATTATTGCATTACCTTTGTTACAAGCTCCTACTATTTCTTGATTAATATTCTGTCCAACGGTATAGCTACTGTTAGGGGGCCTATATACTACTTCCACCAGTGTTTTCTGCCACTTGTTATTCCTCATCTCCACCCATACTGATTCTACTTCCTGATCTTCCAAGCTGCGATCCTTTCTCTCTACTGTCCTTATGTCATCCTTTATTATCCATTCTGCCTGTCTTTTCAAAACGTCAAGTACCCTGGAACATTAAGTTCCCAACCTTGGTCACCTTGCAACCATGTCTCTGTAATGGCTATTAGATCAAACCCATTTATCTCTATTTGTGCCACTAGTTCATCTATCTTGTTACGAATGCTTGTGCATTCAGATAAAGAGCCTTTAATTTAAATTTTTTACCATTATTCCCTGCTTTGACCTTATTCTCTGCTGCACTGCTACCGTTAAACTTTCTATCCCTTCCAGTCATACTCTGCTTATTTTTACCCAAATCGCTACACTGCTCTATTGCCTTGACCTTTCTCTTTAAATTTCTAAATTTCCCCTCACATGACCCCCCCACCCCCACTTTTATAGTTTAAAGCCCTATCTACAGCCCTAGTTATTCGATTCGCCAGGATGCTGGTCGCAGCCCAGTTTAAGTGGAGCCCGTCCTGATGGAACAGCTCCCTCTTTCCGCAGTACTGGTGCCAGTGCCCCATGAATCGAAACCCCTTCTTCCCACACCACTCAGAGCCACGCATTTAACTCTCTGATCAGCTTGACCCTATGCCAATTTGCGCATGGCTTAGGTAGTAATCCAGAGATTATTACCCTTGAGGTTCTGCTTATTAATTTAGACCCTAGCTCCTCAAACTCCCTCAGCAGAACCTCATTCTTAGTTCTACCTATGTCGTTGGTTCCTACATGGACCATGACAACTGGATCCTCTCCCCCCCCACTCCAAGTTCTTCTCCAGCCACAAAGAGATATCCTTAACCCTGGCACTGGGCAGGCAACACAGCTTTCGGGACTCTCTTTCGTGGCTGCAGAGAACAGTATCTGTCCCCCTGACTATACTGTCCCCGACCACTACCACATTCCTTCCTTCTCCCCCCACTTGGATGGCCTCCTGTACCACGGTGCCGTGGTCGGTTTTCCCATCCTCCCTGCAGTCCTTTCCCTCATCCATACAGGTAGCAAGTACCTCGTACCTGTTGGACAAGGTCAAAGGCTGAGGCTCCTCCATCACTACATCCTAGGTCCCCATACCTTCCTGACTCGCGGTTACGCCCTCCTGTCTCTGACCACTGACAAACTCTAAAGTACTACTTAACCTAAGGGGTGTGACTGCCTCCTGGAACAAAGTGTCCAAGTAACTCTCCCCCTCCCTGATGCATCACAATGTCTGCAGCTCGTACTCCAGCTCAACAACTCTGATCCGAGTTCCTCGAGTTGCAGACACTTACTGCAGATGTGGTTGCTTGGGATCCCGCTGGTCTCCACAAACTCCCACATGCTGCAGTTACGACACACCACCCTGCCCTACCATCGCTAACCCTGTTTTATTTATTAATTAATTAGTTCAAGCTTTTATTCAATCGATATTTTAGTTTTATTGTTTGATTATTTTATCTAGTTTAAGTTATTAATTTAAGTTGATTGGCTTGTGTTCACTTTGGACATTATTGTAATGGCACTTGGATTGTGCTTTGTTATTCATAGAGGTTAGTGTCATACAGGAAAAGGGTGCACTTATTTGGTGCCAACTTATACAATCAGGTGATGATTATTGGAATTGTCATGTTGGGGAAAAGAGAGTGGATGTTCTGGGTACTGGATTGAAGGACTGTTCCATTCTTTGAAATTCGAGAAGGAGGTATGGCATTGATATCCAAGGTAGACTGTGTTGAACAGAAGACTTTAGTGATGAGATGTGCTCTGATGCTCCTTGCAGCAGTCACTGAGGAGTCCTGAGTGCAGGTCACTGTGATGCTCTCCTTCATGTAGTTCTGCCTCCAAAGCAGCTAGGACCACCTTCCCCGCAATCCGCAACAAAAGTGACATACAAGGGTATGCCTGTAGGGAATGCTATACCTGCTCCTGAGAAGCCATCACTGTAGGTGGGGGTAGAGAGCGAAAATCTCCCGTTGGTCTTACCCTGTCTCACTGTCCGAAGCAGCGAGAAGTAAGAACAGATCTGCGTAGGCAGAAAGTCAACAACAAAAAATCATCGATGCGAAAGTCGTTCTGAGATGCAGAAATCACTACTGAAACTCTCCACACTCTACAGGCTCACAAACTCCTCACTTCCACCTGTCTCAGTTGATCCTGGTAACAGCTACACCTTATCATTTTCATTCTAACTTACCCTGAGTGCTTTGCGAGTGTAAAAGCAGGAATCTTGGAGCTGCAACGGTATTAACCCTGATCAGGACTCAGCAGGTGGATCATGGAAAGGCCAAAAACATAAGGAAATATGGTAGGGGATCAAATTTGGGGCAAAAATCCAATGTAAATGGCTTCTACCCGCTTTTGATTCAGAGAAATGCTGCTTGCCATAATAATTTGCTGAAAACAGCGTGGAAACCTCGGCTTTGACCTTTACCTTTTGCCACTGATCCATTATTTGATCCTGCATAATAAGTACAATGTTGGCTCCTTGGCGAGTAAGGCTATCCACTGCAGGCCTGGCTTATGATGTTTGTGTGCCCATACAGGTTTAATGAGGTTGATACATCTATGAAAACAATCATTGAGCACACCATAGAAATATTAAAGCAACAATTCCATTGCTATCACAGGTCTCGGTACTTCCTTAAATATAGCTCGGCCAGTGTCATGTACCATTATGGTTTGTGGCATGCTTCACAATATTGCTAAGCAATGAGCAGTATACATAGAACTCCCAGGTAAGAAGGACCTGCATCCTTATGAGGGAAATAACACACATGACATGGAAGATCCTGAGGAGGCTGTTGGGAACAACAGTTGCTTTCCACTAGAGCTGTCTGGCAAGATCTTATAATGATAATCCTTCAATTGATGACCCATTTGCCCCCTGAATTAACATTTCTGCCAATCATCTTCTGCAGCCCTGAAAAGATGCAATGCTCACACCACAAGCAACATTTACTGCACAACTGCCAACCAGACCATTAATTTCACGTCAAATTCCAATCTACAATAAATGCTGGCCTTGCCAGCGACACCCACATCCCATGAATGAATAAATAAATTACAGGAATATTCTCTGTACACAATACAAATAAAAGTTCCAGCTTATTTTATTGCTGTACTCATCTAATTTGCTATTCAGCATCACCCCCCCCACCGACTACAGTGTTCTAGTGCTTCTACAAGATGCTCCCCAATTATTGAAACATGACAGTTGATGGGCTGCATTATCTCAGTCAACAGCTCCAGAGATGGTGGTGACTATTAAGTTGAGTACAGGTCCGAGAGGGTCCAGATGCAGAATGCACTACTTGGGTGACTGCGGGAGTAGTCTGGCCCAGCTATCTGTAACCTTGGCAGACATTGTTTCTGGGGGGGGGAGGAGGGGGTGTTGAACAAGGCTTGATAGGTGTTATCATCTAGAGAGACAACAATTTCATTCATGTTCATTGCATGCCTGCCATGCTACTGGGCTCTGCCTCAACATGACCACTGTTCTGTGGAGAGCAGACTCAAAATGAACAGTGAGGTGAGTGAAGCCCCTATCTATATGATCTCCTAGCTTGTCCAAGGCAGATAAATAATAGATTCCATTGCCTGTGTGCCTCCAAAATGAGTATTCCTGTGAGAAGTTATTACGAGCATTACAGGCTCTGTCATGGAGGCCTGTACTGCAGGTATCCCTGGAGCGACCATATTTTCCACAGTGGACTGCACAATTTCAATGTGATGCATCAGACAGGAATTGAAATATGCAGGTTCTAAAATCCCCCACACTAGTCATCATATGGTGAAAGCTCCTAAGCAGACAGTCCAACCCTTCCAGCAATCTCGCTTCCTCAGAAAACATCATTCTTTAAAAAGTGGGACACAGAGGTCCACAACCCTGCTCTCTTCAACAGAAAAGACCATGAGCTGACCCTCTGAACAGCTGATTTCTTTTACGATAGCAAAATACTGCGGATGCTGGAAATCCAAAATAACAACAGAAAACGCTGGAAAAACTCAGCAGGCCAGGCAGCATCCGTGGAGAGAGAAACAGAGTTAACGTTTCAGGTCGAAGACCCTTCGTCAGAACTGGACAAAGCAGGAAATGAAATAGATTTAAAGCAAGGATAAAGCCGGGAAAAGGGGGAGGGGATGAAAGAACAAAAGGAGAGATGAAGAGCCATTGAGAGATGATCAAGGCAAGAGGAGGTGTTGATGTAACAGGTTGAGGCTAAAAGAAGTGTGAAATGCACTGGCAGAATGAAGGACAGCTGCCAGCTTTTAGGAGGAAAAAAAAGGGGGGGGCCAAACAAAAGGGTGGATGAAAAAATAAAATAGAAATGTGATAGGGGCTGAGGTTATGATCTAAAATTGTTGAACTCGATATTGAGTCCACAGGGCTGTAGGGTGCCTAAACGAAAGATGAGGTGCTGTTCCTCGAGCTTACGCTGAGCTTCCGTGGAACAGTGTAATAGGCCGAGGACGGTGAGGTCAGAGTAGGAGTGGAGCGGAGAATTAAAGTGACAGGCCACCGGGAGCTCGGGGTCCCCCTTACGGACTGAATGGAGGTGTTCCGCAAAGCGGTCACACAATCTGCGTTTGGTCTCCCCAATGTAGAGGAGACCACATCGTGAGCAGCGAATACAGTATACTAAATTGCAGGAAGTACAAGTAAATCGCTGTTTCACCTGGAAGGGGTGTTTGGGGCCCTGGACAGTGGGAAGAGGGGAGGTATAAGGGCATGTGTTGCATTTCCTAAGCTTGCACGGGAAGGTGCCGGGCGAAGGGGAAGGGGTGCTGGGGGTGGTAGAGGAGTGGACTAGGGTGTCGCGGAGGGAGCTGATTTCTTTTCTTCCTTTGCCACCCCTACCTGCTCCTGCTCACATGCTCTGTTAATTTGGATAATTATTCACAACTGCAGGTGAAAACACATAGGTTTAGCAAAAGCACTAGTGGTGGCAGATGAAAATTGTGTTTAAATCAACTTTAAAGAGATGGGGACAATTAAAGGCAGTGCAACAATAGATGAGCGGGGGATAAAAATTCCACAAGTTTTTGGAGTGTCTCTGAAACCATCTAGCTGCCTTAGCTAAGACTGAAGGGGCAGGGGATTAAGTGGCAGGCAGAAATAAAGGGAAAGGGAATCCTAGGTGCAGACACAAGACTGTAGACAAGTGAGGGAGCAACCCAGCACCCAAATCACTGTTTGATGATTGTTGAAGTCAATGTGGAGCTGCATGAGGTGCTTGCGAGGAGGGCTGTCCTCTGTGCTACTCCCTGATACAATGCTACATAGCTGGTTATTACTGTCCCTGTATATGCCAGCCCTATGCTGCAAGGTCACTGCAGGTGTCCTTACAGCACATGACACAGTCCTGTATCTGCCTCGCTGCTGACCCAGAGCCTGAAAAGATAGGTCCCTATGTCACTGCCGGTTTACCAAATAGTTGGTGGCATCATGACACTTGTAACTAATCATGCAGCACCTTGTAAAGCATGACGTGCTGTGATTGGGGTGCTACTGAAGAACCATCCACCATAACAGTTAGACAGGCATCTCATAGTGATGCTTGCGCAGCAATCCTTTGGAAAGAGCAGCACAACATCTGTCAAAGCGAGGTACCTCTGCAAATAGGACTTTCAAATGCCAACCCCAGGCCTAATCAGAAAATGGAGTGGGTCTGAGATTTGGCAGTAAACTAATGGGAGATCTACATACTGAATTTTGCAATCCAATGTGCCCTCTCTGCACCCAAAATCAGGGTAAACAGGACATTAAAATCGGTCCCTCTGTATCTGGGAACTCTGCTCATTCCTTGCAACACAGCTCCATATAAGCTAAATGATGTCAATAAACTTATCCTCTTCAGCAAAAGGAAAAAGTCAGCAGCTGGCAGTCATTGCGTTATTACTTTCACCTTCCCCCTATTTCTCATCTACATGCTGCCCCTCGGCAACAGCATCCGAAAACACATTAGGTTCCACACGTACACTGACAACACCCAGCTCTACCTAACCACCACCTCTCTTGACCCCTCCACTGTCTCTAAGTTGTAACACTGCTTGTCTGACATCCAGTACTAGATGTGCAGAAATTTCTTCCAACTAAATATTGGGAAGACCAAAGCCACTGTCTTCGGTCCCCGCCACAAACTCCGTTCCCTAGCCACCGACTCCATCTCTCTCCCTGGCCACTGTCTGAGGCTGAACCAGACTGCTTGTAACCTTGGTGTCGTATTTGACCCAGACGTGTGCTTACGACCACATAGCCGTTCCATCACTAAGACCGCCTACTTCCACCGCCGTAACATTACCCGACTCTGCCCTTGCCTCAGCTCATCTGCTGCTGAAAACCTCATCCATGCCTTTGTTACCTCAAGACTTGACTATTCCAACTCACTCCTGGTCAGACTCCCATCTTCCACCCTCCATAAACTTCAGCTCATCCAAAACTCTGCTGCCCGTATCCTAACTCTCATCAAGTCCGGTTCACCCATCACCCCTGTGCTCGCTGACCTACATTGGCTCCAGGTTGAGCAACGCCTCGATTTTAAAATTCTCATCCTTGTTTTCAAATCCCTCCATGGCCTCATCCCTCCCTATCTCTGTAACCTCCTCCAGCACTATAACCTTCCGACACCTCTGCACTCCTCCAATTCTGGCCTTTTGCACATCCCTGCTTTTAATCATTCCATCATTGTCAGCCGTGCCTTCAGCTGCCGAGGACCTAAGCTCTGGAATTCTCTTTTTCCTCCTCTAAGACGCTGCTTAAAACCTACCTCTCATCTGCCCTAATATCTCTATGTCGCTCGGTGTCAAATTTTGTTTGAAGCACCATGGGAGGTTTTACTACGTTAAAGGCACTATATAAATGTACGTTGTTGTTGTCACACAACAAAATTCCCTAACAATTTAGGAGCCACTATAAGAAATAGAAAAAAACTTAGCTGCCTAAACAGGAGTTTCAGTTATATAATCTGGTGCAGTGTTAGTCACTTATAACAGTTTGAATCATGTAGACTTGATTAATATTATTTATACATTTACCATTATAATCAGACAAATTAGGTTAAACCCCTTAGTGTTTGCAGAGTGATGGTAATTTTGTGCTAGAGATTGCATATGAGTGACCCCCTGAACATTCAGGAGAGGAAGAGTGAATATTGTATCCTTAGTGTCTTCAGGAGAGCAAATGAGAACATCAAACTCAGCACCTTCAGGGGAGGAAGGGAGAACATCAAACTCAGCACCTTCAGGAGAAGAAGAGAGAACATCAAACGCGGCAGCTTTAGGAGAGGAAGGGAGAACATCAAACGCGGCAGCTTTAGGAGAGGAAGGGAGAATATCAAAGTTAGCACCTTCAGGAGAGGAATGAAAGGAAAGAAAATTGGGGAAATTTACAAAGTATAAAGAAATAGTTTGTATAAGGGCTTTGTAATGGATGTGGGTTGCAGCTTTAGTGGATTCTACTATGAAGTAGCAGGATGGAAGATCATCGCTGAGATTTCCCACTCAGCGAATTCACCATTTCACCCGTGCCAACATCTGGAATTGGTGATTAGATGTCATTTTCTTCCCACAGGAAAGGTGGTAAAGCCATCACCCTGGACAGTTACAGCACAACTCCAAGCATCGGATTATAGACTGATATTGCCAAAGCCTGTCAGCAGATCATCTGTCTGCTCTCACAACTAGGGATAGTGCCTCTTATAAACAGGATAGGGGAAAAGAAATAATTGCTTTTTTTTTAAATGGAAGGGAGTAAGAATATTTATTAATTACTCCACCTCTGTAGTTGAAATACCATTTCTGGTTCTGTTGGCTAATTTTACAAGCATCAAAAATGGGAGTGGGTTATTGCATGTTTAGGGTGAGAATGTCTATAAACCACATAGTTGAAACTTACCATAACTGGAAAGACGATTGCAGCAACTGTTGATTTCAGAATCCACAGCAGAACCAGACAGAAGACCTGAATTAACGTGAAGAGGTGGACACGACGCAGTGGGACATGACGCAAGTACATTAAGTCAGGCTGGTGCTTCGGAGGGGTAAACAGCAACTTCAGTCTGTCGATAAACTATCAAAAAAAAGAGATGCAGACAGCAGCATATTAATTTTCTGCATCAAACTCTTTTAGTTTTGTTGTTATTGCCATGCCTTTTTCACCATCGCTTTCATTCATGTCAGAATTGTACGTGTTATCCTTTACAATGAATTGTGTTCCTCCTCCGATTATTCTATTAGCTTGGGGCCCAACTTTACTTCAAAATTCATACATTTCAATGTTTACTTACCAAAGAACCTTCACTGTGCTTTGTCAACACAACTTAGGTTGTTATGAATGAATTTACCTTTAATATTGAAAGTTCTCTTCATCAAGGCAGCAACATTCCTTCTTCAATTACAGTGTTCTTGAGAATATCACTCAATCGTGAACATTACCAAATATAAAAATGCCTCAGATGAAATACATTTACCTAACAATATTACAAAAACAGTGGCCCAGAACTTTCTTGGGACAGCAATCCTGGGATCATATCTGTTATTGACCTCCACTGCTGACTCTGTTGAAGTCAGTGGGAGGTCACTAGAATTACGCGCTGGCAGCACATCACTACAGTGCATCTTGGGTGCCTGTGTTCCTGCCCGAGATGCTGTAAAATATGATCTTGATGTCCAGCCTGGGAGAGGGGAAGTGTATTGCCTCCATGCCCCCCCCAGAAACAGATTTGAGACACACCAAAGGTAAAGCAGAAGTGTGTTGGAAGGGCTAAGGATTTTTGGCCCCACTATATCATGCATTTTCATCAGTCACTCCTCCTTTACACACTTCAGGTAGAACACTCAACCTTCTGTGGCTGATAATGCAATCCCTGTGAAGTACCGTCGCTAGTCACGTGCTCCATGCACCTGCGTCCCACTGAGGTGATCTTGCCTGATCATGTGTGGCCAATACATTGCACTATTTTGACAGTGGGAGCTGAGGTCACAGGGAGGGATTTCTGGCACAAGAGTGCCTAAAGGGCTGCTATCTGACCTGAAAGTTGTATTACAGATTTTACCTAAAAAAATGACTGGGCACAGAACACTCCCATTCAGTAATCAGGAACTGGAAGACAGTCTCTATTTGGATGAGAGGGCCACCCTGCAATAATGAGTAAAGCTAGAGCAGCATGAGTAGATGCGATGGAGTAGATGCGACGGAGTATGTAAATGCAATCACACCAGTGGCCAAATCCTGGGAGCAAGTGTAGAAACAATTTTTTGGCCTATGCAGGGTTGCCAAGGGAAATGTGCAAATAGTGTACAATATCTTAATAAGTTGCCTTAAAAGTTTCCACAGTGCTCATCACTGTAAACTCAGTCCATCATCACAGAGGAGGAATACAGGGAAGCTTGCCATTTGCTAATCTTTCTGAATGTTAAGCATGGCATACTGTGATTGGTGTGCTTCTGAAGAAAACTTCCAGCATAACAGTTAGACAGGCATTCAAATCTCGTAGTGATGTCACCGGGGGTCTATTTGTGCAGTATTTTGCATGAGAATTGGATACATGTGGGGAGGACTGTATGTATTGGTGACAAAGGGCTATTAATGAAAGATTTGGGCAATTAGATCCTGTCTGATGACTGCAACAGTCTGAGTAGCTTCTTCAGCAGATAATTCTTCTCCTTCATGATTGGCCTCATCATCTACTTCAGCTTCTTGCAGCCATTCTTGTCCTGACTTTTTTTTTATTCGTTCATTTATTGCCCATCCCTAATTGCCCTTGACAAGGTGGTGGTGAGCCGCCTTCTTGAACCGCTGCAGTCCGTGCGGTGAAGATACTCCCACAGTGCTGTTAAGGAGGGAGTTCCAGGATTTTGACCCAGTGACGATGAAGGAATGGCGATATACTTCCAAGTCAGGATGGTGTGTGACTTGGAGGTGGTGGTGTTCCCATGCGCCTGCTGCCCTTGTCCTTCTAGGTGGTAGAGGTCGCGGGTTTGGGAGGTGCTGCCAAAGGAGCCTTGGCGAGTTGCTGCAGTGCATCTTGTAGATGGTACACGTTGCAGCCACGGTACGCCGGTAGTGGAGGGAGTGAATGTTTAAGGTGGTGGATGGGGTGCCAATCAAGCAAGCTGCTTTGTCCTGGATGGTGTCGAGCTTCTTGAGTGTTGTTGGAGCTGCATTCATCCAGGCAAGTGGAAAGTATTCCATCACACTCCTTACTTGTGCCTTGTAGATGGTGGAAAGGCTTTGGAGAGTCAGGAGGTGAGACACTCGCCGCAGAATACCTAGCCTCTGACCTGCTCTTGTTGCCACAGTATTTATGTGGCTGGTCCAGTTTCTGGTCAATTGTGACCCCCAGGATGTTGATGGTGGGGGATTCGGCAATGGTAATGCCGTTGAATGTCAAGGGGCGGTGGTTAGACTCTTGCTTGTTGGAGATAGTCATTGCCTGCCACTTGTGTGGCGCGAATGTTACCTGCCACTTATCAGCCCAAGCCTGAATGTCGTCCAGGTCTTGTTGCATGCGGGCATGGACTGCTTCATTATCTGAGGAGTTGCGAATGGCACTGAACACTGTGCCATCATCAGCGAACATCCCCATTTTTGACCTTATGATGGAGGGAAGGTCATTGATGAAGCAGCTGAAGATGGTTGGGCCTAGGACACTGCCCTGAGGAACTCCTGCAGCGACGTCCTGGAGCTGTGATGATTGACCACCAACCACCACAACTATCTTCCTTTGTGCTAGGTATGACTCCAGCCAGTGAAGAGTTTTTCCCCCGATTCCCATTGACTTCAGTTTTACTAGGGCTCCTTGATGCCACACTTGGTCAAATACTGCCTTGATGTCAAGGGCAGTCACTCTCACCTCACCTCTGGAATTCAGCTCCTTTGTCCATGTTTGGACCAAGGCTGTAATGAGGTCTGGAGCCGTGTGGTCCTGGCAGAACCCAAACTGGGCATCAGTGAGCAGGTTATTAGTGAGTAAGTGCCATCAATAGGCTCCATCAATAGGCCACTTTATAGAGCGAAGTTCTGGAGGGCACAGCAGGCAACTATAATTTTACATGCCTTGACTATTGGTTGAAGCAACAAAATTGCCATTTCAGGATGGTGAAGGTGTATTCCACTATGACCCTGGTGAATACCTGGGTCACATTATATCACTCCTGAGCCCTTCCCCTTTAGTACTACACTGTGTCATGAGGCACAGTTGCAGGGCATACTAAAAAGTCCCCTAAAAAGTCATTCCTGAAGTCTTCCTGATCCTTCAAATAAGGCTGGCATCATTGACTGCCGCAGGATAAATAAACCAGGGAAGGTACTTGAGAAATGTGTATGATTTTGTTCCTGTGGTCATAGATCATGTGTACATTGAAGGAATCGTAACCTTTTCTATTCATGAATGGTGGTGCATTTGGGATAGGGGTATGTATGGGTACAAGTGCAGTACCTGACACCTTGCACGTTTGGGAATCCAGCCACATAATAGAATTGGAAGTTTCCTTAAGGCTGCCAGTTGATTTTCACAGTAAATGTGTTGAAATCTCTGGCTCCTGCGAACAGTGTGTGAATTATCTGCTAGGTTCAATTCTAGACTGAAGGTTGCAAGGTGTGACAGAAATCTCCTGCATTTGCCCAGAAGGAGCTTGCAGCATAAAAGTTCAGCACAAGGGTGTGTCTGAATGGAGTATCTAAGGTGTATCCTCCTCCAGAACCAGCAAATGGAGAGGTACACTCATAGCAATATCCATAGCTGGACACTTATGAGCTCTCCGAACTACAACTATACAAACCGTCTAGCTTTAACTAGTTATCAGGAAGACTGCAACAAATTTCAATAACTTCCTTTGCCCAGCAAGATCAAAACAGTGCAGAAACAATCAGTTGCTAAGAGATAGAGCAATAACAGCAAAATACTTTTAACAGTAAGGACCCAATGGAAGGGAACAGGCCTCCCTTGCAGATCCATTTTATATTCCGCTTATCAGGTGTTATGTAGACGGCCCCTCAGTGAATAGAATTGCATCAATGCCGTGGGACTATAGCAACCAAAGCACTGCATGTGTTTCAGCGCTCAATATCGCATTATCAGCTCCCTCTGTGTCACACTTCAAAGAAAAGTATAATGAAACAAAGGAACTCTTCAGGAACACAAAATACCAGAGTTCAGCTAAGGTCAAGTTGTATGCTTGTGAAAAGCACACTGCCCGAATTAAAGCGGGGTGAGCTGTATGGAGAAAAATCATCCCCATGTACTCTCTCTTTCCTACTCTCTCCTTCCACAGCCCACTAAGTAACTGCTCCTAAAGTAAGGAATAGTAAATGTTCGCAAAAATTAAAATAAGTAAATGGATGAAAAGCAAACACTTTAAAACAGGATAACAAAAAAATATCAGGGAAAATAAAATTAGAAACAGTAAGGGAAAACTGCAAAGTGGTGAAGCATGTTGGTAATTTAAGATGCTATGCGATGGAGTGGGGAGTGTTGGGTTGCACCACAATTATCCATGTGTTGACTTCCCCATCTCAACTATGCCGAGTGGAGGCCAGGCACTTTCCACCAGAAATGAAACTTGGTAGCTCAGCGTTCCCAAACATCTTGCATACCTCTAAGTGACCAGCTGCACCATGGCACTGCCTGAGACCTGGGAACAGATTGCCTGGGTGGAAATCACAAAACATGAAATGGAGAAAAGAGAAAATAAATGAAGTGTACAGGAAGCCCTACCCAGAAGGTTGCATCATAGAAATATTTTATTTTAAATAAATAGTTACACCCTAATTTTATTTCAGGGAGTTGAAGTTACTCACTGCAAAACATTTTACCACTCTGATAAATGGGGAAAAAATGGAGTTACCAGTGATGAGAGGGTAACTCTATGGGTAAGTTCATCCCTGCAGGAACTTACTGGAGCATCTACCCTCAGTTCAGTTTATTTTTACAGTGCTTACTTTTTAATGATTATCATTTACAGGGCTATACCGTGGATCTCTAAGCATTCATTTAACATTCATTTCTGAAGGCAGGTTTGGAGCAGGCCTGTGCTTGCCCGAGAGAGATTGAGTGAGCAACCCTTCAAGTTTTCTAAGTCTCTGCCAACTATTAGCTCAGATTCATCCACTCCACACTCACTTTCTAAAGTGGAATTGTGTAAATAAAGATGATTAAAAAACTGAAAAGAAATAATAAACTGAGATGAAGCAAGAACTCGAATGTGCAAGTACCTATCAGTGATGGTGAAGTGCTTATTCATAGGAATTGTCCAACTTCAAAAAAGCTTCAGTCCAACATTTAGTTTATAATGCAGTGGTTAAAATTATACGGTCCTGTATTGGGATAGGCTGGTGCCCATCTTTACCATTAACCGAAGTAAGTGGAGGTCTCCCACCCCAATTATTGTCTGATCTGAACTGTAAAATCAGGAATTACACATTTACAGTAAATTAACAACCTATGAGACTCCAAACTTTAAGAAATGGGTATAAAAGTTGAGTGTTTATAATGGTGTTGTAAGTAGATTTGAGATGCCTGTAACGCTGCTCCAGCACAAAGGAGGATTGGCAACTATCACTTTCCTGCCTCAATTAACAAGAATCGCCCAAGGAGCATTAAACAATGGCTGTTCTTGTGGGTGTACATCAGAAAATATCATGCTTGGCACAAGCCTAGTGCAAGCATCTTAGAACGGAACAGTGAAATAATATTTCCCCCATAGTTTCTTCCATTTGAGAAACAATAGCCTGGATTTTCCTCGCACTGGTGGATTAGCAGCAGATTGGGAATATCATCACATGTATACTGACCACCCATGTGAATCCGCTGCTAACCAACTTCAATTTACTCCTTGGGTTCTAATTGTACATAAGAGTGGGTTTGAAATAATAATACGCGTATGATAATGTTACCTCTGCTGGGAGGAAACTTCAGTATCAGTGCAGCCTTCAAAAGGCTTCATCCAGTTCAAAGGGGTCATCCAGTTCCCAGCAGCTAACACTGTCATATGTCTCAAGGAGTAGCAGCCTTGGGAGGGCGGTGGGGGAGGCGGGGGGGGGGGATGTCGGCGGGGGGTGCGGCTGGTCAGCAGGAGCAAGGGCTCCCAGGTTTCATGTGAAGATGTTGCTGGCTGAATTCAATTAGAAGGGAGAGACTCAGGCAAAATGGCAGAAAGCCCCATCAGAGGGTGGTTCAGGCTGTAGCATTCGTAACAAGATAGATGAACTAGTGGCACAAATAGGGATAAATGGGTTTGATCTAATAGCCATTACAGAGACATGGTTGCAAGGTGGCCAAGGTTGAGAACTAAATGTTCCAGGGTACTTGACGTTTCGAAAAGACAGGCAGAATGGAAAAGGAGGGGGAGTAGCCCTGATAATAAAGGATGACATAAGGACAGTAGCGAGAAAGGATCTCGGCTCGGAAGATCAGGAAGTAGAATCAGTATGGGTGGAGATAAGGAATAACAAGGGGCAGAAAACAATGGTAGGAGTAGTATATAGGCTCCCTAACAGTAGCTATACCGTTGGACAGAATATTAATCGAGAAATAGTAGGAGCTTGCAACAAAGGTAATGCAATAATCTTAGGGGACTTAATCTTCATATAGACTGGACAAATCAAATTGGCAAAGATAGTCTGGAGGACGAGTTCATGGAATGCATTCGGGACAGTTTCCTAGAACAATATGTCATGGAACCAACCAGGGAACAGGCTATTTTAGATCTTGTATTGTGTAATGAGACAGGGTTAATTAGCAATCTCATAGTAAAGGATCCGCTGGGGCAGAGTGATCATAATATGATAGAATTTCACATTAATTTTGAGAGTGACTTGTCTAAGTCCGAAACTAGAGTCTTAAACTTAAATAAAGCCAATTACATAGGTATGAGGGGCGAGTTGGCGAAGGTAGATTGGAAAAATAGATTAAAAGGTGTGGCGGTAGATAAGCAGTGGCTAGCAATGAAAGAAATATTTCATAATTCTCAACAAAAATACATTCCATTGAGAAACAAAAACTCCATGGGAAAAGTGATCCAACCGTGGCTAACGAAAGAAGTTAAGGACAGCATTAGATTGAAAGAAGAAGCTTATAATGTTGCAAAGAATAATAGTAAGCCTGAAGATTGGGAGAGTTTCAGAAACCAGCAAAGGTTGACCAAAAAATTGATAAAAAGGGAAAAAAGTAGAATGAGAGAAAACTAGCAAGAAATATAAAAGCAGATTGTAAGAGTTTCTACAAGTCTGTAAAAAGGAAAAGAGAAGCAAAAGTAAACGTTGGTCCCTTAGAGGCTGAGACAGGAGAAATTATTATGGGGAATAAGAAAATGGCAGAAACGTTAAACAAATATTTTGTATCTGTCTTCACAGTAGAAGACACAAAATGCATACCAAAAATGGTGGGGAACCAAGGGTCTAATGAGGGTGAGGAACTTAACATAATTAATATAAGTAGAGAAAAAGTACTAGAGAAACTAATGGGACTAAAAGCTGACAAATCCCTTGCACCTGATGGCCTAAATCCTAGGGTTCTAAAAGAGGTGGCTGAAGAGATAGTGGATGCATTGGTTTTGATATTTCAAAAGGAGGAGGCGTACCTGTGTGGGAGTGGCAGCGGGACCTGAGAGAAGGCGGATCGGCCAAAAAAGAGCGCTGCAGAGGAGGCAGGACCTGTGTGGGAGTGGCAACGGGACCTGAGAGAAGGCGGATCGGCCATAAAGGAGCGCTGCAGAGGAGGCCCAACACCGGAGTACTGCGAGTTGGAAAAGAGTCCGAGAGCGGGAGCAGTCAAACAACAACTGCGAAACCGCTAAAGTGACGTCACAACCAGGGAAGGAGCTGATTGGTAAGTAGGACCTGGTGAGTATTTCTACAGTCCAGTCGTTGAAGTAAAAGTAAGGTTTCTAGTTTAGAGTAAGTAGTGTTTAAAGGGACGTAAGGTCCCTAGTGTATTTAATATTCTTTAATTTAAAGGGAGTAAATTAAGGGTAGGACATGGCAGGGCAGCTCAGCAGCGTGGAGTGCTCCTCCTGTGCTTTGTGGGAAGTCAGGGACACTTTCGGTGTCCAGGGCAAACACATGTGAAGGAAGTATCTCCAGCTGCAGCTACTCGAAATCCGCGTTTCAGAGCTGGAGCTGCGGCTAGAGTCACAGTGGAGCATCCGCGAAGCTGAGATCTTCGTGGATAGCACGTTTAACGAGGTGGTCACACCGCAGGTAAAGAGTGCACAGGCAGACAGGGAATGGGTGACCGCCAGACAGAGTAAAAGAACTAGGAAGGTAGTGCAGGAGTCCCCTGGGTCCATCTCCGTCTCCAACAGATGTTCCGTTTTGGATACTGCTGGGGGAGATGGTTTCTCAGGGGAATGCAGCAAGAACCAAGTCCATGGCACTACGAGTGGCTCAGCTGCACAGGAGGGGAGGAAAAAGAGTGGGAGAGCAATAGTGATAGGGGATTCTATCGTAAGGGGAACAGATAGATGTTTCTGTGGCCGCAGACGTGACTCCAGGATGATATGTTGCCTCCCTGGTGCCAGGGTCAAGGATGTCACTGAATGGCTGCAGGGCATTCTGAAGGGGGAGGGCGAACAGTCAGAAGTCGTGGTTCACATTGGTACCAACGACATAGGTAGAAAGAGGGATCAGGTCCTGCAACAAGAATTTAGGGAGCTAGGTAGCAGATTAAAAAGCAGGACTTCAAAGGTTGTAATCTCTGGATTACTCCCGGTGCCACGTGCTAGTGAGTATAGGAATAGGAGGATAGAGCAGATGAATGCGTGGCTAAAGAGTTGGTGCAGGAGGGAAGGCTTTAGTTTCCTGGATCACTGGGTCTGCTTCTGGGGAAGGTGGGACCTGTACAAGTCGGACGGGTTGCACCTGAACCGGAATGGGACCAAAATCCTTGCGGGGAGGTTTGCTAGTACTGTTGGGGGGGGTTTAAACTAACTTGGCAGGGGGATGGGATACGGAGTGGAGCTATAGTAGGGGGTGATGCACAGCTAAATATAGAGGAAAAAACAAGTCAGCCTGAAAGGCAGAGCAAATATGTAACGGCACAAGGGAGTATGGCAAGGCTAGATGGCATTTATTTTAATGCAAGGAGTCTTGCGAGTAAGGCAGATGAATTGAAGGTGTTGATGAACACATGGGAGTATGATATTGTTGCTATCACAGAGACATGGTTGAGGGAGGGGCAGGACTGACAGCTCAATATTCCGGGGTATAGAATCTTCAGGTGAGACAGAGGGGGGTGTAAAAGAGGAGGGGGTGTCACAATATTAATCAAGGAGTCAATTACTGCAGTAAGGAGGGATGATATCTTAGCAGGTTCCTCTAATGAGGCCATATGGGTAGAACTTAAAAACAAAAAGGGGGCAAGCACTTTGCTGGGAGTGTACTATAGGCCCCCAAACAGTCAGGGGGAGATAGAGGAACAGATATGTAGGCAAATCTCAGAGAAGTGTAGAAATAATAGGGTAATAATAGTAGGGGATTTCAACTTCCCCAATATTAACTGGGATAGTCAGAGTGTGAAAGGCTTAGAGGGTGCGGAATTCTTAAAATGCATCCAGGAGAGCTTTTTGAGCCAGCATGTAGAAAGTCCTACAAGAGAGGGGGCGGTACTGGACCTAATTCTAGGGAATGTAGCCGGGCAAGTGGTAGAAGTGTCAGTAGGAGAGCATTTTGGTGACAGTGACCATAATTCGGTGAGATTTAAGGTAGTCATGGAAAAGGACAAAGATGGACCGGAAATAAAGGTTCTAAATTGGGGGAAGGCCGATTTTAATATGATAAGGCAGAATCTGGCCAAAGTGGACTGGGATCAGCTACTTGTAGGAAAATCCACATCACAGCATGGGAGTCTTTCAGAAAGGAAATAGAGAGAGTACAACGCCAACATGTTCCCGTAAAGGTCAAGGGTGGGACCAACAAGCCCAGGGAACCCTGGATGTCAAGGGATATATACAAGAATGGATTAGGAAAAAAAGGGAGGCTTTTGGCAGATACAAAGGACTAAAAACAGTGGAAGCCCTTGAGAAGTATAGAAAGTGCAGGCGGGTACTTAAAAAAGAAATGAGGAGAGCGAAGAGGGGGCATGAAAAAACACTGGCAGGCAAAATAAAGGAAAATCCCAAGGTGTTTTATAAGTATATTAAGGCAAGAGGATAACCAGGGAAAGAGTAGGGCCCATTAGGGACCAAAGTGGCAATCTGTGTGTAGAGCCAGAAGATGTGGGTGAGGTTTTAAATTAATATTTTGCATCTGTGTTCACTATGGAGAAGGACGATGTAGGCATAGAAATCAGGCAGGGGGATTGTGATATACTTGAACAAATTAGTATTGAGAGGGAGGAGGTACTAGCGGTTTTAGCGGGCTTAAAAGTGGATAAATCCCCAGGCCCAGACGAGATGTATCCCAGACTGCTGTGTGAGGCAAGGGAGGAGATTGCAGGGGCTCTGACACAAATTTTCAGAACCTCTCTGGCCACAGGGGAGGTGCCAGAGGACTGGAGGACAGCTAACGTAGTACCATTATTCAAGAAGGGTAGTAGGGATAAACCAGGGAATTACAGGCCAGTGAGCCTAACATCAGTGGTAGGGAAATTATTAGAAAAAATTCTGAGGGACAGAATTAGTCTCCACTTGGAGAGGCAAGGATTAATCAAGGATAGTCAGCATGGCTTTGTCAGGGGGAGATCATGCATAACAAATTTGATTGAATTTTTCGAGGGGGTGACTAGGTGTGTGGATGAGGGTAGTGCAGTTGATGTAGTCTACATGGACTTCAGTAAGGCTTTTGACAAAGTCCCGCATGGGAGACTGGTCAAGAATGTAAGAGCCCATGGAATCCAGGACAATTTGGCACATTGGATCCATAATTGGCTTAGCGGCAGGAGGCAGAGGGTGATGCTCGAAGGTTGTTTTTGTGACTGGAAGCCTGTGTCCAGTGGTGTACCGCAGGGATCGGTGCTGGGTCCTTTGCTGTTTGTAGTGTACATTAATGATTTAGATATGAATGTAGGAGGTATGATCAGTAAGTTCGCAGATGACACGAAAATTGGTGGAGTGGTAAATAGCGAGGAGGGAAGCCTCAGGCTACAGGACGATATGGACGGGTTGGTCAGATGGGCAGAACAGTGGCAAATGGAATTTAACCCTGAAAAGTGTGAGGTGATGCATTTTGGGAGGACTAACAAGGCAAGGGAATACACAATGAATGGTAGGACCCTAGGAAGGACAGAGGATCAGAGGGACCTTGGTGTGCATGTACATAGATCCCTGAAGGCAGCAGGACAGGTAGATAAGGTGGTTAAAAAGGCATATGGGTTACTTGCCTTCATTAGCCGAGGCATAGAATATAAGCCATGATGTGGAGATGCCGGTGTTGGACTGGGATGGACAAATTTGAGAAGTCGCACAACACCAGGTTATAGTCCAACAGCTTTATTTGAAATCACAAGCTTTCGGAGCGCTGCTCCTTCGTCAGGTGAAGTGAAGAGATGCATATAGGCACAGCATATATAGTCAGAGAACACTGCCAGATGATTATAGTTAATCTTTCTAACTGCCCTTTATCACACCTCGGCAGAGTGAATCACTGAAAAGACTACACAATAAAATCAACAAGTTCCATCCCACCATCAAATTCACCATGGACTACTCCTCAGAATCGGTTTCATTCTTGGACACACGAATCTCCATCAAAGACGGACACCTCAGCACTTCACTCTACCGCAAGCCCACGGACAACCTCAGGATGCTCCACTTCTCCAGCTTCCACCCTAACCACGTTAAAGAAGCCATCCCCTATGGACAAGACCTGCGAATACACAGGATCTGCTCAGACGAGGAGGAACGCGATGGACACCTACAGACGCTGAAAGACGCCCTCATAAGAACGGGATAAGACGCTCGACTCGTCGATCGACAGTTCCGACGGGCCACAGCGAAAAATCGCATAGACCTCCTCAGAAGACAAACACGGGACACAACCAACAGAGTACCCTACGTCGTCCAGTACTTCCCCGGAGCGGAGAAACTACGCCATGTTCTTCGCAGTCTTCAACATGTCATCGATGACGACGAACACCTCGCTAAGGCCATCCCCACGCCTCCACTACTCACCTTCAAACAGCCGCCTAACCTCAAACAGACCATCATTCGCAGCAAATTACCCAGCTTTCAGGAGAACAGCGACCACGACACCACACAACCCTGCCACGGCAACCTCTGCAAGACATGCCAGATCATCAACACAGATACCATCATCACACGTGAGGACACCACCCACCAGGTACATGGTACATACTCATGTGACTCGGCCAACGTTGTCTACCTCATACGTTGCAGGAAAGGATGCCCCGGAGCATGGTACATCGGCGAGACCATGCAGACACTGCGACAACGTATGAACGGACACCGCATAACAATCGCCAGGCAGGAGTGTTCCCTCCCAGTCGGGGAACACTTCAGCAGTTAAGGACATTCAGCCTCCGATCTTCGGGTAAGCATTCTCCAAGGCGGCCTTCGAGACACACGACAACGCAAAATTGTCGAGCAGAAACTGATAGCCAAGTTCAGCACCCATGAGGACGGCCTCAACCGGGATCTTGGGTTCATGTCACGCTACATGTAACCCCACCTGACGTAGAGTCATCCAGACTCGAGTCGTCGTTGGCTTGTTCTCTCTACACAGATGCGGCCGGACCTGCTGTGATTTCCAGCAAAAAAAGTCTTTTGTTTTCCATACAGACCCCAGCATCTGCCACATTTGACCCCTTGTGACCCCACCTCATTGTCTTTGATGGAATGTTTTCCTGACTGACCTGTTTGGACACCATCCACACCTTTGATTGCCGTGATTATCTCTCTGCCGAGGTGTGATAAAGGGCAGTTAGAAAGATTAACTGTAATCATCTGGCAGTGTTCTCTGACTATATATGCTGTGCCTATATGCATCTCTTCACTTCACCTGACGAAGGAGCAGCGCTCCGAAAGCTTGGTGATTTCAAATAAAGCTGTTGGACTATAACCTGGTGTTGTGCGACTTCTCACATAGAATATAAGAGCAGGGAGGTTATGATGGAGCTGTACAAAACTCTAGTTAGGCCACAGCTGGAATACTGTGTGCAATTCTGGTCGCCACACTATAGGAAGGATGTGATTTCATTGGAGAGGGTGCAGAGGAGATTCACCAGGATGTTACCTGGGCTGGAGCGCTTCAGCTATGAAGAGAGACTGGACAGGTTGGGGTTGTTTTCCTTAGAGCAGAGAAGGCTGAGGGGGGACCTGATTGAGGTGTCCAAAATTATGAGGGGCATAGATAGGGTAGATAGAAAGGAACTTTTCCCCTTAGTAGAGGGGTCAATAACCAGGGGTCATAGTTTCAAGGTAAGGGGCAGGAGGTTTAGAGGGGATTTGAGGAAAAACTTTTTCACCCAGAGGGTGGTTGGAATCTGGAACTCACTGCCTGAAAGGGTGGTAGAGGCAGGAACCCTCACAACATTCAAGAAGCATTTAGATGAGCACTTGAAATGCCATAGTATACAAAGCTACGGACCAAGTGCTGGAAAATGGGATTAGAATAGATAGGGCTTGATGGCCGGCGCGGACACAATGGGCCGAAGGGCCTCTTTCTGCGCTGTATAACTCTATGATTATGACTATAAAATTCCCTAGATTCTGGAATTGTCCCAGCGGATTGGAAGGTCGCAAATGTAGCACCGCTATTCAAGAAAGGAGGAAGAGAAAAAACAGGAAACTACAGGCCAGTTAGCCTGACATCAGTTGTCGGGAAAATGCTGGAATCCATTGTTAAGGAAGTGGTATCAGGGCACTTAGAAAATCATAACATGATTAGGCAGAGTTGACATGGTTTTACGAAAGGGAAATCGTGTTTGACAAATTTATTAGAGTTTTTTGAGGATGTAACTAGCAGTGTAGATAAAGGGGAACCAGTGGATGTCGTATATTTGGATTTCCAAAAGGCATTCGATAAGGTGCCAGATAAAAGATTATTACACAAGATTAGGGCTCATGGGGTTGGGGGTAATGTAGTAGCATGGATAGAGGATTGGTTAATGGACAGAAAACAGAGAGTAGGGATAAACGGATCTTTTTCAGCTTGGCAGGCTGTAACTAGTGGGGTGCCGCAAGGATCAGTGTTGGGGCCTCAGCTATTTACAATCTATATTAATGACCTAGATGAAGGGACCAAGTGTAATGTATCCAAGTTTGCTGATGATACAAAGCTAGGTGGGACAGTAAGCTGTGAGGAGAACACAAAGAGTCTGCAAAGGGATATAGATAGACTAAGTGAGGATGCAGTAAGGTGGCAGATGGAGTATAATGTAGGGAAATGTGAGGTTATTCACTTTGGTAAGAAGAATAGAATAGAAGAACAGAATATGTTTTAAATGGTGAGAAACTTTCAAATGTTGGTGTTCAGAGAGATTTGGGTGTCCTCGTGCAAGAAACACAGAAAGCTAGCATGCAGGTACAGCAAGCAATAAGGAAGGCAAATGGCATGTTGGCCTTTATTGCAAGGGGGTTGGAGTATAAGAGTAAGGAAGTCTTGCTACAATTGTACAGGGCCTTGGTGAGATTACACCTGCAGTACTGTGCACAGTTTTGGTCTCCTTATCTAAGGAAGGACATACATGCCTTGGAGGCGGTGCAACGAAGGTTCACTAGATTGATTCCTGGGATGAGAGGGCTGTCCTATGATGAGAGATTGTGTAGAATGGGCCTATACTCTCTGGAGTTTAGAAGAATGAGAGGTGATCTCATTGAAACATACAAGATTCTGAAGGGGATTGACAGGGTAGATGCCGAGAGGTTGTTTCCCCTAGCTGGAGTGACTAGAACTAGGGGGCATAGTCTCAGGATAAGGGGTAGGCCATTTAAGACTGAGATGAGGAAGAATTTCTTCACTCAGAGGGTTGTGAATCTTTGAGATTCTCTGCCCCAGAGGGCTGTGAATGCTGAGTCTTTGAGTATATTCAAGGCTGAGATAGATAGATTTTTGGACTCTAGGGGAATCAAGGGATATGGAGATCGTGCGGGAAAGTGGAGTTGCGGTCGATGATCAGCCATAATCTTATTGAATGGCGGAGCAGGCTCAAGGGGCCGTATGGCCTACTCCTGCTCTTACTTCTTATGATCTTATGTATGGAAGGAGATGGCAGAAGGTGTCAGTGCAACCTCAACCACCACAAGAACTGCCACACAGTGCAGGATGAGGTTCAATGATCTCTCAAGGATAGTCCCACGGGTGATTTTAATTGTCCACCGGCCCAGTTAAAATTGCTCCTTTTGTTTCTCTGGTTCCATTGGGAAGGATATGAATTGCCCAGTCCTCCTGAATAGAGCATTAATGACCTTCTTGATGCAGTGGTGAGCCTGCAAATGTGGCAACAGTCACCTGAAACCGCCTGGAAGAATCCTGTCATGAAGAAATTAAAAGCCTGGTAAACACACTGCTTTTCTCCTGGTGAAAGTGGGCTGCAGGTCTTCAAACTCCCTCTAAGAGCCTCCAATCTATTCTTTTCAGTCTTTTCTTCATAACAAAGGAATAGAGGGATTCCCATTTGGGAAATCCATAGCCCCAGTGAAAAACTATACTTTTGACAGGGCTGAGTAAAGGCAGCAGCAAAAAGCACTGAAGAGATTGATATGCAGGCAAAGTAACAGCAATCTTTATTTGCAGTAATCAAAATGGCCTCCACCAAACAGTATCCACCTCAGGAATATCTTACTGGTGCTCCTACTACCACTTATTTAGTAGCAGTAATTATTTGGGGTGGAAGTTGGGGAGAATGGATTGGAGATATTAGCCATGTCCACCTGAACCTATTTAAATGCAGCGGAATGGGCTCTCGGCAGGTCTTAAAGGAGGCGGACTGGTGCTTTTGAGATGGTGGGCAGCATTGCCCCATTTTATGCCCCAAAATGGATAGTAATTCTGAGGAAAAACCAGCCCAATATCTGGGCTAAATTCCTAGTGGTAATAGAACATTGTAAAATTACCCCCAGCAACCCCTTAGTTTATGGTCATGATTTTCCACATGGTTGCAAATGTAGGGAGGTGCTGAGGTGTTTCCCACAGGAAGGGAGGGAAAATCAAAAAGCTAGACAATGGTTAAGGTGAATTTTGTTCAGAGGAGATACTCAACGCCTGCCCTCCATCCATATTTGACCTATCCCATGACATTTGATACTTCCACATAACCGTGGGCCCTGCCCTGTAACTGTTCTCTAATTTAATTTAATGAATCAATTTACTTGACAGTTTTCCCCTAGTTGAAATGAACTGACCCATAAGTAAATGTGCTTACAGTAGTCTCGGATACCAATAACATAAAAGAACAAAATACTTAGTGGACATGTATTTTGCAAAGATGCAGGAGTTCATTGACCACACCAATAATTTACAACCAAGCATCAGAGGGACACAAGACAGTGGACAGGAAACAGAAGTAAAGCAAGAGAGAGATGACAGAGACAGGAGAGAGCAAATGAATGTCTATTGTGCTATTAATTTACACACCTAGCCAGTAAACATGCAGTCAGTTGATCTATTGTTTACTGTACTCCAACCAGTTGTTCAAGAGTTGTCCAGGAAGATCATTTCTTTGTGGTTTCTCTTCCCATGGGGAAACAGCAAGCCTTTGTTTCATGAAACTGCATGCTGATGTGAGTCCCCTCTTCCCTCAGGCAGTCTTCACAACACAAAGCTAGTGCTCCCCAGTGTCCTGTAATTGAATCCCCTATCTTTCGTTTTGGGAGGCTTTTTTTTTGTGGGGATGTTGGGAGAGGAACTATACTTAACCTATTCTTTTTTATTTTCTCTTGCAATTTGTTTGGGGGGGGGGGGGGGCGGGTGGGGGGGCGCGGGGGAGTATTGCTCTGGCCTGTGCAGCGACATCATTATTTTTGAATGTATTTACATTATTAAATAATGCACATATTGTAGGAACATGGGAATATGGTGGAAAGTATAACCTATGTAAACTAAATAAAACAATATATATTCTTAGTGGTTGAATTAAAAAATCCTCAAATGGTAGAAAGAGAAGTCAAAGCTTCAAATTAAGTAGAGCTAATGTGGAAGATGCCATGGGAGAGGATGCAGAATTGTTTCAGACTTGAAAATGCTAAAGAGATTAGGAAAGCACAAGGAGGGTGGTAAAAAGACTAATTCAAAGTCCAATGGAAAGATTGTCAAAAGCAACAAAAATATTGCTGAGATCAGGGAAAGGTAGTAAGAAAAAGACAAGGGAACAAGACATGGAGGAGGAAAACATGCTACGCAAGTGGACAGAAGTTAAATTTTCCAATTAAAAATAATAAATTAGATTGATTTACTTATTTCGGCTTCTTTGACTCAAATTATAAATGTATTGAGACTATGTGCTACTGCAGAGCAGAAAGCCAGCTAATGTAAACAGAACATTGCACACATTAAGAACATAAGAAATAGGAGCAGGAGTAGGCCAATCGGCCCTTCGAGCCTGCTCCGCCATTGAATAAGATCATGGCTGATTTGATCCTCACCTCAAATCTAAAGAACACAAGAATTAGGAGCAGGACCCGGCCACTCAGCCCCTGGGCCCGCTACGCCACCCACAGGGCCTCGACCGATCCGAACTCAGCCTCATGTCCAATTTCCTGCCCACTCCCCTTAAGTGCTGAGAAAGTAGACATCCAGGCCAATTTTGTGATAAATCATGACCGGCACATACAGAAGGTATTTTTCTGTACTATAGGCTCTTGTCTAGCCAGCTCCCTCTCTTTCGTCAGTGTGTCAGGAACCAGTATTCTATTTTGGACTAATCCAGCACACTTTATCCTCTGAAGCCAGATATCCCAAGCTACTAAGTATATATCCTGACAGCCAGCTTGAAGGTTATATTGCAAAGGTCCTGAGAAGGTGTGCCCCAAGAGGAAACTCAAGAAAGGAAAAAAAAAGCCGCAAATCCCACAAAACTTTACAGCCTTTCTCTTTCAGTTTAAGGCAATATCCTTGGAAAAACCCTTGAGTACTTCTGTCTTCTCTCTGTAGCATCAACTCCTACATGTAACTACCACTTCCAATAACATATTTGCTTTTTCTACTATTCCCTCTACCCTCTCTTCTTCAGCTCCAGATCGACAAATCACTCCCATTTCCTTTATCCTTGGTAGAAAAGTAGCGATCCACAAACCTCCCTATTTCTCACCACAGCCTTTTCCTTGTTGTTCTAGGTTCTTCTGATCTCCACTACTTCTTGCTTGACTGGGCTTTCTGGTCGTTCGATTTCAAAAATAATGGCTGATAAAAATGCACAGTCCACTGGACAGGCATTCACATACTAAAATTTAGTAGCTGGTGAGGAATGTTTTTTAATTGGGCAGGACTGGAATTTTCCAGCAGCTCTGCTGACAGAAACCCTATTATTGGGTACCAGTAGAAAATTCAAATCATTGTGTCAATAGACCTGACCGTTTCAAAGTGAATAACTAATTGTTCATCATTGTGATTAACTAGATTCTACAAATAGGGATAAAATAAACCCGCCTTTCCTATCCAAGCAACTGTAAGACCTGTTGTTTTGTTTTCTTTGCCCTCCCCCAGAATGTGAAGTTCAACAGTCACCTCAGTTGCTCCTTCACAGCAGTGGTTGCTAAATCCCAAAGAATATCACATGCACAAAACCTAAAACTAAGATTTCAGTAAGCGATGAAACCCTGCTGCAATTTTTGGTGGGTTTTCAGTTTCATTATAAAAGACCAACAGAATAGAAAGGTTTAGTTAAATATCTCATTTAATGTAACAACTAATAATGTTTAGAAACCAAAGACAAATGTGCTTACCTGAACACTGCTGAGAGCAGATACACCCATATAGAGAAAGATTCCATATAGTACTGGCATAGGGACATACTGAGGAGCAACAAAAATTAATTTACAATTTTTAAAGCTTTAACCATCACTACATCATTGAAATTCATAATTAACATGATTTATAAATTGAAGTATAACCTGCTGTGGAATTATCATTACCTTAAGAATTGGAGCCAGAAACAGTGATAAACCAATGAGGATGAAAACAACCAGCCCAGTCACTCTCTGTTCCCTGCAAAACACATAAAGCAGCAAGGAATAAAATAATACATTTAACTTTTCCAATTAAATAGGAACAAGTATTTTCTTACCCCCTTTTACTTTTAGTATAGATTTAAATGGATGAAAAATTGCATTGTGCTATATAAAACAGGGTAGATAATGCTATCTAAAACATACTGGCCTAGAAGTTGGATCGTGCAGCGCGGTTTTTCAGTGAAAAATGAGCAGCAAAGGATTCCATATGGTGTGCAGCACACGTGTGCGGGTATGCGCTGCACATCATATTGGTTAGGGTGCCCTATAGCTGTCCAGGGCATCTGCTTGAAACTGCCATTAAGCCCACTGCCTATGAAAATCGGGGGCCTAACGCCTATTTCAGGCCCCTTTGCGAAATTGGTTGCCAACTGACTGCAGCATTTGCCATGCACAATGTAGTCAGTATTCTCAGACGAAAAGCAGCCAAACCAGTGATCTTTAAAGGGACCAATGGAGCTGCCAGCAACAAGGTAAGTAAAAAAAATTACTTTCCTGAATGTGGAGCCAGGAGGATCAGAGGTAAAATTGTGTTTGTTCCCCTCCCGATTGCCTCCCCCCCCACCTGGGCCAACCTTAGGCCCTTGGCCGGCATCCACCTTGGTCTCGCTCCCCCCTGCAACCAGCAAGCTGCCTCTAGGGCCATGACTGGTGCCTGCAGCTCGCTGGTACTATCGCAAACAGGTCAATGGACCAATTTACCACGATCCAATTTCTAGGCCATTGTACCTTACATTGGTAATTTCCTTAACACATTATTACAGAACTGGCTTACAAGCCCTGTCCTTGGAAACTACACAAAAAGGATATGTGAATTCTTTATTAATGAAGCTACCATAAATAAAATATGAGCTGTCAAAGTCATGGTATGTCAGAGCCTTCAGACTTTCATCCAGTATTCATTGTGTTAACTTTTTTGTTTCTTCAGTTGTCTCCCTGAAGGCAGGAACTTATGCTGGGTACAGTTCTGTAGGCAAAGGCAGCCACCTTGTATCTTACTCAAGTGAATATTCTTTACAACAGGCTTTTTGATCTGAGCTCTAGGACACTATGGCCAAATATAGTGCCCTACCACTACCCTAGCTAAATTAGGAACAGAAATAGGCCATTCTGCCCCTCAGGCCTGCCTCGCCATTCAAGTAGATCATGGCTGATCTGAACCTCAGCTCCATTATTTTCCCGCCTTTGCTTCATATCCCTTGATACCTTTATCTAACTAAAATCTATCTATATCAGTGTTAAAAGCTCTAATTGTCCCAGCATCCACAGCCTTTTGGAGGAGAGAGTTCCACATTTCTACTACCCTTTGTGTGAAGCCAGGAGGAGCACCTCTGCTCCTTCTGGCTCCACATTCAGATAAGTTAATTTTTTTTTACTTACCTTGCTGCTGATTTCACTCCTGAATGGCCTAGCTCGCATTTCAAGATTATGTCCCCTTGTTCTCGATGCCCCCACCAGAAGAAACAGTTTCTCCGTATCTACTCTATTAAATCCATTTAATATTTTAAACACCTTGATCAGATTATCCCTCAATCTCCTATACTCAAGGGAATACAAGCCAAGTTTATGCAACCTGTCCTTCCTGAAGTGTGGTGCCCAAAACTGAATGCAGTACTCCAGATTGGGTCTGACCAAGGCTCTATGCAACTGAAGCATAACTTTCTCCCCTTTGTATTCTAGTTCCCTTGAGATAAAGGCCAACATTCCAACAGTCTTTTTGATTACTTTTTGTACCTGTCTATTGGCTTTTAATGATGTGTGTACTTGAGCTCCCAAATCTCTTTGCTCCTCTACAGCCCCTAGTTTCTCAGCATATAGAAAATAATCTGATTTATCTTTCTTGGAGCCAAAGTGGATGATCTCACACCTGTCCACATTGAACTCCATTTGCCATTGTTTTGCCCATTTACTTAATCTGTCTCTGTTCCTTTGCAACTTCCTGCTCCCATCTGAACTACTTACTTACTACCCCTCCTAACTTAGTGTCATCTGCAAACTTGTATATACAACTCTCTATTCCTTCATCCACATCATAAATAAATATGGTGAAAGGTTGAGGCCCCAGAACAGATCCCTGGGGAGCACCACTTGTCACGTCCTGCCAATCAGAGTACCTACCTTTTATCCCCAATCTCTGTCTCCTACCTCCTAACCAATTTCCAACTCAAGTCAAAGGCTATCTCCAATTTCGTGCACATTCATTTCTGCTAATAATCTCGTGTGTGGAACATTACCAAATGCCTTCTGGAAGTCCATATAAATAACACCCACAGACACTCCCTTATCTACCTTATTAGTGGACTCCTCAAAAAATTCAACTAGATTAGTCAAACATGACGTACCCTTAACAAACCAACTACCACTGTGTAGATAAGCTATCAAACATAAGACATTCCTGGGTTGTGTAATGCAGTATCAGACCACATCAGTTAGCCACTGATCCTTCCAGGAGCCTTCGTTTTTACTATTTTTTTCTCCCTCCTCACCTGAAGGCACTGTTTGGGCACAATTCCAAAGGAGCCTACCCTTTCTGATAGCTTGCCTAGATGCTCATTCTTCACATGAGCCGATAATGAATGTTATCAAGTTACTTAATCATAGAGACCTTCACACCCAAGCCCTATCCTGATTTCACTTAATGAAGGTCTACAAAAGAGACAAACCTGATTGTCAACCAAAGAATCTGTTACTTTTTAAAGACTGCAAGAAACACCTTTCTGAAAAGGGTATATTAACCCCGTGTAGACTGATTTTAGTTCTATTGTTTTTTTTTTAAGTATTGTGCTATTTTACGATCTTGCTGTGTCTTTTTGTTTCTGTACATTATTTTTCCAAGTTGGTTTAGCCTGTACATATTGGTAAGTCATTTTAACCTGTGTGGTGGGAAATCAATTTAGCCAAGTAGTCTTGACTCTTAACCTGTGTGTATTGGTCCATCAACAAATTATTTTTTGCCTTCAAAGATGATTGGGAAACATGATGCACATTCCACATATTCACCAATAAGCAGCTTATTACAATCAGGGGTAAATTGTTAATTGAACGTGGATTCCAACTGAAATTCCACTGTTCATGTTTTGGATCCACCCAGGATAACAGATATCTCCAAGATATTCAGCGTTCCTCAAATCACTGCTCTCGCCGCATCCTGAGATCCACGCTCAACGCTATGCGCCGCCACATGCACGCTCTCGACATCTCTCTTCAGCAGCACCGACTCACTCTATCTCAAAGCTGTCCTGGTGCGCAGTTCCATTTCATCCTTCGCGCCATCCGGTGCTTTACAAAAAACTTTTTTTCTTCCTTTCAGGCGTCAAGGATCATAAGCTTCAACACTCTTGGACACCAACGCCCCTCCAGAACCTTCTTCCCATTCACTTTCCTCTGACCCCATCCCTTCTTCCAATCTCACCCCCTGCCGTGTTTTCACTATCCCCGCTGACCTTCCCCTCTCTGACACCGAATGATCAGTCCTCAGCAAAGGCCTGAGCTTCATCCCCTTAAGCCCCCACCTCAATGAATTTCGAGCTCGGCACAACACTGAGCTCTGTTTCCGTCGCCTTCATCTCCGTGCCCACTTCTTTGGCCAGGAGTCTTCCCCCCGCACAGCTGACCCTTTCTCCCGTTTTCAGAATTCTCATTCTACCTGGACCCCTCCTTCTGGCCTCTTACCCTCTCTAGATCTTTTCATTGTGAACTGCTGGCATGACATCGGCCGTCTCAATTTCTCTGCTCCTCTCCCTCACTCCAACCTCGCTCCCTCTGAACTTGCAGCACTCTGTTCTCTCAGATCCAAACCCAACATTGTCATTAAACGTGCTGACAAGGGTGGCGCTGTTGTTGTTTGGCGAACCAACCTCTACCTTGCGGAGGCTGAACACCAACTCTCGGACACCTCCTCCTACCTCCCCCTGGACCATGACCCCACTACCGAACATCAAGCCATCATTTCCAAGACTATCACTGACCTCATCTCCTCTGGAGATCTTCCCTCCACGGCCACCAACCTCATAGTTCCCCAACCCCACACAGTCTGCTTCTACCTCCTTCCCAAGATCCACAAACAGGGCTGCCCTGGTAGACCCATCGTTTCAGCCTGTTCTTGCCCCACGGAACTGATTTCTTCCTATCTCGACTCTATTTTTTCTCCCCTTATCCAGTCCCTTCCCACCTACATCCGCGACTCTTCTGACGCCCTCCGCCACTTTATCAGTTTCCTGGCCCCAACTGTCTCCTTTTCACTATGGACGTCCAATCCTTCTACACCTCCATCCCCGACCAGGATGGCCTGAGGGCGCTCCGCTTCTTCCACGCCTACCCTCCTCCGCCTGGCTGAACTTGTTCTCACATTGAACAACTTCTCCTTTGACTCTACTCACTTCCTCCAAATTTAAGGTGTTGCTATGGGAATCCACATGGGTCCCAGCTATGCCTGCCTTTTTGTTGGGTATGTGGAACATTCTTTGTTCTAGTCCTACTCAGGTCCCTTCCCTCACCTCTCTTTCTGGTACATTGATGACTGTATCAGTGCCGTTTCCTGCTCTCGCCCTGAACTAGAAAATTTCATTCACTTTGCTTCCAATTTCCACCCTTCCCTCACCTTCACATGGTCCATGTCCGACTCTTCCCTTCCTCGACTTCTCTGTCTCCATTTCTGGGGATAGGCTATTGGCAAACATTCACTAAAAGCCCACGGACTCCTACAGCTACCTGGACTACACTTCCTCCCACCCCGCTTCCTGTAAGGATTCTATTCCATTCTCCCAGTTTCTCCGTCTCTGTCACATATGCTCTGACAATGCCACCTTCCATACTAGTGCTTCCGATGTGTCTTCCTTTTTCCTCAACTGAGGATTCTCCCTACTGTGGTTGACATGGCCCTCGACTGTGTCTGTTCTATTTCCTGCACTTCTGCTCTCACCCCTTCCCCTCCCTCCCGGAACCACAATAGGGTTCCCCTTGTCCTCACCTTTCACCCCCAGCAGTCTCCGCATTCAACGGATCATCCTCTGCAATTTCCGCCACCTCCAGCGTGATCCCACCACCAAACTCATCTTCCCCTCCCCTCCCCTTTTAGCATTCCGAAGGGACCGCTCCCTCCGTAACACCCTGGTCCACTCCTCAATCACCCCCAACACCCCTTCCCCTTCCCATGCCACCTTCATGTGCAAGCGCAGGAGATGCAACACCTGCCCTTTTACCTCCTCCCTTCCCACTGTCCAGGGCCCCAAACACTCCTTCCAGGTGAAACAGCGATTTACTTCTACTTCTTGCAATTTAGTATACTGTATTTGCTGCTCACGATGCGGTCTCCTTTACAGTGGGGATACCAAATGCAGATTGGGTGACCAATTTGCAGAACAGTCCGTAAGCGTGACCCTGAGCTTCTGGTCGCCTGTCACTTTAATTCTCCGCTCCACTCCCACTCTGACCTCTCCGTCCTTGGCCTCTTACACTGTTCCGACGAAGCTCAATGTAAGCTCGAGGAACAGCACCTCATCTTTCGATTTGGCACTTTACAGCCTTCTGGACTTAACATCGAGTTCAACAATTTCAGACCATGACCTCTGCCCCTATTTTTCTTTCCACATGGCAGCTGTTGATAATTCTGCCATTGCCATTTACACCTCATCTTTTGTTTCTTAACTTGTCCCATTACCATCTGCTTTTGCCTTGCACCATCATCCCTTTTGTCTTTGAATCTCTCCTGCCTTCCATCCTATCACAGACCTTCCCTTTTGTTCTTTCCTCCCCTCCCCCCTTTCCCTGCCCCTGCACTTGCTTAAAAATCTGTACATCTCTAACTTTTTCCAGTTCTAACGAAGGGCCAGCAACCTGAAACGCTAACTGTTTCTCTCTCCACAGATGCTGCCTGATCTGCTGAGTATTTCCAGCATTTTCTGTTTTTATTTCAGATTTCCAGCATCCGCAATATTTTGCTTTTGTATATATTATATGGTAAATTGTTCAGTCTGCTTACACTAACACATACACACTGCTGAATAAAGATGCAGGTTTCAGTTCATAAGAGCTCTGCTTATGGAAACTACTGTCTAGCTATGAAACAAGACCAAATGCTGAAAAAAAATCTTAGATGCAACAGTTATACATAGACTGAGAATTCCAGGTATAACTGCTACAGTTCATGGATATCCTGGATATGTATGTGATTTGGTTGATTGCACTAAGAACACAATTATGCTCGAACAAAGTATATGCATTCATCGAAAGACAACTGTAATTATATATGCACTGCTTCCATCATCATTCTATACAAAATCCTCAGAATATTGCTCAACATACCTCACTCCCATAAATGTGGGCTCTACACCTGGGGCAGATTTTGCAGTCTCCATTTTCAAGCTGTCTATGTGCGCAAGGGATATTACAGTTGCAGACACGTACCAGGGCAGAGCCATGAATGAAGTAAGGATCATAAGGAGAGCTATCCAGAACAGGTCTAGGTGAAAGCCAGCACCTTTCTGTGGGGTAATTGTCACAGTTTGAATTGGGGGGGGAATAAAACATGCTAAAAAGAAATTACATTTGTCCAAAATATTTTACCAGAGTGCTTATCCTCATTTCTATTTCTCTAAAACTTCAGCAAAAGCCTTGTTAGAGCAGTACAATAGATTCCCTTTGAGATAATATAAAATAACATTGTTCGCTCACAATAATCCTTTGAATTTTCAGATCTATTATTTTGAATGCAGTTTTATTCCTATTAGCCACTATTCCATGAAAAGCATTCTTGTTCCACCTTTTTGTAAATTCGCTTATGGGATCTGGGCGTCGCTGGCAAGGCCAGCATTTATTGCCCATCCCCAGTTGCCCTTGAGAAGGTGGTGGTGAGCCGCCTTCTTGAACCGCTGCAGTCCGTGTGGTGAGGGTACTCCCACAGTGCTGTGAGGGAGGGAGTTTGAGGATTTTGACCCAGAGACGATGAAGGATCAGCGATATACTTCTAAGTCAGGATGGTGTGTGACTTGGAGGGGAACTTATAGTAATATTCAATATAGTAATTCAAGTTTATATAGAATTATAATACATAGAAGAGTCTCATATTTTGCTTCTTGAATATGGGATTCAAGCTATAAAATCCTTTTCAAATGGATCTATTTGTTAACCTAATAAACTCAAATATAGCCAGTAAGTGATTTCTCTGTATTGGATCAATTATTTTGCTTTGTAGGGCTTTTTTGCAGAGGCCAGTGTCGGGAGCGGAGAGAGCAGCAGCACAGTGAGTATTTAAACTCACTTTCGCGGGCTTTTTTCCAGAGGCCAGTGTCGGGAGTGGAGAGAGCAGCAGCACAGTGAGTAGTTAAACTCCCTTTGGCGGGCTTTTTTCCAGAGGCCAGTGTCGGGAGCGGAGAGAGCAGCAGCACAGTGAGTAGTTAAACTCACTTTCGCGGGCTTTTTACAGAGGCCAGTATCGGGAAAGGGCCCTTGAGTATATCATTTAATTGAAGTGAAATTGGTGGGATTCATTTAATTTAATTTTAATTAATTAATTAAAGGGTAAGTCAGGGCAGGAGAGCTCCGCCCCGTGATATGCTCCTCCTGCTATATGTGGGAAATCAGGGACGCTTCCTGTGTCCCTGATGACCATGTGTGTGGGAAGTGTATCCAGCTGCAGCTACTGATAGACCGCATTGCGGCGCTGGAGCTGTGGATGGATGCATATTGGAGCATTCGCGACGCTGAGAACGTCCTGGATAGCACGTTTAGCGAGTTGGTCACGCCGCAGGTAAAGGGTGTACAAGCAGGAAGTGAATGGGTGACCACCAGGCAGAGTAAGAGGTGCAGGCAGGTAGTGCAAGGGTCCCCTGTGGCCATCCCCCTCTCAAACAGATATATCACTTTGGATACTGTTGGGGGGGATGACTTATCAGGGGAAGGCAGCAGCAGCCAACTTCCTGGCACCATGGGTGGCTCTGTTGCACAGGCTGGGAGGAAAAGTGTGGAAGAGCTATTGTGATAGGGGACTCAATTGTAAGGGGAATAGATAGGCGTTTCTGCGGCCGCAAACGAGACTCCAGGATGGTGTGTTGCCTCCCTGGTGCAAGGGTCAAGGATGTCTCGGAGCGACTACAGAATATTTTGGAGGGGGAGGGCGAACAGCCAGTTGTCGTGGTGCACATAGGCATCAACGATATAGGTAAAAAACGGGATGAGGTCCTAAAAGCAGAATATAGGGAGTTAGGAGGTAAATTAAAAAATAGGACCTCAAAGGTAGTAATCTCAGGATTGCTACCAGTGCCACGTGCTAGTCAGAGTAGAAATAGGAGGATATTTCAAATGAATACGTGGCTAGAGGAATGGTGCAAGCGGGAGGGATTCAAATTCCTTGGACATTGGAACCGGTTCTGGGGGAGGTGGGACCAGTACAAACGGGACGGTCTGCACCTGGGCAGGGCCGGGACCGATGTCCTAGGGGGAGTGTTTGCTAGTGCTGTTGGGGAGGGTTTAAACTAAAGTGGCAGGGGGTTGGGAACCTGAGCAGGGAGACAGAGGAAAGGGAAACAAGGATAAAAGCAAAAGACAGGAAGGAGAAAAACAAAAGTAGAAGGCAAAGAACTCAACGGTTTAAATCAAACATGGTCACAGTAAATAATAATTCATATAGGTCTGACAGCGTTAAAAAAACAAGCCTGAAGGCTTTGGGGTAAAAATTCAGTTGGTTGCGCCTCCCGTTAGCGCCTTAAGAGGGCGCTAATGGGGCGTAAAGCCGCTAACGCCCGGGCGCAGCGATGTTTGCGCCGTTCGGGAACTTAACTAGAGATTGTGCGGCGGCGCTAAACTTTACCGCTGCGACCACCTGCGCGCGCAGATTGTGACGTCATTCCATGGTGCAACGCCCTTGTGGCGCCCCGGAGCGGAAATAGAGTGGCGCCCCCTGCCTTACCACCTGGCGCATCCAACGACCAGAAGACTGGAACGCTATCAATCGCTGTGGGGCTGGGGGGGGCGCTATTTAAAGGGGGCCTCTTCCTGTCTTTTATTGTTGGTGGCATTTTTGAACTACGCATTCTGAGAGAGAGAGGGAGAGACTTCTGGAGAGATTCAACGTTGTGTGAAGGAGTTTTGGGTACTGAGCAGCACTTTGCAGGTTCATTTTGATTTGCCATTCCTTGTATCGATTTAGCAGAGACTGTGGGAGCTGCACTCTGAGCTCTTTGCCTGGTACTCTCCATTGTTCTTTCCAGCACATTTCTTTGTGTCTTAATGCAAGGAGCATTCGGAACAAGGTGGATGAATTAGCTGCGCAAATAGAGGTACATGAATACGATTTGATTGGGATTACAGAAACATGGCTCCAGGGTGGCCAAGGCTGGGAATTCAACATCCAGGGGTATTCAATATTTAGGAAAGATAGGCAAAAAAGAAAGGGAGGTGGGGTAGCATTGCTGGTTTAAGAGGGGATTAACACAATTGAAAGGAAGGATATTAGCTCTGATGATGCGGAATCTGTATGGGTAGAACTGAGAAATAACAAGGGGCAGAAAACGTTAGTGGGAGTGGTATCTAGACCTCCAAACAGTAATACAGAGGTTGGGGACGGCATTAAAAGGGAAATTAGAGAAGCATGCAGTAAGGGCACAGCAGTCATCATGGGTGACTTTCATTTACATATAGATTGGGCTAACCAAATTAGTAAAAATACTGTGGAGGAGGAATTCCTAGAATGTTTACGGGATGGTTTTCTGGAACAATATGTCGAGGAACCAACCAGAGATCAGGCCATCTTAGACTGGGTATTATGTAACGAGAAAGGATTAATTAGCAATCTTGTTGTACGAGGCCCCTTGGGTCAGAGTGATCATAATATGATAGAATTCTTCATTAGGATGGAGAGTGAAGCAGTTGAATCAGAGACTAGGGTCCTGAATTTAAATAAAGGAAACTACGATGGTATGAGGCGCGAATTGGGTAGGATTGATTGGGGAATGTCACTCAAAGGGTTGACGGTGGATAGGCAATGGCAAACATTCAAAGACTGCATGGATGAACTACAGAATTTGTTCATCCCAGTGTGGCATAAGAATAAAACAAAAAGGGTGACTCAACCATGGCTAACAAGGGAAATTAGGGATAGCATAAGATCCAAGGAGAGGGCATATAAATTGGCCAGAAAAAGCGGTAACCCTGAGGATTGGGAGCAGTTTAGGATTCAACAAAGGAGGACAAAGGGATTAATTAAGAAGGGGAACATAGAATATGAAAGTAAGCTTTCAGGGAACATAAAAACTGACTGTAAGAGCTTTTATAGATATGTGAAGAGAAAAAGATTAGTGAAATCAAGTGTAGGTCCCTTGCAGTCAGAAGCGGGGGAAGTTATAATGGGGAACAAAGAAATGGCAGACCAATTAAATGCATATTTTGGTTCTGTCTTCACAAAGGAGGACACAAATAACCTCCCAGAGATGTTGGAGAACATAGGGTCTGATGAAAGGGAGGAACTGAAAGAAATCAGTATTTGCAGGGAAATGGTGTTAGGGAAATTGACGGGATTGAAGGTCGATAAATCCCCAGGGCCTGATAATCTACATCCTAGGGTACTTAAGAAAGTGGCCCTAGAAATAGTAGATGCATTGCTGATCATCTTCCAACATTCGATGGAATCTGGAACTGTACCCATGGATTGGAAGGTAGCTAATGTTACCCCACTATTCAAAAAGGGTGGTAGAGAGAAAGCGGGGAATTACAGACCGGTAAGCCTGACATCGGTAGTGGGGAAAATGCTAGAGTCCATTATAAAGGATGTAATAGCTGAGCACTTGAAAAACAGTGATAGGATCGGACAAAGTCAACATGGATTTACAAAGGTAAATCGTGCTTGACTAATCTACTGGAATTTTTTGAGGATGTAACTGGGAAAATAGATAAGGGAGAACCAGTGGATGTGGTGTATTTGGACTTTCAAAAGGCTTTTGATAAGGTCCCGCATAAGAGATTAGCGTGTAAAGTTAAGGCACATGGGATTGGGGGCAAGGTATTGACTTGGATAGAGAACTGGTTGGCGGACAGAAAGCAGAGAGTAGGAATTAATGGGTCTTTTTCCGAGTGGCAGGCAGTGACTAGTGGGGTACCGCAGGGATCGGTCCTTGGACCCCAGCTATTCACAATATACATTAATGATCTAGATAAGGGAACTAAATGTAATATCTCCAAGTTTGCAGATGACACAAAGCTGGGTGGGCGTGTGTGCTGCGAGGAGGATGCCGAGAAACTCCAGGATGATTTGGACAGGTTGGGTGAGTGGGCAGAAGCGTGGCAGATGCAATATAACGTGGATAAATGCGAGGTTATCCACTTTGGTGTCAAAAACAGAAAGGCAGACTATTATCTGAATGGCAATAGATTGGGAGAAGGGGAAGTGCAACGAGACCTGGGTGTCCTTGTGCACCAGTCGCTGAAGGTAAGCATGCAGGTGCAGCAGACGGTGAAGAAGGCAAATGGTATGTTGGCCTTCATAGCGAAAGGGTTTGAGTATAGGAACAGGGATGTCCTGCTGCAGTTGTACAGGGCCTTGGTGAGACCACACCTTGAGTACTGTGTGCAGTTTTGGTCGCCTTATCTGAGGAAGGATGTTCTTGCCATGGAAGGAGTTCAGCGAAGATTCACAAGGCTGATACCTGGGATGGCAGGAATGACATATGAGGAGAGATTGGGTCGATTGGGCTTATACTCGCTGGAGTATAGAAGAATGAGAGGGGATCTCATCGAAACATATAAAATTCTGACAGGTCTGGACAAACTAGATGCAGGAAGAATGTTCCCGATGGTCGGAGAGTCCAGAACCAGGGGTCATAATCTAAGGATAAGGGGTAAGCCATTTAGGACAGAAATGAGGAAGAATTTCTTCACCCAGAGAGTGGTGAACCTGTGGAATTCTCTACCACAGAAGGTAGTTGAGGCCAAGTCATTAAATATATTCAAGACTGAGTTAGATATATTTCTTAAAGCTAAAGGTATCAAGGGATATGGGGAGAAGGCAGGTACAGGGTACTGAGTTTGGATGATCAGCCATGATCTCATCGAATGGCGGAGCAGGCTCGAGGGGCCGAATGGCCTACTCCTGCTCCTATCTTCTATGTTTCTATGTTTCTCCACAGATGCTGCCTGACCTGCTGAGTATGGCTAGCATTTTCTGTTTTTATTTCAGATTTCCAGCATCTGCAGTATTTTGCTTTTGTATGACTGATTGTTCAGGGTGGAGAAGTTAAAAGAACCTGATGGCATGCACCCTAGGTTACCGAATGAAGTCAAAGAGGTGATAACAGAGGCTCTGGCCTCAATTTGTGCATCCAGGTTAAGCATAGAAGTTGTGCCGTGGGACTGGACAGTAGCAAATGTAACACCGTTGTTAAAGAAAGGGAAGAAGGATAACTGTAGAGCAGTTAATCTAACAGCAGTCGTGGCCAAACTATTCGAATCCATAACTTGAGTTAAAATAAGTGAGCATTTAGAAATGCCTGGATTAATCAAAGACAGATAGCATGGATTTTTAAAGACAAGTTATGTTTGACAAATTTAATCATTTTTTGAAGAAGTGACCAATTAGATAAAGGGAATGCATTATATGTACTGTACGTAGATTATCAGAAGGTGCTCAAATAAGGTATCGCACAAGAGGCTTGTTAGAAATTTTAGGTGCATGGTATAAGAGGAAATGTAGCAGCATGGAGAGAAAGTTGGTTAATGGACAGGAAATAAAGAATTAGGGTAATTGGTGTTGAGAGAACTAGAGAAGGGCTAAATTGCATATATGGGTGATTTGGACGAGTCTCGGGAACAAAATGTCAAAATTTGCTGACAATACAAAAGTAGAAGGAGCACTATAAAAGACATCAAGAAGAGTAAGATAGGTAACATGGAATGGTGGCAGATGCAATTTTATACAAATAAATAATTAGGCAATACATTTTGGGGAAAAAGACAACGAATGGGAGCATATACGTAATAGAAAGACACTGAAGGGAGTGGGTGAATGGAGAGACATAGGGATCCAATTACATAATTCTTTGAAGTACGAGTGCATGTAGATAAAACCATAAAAAAGGTTGAGAAGTTTGGATTTTATAAGTAGGGGTGTAGAGTACAAGAATAAAGAAATAATGATAAATTTATGCAAAACATAGGTTCAGCCACAGTTACAGTACTACACAGTTTTATGCATCCCATTATAGAAAGAACATTAAAGCCATAGAGAGCATTCAATGTAGATTCACCAGGATGATGCCAGGAATGGAAACCTATAGTTATGAGAGGAGAAATGAGATACTGCGACTATTTCCACTAAAGCAGAGAAGGCCAAGAGGACACTTAATTGAAGTTTTAAAAATTATAAGAGAGTTAATAGGGAAAGACTATTTCCACTGATTGGAGAGTCAATGACAAAAAGTCATCAATATAAAATCATCATTAAGAGAGTAAGGAGAGAGGTTAGGAGAAAACTCTTTACACAGAGGGTTGTTGGAACATGGAATGCTTTGCCGCAGGGAATGGTTGAAGCAGAGACCATTGTTTCTTTAAGGGAAAATTGGATAAATATTTGAAGCAGCAAAAGATACAACGTTATAGGGACAACACGGAACAGTGGGATTAGGTTTGGATTGCTCCACCAAAGAGCCGGCACAGACATGATCTTCCAAAATTCCCTAGATTCAGGAACGGTCCCAGCAGATTGGAAGGTAGCAAATGTAACCCCCAATATTCAAGAAAGGAGGGAGAGAAAAAACAGGAACTACAGGCCAGTTAGCCTGACATCAGTCGTCAGGAAAATGCTGGAATCCATTATTAAGGAAGTGGTAACAGGACACTTAAAAAATAATATGATTTGGCAGAGTCAATATGGTTTTATGAAAGAGAAATCGTGTTTAACAAATTTATTAGAGCTTTTGAGGATGTAACTAGCAGGGTAGATAAGGTGGAACCAGTGGACAGAGTATATTTGGATTTTCAAAATGCATTCGATGTGATGCCATATAAAAGATTGCTACGCAAGATCAGGACTCATGGTGTTGGGGTTTTTATATTAGCATGGATAGAGGATTGGTTAATGGATAGAAAACAGACAGTAGGGATAAACGGGTCATTTTCAAGTTGGCAGGCTATAACTAGTGGGGTGCCGCAAGGATCAGTGCTTGGACCTCAGCTATTTACAATCTATATTAATGACTTAGATGAAGGGACCGAGTGCAATGTATCCAAGTTTGCTGACGATACAAAGCTAGGTGTGAAAGTAAGCTGTGAGGAGGACACAAAGAGCCTGCAAAGGGATATAGACAGGTTAAGTGAGTGGGCAATAAGGTGGCAGATGGAATCAAATGTGAGGAAATGTGAGGTTATTCACTTTGGTAGGAAGGATCGAAAAACAGAATATTTTTTAAATGGTGAGAAACTATTAAATGTTGGTGTTCAGAGAGATTTAGGTGTCCTCGTACAGGAAACACAGAAAGTTAGCATGCAGGTACAGCAAGCAATTAGGAAGGCAACTGGCAGTTTGGCCTTTATTGCAAGGGGGTTGGAGTGCAAGAGTAAGGAAGTCTTACTACAATTGTACAGGGATTTGGTGAGACCACACCTGGAGTACTGTGCACAGTTTTGGTCTCCTTATCTGAGAAAGGACATACATGCCTTTGAGGCGGTGCAACGAAGGTTCACGAGATTGATCCCTGGGATGAGAAGGTTGTCCTAGGAGGAGAGATTGAGTAGACCGGGCCTATACTGTCTGGAATTTAGAAGAATAAGAGGTGATCTCATTGAAACATATAAGATTCTGAGGGGGATTGACAGGGTAGATGCTGAGAGATTGTTTCCCCTGGCTGGAGAGTCTAGAACTAGGGGGAATAGTCTCAGGATAAGGGGTCGGCCATTTAAGACTGAGGTGAGAAGGAATTTCTTCATGCAGGGGGCTGTGAATCTTTGGAATTCTCTACCCCCAAAGGGCTGTGGATGCTTAGTCGTTGAGTATATTCAAGGCTGAGATAGATAGATTTTTGGACTCTAAAGGCATCAAGGGATATGGGGATCAGGTGGGAAAGTGAAGTTGAGGTTGAAGATCAGCCATGATCTTATTGAATGGTGGAGCAGGATCGAAGGGCTGTATGGCCTACTCCTGCTCCTAATTCTTATGTTCTTATGATGGGCTGAATGGCCTCCTTCTTTGCAGTAAACGTATATGATTGTAATGTAAATATTAGTGTACAGCATAATTGCATATAATATAAATTGTCATCAGTACTTATAATTTTGTGAAAAGCATTTTGAAATGTGACTTGTGCTTTACTTTTGCAAATAATTTGAAGCACTTGAAATGAATCAGCTTGTGAAGGTTCCAACTGACCCAGTGGTAAAACGAAAGAAAAAAAAATGGAGACAAATTAACAACAAACCTTGAGTTTATGTTCCTTGCGGTTCAGGATGACAGCAGTAATCTGCTGGTCCATGAAGACAAGTATAGTGACCAGTAAAGCTGGCACTATCGCAATTAGGCACATCCACCATTCATTTGCTCCAAATGGATACACAAACCAGTCTCTGTGCGGATTTGTTGGCTTTAATAAAAAGAATCATATTTATTACATTGCATTTCTAAAATCAAGGTATTATAAATGAATTACATAGAATATACAGCACAGAAATAGGTCAAACAGCCCAACCAGTCCATGCCGGCATTTATGCTCCACTCGAGCCTCCTCCCATCCTTCCTCATCTAACTCTATCAGCGTAACCCACTATTCCCTTCTCCCTCATATGCTTATCTAGCCGCCCCTTAAATTCATCTGTACTATTCACCTCAACCACACCCTGTGGTAGCCAGTTCCACATTCATAACATGCTCTGGATAAAGAAGTTTCTTCTGAATTCCCTATTTGATTCCTTGAATTCCCTATTGGATTTCTTGGCACTAATACAAAAAGGTTACTGTATCACAGTGGAACACATTTAGCTATTTTTTCTGTAACTCTGACAGTCCATAAGCTAGTGAATGTATGTTTACTATTTGAACATCAAAAATAACTGCATTAAAATGAAGGATTTTGTAATGGAAGAATTTAATATTGGAGTAATTTATAATAAGCGGCTTTAAAAAAATTGGCTATATTAAAAGTTTTGGCAAAGCTTTATTGTATTTGGGAAGCTAAAGACCTTGAAGAGCTGTGTAGATTTCATTCTCATTTCAACCTTACTTAAAACTCATGTAATCATATGCTACAAGAAGATTTGTGTTTATAAACAAATGAAAAAAGGTTTAGCGAACCACTTTTTCACGGAAACAGTGTCCTCTTTAAATTTATTATTGTTGCATGTTGTAGTAATAACCAAGCCAAAGTCCACCAAAATTCTAACTACAAGAGGATATAGTACTCAAATATTACTGTACATTCTTCCTACAAATAAAATCTTCCATTTTAATGCTGCTTTTTTTTAGCTGTGCAATCATAAATAACCATTAGTTGAACATTGTGGTGTCAAACCAAGAAAGCCCTGTCTGTGCACACCTTAAAAATAGACTTTTAAGCATTCTCAAGGGACAGCAATTTGCCAGAACAGTGACTGACAGCAGCTCTAATATTTTGCAAACGCATCTGAAAAACAAATAATATTGATTTGTGACTGCAGCATCAAAATGGGAGTTTATTAAATTGGTGTTGTTGGCTTTTTGTGACAGGGTAAGCTCCTGGGACAGCCAAATGCAGTCTACTTCACGGTGCCTGCTGGAATATTCTGTAGAGTGCTTTTATTTTTCAGTGAGATCTTTTCCCAAATAAGTTTTCCCAACTATTATTTTAAATCTACATTTTTCTAAATAATCCCTGAATGCAAAATTGGCAATGTAATGTCGTAGTGCCACTTCAAGGATGTAAAAGATAGAATGGTAGAACACTAATTTTAGAGTTCATAAAGCACCAAACCTTTACCCTAATTACAGTTTTACTAATATAATCCAGTGAATAATATAACAAATGTAATGTCAGAAACAGCTGAGGAGCAATGACATAAAACAGTTTCTCCCATGATCTGATGTGTTAAGTTCTCAATCTGCACTGGACTGTCTGGAGGAAGTGCACTATCCCACTGACCCGATTGCTATTTATTTAGTGCATTCTACTGCCAAATAGAATATTACTTTTAGGGCATCGTCACTCGAAAATGCAGTGTGTACTGGTGTGGACAGTGACGTGTTTAAAACAGAATCCTGTCCTTGCTGAGAATAGTTGTTATTTGTACCAAGACTGAACTGCAGACTTTTTAGATGGGGAAATCACAGCATGAAAGGAAAAAATCCAATCCCAGTCCTATTTGAACCACCCACTCTGTAAAGAAGTTACACCAGCTCCCTTTCCTAGAATTGTTGTTATTCACAGGGCTAGAGCAAACCATCAATAGCAGGAAGCTATTGTAACTTTTCACTAGAAGATATTGTAACCTCCAAGACAGCATTTTACCTCATAATTGATCTGTGTGAATGCTTTTTGCCCCTCAAAATGTAATTGGTCGCCAGTATCTTTTGCTATTTTTTCAGTTGGTCTGTATTTATACATCTGTTGTTGAGAGATTGGGATAGTGCTGCTCCAAGACCTCTGCCAATGCTTCCTTTGGCCAGCAGCAAGGCACTTTTCTTGCATTCACTTATTTGTGGGCTTTTACTGCCTTTTTAAATTTTCTCTTTCTGCTTTATTTTTCTTTAATTTCTTTCTATCTATAAGCATACACATTCTCCATACAATGAATTCTAGTTTTTCTCTATTTCATTTCTCCTATTTCAAATCTGAATAACCCTTTCTCTTCTGCCTTGTCCTTTAATCTCTTTGGTCCCTTTTTGTTGATCTCATGCTTTTACTTCCTTTATTTCAATTAGAATTTTTTTCTGATTATTAAATGTCTGGAGGTTTTTTTTTTAATTCACTTTTAAATATAAGGTTTGTAACTTGCAGGTTCAATCAGCTGCCTTGGTTAAGTAGGAGTAAGGAGGTCTGAAAGCTGCATTTGGAAGTATGCGAATAATATTTATTGACTCATTTAAAAAATGTATTTGACTTCATGCAGAACATATATTAACTAGAACTACGCAAGCTTCATGATAACCTGGTGAGTAAATTGCACAATCAGCCTCAGCATCCCTGGATATATGAGGGGGAAAAAAAATCCGAGTTCTCACTCTGAGTGCTACCCAGTGCCTCGTACTACAAAGTGCACATGTGTAGACATTGAGTGAGGATACAACCAAGCTCGCCTGCAATGCTATTCAAATAGCCTGCCAACATTCAATGTCTAGGCTCACTTATGAAGAATGATGTGGAGATGCCGGTGTTGGACTGGGGTGGACAAATGTGAGAAGTCGCACAACACCAGGTTATAGTCCAACAGCTTTATTTGAAATCACAAGCTTTCGGAGCGCTGCTCCTTCGTCAGGTGACGAAGGAGCAGCGCTCCGAAAGCTTGTGATTTCAAATAAAGCTGTTGGACTATAACCTGGTGTTGTGCGACTTCTCACATTTATGAAGAATGGCCATTGAAGGGCTGCTGACACCCTTAGAACCATACTCCAGTAAGAAGAGGGGGGGAAATTGGAGAAGAAAATCAATAAATAATTTCAACTGTGTACTTTGAGAGTTGCTATCTTAAATCATGATTGAAGGAATGAACAATGGCGCCTGTGAAGTAGGTTGAAGAAACAGAACAACACGTATAACTATGACATAGGAACCAATGTGTACACCTTACCTGAAAGGAGTTTGACACCCAAGAAATGTTTAATGGGACAGTAGAATTCTTTTCCAATAAATGATCAATGAAATACATACAGATAATTACTGTCCATATGTTTTGTAACACAAACCTTAAGCTCACTTGGCACAATGAGTTTGGGGGTGTCCACACCAACTAGGATATCAACTCCACAGAAGATCAGCATTGACAAGATGATGGAAAAATCACTAATTAGTTTCCTGACCTAAGGAAGAAATCAGTAAGTTGTAAAACAATATTACAGAGCTATTTCAAATAGTTTCATTTTGGACCAACTGATCCAATATCAGGCATGCAAAAAGCCTTCTATAAAAAACATTGTAGTAATGGTTAATTTGTTCACACATATCCATGCAGTTAAAAACACAAATTCTAAACAAGTACCTACAATTAAAGCTGCAGTACATATTTTCAAATTAACTCTTCCAAGAGTGAATTTGTGAAACTCTTACAATTAACATTAAACAAGGATACTGAGGGATGTTCAGTAAACTTTCAAATTAATTTTGAGGTTAAATACTAAAATAAATTGGACACAGTGTTTGAACCATCTGTGATGTTGCATTTTTATTTAAGGACAAGGCTCCACAGTTTTAACCTGGTAAAAGGCAAATTTAAAAATGAAGTCAGGAAGTTCTTTTTGATGTAAACGGTGATCAGCACATGGGCTCTCGGTAGGGTATAAGAGGCAAAAATCTTGGAACTATTTAAGAGACAGTTAGATGCCATGATGGGAGGACTGGAAGTTTTTCTGGCTAATGTGGGTTGAATGCCCTCCCCATCCAGATTTATTTTGTGAACTTTCCAATTTGAGACAAGAGTGAAAACTATTTTCAATATAGAAATTGAACAGTCACAAAGAGTGAATCAACAAAAGGTTTGTCCCAAGTTTGGGGATATTTACCCCCAAATTGTTGCCAAACAATTTCAGTCTGATTTTCTGTCACAAATCGCAGAAAAAAATAAGTTGCACTCACTTGAACTAATTTTAGTACCATCTCAGGGAAATATAAAATCTATCATAACACCATGGCAACGTAAAATAAATCTCTGCTGTGTACCTGCCATTGCTGAGGTACACAAGGAGGCATTCACCCTCAAAGAGTGAATTTAACAACTTTAAGAACATAAGAAGTAGGAGCAGGAGTCGGCCATACGACCCTTCGGGCCTGCTCCGCCATTCAATAGGATCATGGCTGATCCGAACCTAGACTCACGTCCACTTCCCTGCCCGCTCCCCATAACCCTTAATTCCCTTATCAGCTAGGAAACTGTCTATCTCCGTTTTAAATTTATTTAATGTCGCAGCTTCCACAGCTCTCTGAGGTAGTAAATTCCATAGATTTACTACCGTCTGAGTGAAGAAGTTTCTCCTCATCTCAGTTTTGAAATGGCAGCCCCTTATTCTAAGATTATGCCCCCTAGTTCTAGTCTCACCCATCAGTGGAAACATCCTCCCCACATCCACCCGATCAAGCCCTCTCACAATCTTATATGTTTCGATAAGATCGCCTCTCATTCTTCTGTATTCCAATGAGTAGAGGCCCAACCTACTCAACCTTTCCTCATAAGTCAACCCCCTCATCTCCGGAATCAACTGAGTGAACCTGCTCTGAACTGCCTCGAGAGCAAGTATATCTTTTCTTAAATATGGAAACCAAAACTGTACGCAGTACTCCAGGTGTGGCCTCACCAGTACCCTGTATAGCTGAAGCAAGACTTCCCTGCTTTTATACTCCATCCCCCTTGCAATAAAAGCCAAGATTCCATTGGCCTTCCTGATCACCTGCTGTACCTGCATACTAACCTTCTGTGTTTCATGCACCAGGACCCCCAGATCCCTTTGTACTATAGCACTTTGCAGTTTCTTTCCATTTAGATAATAACTTGCTCTTTGATTTTTTTCTGCCAAAGTGCATAACCTCACACTTTCCAACATTATATTCCATCTGCCAAATTTCTGCCCACTCACTTAGCCTGTCTATGTCCTTTTGCAGGTTTTTTATGTCCTCCTCACTCACTGCTTTCCCTCCCATCTTTGTATCGTCTGCAAACTTGGATACGTTGCACTTGGTCCCCTCCTCCAAATCGTTAATATAGATTGTAAAGAGTTGGGGTCCCAGCACTGACCCCTGCGGAACACCACTAGTTACTGATTGCCAACCCGAGAATGAACCATTTATCCCAACTCTCTGTTTTCTGTTAGATAGCCAATCTTCCACCCATGCCAGTATATTACCCCCAATCCCGTGATTTTTTATCTTGTGCAGTAATCTTTTGTGTGGTACCTTGTCAAATGCCTTTTGGAAGTCCAAATACACCACATCCACTGATTCCCCTTTATCCACCTTGTTTGTTACGTCCTCAAAGAATTCGAGCAAATTTGTCAAGCATGATTTCCTCTTCATAAAACAATGCTGACTCTGTCCGATTAAGTTATGCTTATCCAAATGTCCTGTTACTGCTTCCTTAATAATGGACTCCAACACAGATGTTAGGCTAACTGGTCTATAGTTTCCAGCCTTTTGTCTAGCTCCCTTTTTAAATAAGGGTGTTACATTAGCAGTTTTCCAATCTGCTGGGACCTTTCCTGAATCCAGGGAGTTTTGGAAAATTACCACCAATGCATCCGCAATCCCTACCGCTGCTTCTCTCAAGACCCTAGGATGTAAGCCATCAGGTCCAGGGGATTTATCCGCCTTAAGTCCCATTATCTTACCGAGTACCACTTCCTTAGTGATTTTAATCGTGTTTAGCTCCTCCCCCCCTATAGACCCTTGTTTGTCCAGTGTTGGGATATTTTTAGTGTCCTCTACTGTAAAGACTGATACAAAATATTTGTTCAGCGTATTTGCCATCTCCATGTTCCCCACTACTAATTTCCCAGTCTCGTCCTCTAAGGGACCAACATTCACTTTAGCCACCCTTTTTCTTTTTATATAACTGTAGAAACTCTTGCTATCTGTTTTTATATTTTTTGCTAGTTTACTTTCATAATCTATCTTCCCTTTCTTAATTAATCTTTTAGTTATTCTTTGCTGGTTTTTAAATGCTTCCCAATCTTCTATCCTCCCACTAGATTTGGCTACTTTATAAGCCCTTGTTTTTAGTCGGATACTATCCTTTATTACTTTACTTAGCCACGGATGGCTGTCTTTTCTTTTACGCCCCTTTTTCCTCAGTGGAATATATTTTTCTTGAAAGTTGTGAAATACCTCCTTGAATGTACACCACTGCTCCTGTACCGTCTTACACCCTAATTTATTTTTCCAGTCCACTTTATTCAACTCTGCTCTCATACCTTCATAGTCTCCTTTATTTAGGCTTAGTACGCTGGTTTGAGATCCAACTCTCTTACCCTCCAACTGAATTTGGAATTCAACCATGTTATGGTCACTCATTCCAAGGGGATCCTTTACTAGGACATTTTTTATTAATCCTGTCTCATTACACAGGACCAGATCTAAGATTGCCTGCCCCCTGGTTGGTTCAGTAACATACTGCTCAAGGAACCCGTCCCTAATGCACTCTATGAACTCTTCCTCAAGGCTGCCCTGCCCAATTTGATTTGTCCAGTCAATATGAAAGTTAAAATCTCCCATGATTATAGCTGTTCCCTTATTACAAGCCCCAACTATTTCCTGATTAATACTCCGATCAATTGAGTTGCAACTGTTAGGAGGCCTATAGACTACGCCCACTAGTGACTTTTTGCCCTTAATATTCCTTATCTCCACCCAAACTGTTTCACTATCCTGGTCCTTTAGTGAAACTTTAGTGACATTCCTGGGCCAGTCAGAAGTTTAGGCCGCGATTTTACTTACCCCGGCGGGTCGGTGGCGGGCGATGTCGGTAGCGGGTCCTGACCCCGCTGCTGGCTCCATCCCGCTGTGTAAAATGACTTTCCGTTGATTTGGCTTGTTAAGCCCGCCCAGCGCGTTACCCAGCCCAATTAGAGGAAGCGACTCTGGTGACATCATTTCATGACGTGTCATCAGCCTGGTTTCCTCAAAGGGACCATGGCCACATTTGTCTTGACATTTGTGCTGTCAGTGTTCTACAGCATTGAGGTGCTGCAAACACTGACCAGCACTGCACAAAGGCACAGGGCTGCACTCAGGCTCTCCCATGACTCCCTCCATATGCTTATGGAGTCACAGCACGCAGGGAGGTCCTCTTCCTTTCCCATAGGGGAAGAGAGCTCCCCAGGATTAACGCAGCCTGGTTGCACATTGCAGAGGAGGGCACAAGCAGGGATATGGTCAGGAGGACCTGGGTGCAGTGCTGCAAACGTTTCAATTATCTCAGTAGATCACGAAACGTTTGTATAAAGCCACACTCAACCTCATCCTGCTGTGCCTCTCATCACATCCCCATCACTCTGCCTTCCCTACCCTACTCCTGCACATCCTTACTCAAACCAACTTACTTGGACCTCCACCCATCCCTCTCTATCTATGTTATCACATCCCCATCTCACTAGCCACCCCTCCCACTCACCCTCATCCTAGTGCAATCATACGAACTAACAACACACAAGGTGTTTTATGAAATGTTCATGTAAAGTTTCTGTTAATGTGGTGTCAAACATTGAAACCTTTATTTTCAACACTTTGCGTTCTTGGACAGATTTGGGTCCACCTTTGGAAGTGGCTTAGTGAGTTGCAGTGAATGGTGAGACATAATGGTAACCCCCCCCCCCGCAATGGTGATGAGTGTGAAAGGAATGGCTTGGGCATTGTAGGGATGCTTTATGGTGTTGGTGTGGGGTGGTGCCAACCTGGCACACATGTGGCAGCCAGGGTGTACAGCATCAAGTGAAGTAAATCTGGCCATGGTGAGGCCATCCCTGGCCTCCTGGGCACCAATGTGCTTGGGTGCTGATGCTGTCTGTCCTGTGCAGCATCAGTTGATTGCGGAGAAGATTGGTGGTGTTGTTGGTGCTGCTGGTGTTTAGGCTGATCGTGGTGGGATTCTGAGGACCAAGGTGAGAGAGTATAAAGGGCACCCACATTGATGGAATAGATGGCAGGTGAAGTAGAGAATGGCGAGAGAGTTCTTCCAATGAGGTGAGAGTGGTTGGAGAGTGGAAAGTGGAAAGCCTGCAGAATGTGTGCTGGAAATGGAGTGAGAAAAAGCTTCTGCCTGAGGAAAGTGCGTATCAGTCAGGTGGGAGCTTTTACTGTACATTTGAAGGAATGTACAAGGAATCAACTGGAGCAATGGCCCGCCTCAGGTTGACAGCCATCGTCTGCGCACAGCGGGGATCCCATGGTCATGAAGTTAAAGACAAAAGGTAAGTGAAAAAAGGCGGTTATGCATCTGGCAACTAGATGCTAATCATTTTAATTAGGTCCCCCGCTGCTGTCGGTCGGGTCTGCTCAGCGTTGACAGACCCGACATTGGGAAAGGTGCGTGGCAGCGGGTTGACAGCAGGTTCCCGACCCGCTGTCAAAAAAAACAACTTTCCCACCTGACCCGTCACCGATTGCACCCGCTGACCTCCCCCAGAAAATTCCGGCCTTAGTTCCGGTTTCAAAATCATCTCAACAAGCATGCCAAAGCTGACCAGCGAAAGTAGCATCATGAGAATGGAGAGTCCCAGAACCAGGAGGCACATACTGCATGCTACGAGCCCAGACCAATACTATCCTCATCTGACATATACACACACTGGTTTCCAGCAGGACTTGCTGGATAGTGATCAGGAATGGAAATACTGGCTGATTTTTCCCTTCACTCACTGAACCACTGGGGAGGTTTGGAAAAGATCATATCCACACTCCATGAACCTCTAGGTGGTGTGGGCTGCCAAGTTAGGATCACCAAAGTTGTTTCCAAATATTTAAATCTTACAGCCTGCCAGCAATATAAATGCAATTGGTTTCCGCTGATGGCTCAGTGAGTTTAGTCAGTAAGTAGCTGAACATAAGAACATAAGAAATAGGAGCAGGAGTAGGCCAATTGGCCCCTCGAGCCTGCTCCGCCATTCAATAAGATCATGGCTGATCTGATCCTAACCGCCAATCTACTATCACAGAACCATCTCCTGAACCTAACAGAATTGGACACACGAAATAGGAGCAGGATCAGGCTACACGGCCCCTGGGCCCGCTCCACTACCCACAGGGCCATGACCGATCCGAACCTAGACTCATGTCCAAATTCCTGCCCGCTCCCCGTAACCCTTAATTCCCTTTACTTCTAGGAAACTGTCTATTTCTGTTTTAAATTTATGTAATGATGTAGCTTCTACAGCTTTTTGGGGCAGCATATTCCATGGACCTACCACCCTCTGAGTGAAGTAGTTCCTTCTCATCTCAGTTTTGAAAGAGCAGCCCCTTATTCTAAGACTATGCCCCCTAGTTCTAGTTTCACCCATCATCGGGAACATCCTCCCGCATCCACCCGATCCAACCCCTTCACAATCTTATATGTTTCAATAAGATCGCCTCTCATTCTTCTGAACTCCAATGAGTAGAGTCCCAATCTACCCAACCTCTCCTCATATGTCCATCCCCTCATCCCCGGGATTAACCGAGTGAACCTTCTTTGTACTGACTCGAGAGCAAGTATGTCTTTTCTTAAGTATGGACACCAAAACTGTATGCAGTATTCCAGGTGCGGTCTCACCAATACCTTGTACAACTGAAGCAATACCTCCCTATTTTTATATTCTATCCCCTTAGCAATGAAAGCCAACATTCCATTGGCCTTCTTAATCACTTGCTGCACCTGCATACTAACCTTTTGAGTTTCGTGCACCAGGACCCCCAGATCCCTTTGTACTGCAGTACTTTCCAGTTTCTTGCCATTTAGATAATAACTTGCTCTACTATTTTTCCTGCCAAAGTGCATAACCTCACACTTTCCAGTATTGTATTCTATCTGCCAAATCTCTGCCCACTTACTTAGCCTGTCTATGTCCCCTTGCAGATTTTTTATGTCCTCCTCACTCACTACTTTCCCTCCCATCTTAGTATCATCTGCAAACTTTGATATGTTACACTCGGTCCCCTCCTCCAATCGTTAATATAGATTGTAAAGAGTTGGGGACCCAGCACTGACCACTAGTTACTGATTGCCAGTCTGAGAATGAACCATTTATCCCAACTCTCTGCCTTCTGTTAGATAGCCAATCCTCTATCCATGCCAGAATATTACCCCCAATCCCGTGATTTTTTATCTTAAGCAATAATCTTTTGTGTGGCACCTTGTCAAATGCCTTTTGGAAGTCTAAATACACCACATCCACTGGTTCCCCTTTATCCACCCTGTGTGTTACTTCCTCAAAGAACTCCAGCAAATTTGTCAAACATGACTTCCCCTTCATAAAACCATGCTGACTTTGTCCTATTAAATTATGATTCCAAATGTCCCGTTACTGTCTCCTTAATATTGGACTCCAAAATTTTACCTACCACAGATGTTAGGCTAACCGGTCTATAGTTTCCAGCCTTCTGTCTACTGCCCTTTTTAAATAAGGGTGTTACATTAGCAGTTTTCCAGTCTGCCGGGATCTTTGCTGAGTCCAGGGAGTTTTGGAAAATTATTACCAATGCATCCACAATCCCTACCGCCACTTCCCTCAAGACCCTAGGATGTAAGCCATCAGGTCCAGGTGATTTATCCGCCTTGAGTCCCATTATTTTACCGAGTACCACTTCCTTAGTGATTTTGATCGTGTTTAGCTCCTCCCCCCCCTATAGCCCCCTGTTTGTCCAGTGTTGGGATATTCTTAGTGTCCTCTACTGTAAAGACTGATACAAAATATTCATTCAGCGTATTTGCCATCTCCATATTTCCCACCATTAATTTCCCGGTCTCATCCTCTAAGGGACCAACATTTACTTTAGCCACCCTTTTTCTTTTTACATAACTATAAAAACTCTTACTATCTGTTTTTATATTTTTTGCTAATTTACTTTCATAATCTATCTTCCCTTTCTTAATCAATCTTTTTGTTATTTTTTGCTGTCTTTTAAAGTTTTCCCAATCCTCTATCCTCCCACTAGATTTGGCTACCTTATAAGCCCTTGTTTTTAGTCGAATACTATCCTTAATTTCTTTACTTAGCCACGGATGACTGTCTTTTCTTTTACACCCTTTTCTTCTCAGTGGAATATATATTTTTTGGAAGTTGTAAAATAACTCCTTAAATGTCCACCACTGATCATGTATCGTCTTACCCGTTAATCTATTTTCCCAATCCACTCTACTAAATTCCGCTCGCATACCTTCGTAGTCTCCTTTATTCAAGCTTAGCACACTTGTTTGAGATCCAACCTTCTCACCCTCTAATTGAATATGGAATTCAACCATGTTATGGTCACTCATTCCAAGGGGATCCTTTACTAGGACATTTTTAATTAATCCTGTCTCGTTACACAGGACCAGATCTAAGGTTGCTTGCCCCCTGGTTGGTTCAGTTACATACTGCTCAAGAAACCCATCCCTAATAAACTCAATGAACTCATCCTCAAGGCAGCCCTGCCCAATTTGATTTGTCCAATTAATATGATAGTTAAAATCCCCCATAATTATAGATGTTCCCTTATTACAAGCCTCAACTATTTCCCGATTGATACTCCGTCCAACAGAGTTGCAACTATTCGGAGGCCTATAGACTACGCCCACTAGTGTTTTTTTCCCCTTATTATTCCTTATCTCCACCCAAACTGTTTCATTATCCTGATCTTTTGACCCAATATCATTTCTCTGTATTACAGTGATTCCTTCCTTTATTAACATAGCCACCCCACCTCCCCTTCCTTCCTGCCTGTCCTTCCTGATCGTTAAATAACCTGGTATGTTTAATTCCCAGGCATTGTCACCCTGCAGCCATGTTTCTGTAATGGCCACAAGATCATACCCATATGTAGTTATTTGTGCCATTAACTCGTCTATTTTGTTACGAATGCTACGTGCATTCAGATAGAGAACTTTCAAATATGTTTTGTGACACTTAGTTCCTGCTTTTGCCCTTTTTATTACTTTACCTTTTACTCCATACCTTCTGCCCCTTCCTGACACACTCTGGTTTTTAATTTCCCCACTGCTACCTAAGTCTATGAACTTCTCTGTTGTCATTTTTATTATTTGCTCTCTAGGAACCTCCCCCCCACTAGTTAGTTTAAAGCCCTCTCTACAGCCCTAGTTATATGATCCGCCAGGACTCTAGTCCCAGCACTGGCCAAGTGAAGCCCGTCCCAACGGAACAGCTCCCTCCTGCCCCAGTACTGGTGCCAGTGTCCCAGGAAGCAAAACCCATTTCTCCCACACCAGTCTCTGAGCCACTCATTTAACTCTCTAATTTTATTTGTCCTAGCCAAATTCGCTCGTGGCTCAGGTAATAATCCAGAGATTATTACCCTTGAGGTTCTGTTTTTTAATTTGACCCCTAGCTGCTCATACTCCTTTAACAGAACCGGCTTCATACAGACCAGTTAGGTTTGATCACCAGTTACCTGGGCCTCAATTATTAACCCCCTTCATGACAAGAGGTCAGAGGTGGGGGTTAAACCTTAAAAAGTGGGGATCTCATCCCCAACCTGCCCCGTACAGGTTCGTTGCCGTTTTTACGGCGGCAGGTAATGAGGCGTGCTAGTGTCCCATCTTGGATAGGCCGGACACTTCATTTTCATACTTAAATCAGGCTCACACAGTACAATTGTGACTCAGATTTAAATTTAACTGCTGCTGGCCGGGTTTTCTCGGGCTCGGGAAACCCGGCAGCGAAATGGAGGCAAGAGCTGCCGGCTCGAGAAGGTAAGTGCTTTTTACAGCAATCCTTGTGGGCCAGGAGGAGCAAGAGTGCTCCACCCGGCCCCTCACGAAGCCTTCGGCATCACTTATGCCTGTTCGCGACCTCTCTCTCCCTCCTGCCACGATCGTTGACCACCCCCCCACCCCGATCTGCAGCCTGCCCTGTGATCCGATCCGACCTCCCTGCTCCAGCTTCGATCTGCAGCCTGCTGTGCAATCCAATCTGACCTCTCCGCCCCCCCCCACCCCCGATCCAAAGCCTGCCCAGTGATCCGACATGACCTCCCCTGCCTCCCCTCTAGCCCAATCCAAAGCCTGCCCCGTGATCACGATTGCCAGAGATCGTCCCCAAGGGTCCCCGGCTGTGGCCTCCTGCCGTTGGTTTTCCCGCTCAGCATCCAACCAGCCTGTCAATTTGACCGGCTGCCGGGCAGGAAATAGAAAAAAAAAATTATAATGAGGTTGTGCCGTTAAATTCAGCAGGACCTCCACGTCCTCGGCCTCGCCAGGTTTCCCCAGCACGCTCCCCGTAAATATCGGGACCTTGATCTCAGCCAGGGGAAGGTAGGCGGTAGAGGTGCTGCAATAACTTTCAGAACCCATGTTAAAAGAGGAACATAAACTAGTGTTCCTGTTCCAGATCACTATGCAGTGACCCGTTGATAGTGAGCATGTGTGGATGTCAGATGAGCATCGGACTCTGCTGATACTCACTATCAAAGCTCATAGATGCAAGATTAAATGCAAACCATTTAGAACAAGAAAGCAGGAGAAACTTTTTTATAGAATGTTATGAGGCTGTAGAATTCACTTCCAGGGTTAATGGTTGAGGCAGAAACTGCCCAGCAGGAACAGGGCGGGTGCATAGTTGAAATAGCTGTGCAAAGATTTACTGTGCCATTCCTACTTGCTCCCACCCGATGTTATATTAACAAGCCATTATTTTAGGCGGGCACACTCAGGCAGGAGCCTCATTAATACATGCAAATCAGGGTCCTATGATGTCATTGGGACCCCAATGTCAAGTTAACGGAGTACTGAGTGAGACGCCTGTCGCAGACGCCCTGCTCAGTAAAACCTGGCAGAAAAGAATGGGAGGGCCTCTAAGAGAAGTCAGAAACTTTCCTTCGTGGAGCCAGGAGGATCAGGAGTGCTTTTCTGGGTTCCACAAGCAAAGTCTGGGTCTTTGTTGCCTTGGGCTCCCTCCCTTCCCACCTGCAAAATGGCCCCGATTCCCCCCTCCTCCCCCAACAAAGATCCACCTTAGTGCTGGTGAGCGGATTCCGGTCTCCACTATTTTGACCTGCCCAAAGCCAGCCAGCTGCCTCTTTTTGTCCATTTCGGGCAGAGAGCTGGCCAGCGGGATGCAAATGAGGCCTGTTGGAGGGGCCGTCTTTCGAATGAGTTGTTAAACCAAGGCCAGTTCTGCTCTCTCAGGTGGATGTAAAAGATCCCATGCCACTATTTCAAAGAAGAGCAGGGGAGTTCTCCCTGGTGTCCTGGCCAATATTTATCCCTATACTGACATTTGCTACGACTATCACAGTCTCTTGCCTTATGGTACTGTAATCTACGCCCTCCTGAGGTATTAAGGAATTTTGTCTTGGGTGAGGGAGTAGTTCCACCTATTTATCAGATTTAATTGGTAAAAGCATAGATCACAACAGGAGGTTTTATAGATACCCAGAACCAGCTATTAGATTTTGATTCAATGACCCTGATTTTAACTTCCTCCATGTGGCGGAAACTGGATGGGAGGGCAGATAAAATGAGGCCAGTCACTTACCTCCTCTGATCCAGCTGCCTTCCCGCTATGTCGCGATCTTAACCTGCTCTTTTGAGCAGGTGAGCAGGTCTCCCGCAGGAAGGCAACAGAATCCTTCTTTAAATATGCAGATTGGGTTCGATTATGTCATCAGGAATTGATCTGCAATTTTAGTTAAAGGCCTGAGTAGGGGAGTAGTGACGGCTTTCCCATCAGGCCATACCAGCCAGATTGCAGGCTAGAAGAGACCTAGCAAGTAAGTTTTAAAATATTTTAGGTTACCTTGCAGACCAAGAGGGGCAGGAGAGCTCCCCTCACCCCCACACCGCTCCCCACTGACTGCTGGGAAAAGTTCCCACGGGTCCCCGAGTGCGGCCTCCTGCCGCCAAATTCCCTCTCTCGTCCGCAGACCAGATAGTGGATCTGGCTGGCTTCGGGCAAGACGCCAGGAAAATTTATGTAAATGAAGCCCAGGTGTTAAAATCGGCCAGGCTTACATGTCCCAGACTCCCCGGGTACACTGCCGTCTTCGGGAATCGCACACACCGTACCCGCCCTGTCCCCCCCACCCGCCCCATTAAAATTGGGGTCAATGAGATTTGTTTTTTGACTGCCAACTAACTGGTCTTGATGAAACATGAACTCCTCTACCCAGAATTTCCGTGTCCTCATTGCTAATATTAGTGTTGTGACAGTCAAGTGACTGGTGTTTAGGTATTTTTAGTTTCAGAACTGACTGGAGGCATATTGCTTGCAACAATGTCCAGCATGCATACGTTCTCTCCCAGTTGAAGTCGCTCTTAAAGTGGTTTCAGTGTATCATTTGCATGGCAATTTCTATTGATTCTCATTTTATCGCAGCCTGACAAATGTTGAAATGTTGTCACAAATCATTTGACAATATCATGTTTTGCAAAGCTTCATAAGCTTGTCTCGTTGCAAACTGGCTCTCAACAAAAATTAAGACAGAAATCACAGGACTTTAAAAATTAGGCTCATTACTACTTGCTGTATAGAGAAAGTGCGCTATAAAAATGAACAACAAATTATGCTTACTGCAGTTGGGAAGTATCTGCTTAATCTAAAGTTCTTCAGCGACATGGAACAAACAAATGTGCCAAAGAAAAGAATAAAGGAAATGAGTGTGATGTCTGGAACATAATCACAGGTTTTGCCCACTAGCTGTCCTCCAAGCTTTAAGCAGTCTTTCTTTGTAAGTGAAGACCAGTTGGCAGATTCCATAGCGAACTAAAATGAAAACAGAGTTAAATATGATTACAAAAACTTCTTGTAAATGTTTGTATATTTATCAAATATCTATAAGTCGTAAAAGATATTCTAAGGGATCTTTTTAATTTGCACAAAATCCTGGGTTATACAATTGCATTTAAAAATCAGAAGAGATTGTGCATGATATATTTCTTTCTAAGGTGCTGCCAAATTGCAGTACCCTGAACTGGAAATGTGGCAAAAATAGGTTGAAGCTAGCCCCACTCTCCAGTCACCCAAAACCCGCCCCCAGGATTCTCCCCATGACAGTCTAGGCTCTCATATGAAGCATGGCCATTGGGGTGCGTTATTGAAGGGCTGCTGTGCAATTGTACCTCACCATTCGTCAACACCTTCAGGAAAAGAGGGGAGAAATATGGAAAAAAGTACATATTTTGGAGCGTATACAATTTCTACTTGGAGCAAAAACTTACAGTTGTATTATAGGTCGCAGTGCCAAGTTGAAAGTATGCCTCAGTTGTTTTGTTAAACAGACTTGAAGCATTACCTGAAAAATGTCAATAAAATGAAATACAATAAATAAATTAAAGCTTCTTTCAATGGTTTGCTTAAAATTGTGTATTCAAAGACTGACAATTTCTTTCAGTAGAATCTTACCTGCTTCAGGGGGCAGACAGGAGCAGTGATTGAGAGTAACATGGTCGATGTTATAATCAGAATTGATAGGATAATTCTTGGCCAAATGAAACATTTTCTGAAAAGCATCGTAGATAAAAATGAAGCTGATAAGTGTGCAGAAACCTTCCTCAGTGAAACGTGTAAAATATTGGACGAGGTAGCTGGCTTCTGTGGCAACCAGAATGAGACAAAAGAATGCTGTCCATATTCCAATCCAAAGACGAAATTCCAAATAGTCAAGCTTATAATCACTGTGAATTCATGTTTAAAAAATAAAAATGAATACTGGTCAAGAGCATTTAATGAAATGCAAAACCTTTCCACCACTGTAATTTTAAACAGCTCCAATTTCTATCCCAGCAAAGCTGACCAACCCCCAGTTAATATAAAGTCATTGGATAAATACAGGTATAAAGATACAAATTATACACCAGAATTTACATGAATGACAGAGTGAAATCATTGGGAGAATTTTTTAAACTATGAATTTACTCAAACTTCATCTGCCTATTTACCTAGAGATAAATTCCAAGAACAAATTACATTTCCAAATATCTTTCTGGACTACCTAGAGACTTGAGTCACAAAGAACAGAGGGTCCCAGGTATGATATCTATGCTGAGTTAGCTGATCTCAGCTAGGGAGCTATAATTGGCAGCAGCGTACCTGGGTGAGGGAGGGAAAATCACTATAGCCTGCTGGAAAGTGTGTTCCCTGAAAGTCTACCAATACTCTTGGCTTATATATGGAGAGCATATACTGTCCATGAGACCATAACCCAGCAAAAGATCAACGGGGTGAAATTCAATTTCCACGGGGAGAGCAAAACGGCCACTTGTTTAAAACCTCGCCTGATTTTCCGTTCCATTATAGAAATGGGGCAGAGTGTACAACGGGTGGATGATCCGCTACCACCCATTTTATGGCCCCACCGAAGTTGAATTTCACCCCCAATCACTTGGGACCCACTAAGATTTATTTGTGGATAAGCAGAGACTGTAGGGATATAGGGAGCATCACAAAGAAACATTTCAGTCACCGATACAACTAACCAAATATTGGACCATTTCTTCAAAAAGTGGTTTTGCATTAATTGAGAAAAAAAAGGAAAATAGAAAGTGAAAGAATTCGAAATAAATATATTTTAAAGCCAAACATTTGCAACGTGGAGTCTTGAAACATTCCCTAAAAGGCCATTTTGGCACTTTTCTGTAAGGGACAATTAAAAAATAAAATTTTCCAATATCCTTTGTGGTTTATGAATTCTGGACAGGTGTTATTTATTCCCTGTTGAGTCTGAAAATATCAACTAATGGGTACAAAAGTTTCAAAGAAAAATAATTTAAATCATCAAAGTAATCCTCTTTAATTTGCAAGACCTTTTAAAAAACAGACCTAGAGTGCCCCCAATGGCTCAGCTGGTTAAGGCAAAGAGCAACTGAGTCTTACAGATCAACAAGATCCCAATTTTGATCCCTAGGGGGTGAAGTTTGGGGCGATAATTTTAAAAGTTTGGAAAATTAGCACCAGGCACTATGTTTTTCTAACTTTAAAAAAATTCGGTTTTCTCGCTCCAAGAGGGAGGTGGAGCGCTAAATCAAGTGTTCCACTTCCTTCTTGGAGCGCGATCAGCAGCAGGCGGGGCGGTGTGTTCTGCAGCGCTGCCGCGTTGGAAGGCTCCTTTCCTTCCTTAAAGGGAAGGGCCATTGCTGCAGGCTCTGCAAAAGAAAGGGCACCTACCTGTACCACCAAGGGAGCAGCGAACCCGCACGATCAGCCTGGCAATCACTCAGGGTGCCGGGCTGATCGATCGCGGGCAGGAACCCACAAAAAAAAGGATCAAAAAAGGTTAAATTTTTTTTTTTTTACTTACCTCAGCCACCTCGCCTTTAAGCATCGTCCCCAAAGCAGCCGGTCGCCCGATGCACGTCTCCTGAAGCTGCCGTTGTTTTCGCCCGGCGATGCTTCAGGGGGCGGAAATGAATTTCGGGTCCGGGGCACTACTGGGGCAATGCGCGGCCGGATGACGTCACGATCTCCAGCCGCAGGTGGGCGTGGCGATAGGGGTTACTGCCACCGCAAATTGGCAGCTGAATTTCGCGGGCAGTGGTAACATCGTCGCACCCGGGCGGTAAGAAGTTAGCACCCCGATTTCTAGCCCCAAGTCTCTGTTGAGTTGAATGGTCTCAGCTAGGTCCCAGATCATTTGTCTCGGGATAGGTTAAAAAAAAAACTCAGGCAATGATGTTGGATGGGGACAGGTCAGGTTCAGCTGTAATGTTCCCTGCAGTTAAGTAGCCTGCTGATGCTGACATATAAAGATTAACCACTTGGTTGAGGTACTGAAGGGTGAATGACATGCTCAACAATGATGAGAAGGAAGAAAATTGGCCAAAAAATGTTAAAGAAAGGAACAAACAAGATGCTGGCTTCTGTTGTACCTTGGACTCATCACTAATAGCTCATGCACTACCTCAGTTTCCATACCAACTTCATTCTCTTACACAAGCCAATGAGTTAGTATTGGTCACTTTACAATCATTATTATGGCACATTCACAGTAAGAACAAAGAAAGCCATTTGGCATTTTACAAAAGAAAAAACTACAAATAACAAAATTTATACTGAAACTTAAGCCATATTCAGCCACAATTACTACACCTGCTAATGTTGAAGAGGAGTCGCTCAAAGACCAACACAGGGCCAGTGCTGCCAAGAATAGTTAACGGTTGGCCAGCAAAGAGACAAAAAACTGTTCCAGCAATTGCTGTTCCAATGAAGCTCTCTAAAACTCCCTAAAATATATAGAGACAAAAAAATGTTGATCATTATGATGTGGAACTGGTCTTTTTCTCCATAACATTACAGCAGTAGAGGAAGAAGAAAATCAAGAAATAGCAGAAAGAAGCAAAAGATCAGAGGAGAAACAGACAAACAGAAGAGGAAGGAAGAAACAGAAATGCAGAGAAGAACAGAGAAAAGAAAAAAAGTGAGAAGAAAAAGCCTAGAAAGAACAAAGGAACATAAGAGTGAACAGCAAGTTATAAATATTGTAGTATAACCTCAGGTTTAAAAATATTCTCATATGTGCAGAAACAAAAATACAAAGTAGAAACCAGTTTAATTTATTTTTACTTTTGGTGAGATAAACAAAAGTACAGGAATTGTCTGACTAGGATACAGAGCACGATAGTCATAGAATCATAGAAATTCACGGCATTGCAGGAGGTCATTCGGCCCACCGTGTCTGTGCCAGCCAAAAAAGAGCTACCCAGCCTAATCCCACTTTCTAGCTCTTGGTCAGTAGACTTTGTAGGTTACAGCACTTCAAGTGCATATCCAAGTACTTTTTAAATGTGATAAGGGTTTCTGCCTCTACCACCCTTTCAGGCAGTGTAATTACCACAACTAATGAAGTCTTTTATTGAGCAGACACTGCAAACTGATATGCCAGATGAAAATTACAATGATGTAATACTCTTAAAATAAACAGCACCCAAGTAATCTGCATACAAACCTGCATGTTGTCAGTTGCATCACCTAAGATTCCTCCAAATGTAATTGCATTTGTTACAGTGGCCAAATAAATGAACAGAACAGCTGAAAGACACTGGAGGTTCAGAGCATCATAAAAGTCACTGGCAAACCAAGGTGCTTTTCTTTTGATGTCACCGATGAAGCCCCCAAAAAACCTAGAGATGAGACAAAAAGATTTGGGTTTGTAAATTGTGAACAGCCTTTAAACATTAAAAAGAGCTGCCATATTGTAAGGTTACATACATAGGATTACATAGGATATACGGCACAGAAACAGGCCATTCGGCCCAACCAGTCCATGCCGGTGTTTATGCTCCACTCGAGCCTCCTCCCATCTTTCTTCATCTAAATCTATCAGCATAACCCTCTGTTCCCTTCTCCCTCATATGTTTGTCCAGCCTCCCCTTAAATGCATCTATACTATTCACTTCAACCACTCCCTGTGGTAGCGAGTTCCACATTCTCACCACTTTTTGGGTAAAGAAGTTTCTTCTGAATTCCCTGTTGGCTTTCTTGGTGACCATCTTATGTTGATGGCCTCTAGTTATGCTCTTCCCCACAAGTGGAAACATTCTCTCTGTATCCACTCTATCAAAACCTTTCATAATTTTCTAGATATCTATTAGGTCACCCCTCAGCCTTCTTTTTTCAAGAGAAAAGAGACCCAGCCTGTTCATCCTTTCCTGATAGGTATACCCTCGCATTTCTGGTATTATCCTTGTAAATCTTCTCTGCACCCTCTCCAGTGCCTCTATATCCTTTTTAGAATATGGTGACCAGAACTGCACACAGTACTCCAAGTGTGGTCTACCCAAGGTTCGATACAGGTTTAGCATAACTTCCCTACTTTTCAATTCTGTCCCTCTAGAAATAAACCATAGTACTTGGTTTGCATTTTAATGGCCTTGCTAACCTGTGGCGCAACTTTTAGTGATTTGTGTATTTGTACTCCGAGATCCTTTTGTTCCTCTACCCCACCTAGACTCGCACCCTCCAAGTGATAAGTGACCTCCCTATTTTTCCTACCAAAATGTAATACCTCATATTTGTTAAATTTACTTATGCGGTAGTTCTTTTCTGAGGCTACTGCAACAGATTTTTCAATGGCTTACATTATCAGAATAACTTTCTATTACTGTATTTAATGTTAAAGGAATACCCCTAGTTCCCCCAGTGGATCAGTTAGTAACTGCACTGTTCAGTTTCAAATTGAGCAGGAAGGTCCCAGCTTCAATTCCTGATTTGTGCTGAATTCTCAGCTGAGTATGTTAGCAATGTTACTTCTTTTGGCTTATTTACAAGAATAAAGTAAATACTCACTTTCCTGTTCTTTTCAAATCTTCAGAAACATGTAGACTACTCCCATACCTTTCTTCATGGGGAATATGACTTCCTTTAGGTATGTGACCTTTAGAACTACGAGAATACACAGATTTTCTGCAAGATAAAAGAAGATTTAACTGAGATGTAATTTTAATATACTGCTATGTAGATGTGGTGTGAAAATTATCGTACCATCAAACCGAACTGAGAACTTACTTTTGTAATACATTGCAGGCCTACAATGAATGGAAAGTGACTAATATTATAACACTGTCTGCATGAGACTCCTTCCAAGGAGATCACACAAGATACTAACAGTAAATGCTTTTTGTGTGGTTGTCTGTATGCCTATGTGGGAATGAGTGAGAAGGGGTAGGTAAGATGTAAGAATTGGATAGTACTGGGAATGTCTGCAGCTTCACCTAATTTTATCCTCTCCTCTTACAGGCTAGAGTCCACAGTAGACTTCTTAGAGCAACCTGGGTTTGGTCAATTCTGAGCCCTCCTCCAGTTAGGATCTGTTCCCTTGTATTAAATGCCATCTTCTTCTGCAAGCAGAGAAGTAGTCCTGGCAGGTGGTAAACTGAAGGAGCACATGTACAGGAACAGTCACATGCTGAAGCTGCAGCCTATGCTGGGTGTCATTAAGTGACCATGATTATTGTAGTTCGCTGGTTTTACAGTACTTTTATGTGTGAAGTTGTTTAAATTTGCAGATTACACCAAATTGGAGGGGGGAGGCAGACAAACTAAATACAAAGAGCTGTGAATAAGTTGAGAAAGTGGACTGAGGCGTGACAAATGGCATTTCATGAGGACAACAATAACCTGTGTTTATATAGCGCCTTTAACGTAGTAAAATGTCACAAAGCACTTCACAGGAGTGTTATCGAACAAAATCTGACACCGAGCCACAACAGGAGATATTAGGATAGGTGACCAAAAGCTTGGGCAAAGAGGTAGCTTTTAAGGAGCGTCTTAAAGGAGGAGGAAGAGGCAGAGAGGTCAAGGGAAGGAATTCCAGAGCTTAGGGCCTAAGCAGCTGAAGGCACGGCCGCCAATGGTGGAGTGATGAAAATTAGGGCTTCGAAGAGGCCAGAATTTGAGAAACACAGAGATCTTGGAGGGTTGTAGGGCTGGAGGAGGTTACAGAGAAAGGGAGGGGCAAGGCCATGGAGGGATTTGAAAACAAGGATCAGAATTTTAAAATTGAGGCATTGCCAGACTGGGAGTCAGTGCAGGTCAGCGAGTATGGGTGATGGATGAACGAGACTTGGTGCGAGTTAAGATACGGGTAGCAGAGTTCTGGATGAGCTCAAGTCTACAGAGGGTGCAAGGTAGGAGGCCAGCCAGGAAAGCACTGGAATAGTCGAGTCTGGAAATAACAAAGGCATGGATAAGGGTTTCAGCAGCAGATGAGCTGAGGCAGGGACAAAGACGGGGGATGTTATGGAGGTGGAAGTAGGTGGGCTTGGTGTTGGAGAGGATGTGTGGTCGGAAGCTCAGCTCAAGATCAAATAGGACACCAAGGTTGCGAACAGTCTGGTTCAGCCACAGAAAGTGGCCAGGGAGAGGGATGGAGTCAGTGACTAGGGAATGGAGTTTGTGGCGGGGACCAAAGACGGCTTCGGTCTTCCCAATATATAATTGGAAGAAGTTTTTGCTCATCCAATACTGGATGTCGGACAAGCAGTCTGACAAATCAGAGGCAGTGGAGAGGTCGAGAGGGGTGGCTGTGAGGTGGAGGAGTTGGGTGTCGTCAGCATACATGTGGAACCTGAGGTCGTATTTTTGGATGATGTCGCCAAGTGGCAGCATATAGATGAGAAATAGGAGGGAGCCAAGGATGGATCCTTGGGGGACTCCAGAGGTAACGGTGCGCGAGTGGTAACAGAAGCCATTGCAGGAGATTTTCTGGCTATGACTGGATAGATAGGAATGGAACCAGGTGAGGGTAGTCCCACCCAGCTGGACAACAGAAGAGAGGCGTGGAGGAGGATGGTGTGGTCAACTGTGTCAAAGGCTGCAGACAGGAGGGAGAGAGAAAACGGGGATCTACAGGCCAGTTAGCCTGGCATCAGTCGTTGGGAAAATGCTGGAATCCATTATCAAGGAAGTGGTAACAGGGCACTTAGAAAATTATAATTTGATTAGGCAGAGTCAACATGGGTTTATGAAAGAGAAATCATGTTTAACAAATTTATTAGAGTTTTTTGAGGATGTAACTTGCAGGGGAGATAAAGAGGAACCAGTGGATGTAGTATATTTGGATTTCCAAAAGGCATTAGATAAGGTGCCACATTTTTTTTTATTCGTTCATGGGATGTGGGCGTCGCTGGCAAGGCCATCATTTATTGCCCAACCCTAATTGCCCTCAAGAAGGTGGTGGTGAGCCATCTTCTTGAACCGCTGCAGTCCGTGTGGTGAAAGTAGTCCCACAGTGCTGTTAGGGAGGGAGTTCCAGGATTTTGACCCAGCGACGATGAAGGAACGACGATATACTTCCAAGTCAGGATGGTGTGTGACTTGGAGGGGAACTTGGAGGTGGTAGTATTCCCATTCGCCTGCTGCCCTTGTCCTTCTAGGTGGAAGAGGTCGCGGGTTTGGGAGGTGCTGCCGAAGAAGCCTTGGCGAGTTGCTGCAGTGCATCTTGTAGATGGTACACACTGCAGCCATGATGCGCCGGTAGTGGAGGGAGTGAATGTTTAAGGTGGTGGATGGGGTGCCAATCAAGCGGGCTGCTTTGTCCTGGATGGTGTTGAGCTTCTTGAGTGTTGTTGGAGCTGCACTCATCCAGGCAAGTGGAGAGTATTGCATCACACTCCTTACTTAAGAACATAAGAACATAAGAAATAGGAGCAGGAGTAGGCCATTCGGCCTTGCTCCGCCATTCAATGAGATCATGGCTGATCTTCTGCCTCAACTCCATTCACCGGCCCTATCGCCATATCCCTTGATGCCTTTACTAGTCAGAAATCTATCGACTTCTGTTTTGAATATACCCAATGACTGAGCCTCCACAGCCCTCTGGGGTAGAGAATTCCAAAGATTCACCACCCTCTATGTGAAGAAATTTCTTCTCATCTCAGTCCTGAATGGCCTACCCTTTATCCTGAGGCTGTGGCCCCTGGTTCTAGATTCCTCAGCCAAGGGAAACATTCTCCCAGCATCCACCCTATCAAGCCCTGTAATAATTTTGTATGCTTCAATGAGATCCCCTCTCATTCTTCTGAATTCAAGAGAATACAGGCCTAGTTTACTCAATCTCTTCTCATACGACAGTCCTGCCATCCCAGGAATCAATCTCGTGAACCTTCGTTGCACTCCCTCTATGGCAAGTATATCCTTCCTCAGGTAAGGAGACCAAAATTGTACACAGTACTCCAGGTGTGGTCTCACCAAGGCCCTATATAATTGGAGTAAGACTTCTTTACTCCTGTTCTCAAATCCTCTTGTAATGAAGGCCAGCATACCATTTGCCTTCCTAATGGCTTGCTGCACCTGCACATTCACTTTCAGTGACTCATGTACAAGGACAACCAGGGCCCTTTGAGCATCTGCATTCCCCAATCTTTCACCATTTAGGAAATACTCTGCCTTTCTGTTTTTTCTACCAAAGTGGATAACGTCACATTTATCCACATTATATTCCATCTGCCATGTTCTCGCCCACTCACTGAGCCTGTCGAGATCCTCTTGAAGCCTCTTCACATTCTCTTCACAATTGACACTGCCACCTAGCTTTGTATCATCAGCAAATTTGGAAATGTTACATTTAGTCCCCTCATCCAAGTCATTAATATAGATTGTGAATAGCTGGGGCCCAAGCACCGATCCTTGCGGTACCCCACTAGTCACAGCCTGCCATCCTGAAAAATACTTGTGCCTTGTAGATGATGGAAAGGCTTTGGGGAGTCAGGAGGTGAGACACTCGCCGCAGAATACCTAGCCTCTGACCTGCTCTTGTTGCCACAGTATTTATGTGGCTGGTCCAGTTACGTTTCTGGTCAATGGTGACCCCCAGGATGTTGATGGTGGGGGATTCTGCGATGGTAATGCCATTGAATGTCAAGGGGCGGTGGTCAGACTCTCGCTTGTTGGAGATAGTCATTGCCTGGCAATGGTTGCTATGCAAGAAAAGGGCTCATGGGGTGGGGGTAATATAGTAGCATGGATAGAGGATTGGTTGACGGACAGAAAACAGAGAGTAGGGATAAATGGGTAATTTTCCGGTTGGCAGGCTGTAACTAGTGGGGTGCCACAAGGATCAGTGCTTGGACCTCAGTTATTTACAATCTATATTAATGACTCAGATGAAGGGACTGAGTGCAATGTATCCAAGTTTGCTGACGATACATAGCTAGGTGGGAAAGTAAGCTGTGAGGAGGACACAAAGAGCCTGCAAAGGTATATAGACAGGTTAAGTGAGTGGGCAATAAGATGGATGGAGTATAATGTGGGGAAATGTGAGGTTATTCACTTTGGTAGGCAGAATAGAAAAACAGAATATTTTTTAAATGGTGCAAAACTATTAAATGTTGATGTTCAGAGAGATTTAGTCTTCGTACAGGAAACACAGAAAGTTAGCATGCAGGTACAGCAAGCAATTAGGAAGGCAAATGGCATGTTGGCCTTTATTGCAAGGGGGTTGGAGCACAAGAGAAATGAAGTCTTACTATAATTGTACAGGGCTTTGATGAGACCACACCTGGAGTACTGTGCACAGTTTTGGTCTCCTTATCTGAGGAAGGACATACTTGCCTTAGAGGCGGTGCAACGAAGGTTGACTAGATTGATCCCTGGGATGAGAAGGTTGTCCTTTGAGAAGATATTGAGTAGATTGGGCCTATACTCTCTGGTGTTTAGAAGAATGAGGTGTGATTTCATTGAAACATATGATACTGAGGGGGATTGACAGGGGTAGATGCTGAGAGGTTGTTTCCCTCTGGCTGGTGAGTCTCGAACTAGGGGGCAGTCTCAGGATAAAGGGTCGGCCATTTAAGTCTGATATGAGGAGGAATTTCTCCACTTAGAGGTTGTGAATCTTTAGAATTCTCTAACCCAAAGGGCTGTGGATGCTGAGTCCTTGAGTATATTCAAGGCTGAGATAGATAGATTTTTGGACTCTAGGGGAATCAAGGGATATGGGGGTCAGGAGGGAACATGGAGTTGTGGTCAAAGATCAGCCATGATCTTATTGAATGGCGGAGCAGTCTCTCAGGCCTACTCGTGCTCCTAATTCTTATGTTCTTATAGACAGGTCGAGAAGGATGAGGAGGGATAGTTTACCAGAGTCACAGTCATATAGGATGTCATTTGTGACTTTGATAAGGGCTGTTTCAATGCTGCGGCAGGGGCGGAAACCTGATTGGAAGAGTTCAAACGTGGAGCTGTGGGAAAAATGACACGGATTTGGGAGGCGGTAACACATTCAAAGACTTGAGAGGAAAGGGAGTTTGGAGGTGAGGCAGTAATTTGCAAGGACAGGGGGGTCAAGGGTAATGACATCAGGGTCAAGATTATTTATTTCAGTACCACAACAGCAAGAGGGTCGTCAGAAAAGAGCTGAAAGCAATAAAAGATATAAATGGGTTTAAAACTGAGGATGAGCACAAATTAGTAAATATTCTGAATGAACATACTTCCTCCAAGTATTTACAAGGGGAGACACGAGCAATATGCTCTCTCAAAACAAAGGTACTCAAGTAAAATCAATGACTTTGTTCTAAATGAGATGGAAAGAGAGAAAGACAGAAAAGAACATGCATTATATATTGCCTTTCCTGGCCTCAGAATGTCCCAAAGCATTTCACAGTCAATGAAGTATTTTTCAATTATAGTTACTGTTTTAACGTAGGGAGATGTTGCAGGGTCCCACAAACAGCAATGACATAAATGAACAGATTTTCTGTTTTAGTGAAGTTGGTTGAGGGATAAATATTGGCCAGGGAGAACACGAATACAAAAGCAAAATACTGCGGATGCTGGAAATCTGAAATCTGAAATAAAAACAGAAAATGGTGAAAATACTCAGCAGGTCAGGCAGCATCTGTGGAGAGAGAAACCGAGTTAACGCTTCAGGTTGATGACCTTTCATCAGTTCTGATGGGGGAAAGTGCTGAGTGGGTTGCCTCAGAGCTTGGTGCTACACATATGAAGAAAAAGGTAGATAACATGTGTACTCCTTGAATGGTGGTCAAATATATAAGGATGAATGTGAAAGAGACCTCGGAATCTTAGTAGACTCAATGGTATATATGTCCAACCAATGCAAATCAATCAACAAAGCCGATAGGATGTTGAATTACATAGCCAAAACAGTAAAATATAACTCAGAGGAGGCAAGCATGAAATTGTACTGTACTCTAGACAGACCACACGTTGAAACCTGCGTCCAGTTCTGGTCGCCAAAAGACAAGAGATACATTCAAGTGCAGGAGGCAGTGGAGGGAAGAACCAAGAGGCTGATCCCCAGAGTCTGGGTTTTGTGTTATAAGGAAAGACTGCAGAAACTTTGAATTTTAAGGGTATAGAAAAAGTTAATCCAGAATACTACTTTAAACTGCAGGAGTAGAATTGAAGACATGGGTTAAACCTAGAGAAAGGTACTTTTAGGATTGATGTTAGAAATTCTTCTTCACACAAAGAAGTGAGGAGTGGTAAGTGGGGTCTGTTTTGTGTTGAGCTGGCTGTAAGATGACATAACTGGCAATGGAAGATTGGAATAGGGTTCCCCTTCTGTGGCAGAGTGAGGACCCTGACACCTGAGCCAGCTATGCTTCCAGGGCACTGTTGATTATTGAACAGCCAGCCTGGCTCATCAAACAGACATGTTGGGAGTTGGGATTCTTGCCACTCGGCTCCAGATAACCCTGCAAGGCACTGCTCTCATGTATAGGGTGGTCCAGACTGGACAAGCAGCAGGAAGCTTACCCATACTCTGTGCAGGTAGGTTGCCTGTGTCGGGAGCGGAGAAAGCAGCAGCACTGTGAGTAGTTAAACTCACTTTCGCGGGCTTTTTTGCAGAGGCCAGTGTCGGGAGCGGAGAGAGCAGCAGCACAGTGAGTAGTTAAACTCACTTTCGTGGGCTTTTTACAGAGGCCAGTGTCGGGAAAGGGCCCTTGAGTATATCATTTAATTGAAGTGAAATTGGTGGGATTCATTTAATTTAATTTTAATTAATTAATTAATGGGTAAGTCATGGCAGGAGAGCTCCGCCCCGTGATATGCTCCTCCTGCTATATGTGGGAAATCAGGGACGCTTCCTGTGTCCCTGACGACCATGTGTGTGGGAAGTGTATCCAGCTGCAGCTACTGATAGACCGCATTGCGGCGCTGCAGCTGCGGATGGATGCATATTGGAGCATTCGCGACGCTGAGAAAGTCGTGGATAGCACGTTTAGCGAGTTGGTCACACCGCAGGCAAAGGGTGTACAGGCAGGAACTAAATGGGTGACCACCAGGCAGAGTAAGAGGTGCAGGCAGGTAGTGCAAGGGTCCCCTGTGGCCATCCCCCTCTCAAATAGATATACCACTTTGGATACTGTTGGGGGAATGACTTATCAGGGGAAGGCAGCAGCAGCCAACTTCCTGGCACCATGGGTGGCTCTGCTGCACAGGCTGGGAGGAAAAAGTGTGGAAGAGCTATAGTGATAGGGGACTCAATTGTAAGGGGAATAGATAGGCGTTTCTGCGGCCGCAAACGAGACTCCAGGATGGTGTGTTGCCTCCCTGGTGCAAGGGTCAAGGACGTCTCGGAGCGGCTACAGAACATTTTGGAGGGGGAGGGCGAACAGCCAGTTGTCGTGGTGCACATAGGCATCAACGATATAGGTAAAAAACGGGATGAGGTCCTAAAAGCATAGGGAGTTAGGAGGTAAATTAAAAAATAGGACCTCAAAGGTAGTAATCTCAGGATTGCTACCAGAGCCACGTGCTAGTCAGAGTAGAAAAAGGAGGATATTTCAAATGAATACGTGGCTAGAGGAATGGTGCAAGGGGGAGGGATTCAAATTCCTTGGACATTGGAACCGGTTCTGGGGGAGGTGGGACCAGTACAAACGGGACGGTCTGCACCTGGGCAGGGCCGGGACCGATGTCCTAGGAGGAGTGTTTGCTAGTGCTGTTGGGGAGGGTTTAAACTAAAGTGGCAGGGGGTTGGGAACCTGAGCAGGGAGACAGAGGAAAGGGAAACAAGGATAAAAGCAAAAGATAGGAAGGAGAAAAACAAAAGTAGAAGGCAAAGAACTCAACGGTTTAAATCAAACATGGTCACAGTAAATAATAATTCATATAGGTCCGAGAGCGTTAAAAAAACAAGCCTGAAGGCTTTGTGTCTTAATGCAAGGAGCATTCGGAACAAGGTGGATGAATTAGCTGCGCAAATAGAGGTAAATGAATACGATTTGATTGGGATTACAGAAACATGGCTCCAGGGTGGCCAAGGCTGGGAACTCAACATCCAGGGGTATTCAATATTTAGGAAAGATAGGCAAAAAAGAAAGGGAGGTGGGGTAGCATTGCTGGTTTAAGAGGGGATTAACACAATTGAAAGGAGGGATATTAGCTCTGATGATGCGGAATCTGTATGGGTAGAACTGAGAAATAACAAGGGGCAGAAAACGTTAATGGGAGTGGTATATAGACCTCCAAACAGTAATACGGAGGTTGGGGACAGCATTAAAAGAGAAATTAGAGAAGCATGCAGTAAGGGCACAGCAGTCATCATGGGTGACTTTAATTTACATATAGATTGGGCTAACCAAATTAGTAAAAATACTGTGGAGGAGGAATTCCTAGAATGTTTACGGGATGGTTTTCTGGAACAATATGTCGAGGAACCAACCAGAGATCAGGCCATCTTAGACTGGGTATTATGTAACAAGAAAGGATTAATTAGCAATCTTGTTGTACGAGGCCCCTTGGGTCAGAGTGATCATAATATGATAGAATTCTTCATTAGGATGGAGAGTGAAGCAGTTGAATCAGAGACTAGGGTCCTGAATTTAAATAAAGGAAACTACGATGGTATGAGGCGCGAATTGGGTAGGATTGATTGGGGAATGTCACTCAAAGGGTTGACGGTGGATAGGCAATGGCAAACATTCAAAGACTGCATGGATGAACTACAGAATTTGTTCATCCCAGTGTGGCATAAGAATAAAACAAAAAGGGTGACTCAACCGTGGCTAACAAGGGAAATTAGGGATAGCATAAGATCCAAGGAGAGGGCATATAAATTGGCCAGAAAAAGTGGTAGCCCTGAGGATTGGGAGCAGTTTAGGATTCAACAAAGGAGGACAAAAGGATTAATTAAGAAAGGGAAAATAGAATATGAAAGTAAGCTTGCAGGGAACATAAAAACTGACTGTAAGAGCTTTTATAGATATGTGAAGAGAAAAAGATTAGTGAAATCAAGTGTAGGTCCCTTGCAGTCAGAAGCGGGGGAAGTTATAATGGGGAACAAAGAAATGGCAGACCAGTTAAATGCATATTTTGGTTCTGTCTTCACAAAGGAGGACACAAATAACCTCCCAGAGATGTTGGAGAACATAGGGTCTGATGAAAGGGAGGAACTGAAAGAAATCAGTATTTGCAGGGAAATGGTGTTAGGGAAATTGACGGGATTGAAGGCCGATAAATCCCATGGGCCTTATCATCTACATCCTAGGATTCTTAAGGAAGTGGCCCTAGAAATAGTAGATGCATTGCTGATCATCGTCCAACATTCGATGGAATCTGGAACTGTTCCCATGGATTGGAGGGTAGCTAATGTTACCCCACTATTCAAAAAGGGTGGTAGAGAGAAAGCGGGGAATTACAGACCGGTAAGCCTGACATCGGTAGTGGGGAAAATGCTAGAGTCCATTATAAAGGATGTAATAGCTGAGCACTTGAAAAACAGTAACAGGATCGGACAAAGTCAACATGGATTTACAAAAGGTAAATCGTGCTTGACTAATCTACTGGAATTTTTTGAGGATGTAACTGGGAAAATAGATAAGGGAGAACCAGTGGATGTGGTGTATTTGGACTTTCAAAAGGCTTTTGATAAGGTCCCGCATAAGAGATTAGCGTGTAAAGTTAAGGCACATGGTATTGGGGGCAAGGTATTGACTTGGATAGAGAACTGGTTGGCGGACAGAAAGCAGAGAGTAGGAATTAATGGGTCTTTTTCCGAGTGGCAGGCAGTGACTAGTGGGGTACCGCAGGGATCGGTCCTTGGACCCCAGCTATTCACAATATACATTAATGATCTAGATAAGGGAACTAAATGTAATATCTCCAAGTTTGCAGATGACACAAAGCTGGGTGGGCGTGTGTGCTGTGAGGAGGATGCCGAGAAACTCCAGGATGATTTGGACAGGTTGGGTGAGTGGGCAGAAGCATGGCAGATGCAATATAACGTGGATAAATGCGAGGTTATCCACTTTGGTGTCAAAAACAGAAAGGCAGATTATCTGAATGGCAATAGATTGGGAGAAGGGGAAGTGCAACGAGACCTGGGTGTCCTTGTGCACCAGTCGCTGAAGGTAAGCATGCAGGTGCAGCAGGCGGTGAAGAAGGCAAATGGTATGTTGGCCTTCATAGCGAAAGGGTTTGAGTATAGGAACAGGGATGTCCTGCTGCAGTTGTACAGGGCCTTGGTGAGACCACACCTTGAGTGCTGTGTGCAGTTTTGGTCGCCTTATCTGAGGAAGGATGTTCTTGCCATGGAAGGAGTTCAGCGAAGATTCACAAGGCTGATACCTGGGATGGCAGGAATGACATATGAGGAGAGATTGGGTTGATTGGGCTTATACTCGCTGGAGTATAGAAGAATGAGAGGGGATCTCATCGAAACATATAAAATTCTGACAGGTCTGGACAAACTAGATGCAGGAAGAATGTTCCGAGAGACCAGAACCAGGGGTCATAATCTAAGGATAAGGGGTAAGCCATTTAGGACAGAAATTAGGAAGAATTTCTTCACCCAGAGAGTGGTGAACCTGTGGAATTCTCTACCACAGAAGGTAGTTGAGGCCAAGTCATTAAATATATTCAAGAATGAGTTAGATATATTTCTTAAAGCTAAAGGTATCAAGGGATATGGGGAGAAGGCAGGTACAGGGTACTGAGTTTGGATGATCAGCCATGATCTCATCGAATGGCGGAGCAGGCTCGAGGGGCCGAATGGCCTACTCCTGCTCCTATCTTCTATGTTTCTATGTTTTTAACTGGTTGAATTGCAGCAGTACACTTGGGGGGTCCATAAGCTCTTGGAACTTTGGTAAGCAGGACGTGTCCTTCTGGGAGGAGAATGCGCACTCCATATCATGTAAACAGAAACTCTACCAGTGTAAAATTTTCAGTAGCTCGGTTTCAAGGTTCTTAAGCATAATGATGAGTTTCTGCAAGAATCAGATGCCCAGCTGACTCAAAACAAAATGTACAAATTTAAGGGGAAAAATGCTTCCCCCACAGTGAGCTAGCAAAACTGAAGGATAATCTGGGCTCTTCTCACATGCATTCCAGCACGGATTACATTGACAAAGATTTGTGAACTGATTGCTTATCTGCTTTCTCAGCAAGGCAGGGGGGAGGTGGTACATGGCTTGAAGGGGACAAGGGACATAAAAGAGAAGAAAAATAACTTAAAATAGAGGAAATAAATAAAAGCTTAAAAAACTTTCACACATTCCAAATGAGAATTGTAACGATGATACTTTGTGGATTTTCTTTATTCAACAAAAAGCTATCTTCCACATACCAAAGATCGAACAGTTGTTAAATGGGAGAAAGCACAGCAACACTGTCTAGTTGGAAATTTTTGGTGTGATGGCTGTATGACCTCCAGTCCCCATATAGCATGCCTATCCTACCCCAGGGCTACTTCTCAGTTCTTTTCTCTCTAGGAAACATAATGATAGTATAGCTTAAAGAAAATACTGAAATATTGACGTATGGAGATGAAAATAAACAATGCCTTTTAGAAAGGGAGGGAACTAAGTCACCTCATGTCACTTTTGTGAATTCTCTAGCAGCCTAAGCACAGGCAGCAGGTGGATTATTTTCCTGCTCTCAGACAGGGAATAGTCCACATACTGTAAGTTCCCTGCTTGGTTGGTGGATTTATTCTATTGTATTTGGAGGACAAAATACGGGGAAAAAAATCAAATTGACTCAGCACTTACCGCCTGTGTACTGATGGAAGAATCTTTGGCGGTGCCATCCGTAAAGTGGGATCCCACCTTCCAGGAGGTAGCACAGTTACCTCATCAAGGAACTCATCAATTCCAGCTAGTAGGTCTTCTCTCACTTTTGCCTTGAATGCCACAATATGGAATAACTGCAAAATAGTTATTACATATTATTTAATCAGCTAATTAAAGGAATGAATAATTCTTTAAAAAGTAAATGCCAACCATAAATACAGCTCTTTTAGATTATTTGCTTAAAGCCTAATATAAAAGAAATACTAATTAAAGATTAGAAAATGTTTTCGTGGTTCATGTAAAATTCTATTCTGGAAGTACAATTCAATGGTAAAACCTATGTGACTAAATCGAAAAATGCTGGCCCAGAGTTTGCTGCCAAGATAATTGCGAGTTTAATGCACACGCTGTTATTAGTGTGTAAATCGTCCAGCAACTTGTGGCAAGGAAGAGATGCCCCTTGAATTGTGAATCATCACAATTTGCTGGAAGATTTGCCCCGCTCCGCAGTTAGCCTCACATAAACAGCAGCTCAAGGTCCTCAACCTTCCCATGAGTTTCATGAAGTTGCTGCATTTGCACATTAATTGCCCATTAAACTCGCCGCAGAAAGTTAGGGCTGGTAATTAACAACGCAAGTACCTTTTTAATGAGGAGATTTTTCAAAGAATCATAGAATAGTCAGCGCAGAAGGAGGCCATTCAGTCCATCGAGTCTGTGCTGGCTCTTTCGAAGAGCGATCCAGTTAGTCCCACTCCCCAGCTCTTTCCCCGTATCCCTACAATTTTTTCTCCTTCAATTATTTATCCAATTCCCTTTTGAAGGCTACTATTGAATCTGTATCCACCACCCTATCAGGCAATGCATTCCAAATCCCAACACAAGAGCAGAAACTGAGCCCGCAGTGCCAATCAATCTCTCCAGCCCAGAAGGGGAACAATTTAAACTGTGTAGTCCTACAGGTACTAAATTGTTGTGAAGAGTTTTTTTTAAATTTGATTTGACTCTAATTCACCCACTTAAATCCACCCTCCTTCTCCATTGTTCCTCAAATCTCATTGGATAAGGAGATGGACTGTTGGTCCCTTCGTTCACTAAGGTTCCAGATGCCCCGTTGCCCTCGCCGTGCTGTGGTCAGCTCACACTTCCAGCAACTTACAGGGAAAAAAAATTTAGAGCTGAAGAGTGAGGGAAAAAGACTAAGGCCGCGATTTTATCGGCACTGAGAGGGCGGGTTTAGAGGCGGGTCAAAGGTTAAAATCGTTTTGATTGACGGCGGGTTCCGATCCTGCCATCAACCCGCCTCCAAATAATTTTCCCAAGTGTCGGGTCCCCGATTTGCGCATGGACCCGACACCTAGTGGCGGGAAGAGGATTAAAGCCAATTACCTGCCTGTTAATAGGTAGTTAATAGGCTATTTTTAAAATTTTGCCGCTTTTGCCTCGGGTTTCCCAATGTCCGGACACCACGCCAGGTAAGTGTGGCGTGTTGTGAGTCTGCTGTAATGTTTCTGGATTGATGACAGCTGCAGAAGTGGTGTGAAGGGTCCAGAGGTACTGGTGAGTCTCAGAGGTAAGAAAATGTTGGGAAATTCATTTTTAATGCATTTACACATTTCTTTAGGTAACAAGTTTTGAAATCCATGTCCAGTGCCACCTCATTGGGAGAACCTCTCTCACCAGTGACAGATCACTTCTGTCACCTCACCTGCAGCTGCCATCTATTCCAGCCTATAGAGGGAGTCATTGGAGAACCTGGGTGCAAGAACTCACCTTTGTACAGTGATTGTCAGTGTTTGCAACACCTCAATGCTGTCAAACACTGAGAAATCAGCTGTCAAAAAAGAATTGTGCGTGATCCCTTTAAGAAAACCGGCAGATGATACGTCATCAAATGACGTCATCTGACCGGCTTCCTCTTAATTGGCCGGCAAGCCCGCAGGGTGGGCTTAACAAGGTCAATCAATGTAAAATCACGTCTGTGGGCCGGATGCAGTTGGGGGCGGGACTGGAAGCCGGAAACCACCTGACCCGCACCCAACCCGCCTCCAATGAAAAAATCGCGGCCTAAGTAACGGGGTATATTGCGAGAGGCCCTGCACCAGCAAAATCTGGGCCAATATGCTTTTATCTTTCATTAGGATTCGATACCACAAAGCAACTCAAGGGCGTGGAAGTGTGGCGTGGCTAATCTTCCACCCACCGCTGTGATCTGCCGTTAACCATTGTCCCAGAGATAAGTATATTTGAATATTGTACCCCTATCAGAGCGCAAGAGGCAGAAGGAGGTGGAATTTGGAGCGGCACCCTGCCACTCCGTGAGGGAGCACCCGAGGCCTGGATAGGGCCCAAGAAAAATGTCTTAATTGTTCTTCTTCCTAGCAGGAAATTCTTTACTTTGCTAGGGTCTTGTTAAGGCCTAGAACAGGACCGAGGCCTGCGCTTAGCAGACGGAGCTCCTGCTAGGCCTATCAGGGGCACTTTGGATGAAATTCCTGGGCGCCCTCAATCCGAGCTGTGTCCTGGAAGTTGTTTTTGAATGTAACAAGACAGGCAGAAGCACCCTCGCCCCTCAATATAGCATATATTAGGTGAGGAATTTTTAGAGGGGCAGAAACCCAGCAGATTCAGATTCCTCCCCAAGTTACGGTTCCTGCACCCTGCATAATTGCCCCACAGTTGCATCTCCCAGATCACAGAACATTGCCTTTCATTTCCTGAAGACAGCACAACCTAAAATTGTAATTGGGTGAAATGGTCGGCGTGGTCTTGGGGGCCGCACTAAATTAGTCCCTGTGCATGCTTAGCAAGAAATTAGCGGGTTGCCAGCGCTACTTAGCTCTACATTGGCAGCCCACCTAACAGAGGGACGTGGAAAATTGGACATCAGTGGCATCAGTTAAAGGCAACCTCTTAAAGGTGAGCTGCACTGTGACTGCAATCAGCTTCATTCTGAACACAACTGAAATACTGAAGAGATACTGAAGGGGAGGTCAGCAGGAGGAGGGACCTCATCCTTCCACCCAGCGGCAATCCCAGCGAGCTTCGTGACAACAGTGGCAGAGGAGATCAGCACCAGAAGCATTGCTCCAAGGACCTCGCTGCAATGCAGAAAACATTCAATGACCTGACAAGGACTACTAAGGTGAAACTCCTAACTCATATCTCTTGTTACTCTCTGCTTAGCCCTGCACTGCCTGACGCCTCAGCACTCACAGGGTTAGGTGGATGGACGGCCTTTGGTGCATTGGGGAGGGAGGGGGAACAATCATGAGAACCTCTCATCAATAGTTGCAGCCTGAAAGCTCTAGCAGCAGACAGCACTGCTGGGCCTTGCTCTTCCTTTGCAGCTTCAGGTTCCTAATCCCCTTCTTTCTGTTCCTCCTCAACTTCTTCCTGCTCTTGCGGCTTCAAGGCTTGCCCTCTTCCCAAGACAAAGTTGTGCAGCATGCAGCACACAATGGCAAATCTTGACACTCATTCCTGGCTATATTGAAGATGCCTCCAAATCTGTCGAGGCATTGGAAGCTTTGCTTGATAAGCTTGATGGTCTTCTCTGAGAGCCCTCATTCTGGCGTGGCTCTCATTGTATGCATGCTATCGCTGAGACGATCATGCAGGGGAAAATAAAAGGCCAAAGATTAAGAAAAGATGATTGATTGATAGAAGGTGCTGTACAGGAATATCAATCAGAGATGGGAGCAGGATTGTGCACATGGCTGTCTAACATCAAACATAAGGAAGATACTTAAAGAGAAGGGAGTATTACAGGTATCAAAAGAATTTTATCATGGGACCAGGGGGAAAATGGATGCCTGACATCCAGCTCTGCTTAAACTGAGTTGTGTAATCACAGGAGTCTTGCAGAGATTTGCGCTTAAGTTCATGCAAGCAGCTGAAGGAGGATGTGTAGTAACAAGTTGTCTGCACAGCAAATAGAGGGAGGAAATTATACATCTCATAGAAAAAAGAAGTTTCTAATGTTTTGTGTCTGCAACCCTGGATGAGGCAAAATACAAAACCTTGAAGGTTCTGCACTCAATTAGCCATTGTCTTATATGTTTTTACTGAAGAGTCAGTGACATTAAGTTACAAATGCCATGTGAGGTAGATAATTGTAGCTTACACACGGTCACATTTTTTGTACGGTTAACATTTACTTGCCTCATCTGTAAGCAGAGTTGCAACAGCTCTCCCAATTTGATGATAAGCCATTGCCTTAGCTTTTGGCCCAAGAAGAATGAATAGAAACCTGAAAGAGAAAGAAAAAAGATACACTATTTCTGTGTAGACTGTAGAACAATATCCTTTTGCTTTTCAATGATTCACTGGAGTATATTATAAGCTGTCCTTCATTCTGCCAGTGCATTTCACACTTCATTTAGCCTCAACCTGTTACATCAACACCTCCTCTTGCCTTGATTATCTCTTAATGTCTCTTAATCTCTCCTTTTGTTCTTTCATCCCCCCTCCCCCTTTTCCCAGCTTTATACTTGCTTTAAATCTATTTCATTTCCTGCTTTTTTCCAGTTCTGACGAAAGGTCTTCGACCTGAAACGTTAACTCTGTTTCTCTCTCCACGGATGCTGCCTGGCCTGCTGAGTTTTTCCAGCGTTTTCTGTTGTTATTTCAGATTTCCAGCATCCGCAGTATTTTGCTATCGTATATTATAAATTACTTTTGTTAGATTCTAATGTTTCTCAGTCGATCAAAACAGGGTAAATTTTGTGAGGCCCTGGATACGCAGGCATCATGCCTCTGATTTTCCGATACATGCTGGCTGTGTTCGAGGCGACACTGGGCCTCACAAAATTTACCCTTTTTTTAAATCGACTGAGAAACATTAGAATCTAACAAAAGTAATTTATAATATACTCCAGTGAATCATTGAAAATATAGCACAGAAAGAGGTCATTTGGTTCATTGTGCCTGTGCCAGTGCTAGATTTTCAGAATTTGTAATACAATAAAATCAAGTTCTATTCCAGTAAAGGTGGAGCAGAGCACTGCTCCTTATTCCTGTTCAGGAAGTTATTGAAGTGGAACATTATGTTACACATTAAGAGTAGGTCCATGCAAAATTTAGCTCTAACCAGCAAAATTAAATCATAAAACATGGCAAGGAAAAGTGATACCAATAAGAGTTTGCCTTTCCAATATTTTGAACATATCCTAACGTATTGTTCCTAACATTTTGAATCGTGAAAATTCAATCGAAGATTTTCCTTCAACTGTATCCATGTTTCTATAGTTTTGTAGCATAGGTTGATCGTATTATAGCAGTTAATGTTTCTGAAGTTATTGCATTCATCATATGTGTCTTTTATTGTGGCATAAAAGACAGCCTAGTAACTGTAGAGAAAGAGCTATGTAAAGCAGGAGAACAACAAAACGTAGCTAGGAGCTCTCAAAATCAGAAATATTAGGATACAATTGCAGTAAAAAAAAGCAGATGAACAATTGCAAATCCATTTAAACATATGGAGTGGTATTTATTTTCCAGCATAAAATGCATTAAATTAGGTTAATGGAAGTCAAAATGACTAATACTTGGTAAGTCTGTATAAACAGAACACTTGAGCGACAGTGGGTATGGTATCATACTAAGTCATACAGATAGACAAAGTTCAATTCCAAAATGGATTTTGGTTGAAGCTGTAGTGAGGTACTAAAATTAGCCCTAGTGTCCCTGTGCAAGGAGTGGGGAAATGATTCCCAATTGTAATCCAGTGAATTGCTGTTGAAAAGTGGGCATCTGTAGACAATGGATAGAAACAGGATCGGGCTGAACTATGGTGGTTCCCATATTCAAATAGCCTTGCAACAACCACTGTTCAGATTCACGCTCGGAGAACACTATTCGGGAAGATACAGAAAACATCCACAGAACCATATGCCAACATAAGCCAGTGGGAAAGGGTGATTTAATCAGTGATTCAAATAATATTTGCAACAATACCTGAAGCTGAAATTAATTCTCGACAAACCAATATCCTTACCTGGTTGGCAGTGGAACCTCTGTAAGAGCCCCTAGGATTACAGCTTGCTGTAATCGGACAAAGGCAACAAATGGCTTATCCAAAAAGTCTACTTCACCTACAAGCACATTTGTGGCTTCAGCACCCTCTGGGATCTGCTTCTTGAATTTATTTTCCAGCTAAAATAATAAAAGTTTTTAAAATGTCAGAAATGTGAACATAACTTTGGTGAAATTATAATAGAATGCAATTTTCATCTCTTATATGAATTAACTTTAGACCAAAACAATAAACTTATTTCCTTTTTACCAATCAACTATTAGAAAATAATTGAGCCAACATAAGTTCCTATATTGAGCAATTAATGAAAGTGGGTACATGTACTTTATGATGTGCAACAAAGTGATATAGACTAGAAGCCTGTAGGCTTGTGACAGCCATGGATTGAGTCAGAAGGTTGTGGGTTCAAGCCCCCCTCCAGACACTTGAGCACAAAAATCCAGGCTGACACTTCAGTGCAGTACTGAGGGAGTGCTGTCTTGCGGATGAGACGTTAAACCAAAGCTCCGCCTGCTGGGTGGACGTAAAAGATCCTATAGCACTATTTCGAAGAAGAGCAGGGGAGTTATCCCCAGTCTCCTGGACAATATTTATCCCTCAACAAACACCATTAAAACAAATTATCTGGTCATTATCACGTTTCTATTTGTGGGCTTCCTGTGCGCCAATTGGCCGCATTTCCTATATTACAACCGTAACTACACCTCAAAAGTACTTCAGTGGCTGTAAAGCGGTTTGGGATGTCCTGAAGTCATTAAACATGAATAAACGTATATAAATGCAAGTCTTTCTTTTCTTTTTTTGATTCCTGATGTCAGCAAAGGGAGCAGTTGGACAATGCAATAGTCTCTGTGCTCTTTGGGTAAGAAAGGAGAAAAATAATCAGGCAAGGTTGTAGCTCTTGATTGCTATCCACTGATCCCTGAAGGAAAATGTGTATGTGTGGATTTAGGATGTATGTGAATGCACGAAGCATTCGTAATAAGGTAGACGAATTAACAGCACAAATAGATGTAAACGGATACGATATAATTGCGATTACGGAGACATGGCTGCAGGGTGACCAAGGCTGGGAGCTGAATATCCAAGGATATTTGATATTTAGGAAGGACAGGCGAAAAGGAAAAGGAGGTGGGGTGGCCTTGTTAGTAAAGGATGAAATCAGAGCAATAGTGAGAAAGGATATTGGCTCAGAAAATCAAGATGTAGAATCAGTCTGGGTGGAGCTAAGAAGCACCAAGGGGCAGAAAACATTGGTGGGAGTTGTCTATAGGCCTCCAGACCGTAGTGGTAATGTAGGGGATGGCATCAAACAGGAAATTAGAGATGCATGTAGTAAGGGTACTACAGTAATCATGGGTGACTTTAATCTACATATAGACTGGCCAAACCAAATTAGCAATAATACTGTGGAGGATGAATTCCTGGAGTGTGTACGAGATGGTTTTTTAGACCAGTACGTTGAGGAACTAGGGAACAGGCTATCCGAGATTGGGTATTGTGCAATGAGAAGGGGTTAATTAATAATGTTGTTGTGCGGGGTCCTTTAGGGAAGAGTGACCATAACATGATAGAATTTTTCATTAAAATGGAAAGTGAAGAAGCCAATCCGAAACTAGGGTCCTAAATCTAAACAAAGGAAACTACAATGGTATGAGGAGTGAGTTGGCTATGATAGATTGGGGAGCTTCATTAAAAGGCATGACGGTGGATAGGCAATGGCTAACATTTACGGAACGAATGCATGAACTGCAACAGTTATACATTCCTTTTTGGTGCAAAAACACAAAAGGAAAAGCGGCCCAACCATGGCTAACAAAAGAAATTAAGGATAGTATTAGATCCAAAGAGGAGTCATATAAAGTTGCCAGAAAAAGTAGCAAGCCGGAGGATTGGGAGCAGTTTAGAGTTCAGCAAAAAAGGACCAAGAGATTGATTAAGAGGGGAAAAATAGAGTATGAGAGTAAACTTGCAAGAAACATAAAAGCGGATTGTAAACGCTTCTACAAGTATGTAAAAAGAAAAAGATTTGTGAAGATAACAATCAGAAACGGGAGAATTTATAATGGGGAACAAGGAAATGGCTGAGCAATTAAACAAATACTTTGGTTCTGTCTTCCCGGAAGAGGTCACAAATAACTTCCCAGAAATGCTAGGGAACCAAGGGTCTAGTGAGAAGGAGGAATTAAAGGAAATTAGTATTAGCAAAAAAATAGTGCTGGAGAAATTAATGGGACTGAAAGCTGATAAATCCCCAGGGCCTGATAATCTGCATCCCAGAGTACTAAAAGAGGTAGCCATGGATGCATTGGTTGTCATCTTCCAAAATTCTATAGATTATGGAGCAGTTCCTGCAGATTGGAGGGTGGCAAATGTAACCCCACTATTTAAAAAAGGAGGGAGTGAGAAAACAGGGAACTACAGACCAGTTAGCCTAACAGCAGTAGTAGGGAAAATGCTAGAGTCTATTATAAAGGATGTGATAACAGGACACTTAGAAAATATCAACGGGATTAGACAAAGTCAACATGGATTTATGAAAGGGAAATCGTGTTTGACAAACCTACTGGAGTTTTTTGAGGATGTAACTGGTAGAGTAGATAAGGGAGAACCAGTGGATGTAGTGCATTTGGATTTTCAGAAGGCCTTTGATAAAGTCCCACATAAGAGGTTAGTGTGCAAAATTAAAGCACATGGGATTGGGGGTAATATACTGACATGGATTGAAAATTGGTTAACAGACAGGAAACAGAGAGTAGGAATAAATGGGTCTTTTTTGGGGTGGCAGGCGGTGACTAGTAGGGTACCGCAGGGATCAGTGCTTGGGTCCCAGCTATTCACAATATATATCAATGATTTGGATGAGGGAACCAAATGTAATATTTCCAAGTTTGCTGATGACACAAAACTAGGTGAGATTGTGAGTTGTGAGGAGGATGCAAAGAGGCTTCAAGGCGATTTAGACAAGTTGAGTGAGTGGGCAAATACATGGCAGATGCAGTATAACGTGGATAAATGTGAAGTTATCCACTTTGGTAGGAAAAACAGAAAGGTAGAGTATTATTTAAATGGTGTTAGATTGGGAAATGCTGATGTACAAAGGGACCTGGGTGTCCTTGTACACCAGTCACTGAAAGTAAACATGCAGGTGCAGCAAGCAGTTAGGAAGGCAAATGGTATGTTGGCCTTCATTGCAAGAGGATTTGAGTACAGGAGCAAGGATGTCTTACTACAGTTGTACAGGGCCTTAGTGAGACCACACCTGAAGTACTGTGTGCAGTTTTGGTCTCCTTACCTAAGAAAGGATATACTTGCCATAGAGGGAGTGCAGCGAAGGTTCACCAGACTGATTCCTGGGATGGCAGGACTGACGTATGAGGAGAGATTGGGTCGACGAGGCCTGTATTCACCAGAGTTTAGAAGAATGAGAGGAGATCTCATTGAAACGTATAAAATTCTGACAGACTGGATGCAGGGAGGATATTTCCCCTTGCTGGGGGGTCTAGAATGAGGGGTCACAGTCTCAGGATATGGGGTAGGACATTTAGGACTGAGATGAGGAGAAATTTCTTCACTCAGAGGGTGGTGAACCTGTGGAATTCTCTACCACAGAAGGCTGTGGAGGCCAAGTCACTGAACCTATTGAAGAAAGAGATAGATTTCTAGACACAAAAGGCATCAAGGAGTATGGGGAGAGAGTGGGAATATGGTATTGAGATAGAGGATCAGCCATGATCATATTGAATGGCGGAGCAGGCTCAAAGGGACGAATGGCCTACTCCTGTTCCTATTTTTCTATGTTTCTAGGCTGAGCTTAGCATTAGTCTCAGCTGTAATGGTCCAAAATTAGACTGGAGAAGAGAGAATAATTGTGGTGAGAAAAAAGGGGGCGGCTTTTTTTTTGCAGTGTGTTTAGGACTGTTTCCTCAGTCAATATGCTGTTGCCTAACAAGGAAGGAAGCACTACTTGACCTGGTTCTGAGTAATGAAGTAGAATAAGTTGGTAACCTAAACGTAGGGTAGCATTTTGGAAGCAGCAACCATAATATAATTAGGTTCAGTGTGTGAATAGAAAAAGAAAAAGATTTAGGACAAGGGTACTTGTCTGGGAACAAAACAAATTATAGTGAGATAAAAAGGGAACATTGGCAAAAGGAACTATAAATCAGCAATAGGAAATAGTTAAACAGGAGATGGAAAGGGTATAAATTAAATATATTCTAGTAAGGAAAAAGGGAGTCCAATTTTAAGGTTAAGCACACAACAGGGGGTGAGGGGGAGTACAATCACTGTCTGCCACCTGTCCGTTGTAACCGCCATGAGGCCCGAGCTATTTTGTGGTCTGACCCTCATTTTCATGCAGCCGGCGAGCTTGCCGCACCAAACCAGCACTCTGAGGCAGCTTGCTGGTTGAGGAGGGCAGGAAATCTGATGTAGGTCTGCACACCCGAAACGTTAACTTGCCACCTTGTTTTGTCCACAGATACTGCCTGACCTGCTGAGTGTTTCCAGCATTTTCTATTTTTGTTGCAGATTTCCAGCATCTGCAGTATTCTGCTTTTTGTTCACATATAACAATGACTGCTTGGGTACCAGAGACCTGCTACCAGTGGAACCATACCCAAACAAGTGTCAGCACCTTCAAAAGGGGAGGGGGGGAAAAGGAGGAAACTGGGAAAAAAACATTAGAGGTAGACAATGATCAACTAGTTTGCACATAGATAGATAGTGCTGTGACCTTTTTTTAAAAAAAGGAGAAATATTGGTATGAGTTGTATACAACATAACAAATTGATCAGAACATCTAAACAAAGATATAGACACTGGTCTTTCATTGCTAGCACTGTTGGAGCTAGATTTTACGTAGGATTACATAGGATATATGGCATAGAAACAGGCCATTCAGCCCAACCAGTCCATGCCAGCGTTTATGCTCCACTCGAGCCTCTCCTGTCTTTCCTCATCTAATTCTATCAGCATAACCCTCTATTCCCTTCTCCCTCATATGCTTATCTAGCCTCCCCTTAAATGCATCTATACTATTTGCCTCAACTACTCCCTGTGGTAGCGAGTTCCACGTTCTCACCAGCCTCTGGGTAAAGAAGTTTCTTCTGAATTCCCTATTGGATTTCTTGGTGACTATCTTATATTGATGGCCTCTAGTTATCCTCTTCCCCACAAGTGGAAACACTCTCTCTGTATCTACTCTATCAAAACCTTTCATAATTTTAAAGATCTCTATTAGGTCACCCCTCAGTCTTCTTTTTTCAAGCAAAAAGAGACCCAGTCTGTTCATCCTTTCCTGACAGGTATACCCTCGCATTTCTGGTATCATTCTTGTAAATCTTCTCTGCACCCTCTCTAGTGCCTCTATATCCTTTCTATAATATGGCGACCAGAATTGTACGCGGTACTCCAAGTGTGGTCTAACCAAGGTTCGATACAAGTTTAGCATAACTTCACTACTTTTCAGTTCTATCCCTCTAGAAATAAACCCTAGTGCTTGGTTTGCTTTTTTAATGGCCTTGCTAACCTGTGTCGCAACGTTTAGTAATTTGTGTATTTGTACTCCGGGATCCCTTTGTTCCTCGAGATTCGCACCCTCCAAGGAATAAGTGACCTCCCTATTCTTCCCACCAAAATGTAATACCTCACATTTATCTGTGTTGAACTTCATTTGCCAATTATATGCCTATTCTGCAAGTTTATTAATGTCCTCCTGTAATTTGTTGCAGTCCTCCTCAGTATTGACTATCCCCCCCCCCCCCCGTTTGGTGTCATCCGCAAACTTAGAAATTATGTTTTTGATTCCAAAGTCTAAATCGTTAATGTAAATTGTGAACAGCAGTGGTCCCAGCACTGATCCTTGTGAAACACCATTACCCACCTTCTGCCACTCTGAATAGCTACCCTTTACCCTACTCTCTGCTTTCTGTCTTGAAGCCAGCTAGCTATCCAATCTGCTACTTGTCCCCTGATTCCACATTCTCTGACTTTATTCATTAGTCTATTATGTGGTACCTTACTGAAGGCCTTTTGAAAATTTAGATAAATTACATCTACTGCATTATCCTTGTCTACTCTCTCTGTTACCTCTTCAAAAAATTCAATGAGGTTGGTCAAGCAAGATTCCCTTTTGAAATCCATGCTGACTATTCATTATTATATTTTTGGTTTCTAGATGTTCTTCTATTTTTCTCCTTTAGTAGGGATTCCATTATTTTTCCTATCACCGACATTAAGCTGACTGATCTATAGTTCCCTGGACATGTTCTATCTCCCTTCTTAAATATAGGTATTACGTTAGCTATCCGCCAGTCCTCTGGCACTACACCTTTTTTGAACAAATTATTAAATATGTGTAGTAATGCCTCTGCTATCTCTTCCCTAGATTCTTTTAAAATGCTCGGATGTAATCCGTCCGGATCAGGGGTTTCTTCCTCTTTGAGTGTGATTAGTTTATTTAATATATCTCCTCTTCTTATTTTAAAATGCATTTATTTCATTACTCATGATCCAATGTCATGTCCACCTATTCTATCTCCCTGGTAAATACTGAAGCAAAGTAATTATTTAATATCTCTGCCATCTCTCTATCGTTGCCTGTGGTATTATCCTGTCTATCCCTTAATGGCCCTATTCCCATCCCAACCTTTCTTTTTTTATTTATGTGCCTATAATATATTTTACTACTTTGTTTTATGTTCCTTGATCATTTAATTTCATAGTTCCTCTTTGTCTTCCTAATTGTTTTTTTGAATTCTCTCTTCGTACTCTCCCTTATCAAGCTCTCTCCTGCTGTCCATGTACTTAATATATGCCTCTTTCCTTACCCTCAATTTTTCCCTTATGGCTTTATTCATCCATGGTGTCCCAGTAGTGCTTATTTTGTTCTTTTTTTTTAGCGGAATATATTTTTCCTGGACTCTGTTGAACACCATTTTAAATGTTCCCCATTGCTGTTCTACGTCATTGTTTGCCAATATTGTTGTCCAGATTTGTCATCTTCCAGTTATTAAAATTTTAAATATATGATGTCTAGTTTTCAACTGCAAATGTTGCTCTTGTAAAAATGTTTTTCGAAAACTAAAATTGTGTATAGTCTAAAAAGTAGTAAGCACCAGGCACATATCAGGAGGGGGAGATTTTTAACTGCCGGCCGCTCGTTTCTCGTCTGAAAAATTTACGACTGGCGGAGAAAAATCTGATGCGGATCTTGTGCACACATTTGCCCGTCCGAATCAATTTTCAGGCAGGCTTTCCAGCACTCCCGCCCAAAACAGGCAGTTTAAATATGTAAATTGGGTCCCCCATTGCAATTTTCATGGAGAAATGGGCAGGTGTTGAGAGGCCTAACCAATGGTCCTTAAAGGGATCGCAGGAGGCTTTTCCGAAAAGGTATGTCGGGTTTTTTTTAGGGGTCTTGTGGGGCCAGGTGTCCCACTGCTGGCCCGTTTTCATCCACCCTTGGCACCGCTCCCCTGGACAGGCCTCACCTGCTAGCTGGCTATGTGCTATAGACAACCGACTTTGCACCACAGGAAACCAGCAAACTGCAGAGAAGCATTGCAAACTGTTTGGTACCCGAAGCTCGCTGGGAAATTGTAAATGGAGCCTGAACCTGAAAACTGTATGAGCCTCCCGACTGCCGCATTGGATGGGCATCTTGGGCACATTGCTGATTTAGTGTCCATTTAGAAAATCTCCCCCACTATTTCTTGAATGAGTATTTCAACAAAAAGTTCATTGGTGGCTCCACCAAATATAAGGGCCCCGATATTTACTCAGGGCATGAAGAGAGATGGGCGGGGGAGGGGGAAACAGGGCGGAAGATTTCTGGACGGGAAACCCCAAAATACAGGTTTCCCGGATGTCCAGCTGAAATTAACAGCGGGACCTCTTCAGCAGGTTTCCCGCCCAACAGCCAGCTTAATTGATAGGCTGGCTGTCTGGTGGGTGGGAAAGCCTGAGGCACAAGGCCACAGCAGGGAGGGAGAGATCCAGTGCGGGCTGGAGGTCGGGGGGAGATCGCGGAGGTCGGGGGTGATGGTCAACAGAGTGAGACAATGATTCAGAGTAAGATAATGATCCCGAGTGAGGCAATAATCCTGCAACCACTGGTAGTATAATTCATAGACACATAATCACTTGTTGAAATTCTACTTGCCAATCAGACTTGCAATGTGTTTCACTTCATAGTCTGAAAAGGTAAAATATTTTCCAGTGATAGTGATTGGTGGGACAAACATTTAACATAGGTCCCACCTTTCCCACATCAAATGCAGTGCCTATTGGCTGAACATGCATGAAGTGCCGTTGCTATCAAAATCTTCGAAAAGGCCTGTCATTTATTTTTCCTTCTGGAGCATTTAACTTTTATCACCTATAGACAAGTGTTTGAAATATTCACTCTGGTTGATAAGGCTGTAATAAAAGCTAATGGAATTCTAGGCTTTATCACAAGAGGTATAGAAGATAAAAGCTAAGTGGTAATGTTGAGCCAATATAAAATTTAATAAGACCTCAGATAGAGTACTGTGTGCAGGATTGGGCTCCACGCTATAGGAAGAATATTGAGGCTTTAGAGATGGTACAACACAGATTCACTCGGATGCTGACTGGTATGAGGAAATACAAATACGATGGAACATGAAAAACTGTTTTTTTTTTTGTTAGAACAATGCAGATTAGAGGGCGATATGGTAAAAGTGTTTAACATTATGACTGTGTCCAGTGCCATAGATACAAGATTAAATGTAAGAGATTTAGAACAGAGGGCAGGAGAAACCTCTTCATGTAGAGTTGTGAGGCTGTGGAATTTACTTCCAGGGTTAGTGGTTGAGGCTGGAACCATGTCAACGTTCAAGATTAGATTGGATAGGTGGATGCAGGAAAAGGGGACAAAGGGATATGGGAACAAGGTGGGTAAATGTGATTAGAACTATTTGCTCATGTGGAGGCTAAATGCCAACAAGGAGTGGTTGGGCCGAAAGGCCTGTTTCTGTGTTGTAGCTTCTAAGCATTTCCTCCAATCCTCTCTCCTGGGTCTTCCTGTTCTGAATGCAACACACATGCTATATCACAGATGCTCTTACCCAGCAAGCCAATAGGTATTCACAATATTTAATTTTATAACCATTAGTATGTAAATGTTGTTATATTATAAAAAAACAAAAATTAAAATCTGCTATATTTTATGGATTAAGCATGTTGATTTATTCACAAAGTAAATAATTACTCTGAATATCGAAAGTATCCATTCTCTCCACTGAAAGAGGTTTGTGAAAGCAAGAACTGATGAGGAAACGTAACACCACTGTAATTTGAAATACAACCATACACTTACCTGTTCCTGGAGAGGTTTCTCTGAGATTTCACTGGTGAAGCCTCCAGTTGTGTTATAATTCAAGGGAGTAGATTTATCTGAATAGAAAAGTAAAATATTTTGCCAAGATATACTTTTAATTTATCAATCCTGGAAACATTCTGATGACATTGCTGACTGATACGAGGCCTAACTGAACAATTTCTTTGATAGTAACAGAGACATCAATAGTGATCTTGTGTGCAACAGTGCAAAAATATTAGCTGTTGGTAAGCATTGAATGATATATCCACTGTTATTCAGATCTATAGATTTCAATTTCTACTTAATTTTTAAACATGGAACTTTTACCACATTATTAAACGATTATCCGAGAGAAATAGCCAAACATTCATTGGTAAGTCAAGATAGAATCTTCTGATACTCACAGTACAGATTTACTGTACAATTGAGCATACAGCAAAGATTCAGTTCTACATAAGAAATAGGAGCAGGAGTAGGCCATTTGGCCCTTCAAGCCTGCTCCGCCATTCAACAAGATCATGGCTGATCTTCAACCTCAACTCCACCTTCCCGGACTATCTCCATAATTCCCTTTGTTCCCAAATATTTATTGACCTCTGTCTTGAATATACTCAATGACTGAGCATCCACAGCTCTCTGGGGTAGAGAATTCCAAAGAGTCACAATCCTTTGAGTGAAGAAATTTCTCCTCATCTCAGTCGTAAATGACCTACCCCTTATTCTGTGACTGTAACCCCATGTTCTAGATTCCCCAGTCAGGGGAAACATTTCCCAGCATTAACCCTGTCAAGCCCCTTAATAATTTTATATGTTTCAATTAGCTCACCTCGCTCCTCATAGGGCAATCCCCTCATCCCAGGAACCAGTCTAGTGAACCTTCACTGCACTCCCTCTAAGGCAAGTATGCCTTTCCTTAGGTAAGGGGACTAGAACTGTACTCGGTACTCCAGGTGTGGCCTCACCAATGCCCTGTATAATTGTAGTAAGACTTCTTTACGCTTATACTCTAATCCTTTGTAACAAAAGCTAACATACCATTTGCTTTCCTAATTGCTTGCTGTATCTGCATGTTAACTTTCTGTGATTCATGTACAAGGACACCCAGGTCCCTCTGAGTGCAAACATTTCCCAGTCTCTCATCATTCAAAAAATATTCTGCTTTTTTGTTTTTCCTACCAAAGTGGATAACTTCACACTTCCCTACATTGTATTCCATTTGCCATGTTCTTGCCCACTCAGTCAACCTGTCGATATCTCTCTGCAGCCTCTTTGCGTCCTCCTCACAGATTACTTTCCCACCTAACTTTGTATCATCAGCGAACTTGGATATGTTACACTCAGTCCCTTCATCCAAGTCATCAATATAGATTGTAAATAGCTGAGGCCCAAGCACTGATCCTTGCGGTACCCCGCTAGTTACAGCCTGCCAACCTGAAAAAGTCCTGTTTATTCCTACTCTCTGTATTCTGTCCATTAACCAATCCTCAATCCATGCTAATATATTACCCCCAAGAGACACGCTTGATGAGCTGAATGGCCTTTTCTCATTCTTAATGTTTCTTATGGTGTTACCACCAAAAGTGTATTATTGCACACCTGCAGGATAATTCCCCATCTGTTCTCATAGTTGTGTGAAATCATTATGCAAATGTACAATAACTGAAGTATTTTAGCTACAACTATATTTGTTCAAAAGTGCAGTTCAATGTGGAGCTTAGTTGCATATAGATGACTAAGAAACAGATGTGGGCAAAACACCACCATTCCCTTTTTAAGTGGCATTTTATTTTCTTCCTCCATTCTCCACTAGTTTTTCTCCTTAAGACATTTATTTCTTACTGGAATACTTTTTTCTATTATTCATTCGCAAGACGTGGGCGTTGTTGGCAAGGCTGTCATTTATTGTCCATTACCTGTTGCCCCTGAGAAGGTGGGCCTTCTTCAAGAAGTCTGTGTGGTAGAACCACTGCAGTCCGTGTGCCTGTTCTATAAGCACCAGACACCCCCAGGGTAGCTTGTCTAAATAACCATTCTTCATGTGTGAGCCTAGACAGTTAGTGTCAGCAGGCTAATTCTACTGATGAGAGCATCACAGCCAAGTCCAATCCTCTCCTCAACTGATGTCCACATGCACATATTTCCAGTTGGATGGTGATCTGGAGTGAAACCCTAACCCAGGAGCAATGTTCCCATTAAGCTATGTGGCCACGCAGCACTCAGGAGGTCCTGCGCAGGCCGCTTGCCAGCTTCACAATGGAAAAACTGTGCATGTGTTGAAATCTGAATGGGCCGCACATCCTTTTAAAGGGGCCGCACACCCAAAAAAAAATTAGAGGGAACATTGCCCAGGATCACTGAAGCCATTCTTAGCAACCGTACGGCTACCTCAGCTGAGATCACTTAGCTGAACAGTTACTGGGAATAAAACCTGTGATCTTTCTGGTCTATATGGTTCAGACAGTCATATTCTCAACTAGTTGACATGATGCGGAGATGCCGGTGTTGGACTGGGGTGGACAAAAATGAGAAGTCGCACAACACCAGGTTATAGTCCAACAGTTTTATTTGAAATCACAAGCTTTCATTGTTCTCTATCTATATATGCTTTGTCGAGTCTGTATTTCTTTACTTCACCTGAGGAAGGGGCCACGTAAGCTCCGAAAGCTTGTGATTTCAAATAAAACTGTTGGACTATAACCTGGTGTTGTGCGACTTCTCATTTTTGTCAACTAGTTGAGCCATTGGAGACCACAAAACTGAATACTTTAACTATATCATTCCACCCTGTGTGCACAAAGGATCCCTTACGTACGTAACAATATAAGTTATGTTGTTGTTAATCTGCTCTCAACAGAATGGTAACATATTATAGTGCCTCTGAGTCACCATGCCAGTTTTGATTCAGCAAAGCAATTTAAATTGTACAATATATAGTCCTGTTTATAGTGGTGGGAGAACTGCACCTACTTAAATCAGATTTATAAAGCAAATCAGACATTTGTTTTCTAACAATGAACTTAGAAATTATGCCAGTTTGGCAACTGTTATATTTAAACATGGAAATACGATGTTGCTAGTTGCCCTCTGGTGTCCCAGTTGAGCACATGCTCAACTGGTTCACTAGATGCAGCACTGCAAAGCAATACCATGCTCCAGCTCTGAGAACAGGAAACTGTGGTAGGACCAGCTGAATTTTCTGTCCTGCACAGTTGTACTGGCTATCAGCCAGTGTCAAATAGCCCATACTATGCAACCTCATGAGTAAAGGTGGAATTGTGGGAGTGAGAAGTAGCAGGATGGAACTGAGATGGTAGGAGCACTGCAAATACAATAATGCATTTGGTTTATTTTTATTACATTCTAGGTAAACACCAGTCTTTGAGTTTTAGTTACTCGTGCCAAATTATCTATAGGCGGTACAGTTGAGCTGCAGAATTCATGTCTGTGATTTCCTAAATGCCAAGTTCTTGATCTTTGCCACACCATCACAGAAATGCCAAGCACAAGCTCATGTTTCCCCATAAGGAGGGAAATAACTTAAGGCTTCAAGAACCATTCTCACAGCCACTTAGGGAAGGTACGAGAAGCCAGTACTACAGGGCCCATTAAACCATGCACCAAAATATGTTAGTGCCATTGGGAAAGGAGAAAAAAAGGCCAGCAGTTGGAATTAAAAACAATCTCAACCTTCTCTGAGTAATCAGGGCTGCCTGGGACAGCACTGGCAGAGAGATGGCAGTAAGTTGCTTGGCTGCCCTCTCAGACAGGTGATTGAAGCTGCAGAGGACCTAAAATGAAAGGAGAAAAATAAACTACAAATGGAGACAGAGAGGGAAAAGATTAGCACAGAATGGCTTAAAGAAATGACTTACTTGATAAGGAAACTCTCCTTCCTAGATCGACCATGAACTGCATTCTGGACTTCTTTGTGTGGTGTCTGTGATTCCTAAGAAGGATGTACATGACCTTTTCCTTGAGCTCATTTCTAAGATTGCCATTTGTAATTTCACTGTTGACTATTGTCTCTGAAATCAAACAAATTTTAAAGATGAAATCTAATACTGAATTTGATGCTAAAAGAATGTGCCCAACAATTATCAAATCTCTAATTTTCCACTGTTATCTTCTCTCCTGAAGGCTGACATTTATTAGGATATGGTTCAGCATGAACCAGCAGTCTGGTAGCTTGTCTGAGTGGCTATTTCCCACATGTGAGTCACACAGTCAGTCAGACACACATGCACACACTCACTCACTCCAGCTGGAGTCACAGGAAGCAATCAGGAGCAACAACTGTGGCTGATTTCTCCCTGGCCTAGCTCAGAGACACCAAGACCAATTGTAGCACCTCACATGCTGCCCTGGCTGAAATGATGTCAAAGGACTGGAGGATTGCAAATGTTACACCCTTGTTCAAAAAAGGGGAGAAGGATAAACCTGGCAATTACAGGCCAGTCAGTTTAACATCGGTGGTGGGGAAGCTTTTAGAAACAATAATCCTGGAGAAAATGAACAACCACTTGGACAAGCATGGACTAATAACGGAGAGCCAGCACGGATTTGTTGAGGGCAAATCATGTTTGACTAACTAGATTGAGTTGTTTGATGAGGTAACAGAGAGGGTGGATGAGGGCAGTGCAGTTGATGTTTTGTATATGGACTTTCAAAAGGCGTTTGATAAAGTACCACATACTTGGCTTGTTAGCAAAATTGAAGCCCATGGGATAAAATGGGCAGTAGCAGCATGGATACAAAATTGGCTAAGGGATAGAAAACAGAGTTGTGGTGAATAGTTGTTTTTCATCTGGAGGGAGGTATACAGTGGCACTCCGTAAGGTTCAGTACTAGGACCACTGCTGTTTTTGATATACATTAATGACTTGGACTTGGGGATACAGGGCACAATTTCGAAATGTGCAGATGACACGAAACCTGGAAGTGCAGTAAACAGTGAGGAAGATAGTAAAAGACTTCAAGAAGACATAGACAGGCCAATGGAATAGGCGAACCATGGCAGATGAAATTCAACAAAGAGAAATGTGAGGTGATACATTTTGGCAGGAAGAATGAGGAGAGACCATACACACAAAATGGTACAAATTTAAAGGGGGTGCAAGAACAGAGACACCTGGGAGTGTTTGAAGGTTGTAGGACAGGTTAACAAAGCAGTTAGAACATAAGAAATAGGAGCATGAGTAGGCCATTTGCCCTTCGAGCCTGCTCCGCCATTCAATAAGATCATGGCTGATCTTCTACCTCATCTCCACTTGCCTGCACTATCCCCATATCCCTTGATTTCCTTCATATTCAAAAATCTATCGATCTCTGTCTTGAATATACTCAATGACTGAGCCTCCACAGCCCTCTGGGGTAGAGAATTCCAAAGATTCACCACCTTCTGAGTGAAGAAATTTCTCCTCATCTCAGTCCTAAATGGCCGACCCCTTATTCTGAGACTGTGACCCCTGGTTCTAGACTCCCCAGCCAGGGGAAACATCCTCCCTACATCTACCCTGTCAAGCCCTGTAAGAATTCTGTATGTTTCAATGAGATCACCTCTCATTCTTCTAAACTCTGAAGAATATAGGCCTAGTCTACTCAATCTCCCCTCATAGGACAATCCCCCCCATCCCAGGAGCCAGTCTGGTGAACCTTTGTTGCACTCCCTCTATGGCAAGTATATCCTTCCTTAGATAAGGAGACCAAAACTGTACACAATACTCCAGGTGTGGTCTCGCCAGGGCCCTATATAATTGCAGTAAGATGTCAATAAAGCATATGGGATCCTGGGCTTTATAAATAGAGGCATAGAGTACAAAATCCAGGAAGGGTATGGTAGCATAGTGTTTATGTTACTGGAATAGCAATCCAGAGGCCTGGACAAATGATCCGGAGACATGAGTTCAAATCCCACCACGGCAGCTGAAACTACCGGATTGTCGTAAAAACCCATCTGGTTCACTAATGTCCTTTAGGGAAGGAAATCTGGCATCCTTACCCGGTCTGGCCTATGTATGACTCCAGACCCACAGCAATGTAGTTGACTCTCAACTGCCCTCTGAAATGGCCTAGCAAGCCACTCAGTTGTATCAAAGGGCAATTAGAGATGGGCAATAAATGCTGGCATTGCCAGCGATGCCCACATCCCGTGAATTAATTTTTAAAAAGTTATGCTAAACCTATATAAAACACTATTTCCAACACTATTGTGTCCAAATCTGGGCACCACACTTTAGGAAGGACGTGAAGGCTTTGGATTGGGTACAGAAGAGATTTACTACAATGCTTCCAGGGATGTAGGAATAGTTAGGTGGATAGACTGGAGAATCTGGGGTTATTCTCCGTGGAGCAGAGAAGGCTAAGAGGAGATTTGATAGAGGTGTTTAAAATCATGAAGGATTTAGATAGAGTAAATAAAGAGAAACTGTTTCCAGTGGCTGAAGGGTCGATAACGAGAGGGCACAGATTTAAGGTGATTGGCAAAAGAACCAGAGGCGACTTGAGGAAAAATCTTTTTTATGCAACGAGTGGTTAGGATTTGGAATTCACTGCCTGAGTGGATACAGATTCAATAATAGCCTTCTAAAGAGAATTGGATAAATACTTAAAGGAGAACAAATTGCAAGGATATGGAGAGCGCGCGGGGGAGTGGGATTAATTGGATTGCTCTTCTAAAGAGCCGCGCAGACTCGATGGGTCGAATTACCTCCTTCTGTGCTGTGCTATGATTCTAAATCAGCCGACAGAAAACCTAGAATTGAACCTCAGACTTTTGGTCAGCACTACATGTGGCGTCGCTGCCTTTGCCCTCTAGGTTCACTGCAAATACCTGGTCTACTTTTTGTGTCATGGATCTTGTGGACTTTCAGCAAAACATAATTAGTAACATTATAATATGTTCTGGTATGAGCAATCATGCAACATTTTAATCTTGAAACTTGAAATTGTACTTTAATAAAAAAATAAAGAATACTGTTTTTCGCTGTAATTAACAACCTGATAATGAAATTGTGAGTTTGTTAGCATGTTGCTAATTAAAAAGAAAAAAAGATGTTCTGCTGTATTTCATCTCCTTACTAGCCCAGAGCACTGAGGTCAATTGTAGCAACCCAACTGTTGCTCTAGCTGAGATCAGTTAGCTTAGCACTGACCAGGAATCAAGCCTGGGATGTTCTGGCCTGTATATCTTGGCGCTGCACCAGGTGTTACATTTTATCCACAAGGCTATTTTTCATATACAAGTCTACATAGAGCAGGCTATTTAACTGCAGCAGTGGAAAGGTCATCCACAGCTGAACTTGATCCTATCCTCAAGACATGTGCACTTTCCATTAGGAGACCACTGGATAGCAGTCGGGAGGAGGAATAGTGATTAATTTTGCTCTCCCATTGGGAGGGCTTGATCCAACCCAATTTAACCATCACCAGTATCTAGTTCCCAAAACTATTTAAAAGAGAAATTGTTGGAACTGTATAGTAGGATAGCATCTGAAAAAGGTAAATTGGAACTCTTGATTTGAATACTATCTGGCAGCATTAACTCAATCTACACTGTAGCCGCCCTGCACTTCGGTTTCATTTCATTCTTTATCTCAGTCGCCCCTTTATTTCAGGAAGCAAAGACCAGTCTAATTTTTTGAGTTCTAATGAAGGATCCAAACCCAAAACATTAACTGATCTTTCTCTTTCAAATGTTCACTGACTTGTGATGCATTTCCAGCATTGTCTATTTTTCTCCTTACTTCCCACAACAAATCCAGTTTTATTATTTTATCTATGCAGGATAAAGAAATTTCATTAAAGTGTTTTACTTACAAAGGCCAATTATTTACTGTCTGCGAGAGATATTATGGGGGCAATTTTCATATTGCTATGCCCTGTTTACACCTAAAAATGTGGGGGCAGCAGGGCGAAAATGATGTGGGACACAGAATTGTTGACTTATCACTGGTTGTCTGCATTTTCTGATTTTCAGGTGGACCTCAATTTAGGTGGTGGAAGTTCCCACTGGAAATAGGCATAGGCCTACTGATTATGTGCAAATTGGAGTCAATTGATATTGTCAAGACTCCCAGTGCCATTTTTGTCTCTGACTGTATTGCTACAGCAAGCTCCTGCCAACAAACCACTGGCACAAGTCAGAAGGTGGCCGTTTCCAGCGATATGTAAAGGAATTCTCAGCTGCTCTCAGGTAAAACACTGGAAGGATTTAGGAGACATTTTGCTTCTATTACATTGTGTTTTTTTTGCTACTTAGACCATTTCAAAGTGCTTGTAATGGCTGTACAACATTCCGAACTCTTATGGGTGTAAATATAATTTGATGCTTAAATACTTAACTACAGCACTTATTCATATTTACCTAATATCTCTTTAAAATTGTTTGCTTCTAAATCAAACAGAAGTGTTCCCCTTTCAATGCAGGTACGCAGCTCAAACAAACTGTGTAAAGGCAGTGTTGTAACATGGGGTTTGCTCCATCTTTCACCTCCTTCTTCTATTTTCTCCTCAAACTTTATCCACCTGTGAACGAATAACAGAATGGGCATTAGAAAAGACATGATTGTTATTCAGTTGAAGAACTATATACTTGCACAGTAAGTTTATACATTGAGCACATGCACTATACAACAACTTGCACTTATATAGTGCCTTTAATATAGAAAAACATTCCAGGGCACCTCACAAAGGTTTGAGGAAAATGGACACTGAGCCAAAGGAGATTATTAGGAGGGAGATGGGTTTTAAGGAGTGTTTTAAAAGGAGAGAAGAGTAGGGGGTTTAGTGAAGGAATTCCAGAGAGTGGGATCCACTCAGCTCAAAGCATGGCCACTAATGGTGGGACAAAGGGAGAGGAATGCCCAAGAAGCCAGACTGAGAGGCATGGAGAGTTTGTAGGGGAAGGGGTAGTAGGGCTGGAGAAGGCTAAAATGATAGAGAGGTCCAATCTATATAGGGATTTAAACACAAGGATAAGTGTTTTAAATTTGAGGCACTGGGGGGTTGGGAGCCAATGTTGGCCAGGAAAGCATTGGAATAATCGAGTCTGGAGGTGACAAGGACACGGATGAGGGTTTTAGCAGGCGATGGGCTGAGGTAAATGCAGAAGTGGGTGATTTTACAGAGGTGGAAGTATGCAGTCTTGTAATGTGGAGGATATGGGTCGGAAACTCAGCTTGAGGTTAAACAAGACACAGAGGTTGTAAACAGACTGGTTCAGACTGACAGTGGCTGGTTAGGCAGATGGAGTCGATGGCAAGGATACGGATTTGTAGTGGGGGCCAAACATGATTGCTCAATCGTCCCAATATTTAGCTAGAAGAAGTTAAGGCTCATCCATGTCAGACAAGCACAGAGACATGGAGGGGTCAAGAAAGGTGGCAGAGAGGCAGAGGGGGTGTCATTAGCATACATGTGGAAGCTGACTTCAGGTCTGAAGAGGATGTTGTAAAAGGGCAGCATGCAAATGAGGAAGAGGCGATGCAACAAAGGTTCACTAGATTGATTCCTGGGATAAGAGGATTGTCCTATGAGGAGAGATTGAGTGGAATGGGCCAATACTCACTGGAGTTTAGAAGAATGAGAGGTGATCTCATTGAAACCTAAGATTCTGAGAAGGCTTGACAGGGTAGATACCGAGAGCCTGTTTCCTCTGACTGGGGAGTCTAGAACCAAGGGCCATAGTTTCAGGATAAGGAGGCAACCATTTAGGACTGAGATGAGGAGAAATTTCTTCACTCAAAGGGTTGTGAACCTTTGGAATTCTCTACCCCAGAGGGCTGTGGACGCTCAGTCATCGAGTATATTCAAGGCTGAGATCGATAGATTTTTGGACTCGAAGGGAATCAAGGGATATGGGGATCAGGTGGGAAAGTGGAGTGGAGGCCGAAGATCAGCCATGATCTTATTGAATGGCAGAGCAGGCTTGAGGGCCGTTTGGCCTACTCCTGCTCCTATTTCTTACGTTCTTAGGGGCCGCTACAGATAAATCCTTAGGAGTGTCCCAAGGAATCAGTGCTAGGGTTTAAAGAGAAGCTATTGGTAGAGAGGCTCTGCTTACAACCAGACAGGTAAGAGTAGAACCAAGCGATGGCATTCCCACAAAGCTGGACAACGGAGGAGAGGCATTGGAGGAGGAGGATATGTTGAACCATACACACTCTGCATGACAAACTGCAGATGCTTCCACCAGCAAATTCTTCCTCTTTGCTCTCCAGTTACACTAAAAGCTAACCCTTATTCCTCTCTTTCATTTCAGGTGCTGAAAATGTGGATGCCCCTCTGCCAGTGAAAGAGGATGCAGCGTCACTCAATCACACACTGGCACGAGGGATATTTAGAGACTAGGCTCGATGAGGGGTCTTCACGTGGTGAATCACCAGCCATAAGTGTGCAGGAGCTAAGCCAGGGGGTTAAGATGCCACATGTGCCAGCTCAACAGAGGCCGAGATCACATACAAGCTCTCCTGCAGAGGACTCAAATACTGACTTCGAGGGCCCAGCCGACCGAAGAAAGCTGATGGCATATACCAAGGTATGCTCAGTGCACTGGGCAGTCTGCCAGCGAGCTTGCGCAAAAGGACACAGAGCATGGAAGACAATTCTGTCCAACATGGACCGAGCAGTCCGCTCCATCAACAAGACAGTGGCGCACACAGTCTTGGAGTCTCTCCTGGCAGCTCACACTGCTGCTATCTTGGCTTTGGAGTGGGGGGGGGGGGTGGCGGTCAGTGTTGAGGGGAGCTTCCAGAGTGTCACATCACTGCACTTTGTTCTCACGCAGAGCCACAGGAGTGCTGAGGCACAGCCTCAGGAGAGTGGCCTTGGCTCCATGGGAGAGGCACCGGCTGTCCTCTCTCAGGATGACTGCTCCCTGTAACCTACTGCACCAGTGCTCTTATTAGTGTCATATAGCTAACTGGACCAGACTGCTCCAGCCCATACCGAGATGCTGCAGTCTGAAGCTGGGCCCTCAGGGCCCACAGCTGCTCAAGGTCGCCCACCACAGCCATCTAAAGTGCCTCAATGGAAACTCTGTAGCCTTCCACCTTCCAAGCTGTAGCCACTGGGGAAACACTTTGTAGGAGCACTAGGATAGGTAAACAAGCACATAAGACAGGCACTAAGGGCTTGCACAAGGATGATTCATAATTATCTCTGTTCACTGTTAGACAAAGATCAAATTGAGTTGTTTGATAAATTTGTTTTTTGTTCTGGATATGGTGTTTATATTTGTAGTGAAGTGAGGGCAAGACCCACAAGGCTGGATTGAAAGAAAGCAATCGGATGGTGGTAAGGCTGTTACACTGAGGATGGGAGTGAGGGTTGAAGTGAAGCACTCCTCGATGAGCTGCTCTCTGAGAGCTCTGTCAGCTAGGGGCTGAAGTTGATGGTCGATGCCTCTCCTGCTGCCTTTCTTGTTGACCAGGTAAGGGCTGGTCCCTCATGATGGCAAAGTTATGCAGCAGACAATTACAAATCAGGATGCCCGCCCAGGGGTGTACTGCAAAGCTCCTCTTGATTGATCCAGGCATCAGAAGCATTGCTCGAGTATGCCAATTGTTTATTCAATCACAGTTCTTGACTCACATTGTAGCCCAGCTTTGCAGCTGTGCCCAGATTTCTGTCAGGAGTCAGGAGCCATGTCTGGAGGGGACATACACCTTGTCACCCAGTAGCCAGCCTGCAACTTGATGGCCTGGTTGGAATAAAGGCAGCACAGAGGACTGGCACAGGATGAATGAGTCATGACTGCTGTCAGGATAACGGGCACGTATTGCATGATGCGCTGCCTGTGGTCTCAAACCAGCTGCACTTTGAGGGAATGGAATCCTTTTCGATTGATAAAGATGCCAGGCTGGTGTTGTGGAGCACATAAGGCAATTTGAGTGCAGTCTATAGCAGCTTGCACCTTGGGAAAGCCTGCCATGCAGGTGCAACCTTGTGCTTTCTTGTCTTGCTTCGCTCTGTCCATAAGGAAGGAGATGTGGAGATGTAGGCGTTTCTCCTGGTGCAGAGAGCCTTGGTGACCTCCCTGGTGCAGCAGTGGACTGAACTGTGATATGTCGCTGATGTTGCCTGTTGCAGCCTGAAAGGAGCCTGTGGCATAAAAGTTAAGGGTCACAGTGACCTTGACAGCCACAGACAGTGCTGTCTATGCCCAGGTGCGAGGCACAAGTTGTGGTTGCAGCAAGTGACAGCCTCCTTTGTGAAGCAAGGTGCTTCATACATTGCTCTTCAGTGAAGCTGAGGTATTAGAGCTCCGAGTACCCGTCATGGGGACGGCCTCTTGAGCAGTGTTCTCCTCCTCCCCGTCTTGTCCCAGCTACTCCCACTCTCTGCGGTCTTCCTTGCTGCTCCCCATCGTCCTCCAGCCCCAAAGGCAGCACTACCAGACCACCCATGACTGCATCAAACTGTTTATAAGGCAGCCAACAACAATGTAACACCAGCAAAATCTTAGCAGTCAAACTGAACTTTCCAGAGTCAGAAACCAGGCAAAAAAATGCCCGGAGGTTAACCAGCAGCCTAAAATGACAAACCAGCAACCAACCTTTAAGTACTGCATGATTCCTTTAAATAACGCTGGTGAAGGGTCCTTCCTGTCTCTTAATGCTCTGAGTTATTGGGCAGGTTTAGCATGTGACAGGTGCTATGGCATACCAAAATTGGAAAAGAATCCTCCAACAAGTGCAGGATCCTAATTTGAATAAGTTATTCAGAATTTTCCATAGTTCTGGCATGCGCTCTGGCCTCCTACAGAGAAGCCCAATCCGATATGGTAGGTGGCGCACTCCCGGCTCATATTGTGCGCCCGTTTGGCACCCGAAAAATGGGCGTGGTGCAATCGAATTTCTAGGCCATAGTCTCTATCTAGGTGATGATGAAATACAAATGCTCCTCGCACTTGTTTTAGAAATAAGGGCGGGGGCAGGTGAGAGGAGTTTAAGGGGATAGTTGGTAGTAAAGAGGAGTCTGGGGTTATCTTTGACCCCAGGATGATTCAAGAGTGGTGGATGGTTTTGGCAGAGGGTGGTTTTGGCAAAGGAGGGCAAGGCATGGTAGAGCCTGATGTGGTCAGCCAGATCTAGTGATAGATGGCTAAGCCAGTTGTGTGCCAGGTATGCTCAAGTGTGCACCCCGAGAAGGTCCCAGGTTCCATCCCCATTCTATATTGAGCTAACTGATGTCAGCATGGACACCAGTAGCGATGTTACAATTAGCCACAATGCTCCTAGTTTAGAGAGGAGAAAATTGCCCAGGGTTCCTGCTCTAGATTATTATCCAGCAACCCCTGTGTGGATATCAGCTAAGAACAGGACTAAGCTTGACAGTCCTCTGTACAAATCGTCTGCCAACACTCATTGTCAAGGCAAGTACATAAATATTGGCCTCAGGTGAATTACGGGAGGGTGTGGCAAGTACTATAGCAAAGAATCAACATCTTCAGGATGGGGGAGCGGGAGAAAAAAAAATTTAAATTGTGATTTTTTTCCCCCCCAATTTTGCATAGAAATACATAGAAGTTACAATGAGGAAACTAAACAGTCCGTGTTGGTATTGACCCTCCACGTGAGCATTTTATCCTAGAGGCTCCTGAATGCACTGACTCATGCTGTGCCACTGTTTTACAGAGCACTAAACAGCCCTCCAGTATCTCACCCAACTGTCTGTTCTTCCTATGAGTGACTGGACAGAGTGCTGGCAGGCCATTCAACCACAAAAATATTTACTGTGCAAATTAGTTGACTTTTTTTTTTAAACATGTGAATAAATGTGTGTGGTAGCTAGCATTTGACTCATTAAAAAACTTAGATCACCTCACCAGCAGTTTATTGCTATGCATTTTTATTTCAATAACACTTGTAACAGGCACTCACTTCACTTTGAATATGCAGGATATTATAGCTAAACCTAATCATTTTCTCACCTGATGTATAAATATGGTCACTTTCTGGCAGGAGTCTGTAGTTAGTGATCGAGAGCAGGAATCCTGGCTAATTTTTTCCTTCTCAGTTAAGGACTCAGAGGGCAGTTGGAGCACACCTATTGTTGCCCCCAACTGAGATCAGTTAATTTAACATACAACAGGAATGAAACCTGGGACCTTCCTGGTTTGTATGCCTCAGTACCATGCCAGATGGTGCATTCACTCAATGTGCCATCGGTAATGCCTTCTGCATTCACATTGTTCATAAGCTTTTTACCACTATAGTTGAGCTTCCGGGAAGTCAATGCATTACGAAAGACCCACTAAGACTAGCTTTACTGCTGAAATAGGGTTATGCAGGACTTTACAAAAAAAGCCCCATAAAAGAATATTAGAAATAAGTGATTAAAAAGATGAGGCTTCCATTATCTAATGGGTAAAGGCACACTGTCTGCTGCAGTACTAAGCCAGACAGAAGATGCTATGTTTGATTCCTGGTGTATGCAGAGTTATCAGCCAAGATAGCAGCTGAAGCACTACAGTTTGTTTCAATGCCCCTGAACCAGGGAGAGGAAATATCAGCCAGGTGAGGATAGGATCAGGCTAGGCTGTGACAGTCAAGTAACCTACAGACACGTGCAGCCTGGGCTCTGGAAAGAAGCAGCCCAGTGGCTGAGGTACTGGAGGGTGGCCGGTACCTGTGGAGCTATACCACAACTAGAGTCAGCAGGTAAGAAAAACTGGGGAAAAGACCCAGATAAAACTAGGGATAATTACTCACCATTCATAATAATTACTCTTGGATTTACCTTCTCCTTTAACAATTAGAGGTGTAATTTTGATCTTTCTAACATCATTTATGTCAAAAAAAATACTGAACTGGGACAGAAAAAGCATTATCATAGTACATGGCTTTCTGTGAGACTCCTCAGAGATAAGCCTGCACTAATCATATAATTAAAGATCCTTTGAATTCAAAATCTATTTATTTCTTTCCTTAAAATCTGTGACATGCCCTTAATTTAGTTTAAGCTAATTAAGCTGTTATGCTAATACAAATGTGTAGAAGAGTTTTCAAATGATACAGCTGATCAAGTTCAATTTCTTAGTATTGGTTTAAATACAGATTAACATGGGCTGTCCTGAAGGCTCAGCAAGTTCAACCAGTGAGCATCTGAGCCGTACAGACCTACAAGATTCCATATTCTATCAGTTGATATATGTACCTTTGTGTTAGGGAGAGGAAAATCAGCCACAGTACCGTCTCCTGATCACTATTCTGTGATCCCTTCTGAAAGCGTAAATGTATGTGGGTGAAGTGAGAAGATTGAGTTCAGCTGTGAAGCACCTATGGTTCAATTGTCAATCAAGGCGCACACACATGAACAATGACCAGTTGGGTAAGATACCAGATGGTACCAGTGAAACTGTTCCCACCAAAGAGTCAATGGCTTCAGATGAGGGGGAAGGAAGAAAATGCAGACACAAATTGCAAGGAAAAAAAGTCTCATTACAAGATAGAAAGGATTTTTCCAAGCACTGCAATAAGTAGCAAAGGAACTAATAAGAAAATACATATTTTAAAAAGCCATTTATTACTTTAAGGTATTTACTTACATATTTTCTTTGAATTCTGTACCAAAATATTGTTGCATGTATTTATACATTTTTTAAATGAAATTCCAAATATATTGCAAGATAAATAAATGACTCTTACCTTGCTGTTTCCTTCCATTGTAATTCTCTCTCATTGACAGGAAAAAGTTCATCCAATTCAGTGAAAAGCAGAGGGACTTTGGGTTCCTCCTCTTCATCCAATATAAACCAGATTCTCTCGGTAGCAGGTGAAATACTTGCAGTAAATATACTTCTATTTACTGCTTGAGAGATTATATGAGAATTGCGGCTATGCAGTTCTGTTTTGCATCCACAATCATTGGATGCTTCATCAGTCTTATTATACGAGAGCAGCTCTTTTTTCTCTTCAGGTGTCATTGCTCATTTGGCAAAGCGCACACTGGATCTGAAATAACTTGTTTCTGTAGCAAATGTGAAACACAACTGAAGTGCTGTCCCTTAAATGCAGTGACTTACTGATTCTCACTATCCACCAAAATTACTGAATACAATCCTGACAACATTGGAGCTTTACCGGTATATAGCCAGTTCCGTCTTGACTGATGCAGCTTTTGTTACTGAAGTATGATACACTATTCCAAAAACAACAGCTCTCTCTTCCTGGACCCCTGAATTCTGCAAAACACCTAACAAATATGGTCACTAGATATTCATGTCATAAACCATGTTCCTTATTATTTATTTTGTATAGCAGATGAACATATTTTCAGATATAATATTTGTAAAACAACATTTGCTGATGAGACTGAGAGGTTACAATTTTGACTGCATGTATGAAGTTAATTGAACAATCTTCTCTCTCTATAGGTTCCCTACAGGACCGTCCTACATGGCTATTCTCCATGTGTCAGCGTGCACAATCACTGGTGGCAAACTATTTGACCATGGGGGAAGAGAATTACAGCTGAGCTTAACCCCGTCCTAGTGTCCCACCCAAAGTCCCCACAAGTGCATTTTCCAGCAGAGATTACCAGATAGCGATTCGGAACGGAAATCTTGGTTGCCTTTTCCCCTTCCCAAACATACCACCGAGGCTAATTGTAGCATCCCGACTGCTTCCTCAGCTGAGATCAGCTAATGCATTATCAGCATAATTGAATGTGGACCCTCCAAGTCTGTATGGCTGAGTTCCAGACCAAGCAATTTAGTAAGGAATTGACCTATCTCCAGTATACTTATAACCAAAGTAAGCTTCTTGGCATTTTTTTTTAAGTTGCATTAGTAATCTAGTAATTTTTTTCAGATGTATACATCAGTTTCATTGTTTAAAAAGTAGTGCCTACCAATAATAAGAGGAATCATTCTACAATTTGCACATTCGGTACAATTAGCTTTACATTGATTAAAAATTAATATTCCTTCAACACGAAAGTGACATTAGCCAGAGTCCAATAAAATGATTACACAGAGAAGTGCATAACAAAGTTTTTGTCTATGTCTTCCAGAAATTTCTACAAACAAGCAGCTATGTTTACAGTGTAAATAGTATAATGTATACAAAAACAATTTTCACCGTACACAGTATTATTATAAAAACAGCATTGTAACATAGCACAACACTTGCCTGGATGAGTGCAGCTCCAACAACACTCAAGAAGCTCGACACCATCCAGGACAAAGCAGCCCATTTGATTGGCACCCCATCCACCACCTTAATTATTCACTCCCTCCACCACCGGCGTACCGTGGCTGCAGTGTGTACCATCTACAAGATACACTGCAGCAACTCGCCAAGGCTTCTTCAGCAGCACCTCCCAAACCCACGACCTCTTCCACCTAGAAGGACAAGGGCAGCAGGCACATGGGAACACCATTACCTCCAAGTTCCCCTCCAAGTCACACACCATCCTGACTTAGAAGTATATCGCCGATCCTTCATCGTCGCTGGGTCAAAATCCTGGAACTCCCCACCTAACAGCACTGTGGGAGAACCTTCACCACAGGGACTGCAGCGGTTCAAGAAGGCGGCTCACCACCACCTTCGCAAGGGCAACTAGGGATGGGCAATAAATGCTGGCCTTGCCAGCGACGCCCAGATCCCATAAGCGAATAAAAAATTTTTCAAGAACTTAGATGAGGGATCTCATCAAATAAAGTAATTCTGAAAGTTCACCTGGTTTTCTCTTATGCCTCTTCTCCTGAAGCAATGGGTCATGCCTAGGTTTGTTATCCAGCCACTCTCTGATATATAACTAAAGAGGCCATTATTCATGTCTGAGGCTAGACAAATGGCATTACTGTATTATTCAAGCATACAGGACATCATATCCAATGTTATCGTCAGCCAATGGCCACACATGCACTTCCAGCAGGATTTACAGGATAGTGATCGGGAACAGGAACACTTGCTAATCTTTCCTTCTCCCAAACCCATCGTCAGGAATACCGAGGTAGATAATAGCATCACACCAACACTGCACTGGCTAACTTGGTATCAAATCTGGGATCTTCCTGACCTATATGACTTAGTATCACACCAAACAGTGCATTTCCTTACTCCATTATCATGTAAGTTCCATAAATTCTTTTGTTTTGCTATCAATTTTCTTCCCTCTTCTACTGATGGAGCAAACTATGCTGGGATGCAATTGCACCTTATCTTGCCCAAGTGGCCAATCTTCATGCTTGAGTTTAGACACTGAGGGGCTGATAATGCACTCCTAGGTGCCTGTGCACAAATTAGCTGACCTCGCCAGATGAAATAAGGTCAGCCCTTTATATAATTTTCTGGTGCTCCAGGCATATCTTCCATGATTCGTTGGGAGTACCAGAGCCACATTAGTAGATACCAGTGAAGGGCTGTTGACTGCCTGTTGTGCACTGGGCAATTGTCTAGTTTGGTGAGGGGGAGGGGAAAGGGGGTTCTGATTCACCAGGCAAGGAGGGGCATTGGTGCCAGGGGAGAAGGGTTTATGGATATGATTGATCGGGGAGAAAAAAAGCTGGAAGTTATCTTTGCTCTCCAGGATGATTCTAGGAATGGTGGGCAGTTTTCGAAGAGGAGAGTGAGGCCAGGTAGAGCTTGATGTAGTTCACCCAGATCTGATGATGGATTGCTACCAATTGTGTGCCTGCTCTGCTTAAGTCTTTGCATCTTGAGGGAGTGAAGATGGGAACTATATCAGAAAAAAAGGCATCAAAAAGTGACAGTGAGGGACTGGTGTCACAACACCAGGAAGGGTAGATAGTGGAAGGTATAGCCAGCCGTGCAAACTTCAGTAAGAGATGAGAGGATAAATTTTAACTTTCACTGTCAGGCGGAAACTGGGAATAGCGGATCAACATCCTGTTATACACCCGTCCCAATTTTCTTTTCCATTGGCTTTACTGGAAAGAAACAAGCCAGTGGGTGTATAACAGGCGGCCAATTCGCGACTGCCAGTTTTCTGTCCAGCGCGAAAGTTAAAATCTACCCCAAGATATCACAACAGTGACCCAAGTTTCAGTCAAAGCCAGTTGTAAATGAAATCATCCACAATATGGGCTTAGATGACAGGTCTTGTTCATGAGTGAATGAACATTCTGGAGTGAAATACAGAGAAGGTCAATGGTTGTTGATCCAGAGTCCAAGGGGATAGGTGTGAGAGGGTGGAATGGGATGGGAAGGAGGTTGGTGAGGTTTTCAACCAGTGAGCGCGCTCCCTGGGGAGGTCAGGGAGCGATTTGGGGTTGCTACTTGTAAGGAAGTAGTGACGGGTGCCTCGATGGATCCTTTGGAGAGTGCCAAGAGTGTCACAGAGGCGGGGGCCATGAGTTTATTCAAGCCTGGGCTGATGTCTGGAGAACAAGAAGTAAAAGGAGTAGTGATGGAGTAGAAATTAAAGGTGGCACAGCTGGGTGACAGGAAGGGGAGAAGAGGGGAGAGAAAGGCCAGAGAGTGGCTAAGAGGAAAAAAGGGGAGATAGATGTCATAGGATTGGGTTCCAAATGAAAGCCAAAAAATGCACATATTAGCATAAACACAGGGAATTCAGGTTACACATGCATATAGCAAAGATTAGATGTTGTGGTTGCAAACAGAGGACAAGGAGACAATGGGTGTAATTTCCTGTGTATTAGCATCCAAAGACATATGTAATTGGGACTTAAAGCAAATACCCAGCGTAAAATAAAGGGAAACTAGGAGGCACTGTGTTACACACATAATTATCCTACGCCTGAATTTACGCCGTCGAATGATTCCTGTCCCCAAACGCACCCTGGCTCATTATAATGGCTCCGCCTCCAGGCTAAAGAGCTGTACACGCAAATTTCCTGCCATTATGCCGGTACAAAACCGGTGTAAAATAGGCACACCAGCAAACAAAGTAATTTTTCTGGTGTTTTATTGCTATTTTTGAGCATTTTTTTGTAATCCTTACTGAGAGCTGTACTGTATTTTCAGTTTCCTTGAAAGCATTTTTATGGCATCAGTACATGTCACATTAAAAATTGAAAAGCTTCAGCGATTGTAGGTTCTTAATCATTGGCCCAGAAATTGATCTCGCTCTGTTCCCGCGGGGGTAAGGAGCAGGCGCGATCTCTCACTCCGCGTTGGCTTTTTCAGATCCAGCTCGCACGAACTTGATGTTCTAGACATCAGCTGGGCAGTGCTTGCGTATCCCACCGGCGTAGTGAATTCGTGCGAGCTGTGGGATCACGTGACTCAGTTAGAGCCAATGGCAGCACACCATCTTCCATTCATAAGTTTCACATACGTGCTGTGAAAGCTATGAATCTTACACCCCCCCAAAATAACAGCTAAACCTCAATTAAATTTTTTTTAAAAACCATCACATTAATAAAATAAGTATAGTTAAATAAATTAACCATTTTAAATAAAAAATTAAATTTTTGAAAAAATTTAAAATCTTTTAAAAAGTTATAAAAATAAACTTACCTGTCTTTAAAGTCTCTAAAAAAGATATACCTGTTAAAAAAAATTCAAAATAATACTTAATTCACTACTTACCTTGTTAAAAGTGGGTCTTACTCCTCCTTTTTTCGTTTCTAAAATCTTCCGTCCTTACCTGCGCGTCCAAACCACTAAGTGCACAGCGTGCGCGCAGCCTGTAGCGCGCACGCGGTGCACCGAGGAACCGCCCCCTTTTCCAAAGACCAAGTGCCGGTTTTCAGCGCATGCGCAGTGCATGCAGAAAACCGGCAATTGGAGAGACAATACACGAGAGTACGCAGTGCGTACTCTCGCGCAGCGGGATCAATTTTTGGCCCATTATGTGCTGAAAGTGCATGAATGATTATTAGATGGCTTGAAACTTTAATTTTCATTTTTATGGAAAATAGATGTGAATTTGGTGCTTTCCTCAGGACCCGATTGAATTATGTAATTATACTAATTTCCGCATTTACACCCATTATGATGTTTTGATGTATGTTAATGAGATTAGAATGAAATGTGGGTGTAAATAGATATCAGCAAAATGGAACCACAAATTTCATAGTAATTTCCGATGCAACTTCCCACTTACAGGAAATGTCACCCCAATATGAAAACACTGACATTAAAGTACAGTATATGGTCCTATGACGGGATGAAATTGACATTAGACAGCACAGAATCAGCTTGGAGTATCCAAGAACCAAGGGAGTTGGTCCATGGAACATCTATAGGGCCATAAAGAACACACAAGATGGAGAGGAGCTGGACCAACCTAGTCCAGCAAAGGATGATAAAGGAGGTCTGAAGGGAAAATGCAGTGGAGCAGAGTCAGGGGCCATGGCAGCAAAGCACATAATTCAGCAGCATGGGAGCATAATCCAAAGCAGGATGAGAACTAGTCTAACTCTCCCAGCATAGATTGAAAGGTCATAGAATAATCAGCACAGAAGGAGGCCATTCGGCCCATCAAGTCTGCACCGGCTCTTTCAAAGAGCAATCCAGTTAGTCCCACTCCCCAACTCCTTCCCCATATCCCTGCAATTTTTTTCTCCTTCAAGTATTTACCCAATTCCCCTTTGAAGGCTACTATTGAATCTGCATCTACCGCCCTATCAGGTAGTGAATTCCAAATCCCAGCACAGGTGTAGAAACTAAGCCCGCAGGGCCAAAGCCAGCTCATGAAATAAAGACAATGCAGCAGAGAGTGCATATATAAGAACATAAGAAATAGGAGCAGGAGTAGGCCAATCGGCCCCTCGAGCCTGCTCCGCCATTCAATAAGATCATGGCTGATCTGATCCTAACCGCCAATCTACTATCTACTATCACAGAACCATCTCCTGCATCTAACAGAATTGCACACACGAAATAGGAGCAGAATCAGGCTACACGGTCCCTGGGCCCGCTCCACTACCCACAGGGCCATGACCGATCCGAACCTAGACTCATGTCCAAATTCCTGCCCGCTCCCCGTAACCCTTAATGCCCTTTACTTCTAGGAAACTGTCTATTTCTGTTTTAAATGTATTTAATGATGTAGCTTCTACAGCTTTTTGTGGCAGCATATTCCATGGACCTACCACCCTCTGAGTGAAGTAGTTCCTCCTCATCTCAGTTTTGAAAGAGCAGCCCCTTATTCTAAGACTATGTCCCCTAGTTCTAGTTTCACCCATCATCGGGAACATCCTCCCCGCATCCACCCGATCCAACCCCTTCACAATCTTATATGTTTCAATAAGATCGCCTCTCATTCTTCTGAACTCCAATGAGTAGAGTCCCAATCTACCCAACCTCTCCTCATATGACCACCCCCTCATCCCCAGGATTAACCGAGTGAACCTTTTTTGCACTGCCTCGAGAGCAAGGATGTCTTTTCTTAAGTAAGGACACCAAAACTGTATGCAGTATTCCAGGTGCGGTCTCACCAATACCTTGTACAACTGAAGCAATACCTCCCTATTTTTATATTCTATCCCCCTAGCAATGAAAGCCAACATTCCATTTGCCTTCTTAATCACTTGCTGCACCTGCATACTAACCTTTTGAGTTTCGTGCACCAGGACCCCCAGATCCCTTTGCACTTCAGTACTCTCCAGTTTCTTGCCATTAAGATAATAAATTGCTCTAGGATTTTTCCTGCCAAAGTGCATCACCTCACACTTTCCAGTGTTGTATTCCATCTGCCAAATCTCTGCCCACTTACTTAGCCTGTCTATGTCCCCTTGCAGGTTTTTTATGTCCTCCTCACTCACTACTTTCCCTCCCATCTTAGTATCATCTGCAAATTTTGATATGTTACACTTGGTCCCTTCCTCCAAATCGTTAATATAGATTGTAAAGAGTTGGGGACCCAGCACTGACCCCTGTGGAACACCACTAGTTACTGATTGCCAGTCTGAGAATGAACCATTTATCCCAACTCTTTGCTTTCTGTTAGATAGCCAATCCTCTATCCATGCCAGAATATTACCCCCAATCCCGTGATTTTTTACCTTAAGCAATAATCTTTTGTGTGGCACCTTGTCAAATGCCTTTTGGAAGTCTAAATACACTACGTCCACTGGTTCCCCTTTATCCACTCTATATGTTACTTCCTCAAAGAACTCCAGCAAATTTGTCAAACATGACTTCCCCTTCGTAAAACCATGCTGACTTTGTCCTATTAAATTATGATTATCCAAATGTCCTGTTACTGTTTCCTTAATAATGGACTCCAAAATTTTACCTACCACAGATGTTAGGCTAACCGGTCTATAGTTACCAGCCTTCTGTCTACTGCCCTTTTTAAATAAGGGTGTTACATTAGCAGTTTTCCAGTCTGCCGGGACCTTAGCGGAATCCAGGGAGTTTTGAAAAATTATTACCAATGCATCTACAATCCCTACCGCCACTTCCTTCAAGACTCTAGGATGTAAGCCATCAGGTCCAGGTGATTTATCCGCCTTGAGTCCCATTATTTTACCGAGTACCACTTCCTTAGTGATTTTGATCGTGTTTAGCTCCTCTCCCCCTATAGCCCCCTGTTTGTCCAGTGTTGGGATATTCTTAGTGTCCTCTACTGTAAAGACTGATACAAAATATTCATTCAGTGTTTTTGCCATCTCCATATTTCCCACCATTAATTTCCCGGTCTCATCCTCTAAGGGACCAACATTTACTTTAGCCACCCTTTTTCTTTTTATATAACTATAAAAACTCTTACTTGGAAAGTTACCCTTTATCTATAAAATGCATTTGGAACTGAGAAACAGGCAGCTCATCAGGTAAGGTACTTTCTCACCTGGCATTGTGAGCCTTGAATTAACTTCCAGTAGGGCACACAGACAAAAAAAAATTCAGACGAAAGGTCATCGACCTGAAACGTTAACTGTGTTTCTCTCTCTCTCCACAGATGCTGATTGACTAGTTGAGTATTTCTGACATTTTCTGATTTTATTTCCGATTTCCAGCATCCGCAGTATTTTGCTTTTATTCAAAGAAACCCTATTTCTGTTTTAAAATATTCTGGACTTACATCTGAATGACCATTTTCCAAACTGCATCCCTTTTTCAGATTTTTTTAAAGCTTTTTTTCCCTCGAAGTACTGGCCGCCTTGCTTTGTAGTGCGCACGTTCAAATACACTGCGCTTGCGCGAAAAGCCCGTTACCATGGCGGGGCTCGTGCTGTGGCTTGAGCAGCCGCCCCTGCTTGTTCACACACCAGCAATGGCACGCTTAGATGCAGAAAGGTGACATTGGAAGTTTGACAAATCTGTTGATTGATATTATTAGCAAACAATTTCAAGTTTAAAAGTCGCGCTGAAAACCGAAGCTGGGTCTGAAGCATTCCACTGCTGAATTTACACTATGATATTCCAAAGGAATTCTCCAGCTGGGCCCAAATGGCTGTTTTTATCATTCCTGTGCATTTTTTTCCTGGAGCCATCACCATTCTTTGCATCAAATTCTCAGGTGGTCAATCACTACTCTACACTGTGTTCAGACCCGACAAGTTTGGATTCGTTGTGTTCTGTAGAACTATTAACTGCTTTGGAAAGTAACTTTAGTGTTGGCTGTGCAAAGTAGAATTTGGCCATCTACCCATTTACAGAGCTCAATTATTTTGAACCGTCTTTCAATTAAACAAATAAAATTTAAGACTAAAAGGAATTTTAAAAATATATATAGTGTGTTACCAAAGAATTACTCAGACGAGCAAAAGGTGGGAAGTGGTGATCCACAAGGATCAGTGCAGAAACCACTGTTGTTCACTATTTACATAAACAATTTGGACTTGGCAATTCAGAAGCACAATTTCTAAATTTGCACACACCACCAAATTGGGGGTCTGGGGGTGTAATTAATACAGAGGTAGTTGTAACAGTAGTTGTAATGTAGGGCAGAGTATAAATCAGGAAATTAGAGGCACATGTAACAAGGGTAATACTGTAATCATGGGGGACAATGTTGCAAAAAATAGTGGAAGGCCAGAGGATTGGGAAATTTTTAAAAACCAGCAAAGGATGACAAAAAATTATAGAGAGAGAAGATAGCTTGTGAGAGTAAGCTAGCAAGAAATATAAAAACAGACAGTAAGAGCTTCTACAGGTATATAAAAAGGAACAGAGTAGCTAAAGTAAATGTTGGTCCCCTAGAGGATGAATCTGGGGAATTAATAATCGGAAACAGGGAAATGGCGGAGACTTTGAACAAATATTTTGTATCGGTCTTCACGGTAGAAAACACTAAAAGCATCCCAATAATGGATAATCAAGGGGCTATGGGGGGGGGGGGCAAACTTAAAACAATCACTATCACTAGAGAGAAAGTACTAGGCAAACTAATGGGACTAAAGGTGGACAAGGCCCCTGGACCCAATGGCCTGCGTACTAGAGTCTTAAAAGAGGGGCTGCAGAGATTGGTTGTAATCTACCAAAATTCCCTGGATTCTGGAGAGGTCCCAGCGGACTGGAAAACCGCAAATGTAACGCTCCTATTTAAGAAAGGAGGGAGACAGAAAGCAGGCAGCTATTGACCAGTTAGCCTAACATCTGTCATTGGGAAAATGCTGGAGTCCATCATTAAGGAAGTGGTAGCAGGACATTTAGAAAATCATAATATAGTCAAGCAGAGTCAGCATGGTTTTATGAAAGGGAAATCATGTTTGACATATTTGCTGCAGTTCTTTGAGGATGTAACGAGCAGGGTGGATAAAGGGGAACCAGTAGATGTTCATGTATTTGGATTTCCAGAAGGCATTCGATAAGGTGCCACATAAAAGGTTACTACACAAGATAAGAGCTCACGGGGTTGGGGGTAATATATTAGCATGGATAGAGGATTGGCTAACTAACAGAAAACAGAGAGTCGGGATAAATGGGTCATTTTCAGGTTGGCAAACTTTAACTAGTGGGGTACCGCAGGGATCAGTGCTGGGGCCTCAACTATTTACAATCTATATTAATGACTTGGATGAAGGGACCAAATGTAATGTAACCAAATTTGCTGATGATACAAAGCTAGGTGGGAAAGCAAAGTGTGGAGGACGCAAAGAATCTCCAAAGGGATATAGATAGGCTAAGTGAGTGGGCAAAAATCTGGCATATGGAGTTTAATGTGGGAAAATGTGAGGTTATCCACTTTGGTAGGAAAAATAAAAAAGCAAATTATTATTTAAATGGGAAGAGATTACAAAATGCTGAGGTACAGAGGGATCGGGGGGGGGGGTCCTTGTACATTAATCACAAAAAGTTAGCATGCAGATACAGCAAGTAATTAGGAAGGCAAATGGGGAGTGGGCAGGGAAGTGGAGTTGAGGCCAAGATCAGATCAGCCATGATCTTATTGAATGGCACAGCAGGCTCGAGGGGCCAAATGACCTAATCCTGCTCCTACGTCTTATATTCTTATGATTTTATTCTACATATAGACTGGGCAAACCAAATTTGCAGTAATAGTGTGGAGGATAAATTCATGGAGTGTATGCAAGATAGTTTTCTAGATCAGTATGTTGAGGAACCAACTAGGGAACAAGCTATTTTAGATCTAGTATTGTGCAACGAGAAAGGGTTAATTAATAACCTTGTAGTAAATGGGCCTTTTGACTTTCAGAAGGCATTCGATAAGGTGCCACACAAAAGGTTATTAAACAAAATTAGGGCTCATGGGATTGGGGGCAATATACTAGCATGGATTGAGAATTGGTTAACGGACAGAAAACAGAGAGTAGGAATAAACGGGTCATTTTCGGGTTGGCACGCTGTAACTAGTGGGCACAGTAAGGATCAGTACTTGGGCCTCAGCTATTCACAATCTACATCAATGATTTGGATGAGGGGACCAAATGTAATATATCCAAGTTTGTTGATGATACAAAGCTGGGTAGGAATGTAAGTTGTGAGGAGGATGCAAAGAGGCTTCATGGGGATATAGACAAGCTAAGTGAGTGGACAAGAACAGAGCAAATGGAATATAATGTGGAGAAATTTGGTAGGAAAAATAGAAAAGCAGAGTATTTTTTAAATGGTGAGATTGGGAAATGTTGGTGTTCAGAGGGACCTGGGTGTCCTTGTACATGAATCACTGAAAGTTAACATGCAGGTACAGCAAGCAATTAGGAAAGCAAATGGTATATTGGCCTTTATTACAAGAGGATTTGAGTATAAGAGTAAAGACGTCTTACTACAATTATATAGGGCCCTGGTGAGACCACAGTTTTGGTCTCCTTACCTAAGAAAGAATATACTTGCCATAGAAGGAGTGCAACGAAGGTTCACCAGACTGATTCCTGGGATGGGGGGATTGTCCTATGAGGAGGGATTGAGTAGACTAGGCCTATATTCTCCAGAATTTAGAAGAATGAGAGGTGATCTCATTGAAACATACAAAATTCTTACAGGGCTTGACAGTAGATGCAGGAAGGATGTTCCCCCTGGCTGGGGAATCTTGAACCAGAGGTCAGTCTCAGAATATAGGGTCGGCCATTTAGGACTGAGATGAGAAGACATTTCTTCACTCAGAAGGTGGTGAATCTTTGGAATTCTCTACCCCAGAGGGCTGTGGAGGCTCAGTCGTTGAGTATATTCAAGACAGAGATCGATAGATTTTTGGATATTAAGGGAATCAAGGGATATGGGGATAGTGCAGGAAAGTGGAGTTGAGGTAGAAGATCAGCCATGATCTTATTGAATGGCGGAGCAGGCTCGAGGGGCCAAATGGTCTACTCCTGCTCCTATTTATGTTCTCATGAGGACTGCGACAAAATACAGGAAGACATTAATAAACTTGCAGAGTGGGCTTGTAATTGGCAAATGAATATAGATATGTGTGAGGTGGTACGTTCTGGTAGGAAGAATAAGGAGGCCACATGCTCCTTGGAAAATAAGTGTCTAAAAAGGATAGAGGAACAGAGGAATATAGATACACAAATCACTAAAAGTAGTGACGCAGGTTAATAAGGCCATAAAAAGCAAACAAAGCACTGGGGTTCATTTCTAGAGGGATCGAATTGAAAAGCAGAGAAGTTATGTTAAACTTGTATAGAACCTTGGTTAGATCACACTTGGGAGTACTGTGAACAGTTCTGGTCTCCATATCATAAAAACGATAGAGAGGCACTGGAGAAGGTGCAAAAAAGATTTACTGGAATACCAGAACTGAGGGGTTATACCTATCAGGAAAGATTCAATAGGCTGGGGCTCTTTTCTCTAGAAAAGAGAAGACTGAGGGCTGACCCGATAGAGGGCTTTAAGATTATGAAAGGGTTTCATAGAATAAAATTGAGAGGTCGCACAACACCAGGTTATAGTCCAACAGTTTTATTTGAAATCACAAGCTTTCGGAGCTATCGATTTGCTCCTTCCTCAGACAGAGAAAACGTGTTGCCACATGAGGGCAAGACCCGAACTAGGGGCCACAAATATAAGATAGTCACTCATAAATCCAATAGAGAATTCAGGAGAAACTTCTTTACCAAGTGTGGTTAGAATGTGGATCTCGCTACCACAAGGTGTAGTTGAGGTGAATAGCATAGATGCATTTAAGGGGAACAATAACTTGCATTTTTATAGTGCCTTTAACATAGTAAAATGTCCCAAGGCACTTCACTTTTGCGTTATCAAACAAAATTTGACAGCGAGCCACGCAAGGAGATATTAGACAGATGACCAAAAGCTTGGTCAAAGAGGTAGGTTTTAAGGAGCATCTTAAAAGGAGGAGAGGTGTAGAGAGGCAGAGAAGCTAGATAAACACGAGGAAGAAAGAAATAGAAGGATATGTTGATGAGGAAGGGTGGGAGGAGGCTCGTGTGGAGCACAAACACCAGCACGGACCTCTTGAGCCGAATGGCCTATTTCTGTGCTGTAAATACTATGTAATACAATGTAATCGGACGGAGCCTAAAACAACCTAAAAAAGTCTATACTCTATGTGGACAGTTTGGGCTACTTGCTCCTCTATAGAGACATTCACTTAAATAGCATTGATGGAAAAAGCAGGAATCTGTATAAAACAAAGGGAGTGAGAGCAAAGAAGAATTATAACCACTTAGGTCAACTGGCAGTGAACTGGTGTGAAGTATTTTATATCAGTCTTTCATCCAGCGTCCAAAGTCTGATGGGCGACGTACTAGGGATTTTTATGGCCTTTTGGTGGTTTTCCCTCTTCCTGCAATTTGTTCTTCCTTCACTGTATGCAATAAAAAAAGGCAGGTGGTGAATTACTGCTTAACAAGGAAGTATATCCAAGTCTGCTGGCACAGTAAATAGTATAGATGAGAGCAGAAAATTGTAACATGACATTGATAAGTGAGTGGGCAAAACTGGCAGATGGAGTTCAATGTAGGGATTGAGGGGACCTAAAAGATAGATCAGAGTATTTTCTAAATGTTGAGAAGAAAGAAACTGAGAGACTCCTTTAAAAAGGGGACACTTTTCTTAAATTACTTTTGATTGATTACACCTGGGGCAACCCAGTGTTATCCTGATTTTGGGGGTGGGGTGGGAGGAAAGGAGGAGAGTCCAGAACAGGGGGGCGTAACCATAAAATTTGAGCTAGGCCCTTCAGGCCTGATGACAGGGAGTACTTCTTCACACACCCAGGGTAGTGTAAATCTGGAACTTCCCTAAAAAACTGTTGAGACGGGGTTAATTGAAAATTTTAAAACCGAGTGCTAGATTTTTGTTCGGCAAGGCTAAGGGTTATGGAACCAAAGCAGGTAGATGGAGTTAAGATACAGATAAGTCATAATCTAATTGAATGGCAGAACAGGCTCAAGGGGCTGAATGGCCTACTCCTGTTCCTATGTAGACAGCTGCAGTAAAAATCAAAGGGGAAAAGAATAGACAACTACAATTCTGAAATTGAGCTAGAACAGCAATTGAGTAAAATGTAGCAACAAACACAAGTGCCTAAAAACCACAACCAAAAATTGCACAAAATTGATTGAGTATAAATATGTTCATATGTATAATTTTTTTTAAACTCACTGAAAATAGCATTACATTAATTATTTATATGAACATAAGAAATAGGAGTAGGCCGTATGGCCCCTCGAGGCATTCAATAAGATCATGACTGATCTTCTACCTCAACTCCACTTTAACCGCCTTATCCCTTGATTCCCTTAGTGTCCAAAAATCTATTATCTCTGTTTTGAATATACTCAATGACTAAGCATCCACAGCCCTCTGGGATAGAGAATTCCAAAGATTCACAACCCATCGAGTGAAGAAACTGCTCGTCTCAGTCCTAAATGGCTGACCCCTTAGCCCAAGACTATGACCCCTCATTCTGGACTCTCCATCCAGGGGAACAGCCTCTTAGTATCTATCCTGTTAAGCTCTCTAAGAATTTTATACATTTCAATAAGATCACCTCATTCTTCTAAACTCCAGAGAATATTTGCCCATTCTACTCAATCTCTCCTCATAGGACAGCCCTCATATCCCAGGAATCAATCTAATTAACCTGTTTAACCCCCTCCAAGGCAACTACATCCTTCCCTAGATAAGGAGACCAAAACTGTATACAGTACTCCAGGTGTGGGCTCACCAAAGCCCTATATAATTGCAGCAAGACTTTCTTACTCTTGTACACAAACCCCCTTGCAGTAAAAGAGAACATACCATTTGCCTTCCTAATTGCTTGCTGCATGTTAACTTTGTGATTAGTGTACAAGGACACCCAAATCCCTCTGCATACCAACATTTACTAGTCTCACCAAAATATTCTGCTTTTGTAATTTTCTTACCAAAGTGGATAATTTCACATTTCCCCACATTATACTCCATCTGCCACCTTGTTACCCATTCACTTAACTTCTCTATATCCCTTTACAGCCTCTTTGCATCCTCCCCAGCTTACTTTCTCACCTAGCTTTGTATTAGTAAAATTGGATACATTACACTCGGTCCCTTCATCTAAGTCACTGATATAGATTGTAAATAGCAGAGGCCCAAGCACTGATCCTTGCAGCATCCCATTAGTTACAACCCGCCAACCTGAAAATTACCCTTTTATTCCTGCTCAGTTTTCTGTTATAAAGCTACCCTGCTAATTACACCCTCAAAAGACTCTAGATTTGTCAAACACCATTTCCCTTTCATAAAACCATGTTGACTCTGCCTAATCACAATTTAAGTGCCCTGTTAAGACATCCCGAATAGATTCTAGCATTTTCCCTACTACGGAGGTCAGGCTAAGTGGCCTATAATTTCCTGTTTTTCCCTCCCTCCTTTTGACAACAGCAGGGTTACATTTGCTACCTTCCCATCTACAGGGATCATTCTAGAATCTAGGGAATTCTGGAAGATCAAAACCAATCCGTCCAGTAACTTTACAATCACTTAAAACCCTAGGATGTAGGCCATCAGGTCCAGGGATCTTGTTGGATTTTAGTCCCATTAATTTCTCCAGTACTTTTTCCTTTAATATTTATTTATTTTAAGTTCCTCACTCATTAGACACTGGGTTCCCCACTTTTTCCAGCATGTTCTGTCTTCTACTGTGATGACAGATACAAAATATTTAACGTCTCGCATTTCCTTATTCCCCATTATAATTTCTCCTGTCTCAGCCTCTAAAGGATCCAGGTTTACTTTTGCTAATCTCACTTATAGAAGCTCTTACAATCTGTTTTTATATTTCTTGCTAGTTTATTCATTCTATTTTCTCCCTTTTACCAATGTTAGTCATCCTGTGCGGATTTCTAAAACCCTTGGCAACATTATACACCTCTTTTATTATCCTTAACTTCTTTAGTTAGCCACAGTTGGACCACTTTTCCCATGGAGTTGGAATAGTCGGAATCAACTTAAAGTACCTACGTTGGCAACTATACAGATAGTTATAGCATTAAGAAAAGATTTACAAGAATGGTTCCAGGGATGAGGAGCTTCAGTTACATGGATAGATTGGAGAAGCTGGGGTTGTTCTCCTCAGAACAGAGAAGAGCGAGAGATTTGATAGAGGTGTTCAAAATCATGAGGGGGTCTGGACAGAGTAGATAGCGAGAAACTGTTTCCATTGGCAGAGGGGTTGAGAACCAGAGGACACAGATTTAAGGTGATTGGCAAAAGAACCAAAGGCGACAATTTTTTAAATATAAACACAGCAAGTGGTTAGGATCTGGAATGCACTGCCTGAAAGGGTGGTGGAGGCAGACTCAGTCACTGCTTTCAAAAGGGAGTTGGATAAATACCTGGAAAAAAAAATTGCTGGGGTAAGGGCAAGGGAGTGGGACTAGCTGAGGTGCTTTTGCAGAGAGCCGGTATGGGCTCGACAAGCCGAATGGCCTTCTTCTGTGCTGTAACCATTCTATAATGTGAAGGGATAGAACTAGTATGTGCACGTGTAGTTTTCTCCCACTTTCACAGATGCAAATTGAAGTCTCTAATGTTGTATTTGAACAAATTAGGCATTTACAAACAGTGATTGCCTGGCAGAAGTGCTTTTAAAACTGAAACATTTTGTTCCACCAACACAAACTTTAAAAACTAAAATTAGCAATTTTGTGTTACCCCTTTCAATTCCATAGATTGTAATTTCCACAATATCATAAAAAGACCAGAATAATTTTATATTTTTATTGAAACATTAAATGAAAACGCAAATACAATGGATTTGAATTCGATGCTGGAACAACTGAGGCTACAAAGACAACAAATGCTGTTGAAAAACTACAAAAAATATCGTAATACAATATATAGATCTATAATTCATACCTATTTACATTATTCTGAATCTACATTGGAGTAGTTTGGTCACTGCACGCCTGCCTGCGCAAGTGGAAATTTATAAGTCCCACTTTGAAAGGGATATTATACTATTAAACTGTAGTGGTTGTAAGCAGAAGAAACACACAAAATGTTAAACCCAAGCCACAGAATGATGCTTTGCAAAGGTGGAGAGAATTGCACAATATAACTCCTAAAATACAGAAAAATCCTTTGTCTACTGAGAAAATGTGACTTAAAAGCAGAAATCTGGAAATGTGAAACAGAATACTGGAAATGTGAAACAGAATACTGGCAACGCAGCAGGGCAATGAACAGTGATAAGTTAACATTTCAGATTACATACTTTCATCAGAACTGATGAACAGAAAGAGGATATGGGCTAAGTATTGGTGGATTAAACCAACTTGCTTAAAAAGATGACTGAATTGATCTATACATCAAGACAACTGAAAAGATATTAGAGAAACAAACAAATGAATAGCTAAAGCAGTGGGAGGGGACTCAGAACAGAAGAGAAAATGGGAGATATTTAAAAGCCTGTAGATCAGATCTGAAATAAGTCAGCAAGGAATGGGGGCCTGTGGCCCCGATGAGTTAAAACCAAGGCATTTTTCCATATGAAAGATCAATTTCCAAAAAGACAGCATTGGCTGAGCTCAGTTGGTAGCAGAGACAAAAGGCGGTTTATTCAAATCCCAGAGTTGAGCACATAATTTAGGCCAATGATTCTGTGTAGCACCGAGGAGTGCTGCATTATCACCGAGGAGTGCTGCATTATCACAGGGGCTATCCTTCAGAAGAGATGCTCAACCAGATTTATCTGCTCATTCATTGATTTGCTGTTTGTTTGATATGCACAACATCTTACAATTCAGTTACTAGCACCAGTTCACCTATAGCAGCACAACAGGCTATGGTGTATGCAGCACCATTTCATTGCTATCTTAGCCATGTAATTGCAGGAGGTTGGGATTGTTAGCATCATACTTGGATAGAGAATAGCAAACATGACAAATTAGTCAATGCAGTTTGGAGGAGGGAAGATCTTAAACAGGAACTACAATATACATGCAAGACAGAATGCAGATCTGCTTGCATAACAAGTTAGGTATCATGACATGTAACAGTTTAGTTACTCTTTTATTTGCATTCTGTCCAAAGCAGTTAAAAACTTAAATATATTCTTCAAATACAGGCATTTGCTTCTTGTTCCACAGGGCAGATAAAAATCAGTGCAATAAAACACCAGGTCATGCATGGTTTGTAGTCAGTTCCGTTGTACTATAAAGTCTGCAAGAATGCCTTCACCTGTGAACAAGATGATAACATTTGTGTTACTAGCTGCTATACATCTCCTGCTTCACAGTCAAACATTTAGTAGTAAAAGTAAATCAAGAATAAGTTGCATGAATTTTGAAAGTTAAGTTTAAAACACTCAAGCAATTAGACTGTAGAACCTGTTCAAAAAATCTTGCAAAGTGTTCCAGAAAACCTCATTATCCAAACTAGGGTTGTTCCTAAATTTCTGATTTTAGATCAAAAATCGATGAACATCCAAAAAACATAATTTTATAGGAGACAGGACCAGACATGCACAACTTAACTAATAAATTGCTACATCATGCATCTTAAGTCTAAAATAGTTTTATTTCTTCACCAATTCCCTTTCCTCTTTGTTTCACATGGTGTTGAATCTTCCTGGGATACAACTCCATGGGTAAACTCTACCTTGCCTAATTAGCAATTCTCCAGATTTGAGTCTGGCTGGGAAATGTGACCCTTGAAATGGAAATTTAACTTAAAGTTTACCTTTTCTAGAATGTCCTCTTGTTTAATCTTGTCATCTTTAAAATCTTCATTGACATCTAGTACCAGAATAGGGATGTCCTTCAAGTATTCAAAGTCAAGCCTGCAATAGGTCAACAAATTATTACAGTAGAACAGAACGTTTTTTGATTTGGGGGAGGGGGGGTGGGGAAAGAGGAAGAAATTAAATTACTACAAGATATAATCCACGCTAGAATAATGCTCCTTCCACCTAGATTAGTAAAAATTAGGACAAAGTTTTAATTTTATATCAATTTAAACAGATCCTACTTACCTCATTGTTCGGTTATGAAGCCAAGATTCATGTTTGTAATGCAGGTTTTCTAGGTACTCTATCTCAATCCCTTGCTCCTCCTCCCGACCCCTCAGATGAAGTCGTTCCATACATTTCTATCAAAGAACAAGTGATAAGATTTCTACCACTACTAGAAAGTAGTACTAGATACAAAAAAAGAAAAAAAAAGTGAAGGATGAGAAACAAAAAAAAAAAGCCACTAATTACTTACTTCAGGGGTTGCTCGGAGATAGATCATGGCATCCAACTCAATTTGTGAACCAAACTGGTTTAATATCCAAGCATGCCAATCTTGGTAAATGGACCACTCTGTTTCATTAAGGTTTCCAGATTCAAACAAATTTGAGGCAAATATATACCTGTTTGGGGAGAGGAAAAGCTAGTAAACACTTCAAAGTCATAGTTTTAGCAATAACCATTTAAGCTATCAGACTAACTAATAAACACAGGCAATCAATTTATAAAAGGAACCCAATGTTTACACAAAATGTAATTTGGGTAGCTTTATATCACCTACTCACACTAGAAATGTGTGTCTCACCTGTCACTGTATACAGATCTTTCAAAGAACTGCACAGGATATTCTGCATCCCGAATTTTGGAGGAGCATGGTTTAAGCTGTGCCCGAACCCTACTCAGGCAAGCATAGGTTTGAAATGTGTATGCCCATCTACTTGGCTTGTCATAGAGCATCTGGAGGAGATTGCCACCACTCTTTTGGGATGTTGAAAGTTCCTGTTAGGAAAATCAAAAATAAGCTAGAGAAACTACCAAAATCCATATGCCACAAATTCTAAGTAATTCAACCAAATAGTGCTGCATAGTAAAAGGTAACTTGAATACCAGTCTCACAACCAGACAACAATCTCGATCAAAGACATTGACATTAGCAATAGAGAAGCTTGCAACCTAGCCATTTCAACTTGCAGAGCCAAGAAGCGTAGCATTGGCTGCAAGAAGACACTGAAAATACAGTATAGTTTTTTGCCCCAAACTGTAGGAGCTGGAACAACTATTTCAGAAAACTTAAGGCAGACAGTGAAAACACATTTGACCATTTACTGTGACCTCCCCCCACTCCCATTTCTTAACTGCAACTTATTTTCCACGAGGGGTAGAGAATTGTGTCTACAAAAAGTAGCATTTCCAATAATCATTATCTAATCAAGAGTTGAAGGACAATTTTTTGAATTTCATCTTTGTTAAATACCTGGAATTCATTTTCAGTTGTTTGTACATTACACCATTTCGCAACAGGTTCAGGAACAACCGCCCATTCTTCACTGGCTCTTTCCAACATAGTAACAAAAGTAGATTTCCCTGCAGCTATTAAAATATAATAGATAAATTAAATGAATAACTTATCACAAGTAAAATCTTATCAATCATGCATTGGTAAATGTTTAAATCCCAGTGGCACAGAATTTGTGATTGGGATGGCGGCGAACTGGCAGCGCTCGCCGTCATTCCACCTGTGAAACTGACTGCATCTTGTTGGCACATGATGCAGAAGTCTGTTAATGACAGCTCTGAAACTGGCTGGGCTGTGCTCCACTCCCCCGCCGCAACCCACAGAGCTGGCAATCAGTGAAATCTCGTAAATCATTGAAACAGACGAAAACTTTGGCACTTCCGCAGTAAGTACGTTGTTGAATTCCCCACTAAGAGTTAGACCCAAAAAGGATTAGGTGCAACTGGGGTTTTAACAGTGTATTGACTGCTAAACAAATGTTAAGGGCCTGGAAAAATAATTTTAATTTTGTGCAGTGTGAAATTTGTCCATTTTAATAAAAATTAAAATTTTTAAGAAACTTTTCAAAAAAATGTTTAAAGTTAGTCCAACTTTTTTAGGTTTGCCTTTTCCCCAATGAGAGCCCCAATTTTTCTTTTGCTCACGTTAAACTTTTTTTAAAGTTAGCATTTTAAAGGCTTACTCACTTCCTTGTTCACTGTCTGAGAATTCTGTCTTTTGATTGGCTGCTTAGACAGCCTGTTGACGTCACAGCAGTTCGAACAAGGGGACCCCCCATTAATATGATAGCAAAATACTGCGGATGCTGTAAGTCCGAAATAACAACAGAAAACGCTGGAAAAACTCAGCAGGCCAGGCAGCATCCGTGGAGAGAGAGAAACAGAGTTAACGTTTCAGGTCGAAGACCTTTCGTCAGAACTGCAAAAAAGCAGGAAATGGAATAGATTTAAAGCAAGTATAAAGCTGGGAAAAGAGGGAGGGGATGAAAGAACAAAAGGGAAGGTCAGTGGTGGGATAGAAAGCAGGAGAAATTGAGAGATAATCAAGGCAAGAGGAGGTGTTAATGTGACAGGTTGAGGCTAGATGAAGTGTGAAATGCACTGGCAGAATGAAGGACAGCTGCCAGCTTCTGGGAGGGAAAAAAGGCCAAACAAAAGGGCGGATGAAAAAAATAAAAAAGTGATAGGGGTCGAGGTTATGATCTGAAATTCTTGAACTCGATGTTGAGTCCAGAGGGCTGTAGCGTGTCTAAACGAAAGATGAGGTGCTGTTCCACGGAAGCTCAGCGTAAGCTCGAGGAACAATGCAAGAGGCTGCGGACGGTGAGGTCAGAGTGGGAGTGAGCGGAGAATTAAAGTGACAGGCCACTGGGATCTTGGGGTCCCCCTTACGGACTGAACAGAGGTGTTCCGCAAAGCGGTCACCCAATCTGCGTTTCCTGCAATTTAGTATACTGTATTCGCTGCTCACGATGTGGTCTCCTCTACATTGGGGAGACCAAACGCAGATTCCACTCTGACCTCACCGTCCTCGGCCTCTTGCATTGTTCCACGGAAGCTCAGTGTAAGCTCGAGGAACAGCACCTCATCTTTCGTTTAGGCACGCTACAGCCCTCTGGACTCAACATCGAGTTCAAGAATTTCAGATCATAACCTCGACCCCTATCACATTTATATTTTTTTTATTTTATTTTTTCATCCGCCTTTTTGTTTGGCCTTTTTTCCCCCCTCCCAGAAGCTGGCAGCTGTCCTTCAGTCTGCCAGCGCATCTCACACTTCATCTAGCCTCAACCGGTCACATTAACACCTCCTCTTGCCTTGATTATCTCTTAATCTCTCCTGCTTTCTATCGGACCACTGACCTTCCCTTTTGTTCTTTCATCCCCTCCCCCTTTTCCCAGCTTTATACTTGCTTTAAATCTATTTCATTTCCTGCTTTTTTCCAGTTCTGACAAAAGGTCTTCGACCTGAAACGTTAACTCTGTTTCTCTCTCCACGGATGCTGCCTGGCCTGCTGAGTTTTTCCAGCGTTTTCTGTTGTTATTTCGGACCCCCCATTAAGTTCAGTTGAATTGAAGGTCAAAAAACTGAAGTTCTCCACACTGATTGCAAGATCCTTGTGCGGATTCCAGGCCATTAGCTAACAGCTGAAGAAAATGTATATTCAGCCAAAAGATGTAAATTTACATGTCAGCAAGATTTTTAGCATTACACACTTTAATCCCTACATTTCAGGTGCAGCCACTTATTCGCTGGGCAAATGAGCAACCGAGACAATCAATGGTGAGGAAACAGCAATGTCAAAAGGACCAAAGTGCGCCTCAATTTTCCTCCTCCTATATACACCATCACAAATACGTTAGCCGATTTCAGGGAAAAAAAACGAAGTGTAGAGTGCGGTTATAATATCAATGCAGAACAGTAAAACTCAGGTCATGTTCCAATCTAGCTCCCAAGCAACCTGCAGGAGAAGCGTGTTGTGCACGGCAGTTCAGTCTGATTGTTCAGAGAAATTAGAAGTCGCACAACACCAGGTTATAATCCAACAGTTTTATTTGAAATCACAAGCTTTCGGAGCTTACGTGGCCCCTTCCTCAGGTGAAATTAGCCAACAGGTAGGAAAGCTTAAAATGTACCTGCAGTTGAAAACAATTGTTCACCACAATAGATGATCGTGAGGAGTTATTAGAAGGAAGATACAAATTTGCACTTAATGGTATTGTGTGCCTGGGCGTCAGAATAACTAATTGCCAAGGACGAAATTGGTATAAAATTACGAAAACTAATCATTTAAAATAGCAAGCAATTTCACAGCATAAAAATGGGGGAAGATGTGACAATTCTGCCTGTATCGAAATGAAAAACCATTCCCATAACTGACAGCGAAAGATTTCCCGCGCAATTGGTCAGCGAGTTCGAACACCGCCACTAAATACAGATTCTCACCCCGGAATGAACGCACTCGATCAATTTGTAATTATTAAAAATTATATGGAGGAAATAAACTTGTTTAAAACCTTCCACTTCAGGTTCACATCATAAAACAAAATGAGGGGAACCTTCATCCCGCCAAAACACATGGCGCCAATTCCGCTTCTTAATCCTATTTAAAAATACCAAACCCCAAAGAGTTTACAACCTTATTTGCATTTTCTGTTCAGACCAAGCAATACTCATTCGAGAACCAGTCCAGACATTATGTTTTAAAGCTATACAACCATCATATTTGCATTTTCTGTTCAGACCCAGCAATACCGAAGTCCAGTGCAGAAAGTGATTTTTTTTAAAAAGCAGTAACTGCAATAAATATTTCACTCACCAATATTTCCTTCAATTGAAATCTTCCTCGCTTTCATTTCAAAGCTGTCGTCGAAATCGGGACTGCCGCACATTCTTTTTGGAGGAGTCGCCATGGTCTTTGTGGGTGATTCTGCAGCCTCTTGTTCTCGGCACTGGAAATGTTTAAAAGTGGCGGGCTCGGCTTTAGATCGGGCTCGCATTTGTACTGCCACAAGGCGGTGCTTCTCATGGCCGCGCCCCCTGAAGGCGTAACTCTGTCCAAGTGCGGAAGCACCGTTTCACGGACATTTATTCATTGCAGTCAATCTACTCTTTTAAAAGAAAAAAAGACTTGCATTTATATAGGGCCTTTCACGACCACAGGACGTCTCAAAGTGCTTTACAGCCAATGAAGCACTTTTGAAGTGTAGTCACTGTTGTAATGTAGGAAACACAGCAGCCAATATGTGCACAGCAAGCTCCCACAAAGGGCAATGACCAGGTAAGCTGTTCAGTGATGTTGATTGAGGGATTAAGATTGGCCAGGACACCAGGGCTAACTCCCCTGCTTTTCTTCGAAATAGTGCCATGGGATCTTTTACATCCACCTGAGAGTGCAGACGGGACCTCGGGTTAACGTCGCATCTGAAAGATGGCACCTCCGACAATGCAGCACTCCCTCGGTACTGCACTGGTGTGTCAGCCTAGATTTTTGTGCTCGAGTCTCTGGAGTGGGACTTGCACCCACAACCTTCTGACTGTCAGGCAGGAGTGCTACCAACTGAGCCACGGCTGACACTAAATTGAACAATTAAGACAACACTGGGTTGTCCTGTGTCATCAACCCAGATAAAATAATCTAACAAAAGTGCCCCCTTTTAAAGGGGCACAACTAATAGTAAATTAAATCATGCCAAAGAAAGGAAACTATCAAATTAAGTAAGAATATTATTTTCTGGCAGTGAAATTGAAATGGTGGCTGCCTCGTTTCCACCCACTTCCGGTGTGGAACGCGGCAGCCACCATTTTTGCCAGGTCGGCAGCACTGCCGTTTCCTGCACTTGCTCCAGATATGGAAATGAGCCAGATCGTGACGTCAATCAGCGTGCAACGCTGAATTGGCACACAATCTGATATTTTGGACACCGCCGCTCCTGTTAACGCCCTCTGCAAAGCACGCAGGGCAGAACGTGCATGCAGCAGTTCAACGGACCCCCTACCTGCGCTTCTTAAAGGGACACAAGCAACTTTCAGGTAAGTTTAGATTTTTGCTTTTGTAATGGTTTCTTTACATTTTATTGGAGTAGTGGCTTGGTGTAATTCATTTAAAAAGTTATGGAAATGTGAAGGGAGTCCTGCTGGATGTTTGCAAGGCTTTGGTTCTTAAGGGAAGGCCTCTGAGAACACCACTTCATGGAGATGGAGCAGAGGCAGCAAAGGGGATAAGCTGCTCGCAGAGGGGGGAGGAGGAGGAAGGAGAAGAGGAGGAAGCGGAAGGAATGAAGCAACCCAGACAGCCCCTTTCTGGCCGGGATATCCAGGATGGAATCATCCGCTGGCAGTACCAGTGACCACAACCCCAGTTCCCCTTTCAACATTTGTCCCACACTTTACCTTCCCTTTGTTACTGATCATCACAGCGTCCTCTTGGCCACAATGCTGAAATAAAAGCCACCACAAAGCAAACTTTCCAATTCAACTTTATCCATCTACACTTCCAATATTACATCAAAAAATCAACTAATCACCCTTGTGCATTCCCTTATTGACTGTCTTGCGTGTGCCTTTGCCTATCCTAGTGCTCTTATGCAGTACAATCCCAGTGGCTGCAGCCTGGCTGGTAGAAGGCTGCTGACTTTCAGTGGAGGACGTTGCAGATGGCCTTGCAGGCCAACCTCGAGGAGCTGGTAGCTAGTAGTGTGAAATCGAGTGATGGTGTTTCCTCTTCTTCTTCACTCTCCTCTCCCTCTTCTTGTTGACCCACTGGTTGGGACGGCCATTCAGGCCAACAGATCCATGCCGGTGTTTATGCTTCACACGAGCCTCCTCACACCCCTCTTCATCTCACCCCATCAACATATCCTTCTATTCCTTTCTCCCTCATGTGCTTATTAGCTTCCCCTTGATTGCATCGGTGCTATTCGCCTCAACTACTCCCTGTGGTAGCAGGTTCCACATTCTAACCACTCTCTGGGTAAAGAAGTTTCTCCTGAATTCACTTTTGGATTTATTAGTGTCCTCAAGTTAGATTTTATTCTTCCCTTTTCCCTCATTTCCTGAAAGCACTTCTTGTGGTTCATATCTTGGGTGTATACCGACAACAACAACTTCCATCTATATAGCACCTTTAACATAGTAAAATGTCCCAAGGCGCTTTGCAGGAGCATTATCAAATAAAATTTGACACTGAGCCACATAAAGAGATATTAGGACAGGTGATCAAAAGTTTAGTCGAAGAGGTAAGTTTTAAGGAGCGACTTAAAGGAGGAGAGAGATAGAGACAGACAAGGCAGCAATATCAATGAGATCAGACAAATGTCTGGGGTGCAGATTAAATAGCTAATGCGGCAGAAGGCTCAACGGATTGCCAGATCACTATTACTGGATTCCCTGCCAACATAAGCCTTGCACAGTACCTCATTAATGCAAGGCTAACATCTGAAGTCTCTGGAATTCTTCTGACCCTCCATCCGCCATGACAGTCCTGCGGGTGTTGACCTACTAAACCATTCCATCACCTCTATTTGACACCCCTGCTTCCAGCAAATCATCCTTGCTCTTTTAAATCTTGAGCGTACCACAACTGGTGCCAGATCTTACTCAATTGTATCAAGCCTCACTCTCTTCTGTCAAAACCGTTGACTCTTCCAAAATCATCTTGGAGGGTAAGAATAACCCTAGGATCCTCTTCTCCACAACTAACCACTTCCTCAAACACCAATTGTGAGTAGCTCATGGAATTCTTTCAGCTCGAAAATGGAGACCATGCACACAGCTGTCTTTGCTGCTTCCTCCTGCCCCCTCCATCGTAGGCCTCACCTCAGTCTCCCAACCATTCCAGCCCCAATTCCTCACCACATAGCAGTTGCTCTTCCACCATCTCCTTGCCTCCTCCAAACTCATCACTTCTGTGAGACCCACCTCTTGCTCCCTTGAATCCCTCTCTTCTCACCCAATTCCTGATCACTCAACCATCACATCCAGCCCTCATGCTAGCTGGCATTGTTAAGAGTTCCCTTTCCACAGGCACTGTACTTCTCCCCTCAAAACTGTCATCACCCACACTCAAAAGACCCATCGTCGAGCCATCCATCCTCCTTCACTCTCATCTCTTGCTAACCTCCCTTTTCCCGACAAAGAGCGCCGAGAGCAGAAGCAGCGGCACAAAGAGAGCGCGAGAGCGGGAGCAGCGGTATAAAGAGCGCCGAGAGCGGGAGTAGCAGCACAAAGATAGCCGAGAGCAGGAGCAACGGCACAAAGAGCACCGAGAGCGGGAGCAGTGGTATAAAGAGCGCTGAGAGCGGGAGCAGCGACACAAAGAGCACCGAGAGCGGGAGCAGCGGTACAAAGAGCGCCGAGAGCGGGAGCAGTGGTATAAAGAGCGCTGAGAGCGGGAGCAGTGGTATAAAGAGCGCTGAGAGCGGGAGCAGCGACACAAAGAGCACCGAGAGCGGGAGCAGCGGTATAAAGAGCGCCGAGAGCGGGAGCAACGGCACAAAGAGCGCCGAGAGCGGGAGCGCGACACAAAGAGCGCCGAGAGAGGGGAGCAGTGGTTACTAAAGGAGCGCCGAGAGCGGGAGCAGTGGTATAAAGAGCGCCGAGAGCGGGAGCAGTGGTTTAAAGAGTGCGAGAGCGGGAGCAGCGGCACAAAGAGCGCCGAGAGCGGGAGCAGTGGTATAAAGAGCGCCGAGAGCGGGAGCAGTGGTTATAAAGAGCGCCGAGAGCGGGAGCAGTGGTATAAAGAGCGCCGAGAGCGGGAGGCAGTGGTTACAAAGAGCACCGAGAGCGGGAGCAGCGGTATAAAGAGCGCCGAGAGCGGGAGCAACGGCACAAAGAGCGCCGAGAGCGGGAGCAGCGACACAAAGAGCGCCGAGAGCGGGAGCAGTGGTATAAAGAGCGCCGAGAGCGGGAGCAGTGGTATAAAGAGCGCCGAGAGCGGGAGCAGTGGTATAAAGAGCGCCGAGAGCGGGAGCAGCGGCACAAAGAGCGCCGAGAGCGGGAGCAGTGGTATAAAGAGCACCGAGAGCGGGAGCAGCAGCACAAAGAGCGGCGAGAGCGGGAGCAGCAGCACAAAGAGCGGCGAGAGCGGGAGCAGCAGCACAAAGAGCGGCGAGAGCGGGAGCAGTGGTATAAAGAGCGCCGAGAGCGGGAGCAGCGACACAAAGAGCACCGAGAGCGGGAGCAGCGACACAAAGAGCGCCGAGAGCGGGAGCAGCGACACAAAGAGCGCCGAGAGCGGGAGCAGCGACACAAAGAGCGCCGAGAGCGGGAGCAGTGGTATAAAGAGCGCCGAGAGCGGGAGCAGCGACACAAAGAGCACCGAGAGCGGGCGCAGCGACACAAAGAGCGCCGAGAGCGGGAGCAGTGGTATAAAGAGCGCCGAGAGCGGGAGCAGCGACACAAAGAGCGCCGAGAGCGGGAGCAGCGACACAAACAGCGCCGAGAGCGGGAGCAGCGTCACAAAGAGCGCCGAGAGCGGGAGCAGTGGCACAAAGAGCGCGAGAGCGGGAGCAGCACCGGAACGAGCAGACCTGGTGGGAGCACAGCGAGAGCGAGTAGTTAAAAGGAGCAGGCCCGAGCGGCAGCAACTCAACAGAGGCAGTTTTTGAAAAAAGTGACTTCAGGGTAAAAAAAGTGACGTCAGCACAAGGGAAGGAGCTGATTGGTGAGTAGCTGGTGAGTGTATTTTGTTTTAAGTTTACAAGTTTATTTGTGCTAAGTTAGTTAATAGCCTATTAAATAGAGGGAAAGAGCTGATTGGTGAGTAGCTGGGGAGTGTTTTTTGTTAAGTTTTAAGTTTATTTCTGCTGGGTTAGTTCTTAGTCTATTAACTAGAGGCATGGCAGGGCAGCTCAGTCCCGTGGTGTGCATATCCTGTGCCATGTGGGAAGTCCTGGACGCTTCGCATAGCCTGGATGACCACATGCACGGGAAGTGTCGCCAGCTACAGCAACTCAAGGTCCGGGTTTCGGAGCTTGAGCGGCGGCTGGAGTCACTGCGGTGCATCCGCAAGGCTCAGAGTCACGTGAATAGCACATTTCTAGAGGTGGTCACCCCGCAGCTTAAGAGTATGCAGGCAGAGGGGGAATGGGTGACCGCCAGACAGAAGAGGAGGATCAGGCAGGTAGTGCAGGAGTCCCCGGAGTGCATTGCACTCTCCAACCAGTATTCTGTCCTGAGTACTGGTGAGGGAGATGGTTCCTCTGTGGAGTGCAGCCAGAGTCAAGTCCATGGCACCACGGGTGACTCAGCTGCACAGGGCGGGAGGAAAAAGAGTGGAAGAGCAATAGTGGTAGGGGATTCAATAGAGCAATAGAGCAGGCAGGCGTTTCTGCGGCCATAGACGTGACTCCAGGATGGTATGTTGCCTCCCTGGTGCCAGGGTCAAGGATGTAATTGAGCGGCTGCAAGACACTCTGAGGGGGGAGGGTGAACAGCCAGAGGCGGCGGACCTGGGCGCAGCGGCAGCGGCGAGGCGGAGCTCTTAAAAGGCGGCAGCAGACCAGGTAGGCCCATAGAGGTGGCGGACCTGGGTGTAGCGGCAGCGGCGAGGCGGAGCTCTTAAAAGGCGGCAGCAGACCAGGTAGGCATACCAATTTGACCTCCGAGAGCGGGAGAGAAAGAAGTAAAAATTAATCGAAGTGTGACGTCACCAGAAATCAAGTAAGTGATTGGTTGGTGAGTATTTCACTCTTTCTCCTTTTTTTTTTTACAAAACTTCAATTCCGTAGCTTATAGTTGCTAGGGTCTCTGTGGTGTAGCGGAGACTGCTGGCATAAAAGGGCCCTTGAGTGTATTGTTTTAATTTAAATTAATTAAAGGGTAAATAATATTGATACATTTAATTAATTACATAGAATGGGAGAGCAGGTGATGTGTTACTGCTGCAATATGTGGGAGCAGGTGGACACCATTGATGTTCACGGTGATCACATTTGCAGTAAGTGTTGGCTGCTCGAGGAACTCCGGCTCCGTGTTGATGAGCTGGAGTCCGAGCTTCAAACACTGCGACACATCAGGGAGAGGGAGAGTTACCTGGACTCTGTGTTCCAGGAGGTAGTCACACCAATTAGATTAACTAATTCAGATGTAGCCCGTGGTCAGGGACAGGAGGGTGTGACTATGAGTGAGGCAGGTACAGGGATCCAGGAGGTAGTGTTGGAGGAGTCGCAGCCCTTGCTCTTGTCCAACAGGTTCGAGGCTCTTACTCCCTGTGAGGACGGGAGCAGGGACTGCAGGGAGGATGAGCAACCTGGCCACAGCACCGTGGTACGGGGAACCATTCAAGTGGGGGGAGTAAAAAGAAATGTTGTAGTGGTAGGGGATAGTATCATTAGGAGGATAGATAGGGTTCTTTGCAGCCGAGAGCGAGAGTTCCGAAGGCTGTGCTGCCTGCCAGGGTTAAGGACAGCTCCTCTGGGCTGGAGAGAAACTTGGAGTGGGAGGGGGAGGATCCAGTTGTCGTGGTCCATGTTGGTACCAATGACATAGATAGGACAAGGAATGAGGTTCTGCTGAGGGAGTATGAGCAGCTAGGGGCCAAATTAAAAAACAGAACCTCTAGGGTAGTAATCTCTGGATTACTACCTGAGCCACGAGCAAATTTGGCTAGGGTAAATAAAATCAGAGAGTTAAATGTGTGGCTCAAAGACTGGTGTGGGAGAAATGGGTTTTGCTTCCTGGGACACTGGCACCAGTACTGGGACGGGAGAGAGCTGTTCCGTTGGGACGGACTTCACTTGGCCAGTGCTGGGACTAGAGTCCTGGCGAATCGAATAACTAGGGCTGTAGAGAGGGCTTTAAACTAATTAGTGGGGGGGAGGTTTCAAGAGAGCAAAAAATAAAAATGTCAGCGGAGAAGGCAATAGAGCAAAGTAGCAGTGGGGTAATTAAAAACCAGAGCGTGTCAGGAAGGGACAGAATATATAAAGATAAAGGTAAAGTAGTAAAGGGGGTAAAAGCAGGAATAAATTGTCACAAAACATATTTAAAAGTTCTTTATCTGAATGCACGCAGCATTCGTAACAAAATAGACGAGTTGACGGTACAAATAACTACACATGGGTATGATCTGGTGGCCATTACAGAAACATGGCTGCAAGGTGACCATGACTGGGAACTAAACATCCAGGGGTATTTGACTATTAGGAAGGACAGACAGGAAGGAAAGGGAGGTGGGGTGGCTTTGTTAATAAAGGATGGAATCACTGCAATAGTGAGAAATGATATTGGGTCAAAGGATCAGGATAGTGAAACAGTTTGGGTGGAGATAAGGAATAATAAGGGGAAAAAGTCACTAGTGGGCGTAGTCTATAGGCCTCCTAACAGTTGCAACTCAATTGGTCGGAGTATTAATCAGGAAATAGTTGGGGCTTGTAATAAGGGAACAGCTATAATCATGGGAGATTTTAACTTTCATATTGACTGGACAAATCAAAGTGGGCAGGGCAGCCTTGAGGAAGAGTTCATAGAGTGCATTAGGGACGGGTTCCTTGAGCAGTATGTTACTGAACCAACCAGGGGGCAGGCAATCTTAGATCTGGTCCTGTGTACTCTTTTATGTGGGCACTTAAACCAAATAGCTGTAAATCAATAAAACTTTAAAGGAAACTTAACAAATTAAATTAAAATTTGGTAGCCCGGGGTGACGATGCACTCCAGTCCCCGCAGCGCCCACCGGTCGCGGAAAAACTCGAGCGTGCCGGCGGACACCGCGTGCTCCATCTCCAGGGCCACCCAGGCGCGAACATGTCTGGTCCTGTGTAATGAGACAGGATTAATAAAAAATGTCCTAGTAAAGGATCCCCTTGGAATGAGTGACCATAACATGGTTGAATTCCAAATTCAGTTGGAGGGTGAGAGAGTTGGATCTCAAACCAGCGTACTAAGCCTAAATAAAGGAGACCATGAAGGTATGAGAGCAGAGGTGACTAAAGTGGACTGGGAAAATAAATTAGGGTGTAAGACAGGTACAGGAGCAGTGGTGTACATTCAAGGAGGTATTTCACAACTTTCAAGAAAAATATATTCCACTGAGGAAAAAGGGGCGTAAAAGAAAAGACAGCCATCCGTGGCTAAGTAAAGTAATAAAGGATAGTATCCGACTAAAAATAAGCGCTTATAAAGTAGCCAAATCTAGTGGGAGGATAGAAGATTGGGAAGCATTTAAAAACCAGCAAAGAATAACTAAAAGATTAATTAAGAAAGGGAAGATAGATTATGAAAGTAAACTAGCAAAAAATATAAAAAGAAAAAGCAAGAGTTTCTACAGTTATATAAAAAGAAAAAGGGTGGCTAAAGTGAATGTTGGTCCCTTAGAGACGAGACCGGGAAATTAGTAGTGGGGAACATGGAGATGGCAAATACGCTGAACAAATATTTTGTATCAGTCTTTACAGTAGAGGACACTAAAAATATCCCAACACTGGACAAACAAGGGTCTATAGGGGGGGAGGAGCTAAACACGATTAAAATCACTAAGGAGATGGTACTCGGTAAGATAATGGGACTTAAGGCGGATAAATCCCCTGGACCTGATGGCTTACATCCTAGGGTCTTGAGAGAAGTTGCGGTAGGGATTGCGGATGCATTGGTGGTAATTTTCCAAAACTCCCTGGATTCAGGAAAGGTCCCAGCAGATTGGAAAACTGCTAATGTAACACCCTTATTTAAAAAGGGAGGTAGACAAAAGGCTGGAAACTATAGACCAGTTAGCCTAACATCTGTGGTTGGTAAAATGTTGGAGTCCATTATTAAGGAAGCAGTAACAGGACATTTGGATAAGCATAACTTAATCGGACAGAGTCAGCATGGTTTTATGAAGGGGAAATCATGCTTGACAAATTTGCTCGAATTCTTTGAGGACGTAACAAACAAGGTTGATAAAGGGGAATCAGTGGATGTGGTGTATTTGGACTTCCAAAAGGCATTTGACAAGGTACCACACAAAAGATTACTGCACAAGATAAAAAATCACGGGATTGGGGGTAATATACTGGCATGGGTGGAAGATTGGCTATCTAACAGAAAACAGAGAGTTGGGATAAATGGTTCATTCTCGGGTTGGCAATCAGTAACTAGTGGTGTTCCGCAGGGGTCAGTGCTGGGACCCCAACTCTTTACAATCTATTAACGATTTGGAGGAGGGGACCAAGTGCAACGTATCCAAGTTTGCAGATGATACAAAGATGGGAGGGAAAGCAGTGAGTGAGGAGGACATAAAAAACCTGCAAAAGGACATAGACAGGCTAAGTGAGTGGGCAGAAATTTGGCAGATGGAATATAATGTTGGAAAGTGTGAGGTTATGCACTTTAGCAGAAAAAATCAAAGAGCAAGTTATTATCTAAATGGAAAGAAACTGCAAAGTGCTACAGTACAAAGGGATCTGGGGGTCCTGGTGCATGAAACACAGAAGGTTAGTATGCAGGTACAGCAGGTGATCAGGAAGACCAATGGAATCTTGGCTTTTATTGCAAGGGGGATGGAGTATAAAAGCAGGGAAGTCTTGCTTCAGCTATACAGGGTACTGGTGAGGCCACACCTGGAATACTGCGTACAGTTTTGGTTTCCATATTTAAGAAAAGATATACTTGCTCTAGAGGCAGTTCAGAGAAGGTTCACTCGGTTGATTCCGGAGATGAGGGGGTTGACTTATGAGGAAAGGTTGAGTAGGTTGGGCCTCTACTCATTGGAATACAGAAGAATGAGAGGCGATCTTATCAAAACATATAAGATTGTGAGAGGGCTTGATCGGGTGGATGCGGGGAGGATGTTTCCACTGATGGGTGAGACTAGAACTAGGGGGCATAATCTTAGAATAAGGGGCTGCCATTTCAAAACTGAGATGAGGAGAAACTTCTTCACTCAGACGGTAGTAAATCTATGGAATTTGCTACCTCAGAGAGCTGTGGAAGCTGTGACATTAAATAGATTTAAAACGGAGATAGACAGTTTCCTAGCTGATAAGGGAATTAAGGGTTATGGGGAGCGGGCAGGGAAGTGGACGTGAGTCTAGGTTTGGATCAGCCATGATCCTATTGAATGGCGGAGCAGGCCCGAAGGGTCGTATGGCCTACTCCTGCTCCTACTTCTTATGTTCTTATGTCGGTCGTTGTCCATATCGGTACCAACGATATAGGCAGAAAGAGGGATGAGGTCCTGCAGGCAGAGTTTAGGGAGCTAGGAGAGAGATTAAAAAGCAGTACCTCAAAGGTAGTAATCTCCAGATTATTCCCGGTGCCACGTGCTAGTGAGTACAGGAATAGGAGGATAGAACAGATGAATGCGTGGCTGGAGAGATGGTGCAGGAGGGAGGGCTTTAGATTCCTGAGGCATTGGGACTGTTTCTGGGGAAGGTGGGACCTGTACAAGCCGGACGGGTTACACCTCAACAGAGCCGGGATCAATATTCACACGGGGAGGTTTGTTAGTGCTGTTGGGGAGGGTTTAATCCAGCTTGGCAGGGGGATGGGCACCAGCATACAGGAGTAGAAAAGAGGAATAAGGTGCATAAAAGAGTGAGTGTGCTAGATAGTACTAGAGGCGGTAGTAGTACCATATTAGATAGGAGCAGATTAAGAAAGACTATGAAGAATTCAAAAATGGGTTTAGAATGCATGCACGTAAACGCACAAAGTGTGGTGAATAAGGTTGGTGAGTTACAATTATCCGTCTGGCAATATGACGTGGTGGCAATAACGGAAACGTGGCTTAAAAATGGTGGGGACTGGGCACTTAATATTCAAGGGTACAAGGTGATCAGAAAAGATAGGGAAGGAAAAAAGGGAGGTGGGGTGGCAGTGCTGATTAAGACATTGTAGTGTTGGAAAGGGAGGATGTTCTTGAGGAGACAAGGACAGAATGCATTTGGTTAGAGTTGAGGAGCAAAAAGGGTATGATCACGCTATTGGGGGTATTCTATAGGCCTCCAAATAGTGAGAGGGAGGTAGAGGAGCAAATCTGTAGGGAAATTGCAGAGATATGCAAGAGCTATAGAGTGGTGATATTGGGAGACTTTAATTACCCAAATATCGATTGGGATAATGCTAGGGTAAAGGGAAAGGAGGGGGAGGAATTTCTGAAATGTGTTCAGGAGAATTTCCTTGACCAATATGTTCTTGGCCCAACTAGGAAGGAGGCATTGCTGGATCTGGTGCTGGGAAATGAGGTGGGCTAGGTCGACCGAGTGTCTGTGGGAGAACACTTGGGTATGAGTGATCATCGTATCACAAGATTTAGATTAGCAATGGAGAGGAACAAGGAACAATCTAGAGTGGAACTTCTAAACTAGAATAGGGCTAACTTCAATGGGATGCGAAAGAATCTAGCCAGGGTAAAATGGAACCAAAGACTGACAGCAAAAACTGTAACGGAACAATGGGTGATCTTTAAGGAGATGTTCCAAGTACAGGCTAGGTGCATTCCAACAAGAGGGAAGGGTAAGGGAAGGAAAGCAAGAGCTCCTTAGACGATGAGGGAGATAGAGAAGATGATGAAACAGAAAAAGCGGGCGTATGATGCATGTCAGGTGAATGCTTCAAGGGAGAACCAGACCAAATACAATAAGTTGAGAGGGGATGTGAAGATGAAAATAAGGTTGGCAAAGAGAGAATATGAGAGTAGAATGGCAGTTAACATTAAAGAGAACCCAAAAATCTTCTACCAGCATGTAAACAGTAAGCGGGTAGTAAGAGGTGGAGTGGGGCCTATTAGAGACAAAGAAGGTTTTCTGCTTAGAGGCACAGGGCAAGGCTCGAATACTCAATGAGTACTTTGTATCGGTGTTTACTAAGGAGGCGGATGCTGACAAAATATCAGTAGAAGTGGAAAAGCAATGGAAGGGGTGAAAATTGATAGACAGGATGTACTAGAAAAGCTGGGTATGCTTAGAGTGGACAAGTCGCCTGGTCCAGATGGCTTGCATTCCAGGTTGCTCAGGGAATTGGGGGAGTAGATAGCGGAAGAACTTGCCATAATTTTCCAATCTTCCCTAGATGCGGGGGAGGTGCCTGAGGATTGGAAAGTGGCAAATGTGACACCATTGTTCAAGAAAGGGTGTACTCTTTTGATTGGTGCACACTAAAACAAATAAACTGTAACTAATATAACTTTAAATGAAAACTTAACAAATTAAATTAAAATTGTAATGGCCGGGGTGATGATGCACTCCAATCCAAGAAAGGGTGTAAGGACAATCCTAGTAACTACAGGCCGGTCAGTTTAACATCAATCAATGGTGGGCAAAGTTTTAGAAACAATAATCAAGGAAAAAATTAACAGGCACTTGGAGAGGTTTAAGCTAATTAAGGAGAGCCAACACTGATTTGTAAAAGGCAGATCGTGTTTGACTAATCTAATTGAATTTTTTGATGAAGTAACAGAGAGCATTGATGAAGCAACAGATAGCATTGATGAAGGGAATGCAATGGATGTTGTCTACATGGATTTTCGGAAGGTGTTTGACAAAGTACCACATAGAAGGCTGGTTAACAAAATTGAGGCTCATGGAATAGGTGGGTCAATGGCAGCTTGGATAAGGAATTGGCTTAAGGACAGAAAACAGTGAGTTGTGGTAAATGGCTGTTTTTCAGACTGGAGGATGGTAGACAGTGGTGTTCCCCAAGGGTCAGTGCTGGGGCCTATATATATATATATATATATATATATATATATATATATATATATGACCTGGATATTGGAATACAGAGTAGAATTTCTAAATTTGCCAATGATACCAAACTTAGGTGTGTGGCAAACAGTGAGGATGATACCAATCGACTGCAACAGGACATAGAAAGGCTAGCAGAATGGGCAGATGGAATTTAATACAGAGAAGTGTGACGTGATGCATTTTGGCAGAAGGAACAGGGAGAGGCAATACACACTTAATGGCACAGTTTTACAGAGTGTGCAGGGACAGAGGGACTTGGGAGTTAATGTGCATAGTTCTCTGAAGGTGGCAGGACATACTGAGAAAGTGGTTAACAAAGCCTATGGGATCTTGGGCTTCATAAGTAGAGGTATTGAGTACAAAAGTAGAGAAGTTATGCTGAATCTTTATAAAGCGCTGGGTAGGCCACAACTGGAGTATTGCGTCCAGTTCTGGTCATCACACTTTAGGAAGGATGTAAAGGCCCTTGAGAGGGTGTAGAGGAGATTTACCAGAATGCTTCCGGGGATGGGGGATCTTAGCTACAAGGACAGGTTGGAGAAGCTGGATTTGTTTTCATTCGAGCAAAGGAGGTTGAGGGGTGATTTGATGGAGGTGTACAAGATTATGATGGGTTTGGATAGGCTAGACGGGGAAAGGCTGTTCCTGCTAGTTGATGGTACAAGGACTAGGGGACACAGATTTAAGGTTTTGGGCAAGAGATACAGGGGGGGATGTGAGGAAAAACTTTTTTACACAGCGAGTGGTGATGACATGGAATTCGCTGCTGACGGAAGTGGTGGAAGCGAAGACACTCAATGTTTTCAAGGGGAGACTGGATAGGCTCTTGAGGGAAATAAACTTGCAGGCTTACGGGGATAGAGCGGGGGAATGGGACTGATTGGATTGCTCTACAGAGAGCCGGCACGGATTCGATGGGCCGAATGGCCTCCTTCTGTGCCGTTATGACTATGGGGGAAAAATTGGGTCGTGCCCCCTTTGGGGCGCTAACTTCGCTGGGGCACTAAAAGATTAGCGCACCCACACCCGAAGTTCACTGGTAGCACCCCAAGAGGGAGGCAGGGCGCTACTGGAAGCGCCCCGCCTCCCTCTTGGGGCGCTACGAGTGAATATCACAGAGCCACGTGCTGCGGCACATTGCGCCGCGGTATTGCAGGCCTTCCTCCTCTTATTAATGGGGAGGGGCCTAGCGCAGCGTGACCCGGGGCCCAGCTGGGCCACCAGGGATTGGAGTGCCGGCAAAAGAGCCCGGCACTCAAGATAAGTGCCGGGCTCACAGAGCGCAACCGGCACCCCGCGGGGGGGCTACACAGAAGGCCGGGGACAGCAACAGGGGCAGGTGCTGGCAGGCGGCCAGCAACAAAATGGCCACCCGGCACCTCCCCTCCAATTTGCGCCGTTGGTAAGTCAGGGGGCGCTACCGAAGATCGCAGCGCCACAGGGCGCTAACGGGAGACGCAAATCAACCAACTTTCCCCCCCCCCCCCCCAAGACTCTTTCAAAGATGTTGTCACTTCCCAGCTCCATTCCTATCTCCGCAGAAGTTCCCTGTTCAAATCACTCCTATCTAGTTTCTGCTCAGGCCAAAGTCATGAATAATAATTGGAAGCAAAGTGAAATTGGAGAGCACCTCTACCGTGCGGAGGCTGAACGCCAACTCTCTGACACCTCCTCCTACCTCCCCGTGGACCATGACCCCACTACCGAACAGGGGCAACACGGTGGCATAGTGGTTAGCACTGTTGCCTCACAGCGCCAGGGACCCGGGTGACAGTCTGTGTGGAGTTTGCACATTCTCCCCGTGTCTGCGTGGGTTTCCTCCGGGTGCTCCGGTTTCCTCCCACAGTCCAAAGATGTGCAGGTTAGGTTGATTTGGCTATGATAAATTGACCCTTAGTGTTAGGGGGGATTAAATACGTGGGGTTACGGGGATAGGGTGGGATATGTGTCGGTGCAGGCTCGATGGGCCGAAATGGCCTCTATCTGCACTGTGGGGATTCTGTGATTCTGTGATCAAGCAATCATTTCCAAGACTGTCACTGACCTCATCTCCTCAGGAGATCTTCCCTCCATGGCCGCCAACCTCATAGTCCTCCAACCCCACACAGCTCGCATCTACCTCTTGCCCAAGATCCACAAACATGACCCATCGTTTTACCTGTTCTTGCCCTATGGAACTGATTTCTTCCTATCTCAACTCTATTTTTTCTCCCCTTGTCCAGTCTCTTCCCACCTACATTCGCGACTCTCCCTCCGCCCTCCGCCACTTTAACAGTTTCCTGGCCCCAATCGTCTCCTCTTCACTATGGACGTCCAATCCCTCTCCACTTCCATCCCCCACTAGGACGGGGCTTCTTCCTTGAACAGAGGCCCAACCAGTCCCCATCCACCACCACCCTCTTCCGCCTGGCTGAACTTGTTTTCACATTGAACAACTTCTCCTTTGACTCCACTCACTTCCTCCAAATTAAAGGTGTTGCTATGAGAACCTGTATGGGCCCTAGCTACGCCTGCCTTTTCGTGGGATATGTGGAACATTCTTTGTTCCAGTCCTACTCAGGTCCCCTCCCTCACCTTTTTTTCCGGTACATTGATGACTGTATTGGTGCCATTTCTTGCTCTCGCCCTGAACTAGAAAATTTAATTCACTTTGCTTCCAATTTCCACCCTTCCTTCACATGGTCCATCTCCGACTCTTCCCTTCATCGACTTCTCTGTCTCCATTTCTGGGGTTAGGCTATCGACCAACATCCACTATAAGCCCACTGACTCCCACAGCTACCTGGACGACACTTCCTCCCACCCCACTTCCTGTAAGGACTCTATTCCATTCTTCCAGTTTCTCCACCTCTGCTGCATCTGCTCTGATGATGCCACCTTCCATACCAGTGCTTCCGACATGTCTTCCTCTTTCCTCAACCGAGGATTCCCCTCTACCGTGGTTGACATGGCCCTCGATCGTGTCCGTTCCATTTCCCGCACTTCTGCTCTCACCCCTTCCCCTCCCTCCCAGAACCATGATAGGGTTCCCCTAGTCCTCACCTTTCACCCCACCAGCATCCACATTCAACGGATCATCCTCCGCCATTTCCAGCGTGGTCCTACCACCAAACACATCTTCCCCTCCTCCCCTCCTTTCAGCATTCCGAAGGGACCACTCCCTCCACGACACCCTAGTCTACTCCTCTATCACCCCCAACACCCCTTCCCCTTCCCATGGCACCTTCCCGTACAAGCGCAAGAGATGCAACACCTGCCCTTTTACCTCCTCCCTTCCCACTGTCCAGGGCCCCAAACACTCCTTCCAGGTGAAACAGCGATTTACTTGTACTTCTTACAATTTAGTATGCTATATTCGTTGCTCACGATGCGGTCTACTCTACATCGGGGAGACCAAACGCAGATTGGGTGACCGCTTTGCGGAACACCTCCATTCAGTCCGTAAACGTGACCCCGAGCTTCCGGTCACCTGTCACCTTAATTCTCTGCTCCACTCCCACTCTGATCTCTCCGTCCTCAGCCTCTTACACTGTTCCACCGAAGCTCGAGGAACAGCACCTCATCTTTCGATTAGGCACTTTACAGCCTTCTGAACTCAACATCGAGTTCAACAATTTCAGACTATAACCTCGGCCCCTATATTTTTTTTTCTCACATGGCAGCTGTTGATGATTCGGCCATCGTCATTTACACCTCATCAAGAGTCATCTTTTGTTTCTTACCTTATCCCATTACCATCTCCTTTTGCTTTGCACCATCATCCCTTTTGTCTTTTAATCTCTCCTGCCTTCCAGCCTATCACAGACCTTCCCTTTGTTCTTTCCTCCCCACCTCCCTGTCCCTGCCCCACACTTGCTTAAAAATGTTACTTCTCCAACATTTTCCAGTTCTGACGAAGGGTCATCAACCCGAAACGTTAACTCTGTTTCTCTCTCCACGATGCTGCCTGACCTGCCGAGTGTTTCCAGCATTTTCTGTTATTTCAATTCCAACGCACTCCTGGCCGGCCTCCCACATTCTACCTGACGTAAACTTGAGGTCATCCAAAACTCGACTGCCCCTGTCCTAACTCGCACCAAGTCTTGATGAGTTGTACGGGTATTATTGTTTTTGAATAAAAATATTTGAGGCGGAAAAAAAAAACTCGCACCAAGTCCTGTTTACCCATCACCCCTGTGCTCGCTGACCTACATTGGCTTCCCGTTAAGCAACGCCTCTTTCAAAATTCTCATCCTTGTTTTCAAATCCCTCCATGGCCTCGCCCCTTCCTATCTCTGTAATCTCCTTCAGCCGCACAACCCCCCCGAGGTATCTGCGCTCCTTTAATTCTGCCCTCTTGAGCATCCTTGATTATAATCGCTCAACCATTGGTGGCCGTGCCTTCTGTTGCCTCGGCCCGAAGCTCTGGAATTCCCTGCCTAAACCTCTCCGTCTCTCTACCTCTCTTTCCTCTTTTAAGACGCTCCTTAAAACCTACCTCTTGACCAAGCTTTTGGTCACCTGCCCTAATTTCTCCTTATGTGGCTCAGTGTCATTTTTTGTCTTTTAATACTCCTGTGAAGCGCCTTGAGACGTTTTACTACGTTAAAGGTGCTATATATATACACACAAGTTGTTGTATGAATTTTATTTGGGTTTCGGCAGCTAAGTTGGAAACAATTATATTCCATGCATTGTTCTACTTTCTCTTATCTGCACTCCAAACCAGATATTATTGTAGCTCTTTTCAAATGTGTTCGTTAGAAGCTACAATTACTCATTTTGGGTCAAAATATGACCCATTTTAATGCTCCTCCACATATTTAATGCAGCTCCACATATTTAAATCGATTTGCAAATCATCACATAAATCTTACTCCTAATGTCTCCGTCATGTTAACAGCTGTGCCAAATAAAATGATGTTACCTCGAAATCGTTACGTTTGTGAAGAACACAAGGAATTCAGCATTAACCTTAACATTAAATCAAATTATTAAAAGACGTTACGTGTGTCCTGAATCTGATTACCTTTTTTTCCTCCACAAGAAACAATAACTTTTATAGCAAATCGTAGGCAGCCATCCAGCTTTTTTTTTAAAAACACTGATTTGTTACATTATCAATTTGTCTGAATAAACTCCAAAAAGCTTGTATTTTAAAACTATCTCATTGGTTTTGTTTTAAACAAACGGAGACAGTGGAGAAGGAAAGTGCCATTAACAATTACAAGAGCCATACTTCCCAAGCTGCACCGCGCCTTTCGGTGGCGTTCGCTCTGCGCAGGCGTGGTGCTGGCGGCGCGTGACGGGCTGTTTCCGGTTGGCGGAGGTTGTCTCCACGCTTTGAAAAGAAGAAAAGAAGCGGAAGGAGACGCGGTGCCAACCGACTTGCTGTGGCCGTTAGTTCTGCAGTTCGAAACCGGCCTTCATTTACTCGCCACTCCAGTTGCCGTAGTCTGAAGCACCTATTCCCGGTGAGTATGTGTCGGCGGTTTATTGAGGGTGTTTTCCCCCCCCAGCCTACCCCCCTCGCTGCTCTCTGAGAGAAGCGAATGCGCGGTTGTTGGCGCGTGCGCGCGGCCCCTGCTCGAGCCCTGCAGTGTAGGCCTCATTTTTTTCTCGTGTGGTTTTGTTTTCGTCTTTTAATCGACGAGTCTCCTGAATTCGGGCCTATTAGCGGCTCGTGATGCGGGCGGCATCATGGGGCGCGTCGCACTAAGAATTTTTGGCCGAACGCAGTCTATTGAAACTGTGATTAAAAACAGAAATACACAGCAGGTCAGGCAGCATCTGTGGAGAGAGGGAGAGAGAGAGACAAACACAGAGTTCACGTTTCAGGTCGATGAAAGTGTGGATGCCGCCCGGTGCCGAAATGGGCCTAATGCCTAATGTAACTCGACATCTCCAGATTTTCACAAGGTTCCAGATGTGTTCGTTTTTGAGCGGCTCATTTAAAAAGCGTGCGGTGTCTTAAAGGTGAGGCATTGCTGCATCGGTTTGTGCTCCAACGAGAAGGCATGCTTCCCACCGACCGCGCGGCCTACATTCAGTGACGAGGTGTGGTTGTTGTATCTAATGGTAGGATTTTCCTACTGCGAGAGTCGATGGAAAATATTGCTTCACATCTGACCAACAACCGAAGCAACAGTATAGTAAATTTAATTCTGAGAAAGCGGTGATTTTTGGTCTGAATAAAGTCCAGAAAATGGCGGATAAACAGAATAGGGGCTGATGTCTATTATTTGCCTTAAATGTGTTTAGAACGGGTAAATAAAAGTCTAAAAACTAATTTGAGGTTTAGTACCCGATTGAGCCAACAAAGACATGCATTATGCAGTTTAATTTCCAACATTTTTGGCTTTTATTTCACCTGTGTTCTTTCATATACTTAAGCTAAATGTCTGTTCGGGTGTCTGCAAATCAAGCTTTTAAATTGGCCCAAAAAGTTGTCTTAATTAATTGAAAACTACTGTTTTAAACTAACTTTTTTGAAAATGTAGTGTTACAGCTAGCTATTTGGAGATGTGATTACAAAATGACTATCCAGAGGTATGCATCTTATTTAAGCAGTGTTCAGTCATTAAACATTTACTTTAGAGATGATTTTCAAAACAAAGCATTATCCATTGGACCAGCTGTGACTTGTGCTAAACAGCACAAGTTTACTTTGTCTATTTGAGAGTCCAAAAAGGGTAAAATAGGGTTTCTACTGTAAAATGCATTGGGATACATATGGGGGGGGGGGAAGTTACAGCTATGTTGCAACTACAGGTATTTTCAGTGGGGTGTTATTGGACTATTTGAATTTATGACTCAAGTTTAATTTAGGCTCAAGACTGCAGGGTGCCATTCCACTAAGAAGTCTCTAAGCTTTATTTGATAGACATAAACAGATCATACATTATCAATTGGAGACACCAATAGTTTTGTTAGCCTGGGCCAATTCTATCTTGCATACCCGGGGGTATACTCACTGAGCTGCTTGGAGTTTTAGCCCCTAACAGTCTTGGGTGTACGTGACCACTGGCAAGTCTACCTGTTACATGATCGTACCAAAAAAGTTAAACAATTCCATATAAAGAGAAATCAATCAAACATATACCTTATTGATAACTAACATCTTTCTAAAATTCAGTTGATGAGATCATTGCGACATCGGTTTACTAGGGGAGAGGAAGAATGAGTGTCAGCTGTGGCTCAATGGGTAGCACTCCGGCCTCTTGAGTCAGAAGGTCGTGGGTTCAAGTCCCACTCGAGACTTGAGCACAAAATCTAAGCTGACGCTCCAGTGCGGTACTGAAGGAGTGCTGCATGGTCGGAGGTGTCGTCTTTCAGGTCAGACATTGGACCAAGGCCCTGGCTGCGTTGTCAGGTGGACGTAAAAGATCCCATGGCACTAAGAGCAGGCGACTTCTCCCCGGTGTCCTTGCTAGTATTTATCCCTCAACCAATATCACTACAAAAAACATTGTCTGATCATTATCACATTGCTGATTGTGGGAGCTTGCTGTGCGCAGTTAGCTGCTGCATTTCCTACATTACAACAGTGTCTACACTTCAAAAGTACTTCATTGGCTGTAAAGTGCTTTGGGGTATCCTGAGGTTGTGAAAGGTGCTATATAGAACATAAGAACATAAGAAATAGGAGCAGGAGTAGGCCAATCGGCCCCTCGAGCCTGCTCCGCCATTCAATAAGATCATGGCTGATCTGATCCTAACCGCCAATCTACTATCTATCACAGAACCATCTCCTGCATCTAACAGAATTGCACACACGAAATAGGAGCAGAATCAGGCTACACAGTCCCTGGGCCCGCTCCACTACCCACAGGGCCATGACCGATCCGAACCTAGACTCATGTCCAAATTCCTGCCCGCTCCCCGTAACCCTTAATGCCCTTTACTTCTAGGAAACTGTCTATTTCTGTTTTAAATTTAATTAATGTTGTAGCTTCTACAGCTTTTTGTGGCAGCATATTCCATGGACCTACCACCCTCTGAGTGAAGTAGTTCCTCCTCATCTCAGTTTTGAAAGAGCAGCCCCTTATTCTAAGACTATGTCCCCTAGTTCTCGTCTCACCCGTCATCGGGAACATCCTCCCCGCATCCACCCGATCCAACCCCTTCACAATCTTATATGTTTCAATAAGATCGCCTCTCATTCTTCTGAACTCCAATGAGTAGAGTCCCAATCTACCCAACCTCTCCTCATATGACCACCCCCTCATCCCCGGGATTAACCGAATGAACCTTTTTTGCACTGCCTCGAGAGCAAGGATGTCTTTCCTTAAGTAAGGACACCAAAACTGTATGCAGTATTCCAGGTGCGGTCTCACCAATACCTTGTACAACTGAAGCAATACCTCCCTATTTTTATATTCTATCCCCCTAGCAATGAAAGCCAACATTCCATTTGCCTTCTTAATCACTTGCTGCACCTGCATACTAACCTTTTGAGTTTCGTGCACCAGGACCCCCAGATCCCCAGAGCACTTCAGTACTCTCCAGTTTCTTGCCATTAAGATAATAAATTGCTCTAGGATTTTTCCTGCCAAAGTGCATCACCTCACACTTTCCAGTGTTGTATTCCATCTGCATCTATAAATGCAACTCTATTGGTAAAGCAGATACAGAACAGCTCAAACTATCGTGATTCCACGCGAATGAGCAGTTTTTGAAAGTGAAGGGTTCTGTGTCATGTTTTTACAATTTAAATGTAAAAATGTTAACTCTGTCTTCCTTCAGGATTTTTAAAAGGAAAAATACTATCACCTGAAAGAAGTCATGTCTAATTCAGAAAGTGATGGATTTGTTGTCCGTGTTCGTGGATTACCCTGGTCTTCTGCTCCTGAGGAAGTGTTGCGCTTTTTTTCTGGTATGTCAAATGAAAAAGATAATGGAAGTTGTCCAAAATAATTAGCTAAAGGACAGTGAAAACACCAAACTGTATCATTGTACATAAGCATGTCAAGGATCTGTTTGACATGCATGTGATTCTAAATTACTGCTGATTAATGAACATATTGTACATAAGCATTAAGAATGAATGTTTGATACTTCAGTCAGTGATCCGACAATGTATACTATTTTGTAAGATTAAATCTTATCACGAGTATATGTTGCTAATTGATAAAATACACCTCAACTGCTCTTTAGAATTTTAGATGCTCTTTGTTTTGCTTTTGTATATTCATCTACATTTTTGAAATTAGTTTCCAAAGAAGCTGGGATTAAGTGCCTCTTGTGACGTAACTTATGCCGCAGTCATAGTGCTCTACAGCGTGAAACCTGTTGCTGTAGTACAACTTAGTTAGCAGTATCCAATTTGCACTGCTCATGATTAAATTTTGAAGTTGGCTGCATCTGAAATATTTTATGAAAATAATTTCTAAAAATATCCAGAAAGAGGCCTGCCACGATACTGCATTTGAGTTGGTGTTGAATCCAGGTGTGAGCTAACATCCTTTTTATTCTCTCTCCTCCACCTCTCCCCAGGACCTGGGAATTACCATACTTGCAGTGCTGTAATATAGTTACCGCTTGGCAAATTTCACAGTTAATACTACCATTTCAGCCAAGTGTAAGCATTACACCTGTCGAGTTTCACTAGGTTCAGTACTGAAGAGTGAAGCTCCCATTAAACTAAAATTCCACAATCTCTCAGAATAGCATTAACTTTGTGATCATTATACCAGTTCAGTTTGAGTTAATATTGCTTTAGTTGGATCAGATCTAATGTTGTAGTGGCTGAGCAAGAATCTTGCCACTGATATTGCAAATAAATGTTTATAGTTGCCAATGACTTTTTCGAACCTTTTATCTTGTGTTCCCTCTTCCCATAACATTTAAAAAAAAAAATCAGTGATGCTGCCCTGCAGATTACAAAAATGCAGATGAATTCTTAAGTGTAGAAATTTGCACAACAAATGTAACTTTTTTTTCCCCCTGTTTATATCCCGGAGGCACTGACTCTTGCTCAGTTATTGTTGTATGGGTGGCTTATCAGTTCTGATACATTTCCTAAGTACTTCTTGTGCAAGTCTACACTGTGAATGCTGTCAAGTGTACAGGCCTTGATCCTGTCCTCATCAAGTAATTGCACCTGATCTTCTCCAAGCAGCCTGAGGGCATTTGCAGTTCCTGGCTTTGATATATCTCATCTGTGATTGAAAATTTAACCTGGACCTTTTGGGCTATATGGCTTAACAGCAGACTATGTGGTAAACCATTTGGACTATAGAAATTTACAGCACAGAAGGAGGCCATTCGACCCATTGTCTGTGCCAGCCGGGAAAAAAGCTATCCAGCCTAATCCCACTTTCCAGCTCTTGATCCGTAGCCTTGTAGGGTACGGCACTTCAGGTGCATATCCAAGTACTTTTTAAATGTGATGCGCACTTCTGCCTCTACCACCTTTTCAGGCAGTGTGTTCCAGAGCCCCACCACCCTCTAGGTGAGAAGTTCTCCACTCATCTTTCTACCAATTACTTTAAATCTATGCCCCCTGGTTATTGACCCCTCTGCTAGGGGAAATAGGTCCTAGTCTTGGAATAAGGGGTAGGCCATTTAAGACTAAGATGAGGAGGAATTTCTTCACTGAGGGTTGTGAATCTTTGGAATTCTCTGCCCCAGAGGGCTGTGAATGCTGAGTCTGAGTATATTCAAGGCTGAGATAGATAGATTTTTGGACTCTAGGGGAATCAAGGGATATGGAGATCGGGCGGGAAAGTGGAGTTGAAGTCAATGATCAGCCATGATCTTATTGAATGGCGGAGCAGGCTCGAGGGGCCGTATGGCCCCCTCCTGCACTTATGTTATGTTCCTATCCACTCTATCTAGGCCCCTCATAACTTTATGCACCTCCATGAAGTCTCCCCTCAGCCTCCTCTGTTCCAAAAACAACAACCCCAGCTTATCCAATCTTTCCTCATAGCTAAAATTCTCCGGTCCTGGCAACATCCTCGTAAATCTCCTCTGTATCCTCTTTAGTGCAATCACATCTTTCTTGTAATGTGACCAGAACTGCACGTAGTACTCTAGCTGTGGCCTAACTAGTGTTTTATACAGTTCAAGCATAACCTCCCTGCTCTTGTATTCTATGCCTTGGCTCATAAAGAAAAGTATCCTGTAAGCATTCTTAACCGTCTTATCTACCTGTTCTACCTTCATGGATCTGTGGGCATGCACTCCAAGGTTCCTCTGTTCCTCTACACTTCTCAGTATCCTACCATTTATTGTGTTACTTTGCCTTGTTAGCCCTCCCCAGAATGGATTACCTCACACTTGTCCGGATTGAATTCCATTTGCCACTTTTCTGCTCACCTGACCAGTCCATCGATATCTTCCTGCAGTCTATAGCTTTCTTCCTCACTATCAACCACACGGCCAATTTTTGTATCATCTGCAAACTTCTTAATCATGCCCTTACATAGAAACATAGAATCTAGGAGCAGGAGTAGGCCATTCGGCCCGTCGAGCCTGCTCCGCCATTCAATACGATCATGGCTGATCATCCAAATCTAGTACCCTGTCCCTGCTTTAATCCCCACACTACACATATCCCACCCTACCCCCGTAACCCCACGTATTTAATTGCCCCTAACATATCCCATCCTATCCCCATAACCCCACATATTTAATCCCCCCTAACACTAAGGGTCAATTTATCATAGCCAAATCAACCTAACCCACACATTTTTGGACTGTGGGAGGAAACCGGAGCACCCGGAGGAAACCCACGCAGACACAGGGAGAATGTGCAAACTCCACACAGACAGTCACCCGAGGTCAGATTCGAACCCGGGTTTCTGGCGCTGTGAGGCACCAGTGCTAACCACTATGCCACCGTGTTGCCCGTTACATTAAAGTCTAAATCATTGATATATTATCACAAAAAGCAAGGGACCTAGTAGTGAGCCCTGCAGAACCCCACTGGAAACAGCTTCCCAGTCTCAAACATCTGTCGACCATTATCCTTTGCTTCCTGCCACTGAGCCAATTTTGCATCCAATTTGCCGCTGTCCCTTGGATCCTGTGGGCTTTTACTTTTCTGACTAGTCTGCCATGTGGGCTCTAGTCAAAAACCTTGCTAAAATCCATGTAGACTACATCAAATGCACTACCCTCATCAATCCTCCTTGTTACCTCAATAAATTCAATCAAGTTAGATACCTTCCCTTAACAAATTCATGCTGACTGTCCTTAATTAATCTGTGCCTTTCTAAATGACGATTAATACTGTCCCTCAATTTTTTCCAACAATTTGCCCACCACTGAGGTTAGGCTGACTGGCTTGTAATTACTCAGTCTATCCCTTTTTTAAACAATAGTGGTCATGATGCGGAGATGCCGGCGTTGGACTGGGGTGGACAAAAACGAGAAGTCGCACAACACCAGGTTATAGTCCAACAGATTTATTTAAAATTACAAGCTTTCGGAGCTATCCTGCCCTTTCAGGTAGAGTTACTGTGCTCTACCTCTACTCTTGTACTCAATCCGGACAAGTGTGAGGTAATCCATTCTGGGGAGGGCTAACAAGGCAAAGTAACACAATAAATGGTAGGATACTGAGAAGTGTAGAGGAACAGAGGAACCTTGGAGTGCATGCCCACAGATCCATGAAGGTAGCAGAACAGGTAGATAAGACGGTTAAGAATGCTTACAGGATACTTTTCTTTATGAACCGAGGCATAGAATACAAGAGCAGGGAGCAGTAACTCTACCTGAAGAAGGGGCAGGATAGCTCCGACAGCTTGTAATTTTAAATAAATCTGTTGGACTATAACCTGGTGTTGTGCGACTTCTCTTTTTTTAAACAAGATCAACTGTAAGCTCCCAAGTGGCTTACCTTATAAACCACAGGGGAACTTTGATTTGTATTTAAAGGTTTTTAATTTTACAAAATCATGTAACTTGTGTATGAATTTTGCTATTGTATCTGGTTATTTTTGAGTTGGTTCTAACCTTTAGTAACTTCATGCCTTTTTTGCATTAAATCACCAGGCTCCATATACACTTTCTCGCTCCATGAATTTTGAATGCAAACTTCAATATTTTAGATTTCTGGTAAATGTGCTTGTGTAGCTGAACATGCAAGTGTATGGTCTCCAAGGTGTTTGCATGAGTCCATGCTTATCTCTAGTAGAATAAGGGGATTCTTGGCTGGGTTTTGCTGTTTTTTTGCTCTGTGGCTTGGATTCATTTCAATGGAATTTTTTGCATTCATAACAATTGGATTTATACCCATTTGACGTCTGTCAACTGCTTTTGCTAATTTTAGATTGCGATGCTTAGAGACCTACCGATCAAATAGTACAATAGTACTTGCCTGGATGGCATGAAGGTGCAGTTTGTGGTGGTTTTATTTACTCTGGCAATAGTTTACCATAGGAATGAGAGCAGGTCATTCAGCCCCTCAAGCCTGTTATGCTATTCAATTGGATCATGGCTGATCTGTACTTCAATTCCATTTACCCACAGTAGCTCCATTTCCCTTTACCCACAGTCGTTGCATTTCCCTTACCTAACACACATCTATTGATCTCTGTCTTGAAAGCTCCAATTTCCACAGCATTTTGAGGCAGAGAATTCCAGATCTAACATTTTAAACAATGCTACAAAACAAGTTTCAAATTTATCTCCTTGCTCTCTTGTCATTGAGAGGTGGCACATAGGCCATGAATCAGTGTGCCAGTATGGAGTTCCAGGCTATCTCAGCCAAACTCAAATCCTGGCTTTACTTGAGTTGCAGAATAGCAATCATGCTCTTTTCAAAACTCCAAGATGCTTAGGCCAGTTGTTTCCTCTTTCCGCTTAATATGATACCAAGTAGTTTAATTCACTGAGCCACCAAGGGACCCTTAAGTGTACATTGACACTACAAGTCTAATGCCCATGCAAAGCTTTGACGTTAAACTGTCGTCAAAATTTCGAGTTATGGTATGACTTAATTGCAGAGATAGTCGTGCTCTAGAAAGTTATGCCATAACTCCAGAATTAGGCTGCATTAACACTAGCTGTAGTGATTTCTAATATCTTTGGTCCATGTGCCTCAGTTTAATGCCGCACTTAGCAACATAAATGGGGTGTTAAGTGAACCTCTGTGTCTTTGTGTAGTGTGAAGAACTGTCTTTAATGAACTTTATGTTTTGGAAATTTCATGCACAAGGACACTAGTGTTCAGAAGATGTAAATCAAGGTTATGAGCAAAAATGTTAATTTATTATGGCACTTTAATGGTTGTGGTGCCTTCTAGTTGAAATGTTTTCATCTTCGGACAGATTTGCTGTCATGAGATGCCTAACTGCATAAATGAGTAATCAGATTTGGTCTGTATGACTTAGTGAGCCACACGGTATATTTGCTTTCAGAGCTGTTGCAGGAACTTGTGGATTATGTTCTAGAGTAACTTAAAAATCCTTAACTGGAACTTGATATTTTTTGTGGATAACAATAGAAATGGCACATTTGTGAACTTGGCTTCTCTACTTTTACACTTCAGACTGCAAAATCTTAAATGGGATCTCTGGAATTCATTTTACGTATACCAGAGAAGGTCGTCCGAGCGGGGAAGCATTCATTCAACTGGAATCTGAAGATGACGTCAAAGTTGCAATGAAAAAAGACAAAGAAAGTATGGGGCATAGATATGTAGAAGGTGAGTTCAACACTTTGAGGTGAGTTTGCTGTAATTTTTGCTTGTTATGTGCAACATAATACATTATCCGCTGCAGTAAACATAATGAGCTGTTGTGAGCTAAGCAAATAGATACAGCAACTATTTATTTTATTCAGGATTACTTTTTTCAGATTTAATTGTACATTTACTTTTCTAGTGATTTCTTAAACTGTCTTCATTAATTTAAGATTTTTTTTAATCTAGTATTTAAATCTAACAACATTGAAATGGACTGGGTTTTGAAGCACACTGGCCCCAACAGCCCTGATTCCTCAAATGATGGCTGTGTTCGTCTTAGGGGACTGCCGTTTGGCTGCAGCAAGGAAGAAATAGTACAGTTTTTTACAGGTATAAAAAGCAGATTTTTCTGTAAATACAGTTTAGTAAATTGGCCATTTTCAACAAAAGTATTTTGTTTTAGATCATTTTAAATATGATGTCCCATGTCTAGTAATCAACATTACTTTTAAGGCTGAATGAGCTAATGGTATTTATTTCCAGTTGATGTAATATTTTCTGTTTACATTTTTAATTTGATTTGAAAATTAATTTTACAACTTTGAACTTTAAATGAGATGCTATGCATTAACTATGTATGTAGTGAAGAAATTATAAATGCCCACTGTGACTCATCATGAGACAATGTTCCTGCACATGGGTGCAGATTTTTCACTTAGTTCTGAGTTCCAGAACTTGTGTTGCTTTAAGTAGATGCATTTCCTTCGAGGGTAGAACACTTATTCACTCTGCTGCTAATGAGCACCACGTGCTGGTTCAGAGCAGAATTAAGAGATTGCAATTAATGTTAATTTTAGTTTTATAAACTTAAATTAGTAGTTACATGGTTATAATCCCCAAAGCATTCATGTGATGGTTATAAGCAACTCCCCACTTATCACTTTGTCATTCTAGCACATAGCCTTATTTGCAAAATCTGTTCATGGAGAAACTGAGCATTCACCTCTACTCAATAAAAGCCATAGTGCTTAACTTTGTTCTAGGGCTAATCTAAATTTTCATCAGCAACTCTTCAAGAAATAGTCCTATTAAAATTAAGGCATTAATCCATGGACATTGTTATTGAAATGTTAGAGCGATACATGTCTGGATTTTAATTTTGATCTTTGCCATCTTGAGTGAGAAACTGCTTTGCATCAAAATATATTAAAACCAACTCCAGATGTACACTTAAATATACTTATGCTACACATAATTTAAAAATCTTGCTTCTGCACACAGTTCTTCAATCTACTTTCCCCATGATTAATTCCTATGTCCACATTCATAATGAAACATGTGTAATTGCACTCTCCTAATAGCAGCAATGTAGTATCTGGTTTGTCGCTCCAGCTCCTCCACTTATACTGCAGAGAAACTCGAATGCTCCAACCAAATCTACTCTTTCCAAATTGCAAGTTTTTGACACATAAAAAGATAACGTATTTTTAAAATGGGTACTGAATGCGTCTGCATGCACTGATCCGATTACCTCCCCCCCCCTCCCCCCAACTAAAACTCCACTTGCAGCACCCTGTAATATGATACAGAACCTATGATTGGTTACTTCACCCCTTTGCTTGATATTGGCCTAATTTTGTATTTGTAGATTGATTTTGAAATGGATTTAATAAATAGTAAACTGTTAATATTTGATTTTATCTTTATAGACTTGGCGGTACATTAATTGGTTGCTAACTTTACCTGGTTAGGGATGTAACAACGTCCAAAATGTGGGTAGCAAAAACGTGCAGCATGGCACACTAATGTGTGAGTGGTGTAAGATACAATTGAAGTCACACTTTGATCAAATACTGATCCCAGCTACTGGAGGCAAGAAGTGAAGGCTGACTGCTTCCCAGCAAATGGGTGAAGAAATTTTAGGGAAGCACTGTGACTTGGCTTCTGGAGGCTGCAAGCAGTGGGCTTTATGGGCCGTCTGCCCGGATGCAAGGTGTTGGGATAGTAGGGAAAACTTGCATAGCCTATTTTTAACTAAGTGACTTCATTTTTGGGGGTGGCTGAAGGATAAGTCAACATTGACAATTCAGTAACATTCCTACTTGGATCCACACACTCAATGCAACATGATCATTTCCCCCACTGGTTCCTTGGGTAATTGAACCATATTATGAAAATGAGCCGTACAGACCAAAAAAAGCTGTAGGTTCAATCCATAGTTTTTAGACCAACTGCTGGGGTGGCTGAAGTTGGCCTCCGTGCTTGTAGAAGTGGGTGTGGCTAAAGTTTCCACTCCTGTTGGCATTGCATGTGTGGACATCAGATGAGAACAGGTTTGTGCTTGGCTGTGATGGCCCCACAGTCCAACAGCACACTTGCAGATTCACACATGGAAAAATAGCCACTTGGGTGAGGTACCGGGAACATTTAATGCCCGTGGAACTGACACGAGTTGCTGAAATTAAGGCGTGGGTGGATTTTGGTTGGCATATTTTGGTCTTTTGTGTTAACCTAATGATTACAGATTTTTTGAATTAATTTCCAGGGGGAGGGAAAGCACTATTGACTGGTTAGTTGCATTGTGTATGTTGCTCTGAATGGATTTATGTTTTTTTGACAGTAAAATATGGGAAGTATAACTGCTATTTTAAGTAGTGCTATTTTAAGTAGTATTGAATCTTGCTCTGTTCTAAGGTGTTATGTGACGCATGTAGCTGTGCTTTAGCCCAGGGAGTTCCCTGTGGTTGGTTAGATACTTGTATATTTATACACGGTGAGATTGTCACAGAACACTTTAGTTCATTTTTATTTTTGTGAGCTATAGCTTATAGTAGTTTACATTTTATAAATGCAACGTCATAAGTAATCATTGGGCATGTGCACCCTTTAATACTATCCCCTACTGGGGTTATTTGTCCTTGGGTTGAAGGGTTGGAAATCGTGCCAAATGGGATAACATTGCCGATGGACTACCAGGGGAGGAGCACGGGGGAGGCCTTCGTGCAGTTTGCCACACAGGATATAGCTGAAAAGGCTCTAAAGAAACACAAGGAAAGAATAGGGCACAGGTGGGGATGGATGGATGAGTCACTTTTCTTATGGTATATGATTGATTGTTATCTAGTACAAGTGCTGTAGTAGTATGGCGAATGTTTCACCTGGATGTGTTTTTTGTTTGGGTTTTAAATAAGGTTTGTCACAATTTACAGCTTTTGATACCATAAGAAAATGTGATTAAGCACAATTATTTAAGCACATTATAACACAATTTTTGCTTTATTACATTTTGAGTATTTGTAGAATAAAATTGAATTACTGGTAACCTGAAAAGCTACTTGCCATTATGGTCAATGTTCTGAATATTTATACCACTAATGTTGGAAACCAATTTGGATTTTAAGTGTCTAGATAAAGTAGCTGATTCTTTAGATGTGATGTAATTGTAGATAAGGGTTGCCTGTTGTGGCCGAATGCATAACTAACTTAAATTAAAAGGCTGTTTTCTTGTCAACCCACTTATGGCAAATAGCTTTTCAACTTAGTTGAGCAATTCAAGTTAACTACTCTTCAAGGAAGCATATGTATCTTGGCTTCTGTGTCATAGGACAGTCGAGTACATAAGTATTCCTTGCACTATGTTGCAGTAATTTCCTTTCATGCCTGAGACCTTTTTTAGTTTAATCTAGGCTTGATGGTTGGGATTAAGGTCTCTATCTCTGGCTGTGAAAGAAGTTTTTGTTCCTGTTGCATAATTTCCTTAGCATTAACCACTGGTTTGAGGATAGTACACTTGCTATTTGCATACATTAATGCTAACTAAAAGAAATTTCAGTAATGCTAGTAGAAAAGGTGTATCAAAATGCCGAGTCCAGTTGGAGGTGTTGTGGTTGAGTTTCAGGCAGATTGCCAAAGTAATGTGTAAAGTTAGCATTACATTGCACCTGGCCTGTAACAGACCTAACACAGGAAGTGAATGTGAAGTTGTCATTATTGTTACATCTCATTGGAAAGCATCCTGTGCGTATAGAAACTTGATGTCTCCAAATTGACCTTAATTTGTTTAGCCTCCAGAATACAAATAGGATCATGGTAGGGACATCGGTTGTTTTGGTACTGATCTTTTGCTCTCTCTTTCCCATTTTGTACTGCATTGTTTTTCTATTCCTTGCAGCAGTCTTGATGGTAAAAGCTATTAATTTGAAATCGTGCAAATTTTCAGTTTTGAAAATATGGTCTTGGCCAAATGTGTATTCTTTTGTCTCAGCTGATGCCTCCTGCTTTCAAGGCTGACATTGTGGATCTTTTCTGATGACCAGAAGAGGAAAGGAGTTAGGTCTGGGGATATAGTGTCTGGGTCAATTAGGGTCTCAGTCTCTTACCAATTATAAGTAAGCCAGCAAAGAGCTGATTTTGACCTTTATTGAAGTCTTCAACTAATACTCAAAACAGTATTGTCACTAGGCTTATTTAATCATTTTTGTGTCAATACACTTTTTGGAAGTTGGGGGGGACAGGAAGAAAAAACACTTGAACCAGCATAGTTAATATTGCATTATGCTGTTGTATATTGCTAATTTGCCATCACTTCAAATTGCTTGTACTAGTATAATCAATATTTCACACTCTATGGCCAGAGTATGTTGAAGGCCCTCAGAATTCTTGCAGGATCAACTTCTGTTACAGCAAGTCTCTCTAACATGTTGGACTTTCATGTGGCCACAAAAGCAGTTTCTCTTTCTCCCCGCCCCGAAGTCCACACTACTGACTCTGTTTAAGACATGTTGCAGATATCCATCAAACAGTTGCGATTTAAATCAGAGCAGTCATTTGCTTCAGCTGTAATATTTCACGGCATGCGGAGAAACTGCAGTACTTTAATGTTGGGGATGGTCCAGAGGTTGTGCTGCTTTGGGGAGGGGAGGCGGCAGAAAAGGACATCACGAGATTAGCTATCAACTGCTGTTCTGGTTTGAGACTGACTTGAACTGAGGTGATGGGGAATGTCTGTTGGATAAATGAATACTTACTGTTGGCAAGTGGGTTCTACTGTCAGTTATGTGAGGAATTCAATATTTGTTAATGTGGGAAACTTTTTTCCTAGTTTGGAATCTTTAGTAACCACACCAATTAATAAATTAGGCAATAGAATGTGTATTCTTTTTCTCTGGCAAATCATTAACTGCCAAGATGTAACTCATTCTGTTCGTAGTATGACTTCCAATGTGGAAAGTTTCTTTTGCCAGTATTTCTAAGGTGAAAAACCTAGCATTTTCTTGACTTGACAGCTGGAAGATGACTGGTGTGTTGATGTCTTCCAAACTGTTCCTAATTAGTTCACCAATGCCCCACTGCCAGTTTCAATATGTTGTATCCTATTTGTATATGGAGTTTGAACAAACATGCACTAATGTTATGTCACCTACTGTAGGTATGGTCTTCCTTATTCTTTGAAAGAAATTACACTTCCACATAGAAAGCTTCTGCCTTTTGCCCTCTCTTTCTGACCTGATGGCATATGGCAGCTTTTTGAGTTTGGCCTCTTTGCGAGTCAAAGAACAAAAGGTGTAGTTCAGAGTGAGGCACTATAAAAACGAGTAAGATCGTAGGGTCAAAATGGCTGGTGCTTAAAAGGACAGTGTTGCAAGTGACTCTCTATTCCTTCTCAACTCACCCGTTCCAATAGTTGCATTTATATGTGGAGGTTGAATGCCATTCAAAGAATAAAGAATGTTTTATATATGGTTGAGATAATCTAATGATTGCTAGTTTGAGATCTACTGAAATGCATCTTAGGACAGAATTGCAGCTTAATTGGTTTTGTTTGAACCTTTAAAAGCAATGTGTGTTGCATTTTAAGAATGCTTCGTGATTACTTTTTTATAGTTACCAAAATATTATTTGTTCCAGTTGTCATGGAAAGTTTTAGTAATGGTAAAATGTTGAGTAGTGTCATTCATTCCAGAATCTGAACTTGCAACTTTTTTTTTTTTAAAACCATAAGTACACAACGACCTTTCAAAATATCCTAATTTTAAGTGTTTTATATGGAAGAATGTTCATTTCATCATAATGGGGCTATTCTTAAAATGGGAGTTCAAAAAAAATAAAAAATTTTAATAAGAGGATTTTGGCCCTTGGGGGTCTTAAATATTCAATCTTTGGGCAATGCATGTTTAGGATATTTCAAATTGCCAGTGTTACTTTTTGTAACTAATCTAAAGTTAAATGCTTAAATACACTGCATAATTTTTTAGGTATATTGAAATTTTTAAGAGCAGCCGGGCTGAGGTGCGAACCAACTATGATCCTCCCCGGAAATTAATGGCTGGTCAAAGACCAGGTCCTTATGACCGACCAATGGCTGGGAGAAGTTACGGTATTCCTAGTCGAGGAGGATCTTATGAGAAGATGAGACGTGCAGTGTATGGTGGTGGTAAGTAAACTGGAGAGGATATTGATCATGATGATTGAGTATTTTAATAGTTCAAACAGTTTTATAGTAGACCAGTAACTACCTTCTAGACTAATGCTAAAGAACTGAGTTGATTTGACGTGGTAGGATTCTGGCTTGACCAGTTGTTGTCGTCATCCCATCTATCTCTGTTCTGCTACTGATAATGGAACATCTAAATTCCTCTTAGTTTTATCTGTCACCAAAGTAATTATTGTGTATATAGTAATGTGCAGTGCATGAATTTGGTTGTTCAAACTTCTATAGCGCTGCAATGCACTTTCTGTCTGCGGTTTAAGCTAAGCAATGGCATTTCAGTCCATATTAAGTCCGTTTGCAATTGAATCTAGTTTTATCAGCATGTTGCTGTGGGTGTGTTAAGGATTCATAATTGAGGTAATGTGCCATCTAAACACTGAATTTCTCCAGGTTATGGAAGTTACGATGATTACAATGGATACAATGATGGATATGGCTATGGGTCAGATCATGGTTTTGGACGCGATCGGGGTGAGTTTTTAAAAAACTGGATAATGTGGTAGAACTTGCGAGTGGTTTATAATCAAAAATCTAATTGGATAATATTTTAATAGGAATGTCTGGGCAAGGATATGGAAACAGTGATTCTAGTTTTCAGAGTACAACAGGTCATTGTGTGCATATGAGAGGGCTGCCATTTCGGGCTACAGAGAATGATATCTGTAATGTAAGTATGTTAAATGTTTTGTTTCTTGTATTTGTGTGCGTTTAGTTCTGTGGGTATGAACCCTTTACTTCTGACCTGCAGCTGAAAGGATAATCCCAGGTGTGCATGGGTCTCTTCCCTGTGGCCTCTTTTTTTTTTAAAACCATAAACTAGCCACTGAAGATTTGGGGTGGTTCTCCTTTAGGAGGAAGCATGTAACTGTTGCCATCCTAAAGCAGTGCAGATGAGATTCTGGGGAGGGAAGAAGCAAAGTGAATTTCTTTGCCTGCCATACCATAGCATCATTTTCTTTAGAAACATAAACATTGGTTCTTTTTGTGTAAATTTTTAAAATTTAGGTGAACTGACTAAAGGTTAGATTTGTCCAAAAAGTGCATACTTGCATTTATCATCTCTCTTGATTCATAACTTATTTGTGCCACTTAGAGCAGAGTTGCCTTGTCTGTGGACTCTGAACTCTTGAAACTTGGACAACTGTCTTGTGTTTTTGCTTGCTTGCATCTCCAATTTAAATTTTGTGGACCTGGAGTTCTGGAAAGGATTGTTTGGTGTAGCATCTTTTTTAATTTGTTTATGGGATGTGGATGTCGCCGGCAAGGCCAGCATTTATTGCCCATCCCCAGTTGCCCTGGAGAAGGTGGTGGTGAGCCTTGAACCGCTGCAGTTCGTGTGGTGAAGGTAGGGAGTTGCAGGATTTTGACCCAGCGACGATCGCGATGTACTTCTGAGTCCGGATGGTGTGATTTGGAGGGGAACTTGGAGGTGGTGGTGATCCCATGTGCCTGCTGCCCTTGTCCTTCTAGGTGGAAGAGGTCGTGGGTTTGGGAGGTGCTGCTGAAGAAGCCTTGGCAAGTTGCTGCAGTGGATGGTACGCACTGCAGCCACGGTACGCTGGTGGTGGGGGAAGTGAATGTTTGAGGTGGTGGATGGGGTGCCAATCAAGCTGGCTGCTTTGTCCTGGATGGTGTTGAGCTGCTTGTGGTGGTGGAGCTGCACTCATCCAGGCAAGTGGAGAGTATTCCATCACACTCCTTACTTGTGCCTTGTAGATGGTGGAAAGGCTTTGGGGAGTCAGGAGGTGAGACACTCACTGCAGAATACCTAGCCTCTGACCTGCTCTTGTTGCCACAGTATTTATGTGGCTGGTCCAGTTAAGTTTCTGGTCAATGGAGATCCCCAGGATGTTGATGGTGGGGGATTTGGTGATGGTAGTGCCATTGAATGTCAAGGGGAGGTGGTCATTGCCTGACACTTCTGTGGCGCAAATGTTACCTGCCACTTATCAGCCCAAGCCTGAACGTCGTCCAGGTCTTGTTGCATGTGGCCATGGACTGCTTCATTATCTGAGGAGTTGTGAATGGTGCTGAACACTGCATTCATCAGCAAACATCCCCATTTCTGACCTTATGTTGGAGGGAAGGTCATTGATGAAGATGGTTGGGCCTAGGACACTGCCCCGAGGAACTCCTGCAGCGATGTCCTGGTGCTGTGATGATTGACCTTCAACCACCGCAACCATCTTCCTTTGTGCTAGGTATGACTCCAGCCAGTGGAGCGTTTTCCTCCGATTCCCATTGATTTCAGTTTTACTAGGCTCCTTGATGCCACACTCTGACAAATGCTGCCTTGATGTCAAGGGCAGTCACTCTCGCCTCATCTGTGGAATTCAGCTCTTTTGTCCATGTTTGAACCAAGGCTGTAATGAGGTCGGGAGCATGTTATTGGTGAGTAAGTATAGCTTGATTGCACTATCGATGACACCTTCCATCACTTTGCTGATTGAGTGTAGACTGGGGCAGTAATTGGCCGGGTTGGACATACCTGGGCAGTTTTCCACATTGTTGGATAGATCCCAGTATTGTAGCTGAACAGCTTGGCTAGCTGGAGACTGGCTTCTGTGATGGTGCAGGCCGATATGGATCATCCACTCGGCACTTCTGGCTGAAAATGGTTGCAAACGCTTCCATTGTCTTTTGCACTCGTGCTGGGTTCCACCATCATTGAGGATGGCGATATGCATGGAGCCTCCTCCCATTAGTTGTTTAATGGTTCACCACCATTCACCATATGATGTGGCAGGACTGCAGAGCGTTGATTGTGGGATCGCTTAGCCCTGTCTAGCATGCTGCTTCTGCTTTTTAGCATGTGTTGCAGCTTCCCCAGGTTGGCACCTCATGTTCCTGGCATGCTCTTCTACACTCCTTATTGCACCAGGGTTGGTCCCCTGGCTTGATGGTAATGGGGAGGGATATGCCAGGTCATGAGGTTACAGATTGTGGTGAAATACAATTCTGCTGTTGGCCCATAGCGACTCATGGATGCCCAGTTTTGTGCTGCTAGATTGGTTCTGAATCTTTAGCATTGGAGTCACATAGGCCAGACCAGGTAGAGATGGCAGATTTCCTTCCCTAAAGGACATTAGTGAACCTGATGGGTTTTTACGACAATCCGATAGTTTCATGGTTATCATTACTGATGCTAGTAATTATTCCAGATTTATTTAATTAACTGAATTTAAATTCCCCAGCTGCCATGGTGGGATTTGAACTTGCGTCTCTGGATCATTAGTCCAGGCCTCTGGATTACTAGCCCAGTGACATTACCACTACATTACCATTCCCTTGGATACATCCTATAACAGAACTTTAGTAACAGCTTAAAATACACATGGATTTACATTTTGTAGTCTCTGGGGGTCACTGATCTGTATCTGTGTAACTTAATGATACAGATTTGGGACTCTCCTTTTGTATACACTTACGCTGTTCATTCTTCACTAATGCAGTAATTGGTTCTCCCCACCACCACCTGAATCCACTGCTTTTGCCTTTTTTCCATTTCAGTTTTTCTCACCGCTGAACCCAGTCCGTGTCCACATAGAGATTGGATCTGACGGTAGAGTGACAGGAGAAGCCGATGTGGAGTTTGCTACCCATGAGGATGCTGTGGCTGCTATGTCAAAAGACAAAGCCCATATGCGTAAGTTGATATAAAACTTCCCAGTGAATTGCAATATAAATATAACATTACCTGAAATTATTTTTTTTTTCTTTAGAGCATAGATATGTGGAACTCTTCCTGAACTCTACCTCCGGAGGCAGTGGTGCTGGCTACGCAACTCAAATGGCAGGATTGGGTAAGTGAAGTTGATACCAACTTCAGTCACAATTTAACATTTTTATATCTACCCTCATCAAAAGCAGAGTTGAAAATTAGCAATCTTTAGTTTAGTGATTCTTGTATGCTAACCTTGGTTTACAAACAGTGTCATACTTAAAACTTGCTTTTTATAGTAACAATTGAATTTCCAGTATTTGATGTCAATATGCAATCATTTTTTGGAAGCCAATGTGTAACACAAGTTTCTTGCTTGTAGAGCCCTGAATGCAAATGTTTTGTGATAAGCAAAGCTTCTAGCACATGGTCTTTTGAGTACACTGTCCCATTGCCATAGTTTCTCAGCAGTAAGCCTTTAGATTTTGGTCTGTTTTTGGCTGCTCTGCTTGCTCTCGACATGTCAAGAGCCAAACAGCTTTTGAGTTTCAGTCACTTTGTTTTTGAAGTGGAAGTTGCTGATCAGTAATTTTGAAAACTGAACAAGGAGCAAAATGTTGCTACATTTATCCTTTTTTTAAGTCTATTTTCTCAATCAGTGAATGCCAGACTAGTTTCAGTATCCAATTATAGGCACTATATACATGCAAAGAACATCTATCCTGAACCTAGAAATAAAACTAAACTGACACTTTTTTTAGTGACCTTGTCAGTAAAGATGTTTTACTATGGGGTAAGAGTCCTTTGTTCCCAAGTGACATTGGAGATAGTACTTGTATAAAGGCATGCTAACTGTTACAAGGGATGTATGTTTTAGGAAGCCAGTCAAGCTATGGAAGTCCAAGCTATGGTAGCCCAAACAGTCAGCAGATAAGCACTGGATATGGAGTTTATGGAAGTCAAGCAAGCATCAGTGCATATGGTAAGTGACTTATCAAGTAATTGAGTTTTTTGTACACTGTAGTCTTTAGTCTTGGCAGCATTTTTTCCCAAAATGCAAAAAAAATAAAATTCATTATATAATTATTTTACAGGCAGCCAAGCTGGAATGAATGGAAGTTACTTTGGAACTGGAAGCCGAGGATCTATGGGGATGAATGGCATGGGTGGAATGTCAAACATGAGTGGAGGATGGGGGATGTAACTTTTTCACTATTTAACAGATACCAATTACCAGCTTAAAAACTTGGTTATGCTTATGAAATGTGAATTCTGTATATGCATTCCTTTCATTATGGCTAGAATTCAGCATAAGCCTTTTCCTAGGTTGAGGAAGATTCTAGGGTGGTACCAGTGTGTTCATCACATGATTTTAGTTTCAGAGACTTAAGTTTCATTATGTGAGGTATTTTGGCACTAGTTATTGAAATTTGCATGTCATATATGACCTGTTGCATAAGTGCAGTGTACGCAAAGTACATTGGTGCTAGCAACATTAAGATACAATCAGTTAAGCCATCTGGACTGTAATAAATCTTGTATCCACTTAAAAATTCCCAGTACTGTTTATGGGATCGGAACCCCAAAATGTTAACTTTAATTGGCTGTGTAGTCTGGTTTACTGTTTAAAAAAAAAAGTAATGTGTGGTAGTGCATTAAATATACAACAATTATTTGAAACTTAAAACATGACAAAACTATAAACACTGGTGAGTGTAAACTGATCAGAACAATTATGTGCTTATATTTGTTGCTTGACTTCATTTTTTTATATTTGTCTAAGAAAACAAGTCTCTGGTTTACTTTTTTAGAAAGTCAAAATGATGAGAAGTCTATGGCAAAATAAAAATTTTAATGTAGAATTTTTCTTTAGACAGTTATTGTAGGGTTTAATCTTGAGGTATTAAACATCTGAGACTTCACAGTACCTGACAGTCATTTTTGTTCATATTTGTAAGGTGCAAAGTGAAAATAAACTCACTCAATAAAGCTTTGCCGTTTTTAAGTGTGGTGCAGAAATGGCTGAATATATGGCTTTTAAAAGTTGTGAATTTTGTACTTTATACCATATCTTGCTGCTGGAGCTTTCTAATGGCAAAATAACTTCATTTAGGTGGAGTATATACTGCAAAGCCTGGTCCTACAACTGGCTGTAGTTCTCAGTTCAAGCTTCCAAAAAGTAGCCCTGATCAACTTGTGTAAATAATTCAATGACTATTGGGACTCATTTGTTCCTATTCTAATTGGGGTGTCCATAATGTATTTTGTATTGCATTTAAGGCAGTTGGCACATTCCTGTGCTTAAAATCACAGGACACATGCATGGTTTCGATCATGTGCATTAACCTAATTGAGAGCCAACACAGATTTGTAAAAGGCAGATCGTGTTTGACTAATTGAATTTTTTGATGAAGTAACAGAGCATTGATGAAGGGAATCCAATGGATGTTGTCTACATGGATTTTCGGAAGGCGTTTGACAAAGTACCACATAGAAGGCTTGTTAACAAAATTGAGGCTCATGCAATAGGTGGGTCAGTGACAGCTTGGATAAGGAATTGGCTTAAGGACAGAAAACAGTGAGTTGTGGTAAATGGCTGTTTTTCGGACTGGATGATGGTAGACAATGGTGTTCCCCAAGGGTCAGTGCTGGGGCCACTGCTTTTTTTGATATATATAAATGACCTGGATATTGCTCTGCAGAGAGCCGGCATGGACTTGATGGGCCATAGTTATACAGCACAGAAAGAGGCCCATCGTGTCCGTGCCGGCCATCAAGCCCTGTCTATTCTAATCCCATTTTCCAGCACTTGGTCTGTATGGCCTCCTTCTGTGCTGTTATGACTCTGTCGGCATGTGGCTGCCATTTCAGTCCTGAGCTTCCCTGCATCTGGTTTTCTCTCTCTTTCCTGGTTTGTCATTAAACACAACTCTCTTTTGCTTCAATGCATACCAGTGGTTATTTTCCTGCCAGTCTCTTGTTTTGTTATCCAGGCTTAAGTGTCTCCTGGATGGATGCAAATTTTGCTTGCTTTATCTGTGCATGCTCTGTCATCCCTTCCCCAATCTTCACTGTTGCATTTACTGACTCATCAAATCTCTTCATTGGTCTCCTGCTATCCATCCATTGTTTATTGCCCTGCAAAATGTTGGACTGAATGAGGCCCTCAACCATCACTGAACATATGAAAACATTGCACAGGAGCCCAGCTAGTCCATCTAGCCTGTCTCATAAAAATTAATTTAAATTAGCTACAACTTAAATTTATATAGTGCCTTTAATGTAGTAATACGTCCCAGGATGCTTCATAGGAGCATAATCAGACAAATATTGACACCAAGCTAAAGAAGGGTGGGTGACTAAAAGCTTGGTCAAATAGGTAGGTTTTAAGTAATGTATTAAAGCAGACTGGTGAAGTTTACATAGGGAATTCCAGAGTTTGGGGCCGAGGCAGCAGCTACCAATGGTCGAGTGATGGGAGTGGGGGCAGCACAAGAGGCCAGAATTGGAAGAATGCAGAGTTTTTGTATGGCTGGAGGAGGTTCAAGATGGGAAGGGCAAGGCCATGGAGAGATTTGAACACGAGGGTGAGAATTTTAAGTTGGATCAGGAGCCAATGTAGGTCATCGAGCATAGATGATGGGTGAGTGGGACTTGGCATATGTTAGGATACAGGTGGCAGAGTTTTGGATGAGTGGTTTATGAAGTGTGGAAGAGTCTGGAGGTAACCAGCATGGATGAGATTTCAGCGGCAGGGGTGTACTCGAGCTGTTAGAGGTGGAAGTAGGCAGTCTTTGATGGAGAGGTTATGGGGTCAGAAGCCTGCTGCTGAGGTTGCGAGACAGTGGTCAGGGAGTGAGGTGGCCAGGGGGTAGAGTTTGTGGTGGAGACCAAAGACTGTTTGTTTAATTAAAGGAAATTTCAGCTTGTCCAGGGCTGCATGTTGGACAAGCACTTTGACAATACAAAGGTGCTGCTGAAGTAGAGCTGTTTCAGCATGCATGTGGAACCGGATGTGTTTTTAGATGATGTTGCCAAGTGGCAGCATATCGATGAGAAATAGGACTGTGCCAAGAATAGAATCTTGAACAGCAAAGGATAGAACCTTGGGGGACTCCAGAGGTAACTAGGCAGGAAGAGAAGCCATGGATATTCTCTGACTACGACTGGATAGATTAGACTGGAACCAGGCAAGGGCAATCTCACTCTCTGCTCGATGAGAATGTGTGGTCCACTGTTAAAGGCTGCAGGCAGGTTGTGAGGATTGTGCACCTAAGATAATTTGTGACTTTGATCAGGACCATTTCAGTGCTGTGGCAACAGTGGAAACCTGATTGATTGGAGAGGTTCAAACATTCAGTTGCGGGCAAGATCGTTCAAGGTCAAATACAGGAAACTCTTTATTAACTGGCACCGGCGTGGTGCCGGTTGATCAAAAAGTCCGGATTACAGAGGTATACTTACCAAGGTACGAGAGCCCTGTACACGGCCACAGGCTTAAAAATTGGGACCCGGAGAGGGAAAGTAAACTAACACGATGGGAGGAAACCTTTACAGTATTCCAATTGTTTTAACAATTGTTTAGAGTTTGTGGAAACCGAGCAGAGAGTGCTTGGGGCAAGCGCAACCATCATCGCACCCTTTATATCGAGGAATGCACACTTTTGGAGAAGGATGCTGCTATTTTAACCTGACAATTGAAATTCAAATAGGAAAATTGTTATTGCAATATTCCATCAAATATAAATGATAGGAACACTAAGAGGCGGGAGGTTGCCATTCTGATCACTGTACCCCCAAACCTGGACAAAGCAGTATTCTGAGGCGAGCAAAGCCACACGGCCACAGATCCAGGAACCCCAGTTACACGGCCACTAATATATACTGTAGTAAAACTTACCTGAACCTACTCCTGAATTTTGCCGGTTAAGAGAGATTTCTGGATATTTAGGTGCCGGTTAAAAAAGAGAGTTTCCTGTGTGTGTGTGTATGTATATATATATATATATATATAAGAATGAGTGACTTGGTGGGGAAGGCAGAGGCAGCTGAGCAGTTTGTCTCTATCTTGGTGACAAAGTAATCCATTAGCTCCTCAAAGTAATCTTCACCCTTGTTCTTGGAGGGGTTGGGGGCAGGGGAAAAAACTGCATGGGATGGGGAATTTATATGGATTGAGGTTAAACAAGCCAGGGTACTTGAAATTTGGTATGGGGTGGCGGGGAATAAGAAGGCAATGCTGCGGGAGGAAAGCAGTGAGGATATATTGGTGTGGGGCTTGGGTGGGTAGTAGAGAACAAGGATTTTAAAGGGGTGAAACAAGGTAAAGCAGTGACATTTAGATCTGAATATTTTGAGCATTTATTTTAACTGAGTCAATACAAATTTTTTTAAGCACACAACACACTCCTCTTTCTCCTGCAGCAGATCAGCCTTTTCAGTTGCTTTGCTTCTGTTGCCACTGCTGTTTTGGGGCTACGTTGATGGAGATGACGGAGCGGATTAGGCGGTGGTCTGTCCAGCAGTCATCCGCTCCTGTCATGGCGCGGGTGAAGTGGACATCCTTGCGGTCCCTCACTTGGATGATGACGTAGTCCAGCAGATGCCAGTGCTTGGAGCGAGGGTGTTGCCATGAAGTCTTGTACTTGTCTCTCTGACGGAACAAGGTGTTGGTTATGACAAGGCCATGTTCTAAGCATTTCGTTAGGAGGAAGGTACCGTTGGACTTGGCTTTCCCTACCCCCTCTGCCCGATCACACCTGTGTTCTTCCCAAATCTGGCGTTGAAGTCGCCAAGGAGGATCAGCTTGTCGCCCGTTGGGACTCGGGACAGGGATTGTTCGAGGCTGGAGTAGAATTCCTCTTTGGTCTCGTCTGTGGCTTCGTGTTGGGGCGTACGCACTAATGACTAACGCACTGGTTCTGGGCTAGGGTGGGCCGTAGAGTCATGAGGCGTTTGTTTATTCCACAAGGCGTGTGAGACGTTCAACTAGCTCATTTTTATGGTGAAGCCTACCCCATGGAGGTGGCATTCTTCAGGTTTGCCTTTCTAGAAGGTGGTGTAACCACCGCCTTGCTCCTTGAGCTGGCCTTCCCCTGCCTGCTGGGTCTCACTTAGGGCGGCGATGTCTATATCGAACGTCTGAGCTCCAGGGCAGCGATATCAGTACGGCGTTCCGGTGTTGGGGTTGTCCATGAGGGTCCTGAATTTCCAGGTCCTGAACTTCATTTTAAAGCATGAATTCTTTTAGCGTGGGGTGGCCGTTGCACACCAGCTATCACACGGGCTTGACAGAGCAAGGTCTTGGTCCAATGTCAAATCCAAGACGATTGGAGACCAGGCTCTGCTACATCGGCCTAGCACATGCACACAACCATACTCCTACTGTTCTCCCTTCTGCCCGCAGGTCCTCTCTGCCTGGGTTTCATAGGCTGCAGTGTGGTCCTCCAGACCCTACTGCTGGTCCATGCTGCGCCACTCCTGGGCCCCGTCCTGCGTCCTGACCTTATAGTGTGTGTCCTGCGGTGCATCTCCTTCCAGTGAGTGAGCAGATCAGCCTTTTCGATTGCTTTCAATGTATTCTTCATAATCACATGGATGAGTGAATAGGCATTCTGGTCCTAAAGGAAATCTGACTCACTGGTGCCTTTATTATGAGGCTGTCATACTTAAAATTGCATATTTCACCAGATTCCCTGCTCTAATCTGCTGTGGTAGCAGTGTGACTTCTCAAGATTCATCTGTACCTATGCTTGCTTGCTTGTCCTTTTATCCTTGATTAGTGCCATTCACTTTCAGAAACTGATCTAGGATAAATTTTTGACAATGGAACTCTTAGTATCACCATGGACAAGTCTGCCTAAAAGCTAGATTATTTTTTATTGGAAATGGATGTAATTACTTTTTCCTTTTTTGATCTCCAAGCTTCAAAAGCAGTGATTTTCAATCATTTTAGAGTTGAACAGTACCTCTAATTTTCTCTCCTTTCTTTCCCCCCCCCAAGCCCCAGAGAAAAAGTTTAAAAAGGCAGCCAAATGGGACTGAATAGCCAGCATAAACATGATGGGCTGACTGGCCTTGTGTGAAATTCTATGGCTCCAGGAGTCATCTATTGCATTTGTCAAAATGAATCCTTCATCAGGGCCTAGCCAGATTCCACTTGAGAGCTTGACTATTGGGAGCAGATATGTCTTGGAACTACAACAACTTGTATTTATATAGCACTTTTACCATAGTAAAAATGTCCCAAAGTGCTTCATGGGACCGATTATCAAACAAAATTTGATACCGAGCCACGTTTTATCTCCATTCGTACTTTGTTTTTCATATACAACATTAAAGGGAAGTTCATCCATGTTTTTCTAACAGTTTAACCCAGTCCCATGCTTTTTTTAATAACCATCAGCATAGCCTCAACGCATTGATTTTCTGCAGCAGTGATCCTGAACAGTGTTCCTAGAATCATAGAAGATAGGAGCAGCAGTAGGCCATTCGGCCCCTCTAGCCTGCTCCGCCATTCAATGCGATCATGGCTGATCAGCCAAATTCAGTACCCTGTCCCTGCTTTCTCCCCATATCCCTTGATCCCTTTAGCCTTAAGAAATATATCCAACTCCTTCTTGAAACTATTTAATGAATTGGCCTCTACTGCCTTCTGTGGCAGAGAATTCCACAGGTTCACCACTCTCGGTGAAGAAATTCCTCCTCATTTCTGTCCTAAATGGCTTACCCCTTAGCCTTAGACTGTGACCCCTCGACTGTCGGGAACATCCTTCCTGCATCTAGTCTGTCCTGTCAGAATTTTATATGTTTCAATGAGATCCCCTCTCATTCTTCTGAACTCCAGCGAGTATAAGCCCAATCGACCCAATCTCTCTTCATACGTCATTCCTGCCATCCCAGGTATCAGCCTGGTGAATCTTCGCTGAACTCCTTCCATGGCAAGAACATCCTTCCTCAGATAAAGTGACCAAAACTGCACATAGTACTCAAGGTGTGGTCTTACTAAGGCCCTGTACAACTGCAGCAAGACATCCTTGTTCCTGTACTCAAACCCTCTCGCTATGACGGCCAACATACCATTTGCCTTCTTAACCGCCTGCTGCACCTGCATGCTTACCTTCAGCGACTGGTGCACAAGGACACCCAGGTCTCGTTGCACTTCCCCTTCTCCCAATCTATTGCCATTCAGATAATAATCTGCCTTTCTGTCTTTGACACCAAAGTGGATAACCTCGCATTTATCCACGTTATATTGCATCTGCCACGCTTCTACCCAATCACCCAACCTGTCCCAATCATCCTGGAGTTTCTCGGCATCCTCCTCGCAGCACACACGTCCACCCAGTTTTGTGTCGTCTGCAAACTTGGAGATATTACGTCTAGTTCCCTTGTCTAGATCATTAATATATATTGTGAATAGCTGGGGTCCAAGGACCGATCCCTGCGGTACCCCACTAGTCACTGCCTGCCACTGGGAAAAAGACCCGTTTATTCCAACTCTCTGCTTTCTGTCTGCCAACCAGTTCTCTATCCAAGTCAATACCTTGCCCCCAATCCCATGTGCCTTAACTTTACTCGCTAATCTCTTATGCGGGACCTTATCAAAAGCCTTTTGGAAGTCCAAATACGCCACATCCACTGGTTCTCCCTTATCTATTTTCCCAGTTACATCCTCAAAAAATTCCAGTAGATTAGTCAAGCATGATTTACCTTTTGTAAATCCATGTTGACTTTGTCCGATCCTGTCACTGTTTTCCAAGTGCTCAGCTATTACATCTTTTATAATGGACTCTAGCATTTTCCCCACTACCGATGTCAGGCTTACCGGTCTGTAATTCCCCGTTTTCTCTCTACCACCCTTTTTGAATAGTGGGGTAACATTAGCTACCCTCCAATCCATGGGTACTGTTCCAGATTCCATCGAATGTTGGAAGATGATCAGCAATGCATCTACTATTTCTAGGGCCACTTCCTTAAGTACCCTAGGATGTAGATTATCAGGCCCTGGGGATTTATCGGCCTTCAATCCCTTCAATGGTTCGAATGGCCAACTCTCCTTGGCACTACCTATCTGAATAGGATTCTGCCTACCTCCGTATTCCAGAATGCAGTTACCATTTCTATCTACAAGGGGATACCAGTGAGCCTGAAAATTGCATAATATCACTGATATTGGGTTGTTAAGAGTATGTATATCCGATAATCTGGGTGCTTGTGGAGTAATTGGAAAGAAATGTGTAGGAGAGCTTGTGGCATTATTTGAAATGGCACAAGGGATGTTTCCATTGCTCTGCATCTCTACGTAGTGGAACCAAACCATTGATGGAGGGGTCAGGATTATTGTGACAATGTATTATGGTCAGCTGTGCTACTCACCATGAGTTCCTGATGCTGCACAATTATTGAAAGTTCAACCTCTTGTTGGTTGTCTTAACCAGTTAGTGGCCCTCTCCTGTGAGGGATGGAAAAGTTAAGTGTAATCAATGGTCAAGGCAGTACACTGGGCACTGGACTTCTTCGCACTTGGATACAGATTAACTGCAAGGCATTATCTTAACAATTAGGGCGCTCCTAACTGCAGCAAGAAGCTTACCAGTGTGCAATGTGGGTGAGCTGCTACATTTTAGGCCTTATCATCTGATATGGGGCAGGGTCCCTAGTAGAAGGATGTTATCATGGATCCTTTTCCAGCAGCATTGGGGACTTTGAATGGAGAAAGCTGCACAGTGGTGTCCTGGTTACATTCTCATTCTGCAGCTAGGATGAGACATTAGGAATTATTTCCCGAGTGGGCACTCCTATAAGGTACATCACTCAGAGTACTGGTCAGGAATTTGCAGGCCTGATTTTCTAATAGTTTAAATGGATGGATAATCAGCTAGTGCAGACTTATGCTTACCAGACCTATGCTCCCTGCAAGCACCATTCTTTGCTGGTAATGGCTAATGAGCCTGAACTTGATCTATGTTCTTGCAGAGGCTCCATTATCCAAGGAGGAACTGCTTAATTTTTGGCTGTACTTAACATTTATTTTGTCACTCACTGCAGAGTAAACTAGTTAGAGGATCTCAAGGGCCTGCTCCTGGGTCTAGCAAAAGCCAGTGCACTGGTCCACAATGCTTAAAGTTAGGGCTCTTGGACTACTTGCCCACATTTGATCATAGTATGTACCTGAATGACTAACTGGAATATGATTACACAGTATTCACGAGAACCTGCCTGTAACCAGTGGACACTGGCAGTAATTGAAAGCTTTATTGATCCAAATTTGTCATTCAAAAAATGCTTAAGACATTTAATTTGGACTTATTTAGTGATGTCTTCTGGTTTGGGGAGGGGTTCGTGTAGTTGTTCTGGTAGAATCTCAACCTCCCATACAGACAGTAGGCCTTAGCATTGTGAGCCACCCATTTGGAAAAGAGCCACATACTCTGGTCATTACATAGATAATACAGCACAGAAACAAACCATTTGGCTCAACTAGTCACTGCTGGTGTTTATATTTCACATCTACCTCATCTCAGCCTTTCAGCATATCTTTCAATTTCCTTTTGATAGCATCCAAGCTATTTGCCAAGTTCCACATTCTAACCACTGAGGAAAGAAATTTCTCCTTATTTCCCTATTGGATTTATTAGTAACTATTTTATATTTATTGCCCAGAGTTTTTGATTCTCTCACGTGGAAGCATTCTCTCCAAATCTACCCTGTCCAATCCATTAATAATTTTAAAGACCTTTATCAGGTCTCCAAGTCTTATTCCTAAAGAAAAAAAGCCCCAACCTGTTCAATCTTTCTCAGCTTTAGTACTATCCTTGTAAATCTTTCATTTTCTTCAGTAATTCCATGTCCTTTTTATAGTATGGAGACCAGGCTGCACGGTACTTGTAAGTGTGGCCTGACCAGGGTTCTCTACAAGTTTAACACAGCTTCACATCTTTTGAATTTTATACCCCTAGATGTAAATCCCATTGCTTTGCTAATCTATGCTGCTGCCATTAATGATTTGTTCCTAGATCCCTTTGCACTGCCAACAGATGTTTCTGTTTTTCTGACCAAACTGCATCACCTCACATTTATCTGTTGAAAGTACATTTGACACTTAACTGCCCAGGCTCGTAAGTTTTCTAATGTCTTGCATTTTCCTTCTAAAGGAGCTGCTATATGCTGATTTTTTTCTTGATACCACAAGCAGCACAGGGAGTTATAATAAACCCCAAAAGAGAGAGCAGGTTCAAACAGGGATTGATAGTTACTAATTGCTTTTATAATTACTCCAAAAGCAGAGAATTTACCCCCACATTAGGTTTTCTGCTTTTTCACAAAATTCATAGAAAATGTAGTAGGTAAATATATATATTTTAAAATAACTGGCTTCCTGCATAGTACTTTTGTCTTTTAGTTCTAAGGCTGGGTGCTGAAATAGGACACCATACCTCATTGTTCATCTGAAAGCAACAACCTGCAGTGTCTGCTGAGTTTGCATTTGTTTTCAATTGTTCATATAGGAAAGCATTAGAAAATCTTGAATTCTTTGTAAAATGTTAAATGGATCTATGCAAGCATTGTTGGTGTAAAATTTTTTTTTTATATTTTCTCTCAAATATAGATCATACCAAAATATAATTGGGTACCATTGGTATCTAGTCAAGCTGATCTCAAAGGATTTATTACAGTCAGGGGAAAACCCAGTGCACCAAGTATAAAGATGAGTCAACTAAATGCATATAAATTGTGTTTTTCACAGGCATACACTTAATAGCTTCCCACTGTTAAGAACAGCAGACTCTTCTGCTGCTTTGCTTTGGGAAAGCTGTGGTTTGATTGTTTTTGACATTCACGGGCTGCATAAGTGAGCTACACAACATTTTATTTCTAGCAGTATAATGGGCCACATTATTCAATTCATACATGTATATTCCATCTTATTATACAGCATCAATACAGGTATTGGAGTTTGTGTTATCCAACAAAGGCACATGGAGCCATAAAAATAGCTTTGAAGTACAAATACAACATTACAGCATTGCAAACCTGAAAAAACATTTTTTTCTAACTTCTGCCAAGCTAGATATTTTACATAATCAATGCTATATTGACCTGCTGAAAGGTCATCGACCTGAAACGTCAACTCTCTTTCTCTCTCCACGGATGCTGCCTGGCCTGCTGAGTTTTTCCAGCGTTTTCTGTTGTTATTTCGGATTTCCAGCATCTGCAGTATTTTGCTATCCTATATTGACCATAACTTAGTGGAGGATACATCAGGTTGTATTAGTTGTATTATAAAAGATTACACAATCAGGCTTGGCACCACTTTTTTTTTAAAAAAGCACAAAATTCTTTGGGGAGGGAAAATGGGCAAGGAATATAGCTAATTTAATAATTTGGAAATGAAGGTAATGACATTCCATATTACTATTGTTAGGGCAAAATGTAATAAAGATAGTGGATGACTTTATAATATGTAGAGCAAAATATCAAAATTCATTTCTAATTCCACCTTTAAGAGTCAATTCAGTCAATCCATCACTTAATGCAAGCCCTTTTTTGTTTTGACAGTTAATGAAAATATTCAACTTTGAGCTTCAGAAAAAGATATTGGCATATAGAACTTAATTTCCTTAACAGCTTTACTGATGCAGTAGAGCTAAACCAGCTAGCACTGATGGCTTGGTATAATCCTGCTGACTTCATCTCTTCAGGAAGCATTTGAAGAACACCTCTGTAATAGTAGTGTATGGCAAGTGTCACAGACCCGCACAGGCCTAGGGTAAGAAGGAAGTGCCAATTCATTACTGGAACAGTTGCTGCAGAAGATGTCACCACAGTTTCTACAGTGATGCTTGGTGGTTAAAGAGTGGAGAAAGAAGATAAAGAAAGTGTTAGAATAAGGTACATTTAAGACAATGCATGTTTATTAGGTATGTGCCAGTTTTTCTTTCCTCCTCCTCCCAGGCCAGCAACTTAAGCAGATACCTTACCACCTTCCTTACCTTGTGCTAGTGACATTCTTCTATCATCTTAGAAAGTGTTGGAAGACTATTCCAGTGTTACAGCCAGAATTTGCCCTCGCCCAACATTCAGACATGTCCATTGTTCCAGTCTCGGAGCAGAAGCCTTGACTGATTTCCACCCACCCTCCCAGTCAAAGGACATCAAGACCAGCTGTAGCAATCTTCCCACCACACAGATCCATAAATTCAGTGGACCAGAACTGAATTTGGAACGCTCGATCTGCAAGGCTCAGTCCAATTATTTAGTCACGCAGAAACCCCAACAGCGTCAGCTTTTCCTCGGTGGTAGCGCTCTCATCTTGAATCACAAGGTCATAGGTTCAAGCCCCACTCCAGAGACTTGAGCACATAATCTAGGTTGGCACTTCAGTGCATTCAGAGGGTGCTGCACTGTCAAAAGGTGCTCTCTTTCCTATTAGAGGTTAATCCAAGGTTTGCCCTCCTAGGTGTATGTAAAAGCAGGAACCCAAACAGTTCTGCTTCAAACTGAAATTAGAAAAATAAAATAGGAGCAGGAGTAGGCCATTCAGCCCCTCAAATCTGCTCCGCCATTCAATATCATAGCTGATCCTCTATCTCAATACCATATTCCCGCTCTCCCCACACCCCTTGATGCCTTTTGCTTCTTGAAATCTATCAATCTCCTTCTTAAATATATTCAGTGACTTGGCCTCCACAGCCTTCTGTGGTAGAGAATTCCATAGGTTCACCACCCTCAGTGAAGAAATTTCTCCTCATCTTAGTCGTAAATGTCCTACCCTGTATCCTGAGACTGACCCCTCGTTCTAGACCCCCCAGCCAGGAGAAACATCCTCCCTGCATCCAGTCTGTCTAGTACAAAAAGAAAATACTGCAGATGCTGGAAATCTGAAATACAAACAGAAAATGCTGGAGATATTCAGCAGGTCAGGCAGCATCTGTGAAGAGAGAAACACCGTTAACGTTTCAGGTCAATGACCTTGTCAGAACTGAAAAAAAGCAGGAAATGGAACAGATTTGCTTAAAAATCTGTTCCATTTCATGCTTTTTTCCAGTTCTGACGAAAGGTCATCGACCTGAAACGTTAACGGTGTTTCTCTCTTCACAGATGCTGCCTGACCTGCTGAGTATCTCCAGCATTTTCTGTTTTTATTCCAGTCTGTCTAGCCCGGTCAGAATTTTATACGTTTCAATGAGATCCCCTCTCATTCTTCTAAACTCTAGTGAATACAGGCCTAGTCGACCCAATCTCTCCTCATAAGACAGTCCTGCCATCCCAGGAATCCTTGCTCCTGTACTCAAATCCACTTGCAATGAAGGCCAACATACCATTTGCCTTCCTAACTGCTTGTTGCACCTGCATGTTTGCTTTCAGTAACTGGTGTACAAGGACACCCAGGTCCCTTTGTACACCAGCATTTCCCAATCTATCACCATTTAAATAATACTCTACCTTTCTGATTTTCCGACCGAAGTGTTAACTTCACATTTATCCACGTTATACTGCATCGGACATGTATTTGCCCACTCACTCAACTTGTCTAAATCGCCTTGAAGCCGCCTTGCATCCTCCTCACAACCCCACTTAGTTTTGTGTCATCAGCAAACTTGGAAATATTACATTTGGTTCCCTCATCCAAATCATTGCTATATAGTGAATAGCTGGGGCCCAAGCACTGATCCCTGCGGTACCCCACTAGTCACCGCCTGCCACCCTGAAAAAGACCCATTTATTCCTACGCTGTTTCCTGTGTTAACCAATTTTCAATCCATGCCAGTATATTACCCCCAATCCCATGTGCTTTAATTACTACATCAGTTAGTGTTTTTTCATATTTTTGTTTCAATCCCACTTGTAGCATATGGGTAAAGTTCAGTTATCCAAATAAAGGAGGTCCCTTTATCTTCAGATACAATGTGCAATTACACCTATGCACTTTATTAGCTCAAGAAAAAAAATGGCTGGTATATGCACCATCTATCATGGAACCGAGCCAGTGAGCTGGAACATCCCAGGTTCAATACCTACTCTGCTGAATTAGTTGATCTCAACCAGGATGGTGGCAAGGAGTTTTATAATTAGTCTTAGTGCCATGGGCTAGGGAGGGAGTCAGCTGTGGTTCCCTGAACAATCTCCAGTAACTCCTGCGGGTAAGTATGTCTTTGGATGCCAAGCGAGGGCACAGTGAAGTTTCAGTGATGCTCACCATGCCAGCATTCAAATTCAATGTGAAAATGGCCTTTTGGGCAAGAATGCTGTTACCCCATAGACCTGTATCCAACTATGGCGTCCACTACCTTCAGAGTGGAAAATTTTAAAAAGCTAAAATGACTGCAGGTGACAGACATTCAAGTCCTTGTTTATCCAACCAGTTAATCCCGAGAATGAGTTATGATCCCATAGTACCATTTTTCATGGAAGTCAGTGCAATTGCTCTGTAAAATTCAGACAGAAAGAGGGCTGCAAAGAGACCAGATTTGTTCCAAAAGGTGTGTACTCCTAGCTGAAACTTGGAGCAGTCACATCACCTGTAAGAACAAGGAGGAGTAGGCCATTCAATAAGATCATGGCTGATCTTCGACCTCAACTCCACTTTCCCACCCAATCCCTATATCCCTCGATTCCCCACGAGTCCAAAAATCTATCTATCTGAGCCTTGAATATACTCAACGACTCCGCATCCATAGCCTTCTGGGGTAGAGAATTCCAAAGATTCACAACCCTCTGAGTGAAGACATTTTTCATCTCAGTCTTAAATGACCGACCCCTTATCCTGAGACGATGCCCCCTAGTTCTAGACTCTCCAGCCAGGGGAAATAACCTCTCAGCATCTACCCTGTCAATCCCCCTTAGAATCTTACATGTTTCAATGAGATCACCTCTCATTCTTCTAAACTCCAGAGAGTATAGGCCCAATCTACTCAGTCTCTCCTGATAGGACAACCCTCTCATCCCAGGGATCAATCTAGTGAACCTATGCTGTACTGCCTCCAAGGCAAGTATGTCCTTTCTCTAATAAGACCACCAAAACGGTGCACAGTACACCAGGTGTGGTTTCACCAAAGCACTGTACAATTGTAGCAAGACTTCCCTACACTTGTACTCCAACCCCCTTGCAATAAAGACATGCCATTTGCCTTCCCAATTGCTTGCTAACTTTGTGTGTTCTGTATGAGGACACCTAAATCCCACTGAACACCAACATTTAATAGTTTCTCACCATTTAAAAAATATTCTGTTTTTCCATCCTTCCTACCAAAGTGAATAACCTCACATTATCTTCCATCTGCCACCTTGTTGCCCACTCACTTAACCTGTCGATATCCCTTTGCAGGCTGTGTCCTCCTCATAGCATACTTCTGCTTTTTTGTCTTTCCTACCAAAGTGGATAACTTCACACTTCCCTACATTGTATTCCATTTGCCATGTTCTTGCCCACTCAGTCAACCTGTCGATATCTCTCTGCAGCCTCTTTGCATCCTCCTCACATTACTTTCCCACCTAGCTTTGTATCATCAGCAAACTTGGATACACTGCACTCGGTCCCTTCATCCAAGTCATTAATATAGATTGTAAATAGCTGAGGCCCAAGCACTGATCCTTGTGGCACCCCACTAGTTACAGCCTGCCAACCCTTTTATTCCTACTCTTTTCTGTCCGTTAACCAATCCTCTATCGATGCTAATATATTACCCCCATGAGCCCTTATCTTGCGTAGCAACCTTTTAAGTGGCACCTTATCGAATGCCTTTTGAAAATCCAAATATACTACATCCCCTGGTTCCCCTTTATCTACCCTGCTAGTAACATCCTCAAAAGCGCGAATAAATTTGTTAAAAACGATTTACCTTTCATAAAACCACGTTGACTCTGCCTAATCATATGATTTTTTAAGTGCCATGTTACCACTTCCTTAATAATGGATTCTAGCATTTTCCAGACGATTGATGAGGCTAACTGGCCTGCAGTTCCCAGTTTTCTCTCTCCCTCCTTTCTTGAATAGCAGGGTTACATTTGTGACCTTCCAATCCGCTGGGACTGTTCCTGAATCTAGGGAATTTTGGAAGATCACAACCAATGCAGCCACTATCTCTGCAGCCACCACTTTTAGAACCCTAGGATGTAGGCCATCAGGTCCAGGGGATTTGTCAGCTTTTAGTCCCATTAGTTTCTCAAGTACTCTTTCTCTACTGACATTAATTACTTTAAGTTCCTCACTCTCATTAGGCCCTTGGTTCCCCACTATTTTTAGTATGTTTTTGTGTCTTCTGTGAAGACAGATACAAAATATTTATTTAAAGTCTCTGCCATTTCCTTATTCCCCATTATCTCAGCCTCTAAGGGACCAATGCTTACTTTTCCTACTCTTCCTTTTTACATACTTGTAGAAGCTCTTAGAATCTGTTTTTATATTTCTTGCTAGATTACTCTCATTCTATTTTCTCCCTCATCAATTTTTGAGGTTCTGCTTTTTAATTTGGACCCTAGCTCCTCAAACTCAGTAGAACCTCATTCCTAGTTCTACCTATGTCGTTGGTTCCTACATGGACCACAACAACTGGATCCTCCCCCTCCCAATTCTTCTCCAGCTGCGAGGAGATATCCTTAACCCCTGACACCAGGCAGGCAACATGGCCGTCAGAACACCCCGTTGCGGCTGCAGAGAACAGTACCTATTCCCCCTGACTATACTGTCCCCTACAACTACAACATTCCTTTTCACTTCCCCCCACTTGAATGGCCTCCTGTACCACAGTGCCGTGGTCAGTTTGCTCATCCACCCTGCAGACTTTACCCTCATCCACACAGGCAGCAAGAACCTCATACCTGTTGGACAAGGGCAAAGGCTGAGGCTCCTCCAGCACTGCACCTGGGGTTCCCTTACCTGCTTGAGTTGTAGTCACACCCTCCTGTCCCTGACCATTAACCAGACCTGTACCACTACCTAGCCTATGGGGTGTGACTGCCTCATGGATCAAAGTGTCCAGATAACTCTCCCCCCTCCATGATGCCCCATCCCTTACACTCAGGAGTAAACAAAATGGAGGAAGGTGAATTTTTACACCCTTCCAAAGTTCCACTTATCATTCCGCAGCTAGAGATGTCCGTATACCTTTTGGCATTATGGGTCTACAAAAGTTTCAAGTGACTTTTCAAACCATCTAGAGGTCTCTCAAATGATTATTCCAAGACCATCTAACTTGAGCAAATAACTGTATAAAAAGAAAATTTCCTCCATTTTTATTTCCCATAGGAATGTATATATTTGACAGGTATTAGAGTAGCATACATTACTTGATTTCTGGAGACACAGGAACAGAGAAAATGAGTAACATTGAAGAAAGTCATTCTTTGGAGGTCATTATGGAAGATCATTGGGAGAGATCCAGAATTTGCTCGCTTCCCTATTGCTCAGCACTACAGTATATACACCAAGACAAAATAACCCTCCGTTTTACATAACTGTTTCTCAGCTTTAGGTGGTTTTCTGCCACTTGCTTCTTTAGATAGCATTTTTTGAACTTTAGTTCTCCATAAGCAAGGTACTTATTGCCAGATGCAACTGCTGCTTAAATTACACTCAAATTAGAAGACTCACTGGATTGTCTTGATATTTCCTAGGATTTTAGGTTCTTGATTAAACAGCAAGTCTTACTGGTGGGATCCCCTCAAAAGAAGTCAGTTAAAAACAACCAGGAGGAGCACTGACAACATGTGTGTCTGAGCAGCAAGTACTGATCGCAAAGGCTCCTTTCCGCCAGCTTAATAGCAGCACAGGAAGGTCAGGACCAGGATTCTTGCCTGCAAGAAGTGTGTGTAGCCTGGGAAAATTAGACAGAGAAAAGTTTGTCTAGTGAGGGAAGGAGTCATGTCAGAGACCTGCAGAGAATATATACTGGAAAAAAATGCATTTATATAGAACACAGCATTAGAAAGATGTGTAAAAGTGCTTCACAGGCTGGATAAATGGCAATGGGTATTGACGAGGAAAGAAAACCGATACAATAGATTAAGGGCAGAGAGCACCAAGAAGGCGGGGGGGGGGGGGGGGGGGGGGGAGTGAAGGAGACAGATGCTACCAATAGTGCACTGAAGGGGACAGAGAAATAAGTACTTCAATACAAGACTGAAGGGCAAGAGCAGGGACACAAGGCTTAAGAGATCACAGAGATAAGATAGGATGTATATGTGACAACATTCCCTTTAAAGAAATTTGATTCTTTAAAATTGCCAATGTTACATTTTGAAGCCATTTGGTCCCAAAGAACCATAAGAATTAGTTGAATTGGATTGAAGATTCAATGTTTACTTGAGCAATACCTTTCTTCTTGAGATTGAAAATTCCTTCTCACATTGTTTGCAGGATGTTGCTTCATCATCTTTCAGCCAGGCATTTCCCTGTCAATAAAAGCAGTTTTACAGCATAGTTCAGTAAGAAACAAAGTGATCGATCAACCAATTTGGCATTATATTACCTATATTTAATTTGGCATTTTAATTCAGTTGTACTTTATTGATGCAAATTAAGTTACCAAAAAGTACAAGATCATTTTAACTATAATACCAAAACATTAAAGTTACCTCCACAAATGATACCAAGTTGCATAGCTTGACCGTTAAACAACCTTGAAAGAACCAAGGCTATATGAAAAAAAGTATACTTGAGCCAACCAAATATTCGCCTTGATATTCCAAAGCTCTATAATGAATTGCAGAAGATTTCAAGACAGTGCCAGACTAAATACCTTTAATGCTTTATTGACCTCTTTAATGTCCTCCATTTTCAATTTTGATCTGGAAAAAAGTTAAATATCACCACTCATCAAATTGCAACAAATTACAAGGCGACATTAATAAACTTGAAGAATGGGCATATAATTGGCAAATGAAATTCAACACATAAATGTGAGATATTCCTATTCTTATCAAAATGTGAGGTCACATTTTACTTGGAAAATACAAATCTAAATAGGGTAGAAGGGCAAAGGGATCTGGGAGTACAAATACACGAATCACTAAAAGTTGCACCACAGGTTTGCAAGGCCATAAAAAAAGCAAACCAAGCACTGGGGTTTATTTCTAGAGGGATAGAATTGAAAAGTAGTGAAGTTATGCTAAACTTGAATCGAACCTTGGCTAGACCACACTTGGAGTACTGCGTGCAATTCTGGTCGCCATATTATAGAAAGGATATAGAGGCACTGGAGAGGGTTCAGAGAAGATTTACAAAGATGATACCAGAAATGCGAGGGTACACCTATCAGGAAAGGATGAATGGTGTGGGTCTCTTTTCTCTTGGAAAGAGAAGGCTGAGGGGTGACCTAATAGAGGTCTTAAAAAATTATGAAAGGTTTTGATAGAGTAGCTAGAAAGAGGCCATCAATATAAGATAGTCACCAAGAAATCAAATAGGGAATTCAGAAGAAACTTCTTTATCCAGAGAGTGGTGAGAATGTGGAACTCGATACCAGAGTGGTTGAAGCGAATAGTATAGATGCATTTAAGGGGAGGCTAGATAAGCATATGAGGGAGATAGGAATAAAGGGTTATGCTGATTGAGTTAGATGAGGAAAGACGGGAGGAGGCTTGAGTAGAGCATAAATGCTGGCATGGTCTGTTTCTGTGCTGTATATCCTATGTAAAGCTGACCAACTTAATGGATTTGACATAACTATGCTAATTCTAATTGAAAACCCCATGCCTGAACCATGAAATCCCGATTTAAACCAAAAGGTATTAATATCAAAAAGGTTTCTTTAAAAACATTTCAGTTTCCATTTTTGTGCATATACTGAGGTCTACATTTTAGGCTATTCATTAAACCTAATCAGCACATTCACTTCTGGATCCATTTAGCTGAATATTACATTCAATATTTTAGGTCGTGTTTTGTTCTTTTATCCTCAAAAAAATGGCAAAAAATATTAAATTGAAAACATACTAAAACAGTGACTTACTGACTAAGATGGAGTCCCATTTCGTGCAGAGCCTGTTCCTGTTCTTCGCAGATCTTTTGTAGTTGTTTTTTCTCATCTTGCAACTTCTGCATTTCCTGCAACAAATGGAAAGATCTTTTAAGTAAGATTACTGCAAATTGGGCAATACTCTGTTGATACCATTATTAATTGTGACCAGGCACCAGTTTTGTGACACTGTTCCAGTATATGGCCCTGAAACTGCGGTGTCTGTGGCAGCGCACTCAGAGTACGGTGTTGTAATCCCTTTGAAATGCCCCGCAAGTTCCGGATTTCCGCATGCGCGATATCCGAAACTTATGACCTGTTAACGTACACATGGACAGGCCATCTGCGGGGGCTCTGAAAAAGCAATCACTGGCGCAGAGTTGGGCTATTTGCCCAGCAACTGCCCATGTTAAGTCTTAACCCAAGGTGGATATCCAAGCTTTAAATTAAACATTTTTATATCCTAAATTATGCGCACACACTATTAAATGAGTTTATGCAAATATTGGCCTGGATTAGAGTCTTAATGTTTAAAATTATCAAAAAGATTGAGGTTGGTGCAATGAAGGAACTTATGAATAAAATTGCAATTCTGTACTTTGTATAATTATTAGATTTGGGGATTCCATTGCATATTAGGGAATTCCCTTCGTAAATGATTGTGTATTTGGATTTTCAGAAGGCATTCGATAAGGTGCCACACAAGAGGTTATTAAACAAAATTAGGGCTAATGAATTGGGGGTAATATACTAGCATGGATTGAGAATTGGGTAACGGACAGAAAACAGAGAGTAGGAATAAACGGGTCATTTTCGGGTTGGCAGGCTGTAACTAGTGGGGTACCGCAAGGATCAGTGCTTGGGCCTCAGCTATTCACAATCTACATCACAATCACAATTTGGCTGCTCGAGGAACTCCGGCTCCGTGTTGATGAGCTGGAGTCAGAGCTTCAAACACTGCGACACATCAGGGAGGGGGAGAGTTACCTGGACTCTGTGTTCCAGGAGGTAGTCACACCAATTAGATTAACTAATTCAGATGTAGCCCATGATCAGGGACAGGAGGGTGTGACGACGAGTGAGGCAGGTACGGGGATCCAGGAGGTAGTGTTGGAGGAGCCGCAGCCCTTGCTCTTGTCCAACAGGTTCGAGGCTCTTACTCCCTGTGAGGACGGGAGCAGGGACTGCAGGGAGGATGAGCAACCTGGCCACAGCACTGTGGTACGGGGAGCCATTCAAGTGTGGCGGGGGGGGGAGAGTAAAAAGAAATATTGTAGTGGTAGGGGATAGTATCATTAAGGGGATAGATAGGGTTCTTTGCAGCCGAGAGCGAGAGTCCCGAAGGCTATGTTGCCTGCCCGGTGCCAGGGTTAAGGACATCTCCTCTGGGCTGGAGAGAAACTTGGAGTGGGAGGGGGAAGATCCAGTTGTCGTGGTCCATGTTGGTACCAATGACATAGATAGGACAAGGAATGAGGTTCTGCTGAGGGAGTATGAGCAGCTAGGGGCCAAATTAAAAAACAGAACCTCTAGGGTAGTAATCTCTGGATTACTACCTGAGCCACGAGCAAATTTGGCTAGGGTAAATAAAATCAGAGGGTTAAATGCGTGGCTCAAAGACTGGTGTGGGAGAAATGGGTTTTGCTACCTGGGACACTGGCACCAGTACTGGGACAGGAGAGAGCTGTTCCGTTGGGACGGACTTCACTTGGCCAGTGCTGGGACTAGAGTCCTGGCGAATCAAATAACTAGGGCTGTAGAGAGGGCTTTAAACTAATTATTAGTGGGGGGGAGGTTTCAAGAGAGCAAAAAATAAAAATGTCAGCGGAGAAGGCAATAGAGCAAAGTAGCAGTGGGGTAATTAAAAACCAGAGCGTGTCAGGAAGGGACAGAATATATAAAGATAAAGGTAAAGTAGTAAAGGGGGTAAAAGCAGGAATAAATTGTCACAAAACATATTTAAAAGTTCTTTATCTGAATGCACGCAGCATTCGTAACAAAATAGACGAATTGACGGTACAAATAACTACGTATGGGTATGATCTTGTGGCCATTACAGAAACATGGCTGCAGGGTGACAACAACTGGGAATTAAATATGCCAGGGTATTTAACAATCAGGAAGGACAGACAGGAAGGAAGAGGAGGTGGGGTAGCTATGTTAATAAAGGAAGGAATCACTATTACAGAGAAATGATATTGGGTCAAAGGATCAGGATAATGAAACAGTTTGGGTGGAGATAAGGAATAATAAAGGGAAAAAAACACTAGTGGGAGTAGTATATAGGCCTCCTAATAGTTGCAACTCTGCTGGAAGAAGTATTAATCAGGAAATAGTTGGGGCATGTAATAAGGGAACAGCTATAATTATGGGGGATTTTAACTATCATATTAACTGGACAAATCAAATTGGGCAGGGCAGCCTTGAGGAAGAGTTTATTGAGTGTATTAGGGATGGATTTCTTGAGCAGTATGTAACTGATCCTACAAGGGGGCAAGCAACCTTGGACCTGGTCCTGTGTAATGAGTCAGGATTAATTAATAATGTCCTAGTTAAGGATCCCCTTGGAATGAGTGACCATAACATGGTTGAATTCCATATCCAATTAGAGGGTGAGAAGGTTGGTTCTCAGACAAGCGTACTTTGCTTGAATAAAGGAGACTATGATGGTATGAGAGCGGAATTGATTAAAGTGGACTGGGAAAATAGATTAAAGGGTAAGACGGTACATGAGCAGTGGTGTTCATTTAAGGAGTTATTTTACAACTTTCAAAAAATATATATTCCACTGAGGAAAAAAGGGTGTAAAAGAAATGACAGCCATCCATGGCTAAGTAAAGAAATTAAGGATAGTATCCAACTAAAATCAAGGGCATATAAGGTAGCCAAACTTAGTGGGAGGATAGAAGATTGGGAAGTCTTCAAAAGACAGCAAAAAGTAACTAAAGGATTGATTAAGAAAGGGAAGATAGATTATGAAAATAAATTAGCAAAAAATATAAAAACAGATAGCAAGAGTTTCTATAGTTATATAAAAAGAAAAAGGGTGGCTTGGGCAAACATAGGTCCCTTAGAGGATGAGACCGGGAAATTAATGGTGGGAAACATGGAGATGGCAAAAATGCTGAACAAATATTTTGTTTCAGTCTTTACGGTAGAGGACACTAAGAATATCCCAACACTGGACAAACAGGGGGCTCTAGGGGGGGAGGAGCTAAATACGATTAAAATCACTAAGGAATTGGTACTCAGTAAAATAATGGGACTCAAGGCGGATAAATCCCCTGGACCTGATGGCTTACATCCTAGGGTCTTGAGGGAAGTGGCAATAGGGATTGTGGATGCTTTGGTAATAATTTTCCAAAATTCCCTGGAATCAGCAAAGGTCCCGGCAGATTGGAAAACTGCTAATGTAACACCCTTATTTAAAAAAGGGTAGTAGGCAGAAAGCTGGAAATTATAGACCAGTTAGTCTAACATCTGTGGTGGGTAAAATTTGAGAGTCTATTATTAAGGAGACAGTAACGGAACATTTAGATAAACATAATTTGATAGGACAAAGTCAGCATGGCTTTATGAAGGGGAAATCATGTCTGACAAATTTGCTTGAGTTCTTTGAGGACATAACGTACAGGGTGGATAAAGGGGAACCAATGGATGTAGTGTATTTAGACTTCCAGAAGGCATTCGACAAGGTGCCACATAAAAGATTATTGCTCAGGATAAAAAATCACTGAATTGGGGGTAATATTCTGGCATGGGTGGAGGATTGGTTATCTAACAGGAAGCAGAGAGTTGGAATAAATGGTTCATTCTCGGACTGGCAACCAGTAGCCAGTGGTGTTCCGCAGGGGTCGGTGCTGGGTCCCCAACTCTTTACAATCTATATTAACGATTTGGAGGAGGGGACCGAGTGTAACATATCAAAGTTTGCAGATGATACAAAGATGGGAGGGAAAGTAGAAAGTGAGGAGGACATAAAAAACCTACAAGGGGATATAGACAAGTTGGGTGAGTGGGCAGAGATTTGGCAGATGCAATACAATATTGGAAAATGTGAGGTTATGCACTTTGGCAGGAAAAATCAGAGAGCAAGTTATTATCTTAATGACGAGAAACTGGAAAGTACTGCAGTACAAAGGGATCTGGGGGTCCTAGTGCAAGAAAATCAAAAAGTTAGTATGCAGGTGATCAAGAAGGCCAACGGAATGTTGGCTTTTATTGCTAGGGGGATAGATTATAAAAACAGGGAGGTATTGCTGCAGTTATATAAGGTATTGGTGAGACCGCATCTGGAATACTGCATACAGTTTTGGTGTCCATACTTAAGAAAAGACATACTTGCTCTCGAGGCAGTACAAAGAAGGTTCACTCGGTTAATCCCCGGGATGAGGGGGTGGACATACGAGGAGAGGTTGAGTAGATTGGGACTCTACTCATTGGAGTTCAGAAGAATGAGAGGCGATCTTATTGAAACATAAGATTGTGAAGGGGCTTGATCGGGTGGATGCGGTAAGGATGTTCCCAAGGATGGGTGAAACTAGAACTAGGGGGCATAATCTTAGAATAAGGGGCTGCTCTTTCAAAACTGAGATGAGGAGAAACTTCTTCACTCAGAGGGTAGTAGGTCTGTGGAATTTGCTGCCCCAGGAAGCTGTGGAAGCTACATCATTAAATAAATTTAAAACAGAAATAGACAGTTTCCTAGAAGTAAAGGGAATTAGGGGTTACGGGGAGCGGGCAGGAAATTGGACATGAGGCGGAGTTCGGATCGGTCGAGGCACTGTGGGTGGCGTAGCTGGCCCAGGGGCTGAGTGGCCGGGTCCTGCTCCTACTTCTTGTGTTCTTTAGATTTGAGGTGAGGATCAGATCAGCCATGATCTTATTGAATGGCGGAGCAGGCTCGAAGGGCCGATTGGCCTACTCCTGCTCCTATTTCTTATGTTCTTATTACATCAATGATTTAGATGAGGGAACCAAGTGTAATATATCCAAGTTTGCTGATGATACAGAGCTGGGTGGGAATGTAAGTTGTGAGGAGGATGCAAGGAGGCTTCAAGGGGATATAGACAAGCTAAGTGAGTGGGCAAGAACATGGAAAATAGAATATAATGTGAAGAAATGTGAAGTTATCCACTATGGTAGGAAAAATAGAAAAGCAGAGTATTTTTTAAATGGAGAGATTGGGAAATGTTGGTGTTCAGAGGGACCTGGATGTCCTTGTACACGAATCACTGAAAGTTAACATGCAGGTACAGCAAGCAATTAGGAAAGCAAATGGTATGTTGGCCTTTATTACAAGAGGATGAGTATAAGAATAAAGACATCTAACTGCAATTATATAGGGCCCTGGTGAGACCACACCTGGAGTATAGTGTACAATTTTGGTCTCCTTACCAAAGGAAGGATATACTTGCCATAGAGGGAGTGCAACAAAGGTTCACCAGACTGATTCCTGGGATGGGGGATTGTCCTATGAGGAGAGATTGAGTAGACTAGGCCTATATTCTCTAGTTTGAAAGAATGAGAGGTGATCTCATTGAAACATACAAAATTCTTACAGGGCTTGACAGGTTAGATGCAGGGAGGATGTTTCCCCTGGCTGTGGAGTCTGGAACCAGGGGTCACAGTCTCAGAATAAGGGGTCAGCCATTTAGGACTGAGATGAGGAGAAATTTCTTCACTCAGAGGGTGGTGAATCTTTGGAATTCTCTACCCCAGGTTGTGGAGGCTCAGTCGTTGAGTATATTCAAGACAGATCGATTGATTTTTGAATATTAAGGGAATCAAGGGATATGGGGATAGTGCAGGAGAGTGGAGTTGAGGTAGATGATCAGCCATGATCTTATTGAATGGCGGAGCAGGCTCGAGGGGCCAAATGGTCTACGCCTGCTCCTATTTCTTAGGTTATGATTGTAATGGAATTATTCTTAGTCATTGGACGACCAGGCCCAACGTAACCCAGGTACGCTTTCAAACCGCCTGCGTCCCAGGGAGTTGCAGATCATTATGCTGCCCTCCGCCTCGAGGCCCGAGACCGCAACTCTTCACAGCCTGGGCGCCAGCAGGTAATTTCGTAAATGTTTCGTGGATACTCCGGAGGCAAGCTCCCGACTGCAATTTCTAGGCCTATAATTTCAACTTTTCAATTCTATTAGCAGAACTCAAATGTACAGAACTGTATACATCATCTATTGATTCAATTTCTTTCCCCTCATATTACATGTCAATTTAAATACATGAAATCGACCAAAAAAGGCAAACTTCATCTTTCATAGCTGTTGCCCATTCATGTGGGCCAACTACCTTATAGTTTGCACCTTAAATCCACCTATGGCATCACATATGGGTTTATGTGACTTTTAAAAATGCCCCGACAGGGCCACATCACAGTGGACACACTATCATATAAAAAAAAGACACCGTAACCGAGCTCTTATGTACACAAGTTGTCGGGTACCAAAGATCTTTTATAGACTAACGGAATGGGGGCATAACGTCAAATGTACTAATACAAGTGGAGGGCAGATTGATGACTAGTGAGAAAACAGGCTGAGCTACACAGCTGCTTCAGAAAGTCGCTAGATCCTTTGTCTTTTGGATGCCGGTGGATAGAGGAAACTTTAGGTCAGTCTGAATTAGACCACTGAAATGTTTGCCTGCTCCACAAAAGCTTTTTAAAAAAAAAGTGCTCAATTTGAAGCAAAATGTGCCCTGGAAGAAAAAACAATGAAAGGAAGAACTCATACCTTATCTATAGCCTTCCTCCTGCTTTCCTGAATTATCCATCACATATTAAAGTTAACTTCACCATTCAAAGTGGGGTTGGGGGAGAAAGAGAAGGAGGAAAATCATAGGGCTCTGTGCCTTAAGAGTCTTTTTTCCCCTACAATGGGCCCAGAGAGATGTCTTCCCACACTGTTGAATGTTTTGGTATATAATTATTGTTCCATTCCCTTCAACAGCTGTTCGATCAACTATGAGTAATGTGTCAAATAAATTTCCAAATGGAGGAGAATAAAGTCGAGAAATTATATGTGGAGAATCAATTCCATAGAAAGAATTATCATACCAAATGGATATATTTGGATACATTTTCTCATTGTGTTTACAGTATTATTTCACAGTAGTACCAAGATTAGAGGCTAATAGTTCTATTAACCAAGAGACCAGATTTCAGGACTGAAATGCTAAAAACTGTACCATTCCTACAGAATGTAACCTAATCAATATTTAGTGATTGTATGGGGTGTGGATGGTACAGCTGCCTTGAAATTATATTCTGAGCAGCTCCTTCTGTTCTGGCATAAGAAAGTTCATGTTGGGTTGACAATTCCTGACAAGCTGGTTTATAACAAATGCATTCTACTACCCTTCTGGCAATAAACTGCTTGGAACTAGGAGTATTTAAAATAGTTGCCGTGAATGACATAGGTTCTCGATTCCATCTAAGCAGCACACAAGGGCTCAAACATTGATTGAATATATGACTTGAGGGATGAAGAGAGCGAACGAGAGGGAGAGAGAGCAAAAACAAGCGAGAACACACACGTATGTGCAGCAAAAGGAGAGCGCGCAAAAAAGCAAAAAAAGGGTGAGAAGCAGTGGTCTCCCGAGGAAAAGAACATTCTAGAAATAATTCAGTAAAACAAAAATTGGGTAAGTCTTAATAACAATTATCTGAGTGCTAATATTTTTTGGCCACCCAAGTGTGACACATGCAGAAATCTAACATGTGCAAGAGTTTCCAAATTAAGGTACTGAGAAATTCACAAACAGTAGCTCATGTCTGCCTAATATTAAGTACCCACCTTCTGCTTGTAGAGTTGTACCCTATTTACCCTAGACGAGAGCGCTTAGGTGTAAATCTGCAGAGTTAAGACTTAACTGGCTAAAACAGTGCAGCTGAGCACAGAGGGCAAAAACTCCGCTCCCCCTCCAAGAACTTTTTTTTTTGCCTTTTTCTCCGATCTTCCTGAACCATAAATTAACTACAGCTGAAGGGACAGATGGGGTAAAGTAACCTGTTCTCAGGCCTTTGCCAGTGAAATCCAGAAGTGTATCTTGAAAGGACCCTAGAGATTTTTCTCAACCAGGAGTGCAAACATGTAACCCAGCATTATGGTGTTCAACACACTGTGCCACACATTTTTTGTTCTAAAAGCTTAAGTTTTCTAGAATACCACGTTATTCAGTGCCATTTTAAAAACAAGAAATTTATTTGCAGAAAATTCACATATTTACCTTCTCTAACCCTGACTTTTGCTGCAGTTGGGCTTTTAACTGAGATGTTGCATCTCTCTCTTGGTGCAACTGTTGCTGAAGACTTTGCCTCTGTTCCTTCTCAGCTTTAAGTTCAGAATCCAAAATAGAGCTATAGTTTAAAAAAATAAAATTATTTTACTATAGTTAACTCCAAAATTTGGCTCTCTCTTTTGCCGGTTTTAAAGTACGGACTATTGACAACGCGGCCTACCTGCATAATTCATGACTCCACAATGATTATTGACACCGCAGCCACCCCGACGCCATACTTAGTGGCAAGAACCGCTATCGCAAGCGCATTGTCAACAGCAAAACTGCCATTCACAGTGTTATCACAAGCCACATCCTTTAAAGTAGTGTTTAAAATCGAAAAGATATTCCACTCTATATTTGGGCTGAGTGGGTGAATGTATTGTGGAAAAGAACCAACTCATCTTGCTTTTCGTATCTACGATACAGTAAAATTTGAACCCAAGCCAAAATTGGTTCAAGAGTTAATAATGTTCGGGGGATAGTTGTAGACTTCAGGATGACAGATAGGATGGTGAAATGGGCAGAAGCATGGCAGATGGAGTTCAACGCAGATAAGTGTGAAGTGATGCACTTTGGGAGGATTAATATGGAAAGACAGTATACTATAAATGACACGATATTGAAAAGTGTAGCTGAGCAGAGACCTTGGTGTCCATATACACAATCCTTAAAAGGTGGCAGGGCAGGTTGATAAGGTGGTTAAAAAAAGCATATGCATTAATTGGGTTTATAAATAGAGGCATAAAATATAAAAGCAAACAGATCATGCTAGAACTTTATAAATCACTGGTTAGGCCTCAGGTGGAGTATTGTGGACAATTCTGGGCACCACACTTGAGGAAAGAGGTAAAAGCCTTAGAAAGGGCACAGAGAAGGTTTATCAGGATGCTACTAAGGATGAGGGACTTCAGTTGTGAGAGGTTGGAAAAGTTAGGACTGTTCTCCTTGGAACAGAGAATGTCAAGAGGTGACCCAATAGAGGTTTTCAAGATGAGGTTTTGATAGAGTAGAGAGAGAAAACCGATTCCTTCTGGCAAGTGGGTCAATAACCAGAGGGGTCAGATTTACAATTGTTGGCAAAAGATCTTGAGGGGAGATGAGAAGAAATGTTTTCACTCAGTTGTCAGGATTTGGAATGCTCTACCTGAAAAGCTGAAAGATGATTCCATAAATAATTTTAAAAGGGAGTTGGACAGGAACTTGAGGATGAGGAACTTACAGGTTACGAACATAAAGCAGGGGTGTGTTACTAATACATGACAGGCGAATGGCTTCCTTCTGTGCTGCAAGTTTCTACAAGACCTAGGAACATCCAGTCAGTCAATAAAGATGAGAGGAATTGGTATGCAAAAATGTTGCAAATAAATGCAGGAGAAAGCCAAGGGTCCTACTCCTGATCACTATTTAGTGAGCCCTACTGGAAATTCATGTATATGTGGATTATGGCTGAAGACAAGATCATGATCAACTGCAATCCTATGAAGTAGAGTGGGAGGAGGCTTGTGCGGAGCATAAGCACCGGCATAGCACAGTTGGGCTGACAGAATTTACAGCACAGAAACCAGTCTATGCAAGGGGAAATGTTCTTAATTTAAAAAACCCACTGCAACAAGGGACCAAATCCCATAGAGAGTGATAAGTGGACAGTAAGTTTGTTGTAACCAAAGATCAAATTTCCCAACCACAATTTTAAATGGTCTCACTTATTCTTAATGAAAGCTCATAAGGTGGATATAGATAAAAGCCCTTCAACCTATTTTATGTCTTCCTTTCCTAAATAGATATAGTTCACATTTTTAAGCACTTCATTAATCAGTACCTTGTTGATCGGTACCCTACCCACTAACTTTTAAAATAAAAAGTATAAAACAAAGTTTTTCTTTTCAGTAACACTTTACAGGAGTTCCTCTGTGGAGACCTACAAACATCCATTTCTTTCAGCAGCAAATGAATCCCATGCATTGGGATATCAAGTAGAAGGAATCCCTTCAGTGAGTTTGCTCCACAGAATAGGGTTCTCTATTTATTGGTCTCAAAGGCTGATCTGTAGGGGTTTTCCAAGTCTCTGCCAAGTATTAGAAATACACAAGAATCCTGTAAAGTGAAGATTATCTGAAGGGTAAAACTTCAAAGCAAGGTTAAAAGATGGAGATGAAGTAACTATGGGTAGATACTTACCCAGTTTTACCTTTTCTAATTAACTTTCCCTTTAAGTAACTTTATGCACAATAGCAGAATCTTAGCTTAAATATTACTATTGCTAACAAAGGGTCTAATAATTTCATTGCCTGTTTAAAATCAGATAGAATAAAGTGTAATATTTGTTAGCAGAGGTATTAAAAGCTCATTGTACACTCCATCACTCGAGTAGCATGATAAAAGTTGGCAAAGTATCCCTTAAATCGCCTCCAGTCTTAGGAGCCAAGAACCAGCATCTACAGTCAAAGTAGATTGCATCAAACTGTTTTCATTACCATTGAACACCAAAAATCTGTGGAGGTGGTTAAGATCAAATTCTACTTAACATTTTGCTGGAAGAGAAGAGAAGACAACTCAATTGCATGCTGAGGATTCAATGTTTCAGATGATTGGCAGGAGAAAATGTTCTTGGACAAGTCTTATGACAAGTGTGAAAGAATCATGTGCCTACTTGAAGTGGGAAAAACCTCCAGTGGTACAATTCTAGACTATGTTTCTAAACTTGGTTGTGTCTGGAAATGACAGTTTTAACAGGACACATCTCAACTCACTGCTACTAACAATGTAATGTTAGGCTATTTTAACTGGCCATTCTCTCTTGCAGTGGTCTTGCTACACATTTGTAAGCGGATCTAGCATCTCCTACAATCCAGAAGCTAAGACTCTGAGTTTTCTTCTGCCTCCTCCAGAGAGCTCATACTCTATCACACTGGCAATCCTGCACTTATCACCCACAACCACTCCAGAAGACGGCATCAACAAACTACACAAGAGCTGGGCCAAAATTCAGAATTAGCGAATTAGATTTATTTGCAGAAAATAAGCAAGCTAATAACATGCAGAACAGCACAAACTTATGAACAATGATAGCAGTAAAAAGCTTGGGGGGAGAAATTCAGTATCGCCCCATTTGGGGCGCAATTATCGGCCGGGCGCAAAGATTAGCGCCTGGCGCTAATTATCGCCACCGACTGCAAACTTGACTTTTATCGCCCCTGGAGGTGATTGCAGCGCTATATCAGGTGCTTCACACCTGTCTTAAGGCGCAAAGGCAGAGGAGCGAGGCGCTACCTCACAGCGCTGGCGAAGCTCATGTAATGTCAGTCAGCAATGGAACACACACACAATGGCACGGGCCAGTTCTTAAAGGGGATGGTTAATCTTGCTTTCCATCCACATCCTGCTCATTGCAGCCTTGAATCTCAGCCTGGAGAGACCTGCACATCAAATGTGCTGGAAAGAACAATGGAGAGTGCCAGGCAAAGAGCTCAGAGTGCAGCCCCCACAGTCTCTGCTAAATCGATACAAGGAATGGCAAATCAAAATGAACCTGCAAAGTGCTGCTCAGTACCCAAAACTCCTTCACACAACGTTGAATCTCTCCAGAAGTCTCTCCCTCTCTCTCTCAGAATGCGTAGTTCAAAAATGGCACCAACAATAAAAGGCAGGAAGCGGTCACCTTTAAATAGCGCTCCCCCTTTCCCTTCATGACTGCAGAACGCTCCCCTCAACCTGTCGTTGCTAGCGTCAGGCGGTAAGGCAGGGGGCGCCACTCAATATCCGCTCCGGGGCGATACCGGGGCGTTGCGCACTCGAGTGACGTCATGATCTGCCGGTGCAGGAGATCGTGGCAGTAGTGTTTAGCGCCGCCGCAAAATGTCTAGTTAATTTCGCGAGCGCCGCAAACCTCGCCGCGCCTGGGCGCTAGGATGCTTTGCGCCCCATTAGCGCCCTCTTAAGGCGCTAACGGGAGGCGCAACCAACTGAATTTTTCCCCCTTGATCTTTTAAAACTACACTCCTCCTGACAGCTTTGGGTTTCCTCCCCTAGAGTGTGCTTGTACTGCCCAATATTTAATTATTGGATAGCATAAGCCAGGGGTGTAACAATAGGACACCTTGTGATCTGAACTGGATACGGTGTCTTTCAGATATTCTTTCAGGAGCGTTTCTCCAATTTTTCAGTAGGCGGATTGAAAAACACTAGTGAGACAAGGCTTATTGTAAAATAAAGTATCTTAACGATTTGCAAAGAGCAAGTGAACATAGAGCAAGTTATAAACAAATTACTATTTACACTGAGCAATCAGTGTTACTGATCATAGGAACACACCCAGGGGGCAGTAAGCTCAATTTGTCTATAAACTGGCTACCTCCTTTCTGCAGCAACCACCCCCCAACCAGGCAATGAATATGGATATCCAAAGAATAAGTGTGGACGGTTACAGAAAGTCTGAAATGAGATGAATTAGCAATTGCCCCCAGCCATTATGGAACACATCTTCAATGCCTAGCTCACGAACAAATAAACACCTGTCTCAGCTGCAGCAGCATATGGTTGTGAGGACAATTTTAAACCACTGCAAACCTACTTCAATTTAAAACAAACCACTTAAAATGTAACTCATTTCCAAATCCTTTCTATGGAAAAATTGTCCCAAAATGTATGTCTCACTGCTATGACATGGATATTCAGTTGAAACAGTTAATGAGAAGCTATTGTTGGACCCATATATCAAAACACCTTTCATAGCAGAGGTATTAATTGAGACATTGACTATCTCCCCAATGCGATATTTCCCCAACGGGTCATCCACTGAAGCTAAATGCATCGGATCACCTCTTGCATAACTTCTCTCAGCATGGAGAATTCTTGATGCAATTATTATTGACTCCTCTCTGGGAGGTCAGCTGGGTTTTCATCCCCAATATTTCCATCTGCCCCTATTCAGTATTATATTTCCACCTTTAACTCAAAGCCAAAGGACAAAAGGAGATCCTTTCAGAGTGCAGCTAATAAATTACACTGGCCCAGCTAAAAAAAAATTACTAGAACTTTCACACTATAAAGACAAAGCTTTGTGTTCATCATGGAGAAACACTACCTACCTTGCAGAATGCAAAGAACTTCAAATAAAACCAACTGGTTAGCTAGAACTAAAAGGAATTAGAACCTACTCACATTTTTAAATTGACATCTATTCAAAAACCTTTCAATTGTAAATTTTTTCTATACATCTGCAGAAGTTCCATGCAAGTAAACTGTGCACTTTATTCCATTATCTGCATATCCAGAAGTCACAACCAGCTTCCAGATCAAGGGGGTGGGAGAGAAAGGAATCTCTGCTGGGTCTATATGATCAGGACCTGTGAAAGGGCACCAGTCGTGGCCAGTTATAGAACTTCAAATCTTCTGACCTAATCAGTGATCTCCAGTATGGTTTTCAGCATGGCTGTTCAACTGGTGATCTTGTTGCCTCGGTTACCTCGAATTCTGCTCTCAACACTTTGGCCTTGAATATTTCCAAAACGTTGAACAGGATCTCAAGGATAGGTTATTGACTAACATTCACTACAAGCCCACTGACTCCCACAGCTACCTGGACTACACTTCCTCCCACCCCGCCTCCTGTAAGGACTCTCTTCCATTCTCCCAGTTTCTCCGTCTCCGCCGCATCTGCTCTGAATTCATACCAGTGCTTCCGACATGTCTTCCTTTTTCCTCAACCGAGGATTCCCCTCTACCGTGGTCGACACGGCCCTCGACCGTGTCCGTTCTATCTCCCGCACTTCTGCCCTCACCCCTGCCCCTCCCTCCCGGAACCACGATAGGGTTCCCCTTGTCCTCACCTTTCACCCCACCAGCCTCCACATTCAACGGATCATCCTCCGCCATTTCCGCCACCTCCAGCGTGATCCCACCACCAAACGCATCTTCCCCTCACCTCCCCTTTCAGCATTCCGCAGGGACCGCTCCCTCCGCGACACCCTAGTCCACTCCTCTACCACCCCCAGCACCCCTTCCCCTGGCACCTTCCTGTGCACGCGCAGGAGATGCAACACATGCCCTTATACCTCCCCTCTTCCCACTGTCCAGGGCCCCAAACACCCCTTCCAGGTGAAACAGCGATTTACTTGTACTTCCTGCAATTTAGTATACTGTATTCGCTGCTCACGATGTGGTCTCCTCTACATTGGGGAGACCAAACACAGATTGGGTGACCGCTTTGCAGAACACCTCCGTTCAGTCCGTAAGGGGGACCCCGAGCTCCCGGTCGCCTGTCACTTTAATTCACCGCTTCACTCCCACTCTGACCTCACCGTCCTCGGCCTATTACACTGTCCCACGGAAGCACAGCGTAAGCTCGAGGAACAGCACCTCATCTTTCGTTTAGGCACGCTACAGCCCTCTGGACTCAATATCGAGTTCAACAATTTTAGATCATAACCTCAGCTCCAATCACATTTATATTTTATTTTTTCATCCACCCTTTTATTTGGCCCCCCCCCACTTTTTTTTCCTCCCAGAAGCTGGCAGCTGTCCTTCATTCTGCCAGTGGATTTCACACTTCTTTCAGCCTTAACCTGTCACATTAACACCACCTCTTGCCTTGCATATCTCCTAATATCTCTTAATGTCTCTTAATCTCCCCTTTTGTTGCTTTATCCCCTCCCCCTTTTCCCAGCTTTATCCTGGCCTTAAATCCATTTGATTTCCAGCTCTTTCCAGTTCTGACGAAAGGTCATCGACCTGAAACGTTAACTCTCTTTCTCTCTCCACGGATGTTGTCTGGCCTGCTGAGTTTTTCCAGCGTTTTCTGTTGTTATTTCTCAATCTGTGCACTTCTACACAAGCTTTCATATGGCCTCCCGTGAAAGCTATGTTCATGACTTTCTGGTTCTGTCTCAAAAAAAGTATACCATTTATTTATCAAGGCTTTTTGAATGAAATTATGTTTGCTCTCTCGCTCTCTTCATTCTTTGTAATCACCTTCACTCATCCATTTGTTGATTCTATTTTGCATTAAACAGTCTCAATTCAATGGGCGCATTTTGTCGATTGCACCCCCAGCAAAAATTCCACACCGGTCTCAGGAATTCCATTAGTTATCAGTATTGAGGCAATGATTTAGTTGCTAGTGCAATATTCATCTCTTGGGGAAAATACTGCTGTTCTGATTTCTTACCGTTGTTTGTCCAGTTCACTGAGCTGCTGCTGGAGGTTCTCAATTTTGCTGACAAATTCCTGTTCGATCTTTCGATTTTTCTCTTCCGCTGACTGTCTGGCTTTTTCAGACTGTTGCAATCTAAGATTAAACAAAAACAGTGTCAATGGGTGCAGAAATAAAGTTAGAGATACCAGAGAGATTTTTTTGCACAGAAGTTACTCGGAATAATATAGCAATAATTACTTAGCAACGCAATGTTAATATCTTGTTTAAAGGAATTAATGCAGTTCTGATTTCCTACCCAATAACTGTGAACCCTTACCACTTAGGTCTTCAACAGCTCCTTCACCACTCCTTTTGAGTACATGAACTCTGACATCAACGTCAGCCTCTGTACCCAGGCATCCACCAATACTGCTTTAACTCAGCTAATAAGATGCACTAGTGCACCCAGGAACAGTCATCATGTTCCCTATTCCCTTTGGGGAACGAACCAATATCCACATTGCACAACCTACAGCAGTACAACTAAGATCAGGAATTCAACATGGAGAGTGGGGTAGATTAAGGGGGGGGGGGGGGGGGGGGAAGAAAAATCAATCTGTGCTATACGACTCCCTGACACGACACAACACGACAGTGGTTTTCCAACACATTGCACATGATGCTCTTTATCTTGCATCAAGTCTAGAAGACAGCTGTTCCACTAAAATATCAATGCTTTGATCTCAACTGGGCTGTTAAAATACTAATGGTGCACCATCCAGTCTGATCCTGAACCATACAGGACAGCAAGATCCCCAATAATATCCCCGATCTGATTTCATAACAAAAGAGGTGCAATTATATCTTGCCATAATTTAGTGCAGTTTAGGCAAGTGAACATTTTGGATTTTTCCCACTTGTTAGAATCTCATTTTCAGACATTCTACAACATGCCATTCCTTGACTGGAAAGTCAGGCAACCCATTACCAAATCTACCAATAACAGTCGTAACTAACTACTCTCCTCTCCTTGGAAAAGAAAGCGCCAACATTTCAGATAGTTCTGCAAAGACAAATTTAATATGGAGAACCAGAAGTATTATATCAACTCTGAATATACCAATGTTGCAAATGAATAAAATTTTCTACAACGTGTTCCATATTTACTATACCTGTCCTCCATTTGCTTTGTGGCATCAATCATCTGATTAGTCTTTTGTTCCAGAGAGTTTATCGTCACAGTCTTCTGTTGCACTGTCCCGTCAGAGTTCTAGTTAGGCAATCAAAAAGGAACAAAAACTAGGCATAGGTCACTATCTATAATATTTTAAATCTATTTCACAATTTGCAATCTTTTAAATGTGTACCTACTCTTGTAGAAAATTATAAATAGACCATAAATTCATCACTAAGTTGCATCAGTATCTATTTCCTCTCTTACTTTAATTTTGTTCCCTACTCCTCCTCTCAACAAAACAATTTCAGGAGTTTCCATAACTTTGTTCAGTCAGTTCTGAAGGCAGACTAATGTAGTTGCCAGTGCAATGCAGTTCTTCCAGTTAATCATATGTCTCACAATTTTGTTACACCTGGCAGTCATGCCTGTAACATCTAGAATAGATTTTAAATACAGGATTTATAGTTTATAGTTGTACTTGCCTTTCAGACCTTCCCTTTTGTTCTTTCCTCCCCCTACACTTGCTTAAAAACCTGTTCCATCTCCAGCTTTTTCCAGTTCTGACGAAGGGTTATCAACCTGAAACATTAACTCTGTTTCTCTCTCCACAGATGCTGCCTGACCTGCTGAATATTTCCAGCATTTTCTGTTTTTATTTCAGATTTCCAGCATCTGCAGTATTTTGCTTTTGCCCCAGTCACATCTGTTCTCCCCACCATGTCCCACTGAAAACCTACCTACAGCCTCAGCTAGATCTCCTTCTTGGTTCATCACCTGCCCCGCTCACTGACATTTGTGACTAAGTCCTTCATTACACAATTCCTTAAGTATTACTTGTGTTAAGATAATGTGAAATTTTGTAATAAATCTATACAGGCAGGAGCTAAGCCACAGTTAAGAGTACTATGCGCAGTTTTTGGCATACCATTATAGAATAGACATTAAAGTCAGAGAGAGCATACCAGGGATAACAAATTATAATTACGAGCAGAGACTTGAGATGCCACAATTAAAAACAGAAAATGCTAATAGTACTTAAAGCAGCATCTGTGGAGAGAGAAGCTGACAAAAGGTCAGCGACCTGAAATGTTAACTCTGTTTCTCTCTCCATAGACACTACCTGAGCTACTGAATATTTTCAGCATTTTCTGTTTTTATTTCAGATTTCCAGCATCCACAGTATTTTGCTCGAGATGCCACAACTATTTCCACTGGCAGAGAAGCCCAAGAGATATTAAATAGAAGATTAAAAAATATAAAGTGTTTTGACAGGATTAATACGGAAAGGTTACTTCCTTTGGTTGGGGTCAATGATGAGGGGGTCATTAATTTAAAGTGGTTATTGAGTGAGCAGCAGGGGGGTAGCAAAGAGCTACAGATATGTAGTAAACTTATGGTTCGAGGCTACTGTCCTACCCGGTCATAGTTCTGATTGCGAATGAGACACATGGCGATATGATTAACTGTATTCCACAGCTCCCACACTGTATATCCTCGAAAATTACTTGCTAAGTAAGGAATGCCAGTATAAGTTGTATCTCCCTTAATTTTTTACCTTAGCCTTTTGAAACATCTGCAAATTGATGGCCTTGACTTCTTCCAACTGTTGTCGGAGAGCTACTAGCGTATCCTGCTTCTCATGAGTGTCCTTCTCCAGTAGCTTCATGGCTATTTCCATTTCTTGCTTCAAGCTCACCTGTAGTTCCAGTTCTTTCTCCAGTTCCTGAGTAGAAATGACACATACCTCTTCAATCATTAAAACTGAACTGAAAGATGCAAACAGCTTCCAAACCTATATTCTCACTTCTAAGTGAGACTTTGGCCATACTCAAATTGTTTTCTCTTCAGGAGGCAGTTACAGATTGGCTATTCTATACAGGAATTCCTATCAGAACCAAGAATGATTATATCTACCTAAACAAACGTTCAGTGTTAAATCTAGGTCAATCATTTGCAGGAATTAATTATTTTTAAAGGCTGTACTTAAATACACAACTTAATCATATTTTCTCCAATATTCAAAAGTTTCACAACTTTAATACCCACTGATTTTACATTAGCCACTTCTTGATTCAAAATAGAGCCCAATTATCCTTTATAAACATTTACCATTCGAAATTGTTTCTCTTCTTTCAGTTGCTTCCAGACTTCATTGTACATTTCGTCTAGACCTTGACGACTCTGTCTGTATGTTTCCAGCTCTACTTCAGAATCTTGCCTGTTCACCTGATAAAAATGTCGGAAAGAGGTCAACAGTGATGGCGAGGCTGTAATCTCAGTAGTAAGCAGTTGTAGCACACAGAAACATAAGTTACTGTAGTAAGTTGACCATGACAATTGCTAATTTTTACTGCACTCTTCTTTCTTACACCCCCACCCCAGGAATGAGAGACTTTATATGGAGAGACTAGAGAAGCTGAGAGTATTCTCCTTAGAGCAGAGAAGGTTAAGAGGAGATTTGACAGGTGTTCAAAATTATGAAGGCTTTTGATAAGAGTAAATAATGAGAAGCAGTTTCCACTGGCAGGAAGGTCGAGAACCAGAGGGGAGATGAGGAGAATTTTATGCAGCAAATTACGATAATCTGGAATGCACTGCCTGAAAGGGCAGATTCAATAGTACCTTTTAAAAGGGAATTGGATACATCTCTGAAAAAGAAAAAATTGCAGAGCTATGGGGAAAGAGCAGGGAATGGGACTAATTGGATAGCGGTTTCAAAGATCCAGCACAGGCACGCTGGGCCGAATGGCCTCTTTCTGTGCTGTATGATTCCATGATTCCTTGTGAATGGCCAGTGAGAGACTGCAATATGCCAGAAAACAGAAACCAAGTACCTAAGTTAAGGACCTGGACAATTATTCATTGGGAATAACAGAAAATGCTGGAAACACTCAGCAGTTCAGGCAGCATCGAGGAGAGAGAAACAGTCAACGTTTCAGGTCGATTCCTTCGTCAGAACTGGAAAAGGTTAGGGAAGAGAGATTTTTAAGCAGGGGCAGGGAGGAGGGGAGGGAAAGAACAAAGGGAAGGTCTGTGATAGGGTGGAAGGCAGGAGAGATTGACTGACAAAAGGGATGATAGTGCAAGGCAAAAGGAGGTAATGGGACAAGTTAAGAAACAAAAGATAGCTCTAGATGATGTGTGAATTAACAGCTACCATGTGAGGAAACGAGAAAAAAAAGAAAAAAAATGAAATACAGGGGCCAATTTATAGTCTGAAATTGTTGAACTTTATGTTAAGTCCAGAAGGCTGCAAAGTGCCCAATAGAAAGATGAGGTGCTGTTCCTCGAGCTTACGTTAAGCTTCGTTGGAACAGTGCAAGAGGCCGAGGACGGAGAGATCAGAGAAAGAAGAGAGACTTGCATTTATAACACGTCTTTCACAACCACCGGATGTCTCAAAGCGCTTTACAGCCAATGAAGTACTTTTGAAGTGGAGTCACTGTTGTAACGTGGCAGCCAATTTGCACACAGCAAGGTCCCACAAACAGCAATGTGATAATGACCAGATAATCTGTTTTTGTTATGTTGGTTGAGGGATAAATATTGGCCAGGACACTGGGGATAACTCCCCTGCTCTTCTTCGAAATAGTGCCATGGGATCTTTTACGTCCACCTGAGTGCAGACAGGGCCTCGGCTTAACGTCTCATCCGAAAGATGGCACCTCCGACAGTGCAGCACTCCCTCAGTACTGCATTGGAGTGTCAGCCTAGCTTTATGTGCTCAAGTCCCTGGAGCGGGACTTGAACCCACAACCTTCTGACTCAGAGGCGAGTGTGCTACCCACTGAGCCACAGCTGAGGGAGTGGAGGGGAGAATTAAAGTGACAGGCGACTGGAAGCTCAGGGGTCACACTTGTGGACTGAACGGAAGTGTTCCACAAAGCGGACACCTAATCTGTGTTTGGTCTCCCCAATGTAGAGGAGACCGCATCGTGAGCAGCGAATACAGTATACTAAATTGTAAGTAGTACAAGTAAATCGCTGTTTCACCTGGAAGGAGTGTTTGGGGCCCTGGACGGTTGGAAGGGAGGAGGTAAAAGGGCAGGTGTTGCATCTCCTGCGCTTGCATGGGAAGGTGCCAGGTGAAGGGGAAGGGGTGAGAGGTGTGGACTAGGGTGTCGTGGAGGGAGTGCTGAAGGGGTGGGGAAGATGTGTTTCGTGGTGGGATCACGCTGGAGGTGGCGGAAATGCGCAGGATGATCCGTTGAATGTGGAGGCTGGTGGGGTGAAAGGCGAGGACAAGGGAAACCCCATCGTGGTTCTGGGAGGGAGGGGAAGGGGGTGAGAGCAGAAGTGCGGGAAATGGAACGGACACAGTCGAGGGCCATGTCCACCACGGTGGAGGGGAATCCTCGGTTGAGGAAAAAGGAAGACATACTGGAAGCACTAGTATGGAAGGTGGCATCGTCAGAACAAATGCAGCGGAGACGGAGAAACTGGGAGAATGGAATAGAGTCCTTACAGGAAGTGGAGTGGGAGGAATTATTCATTGGGAGCTGGCAGACCACCAGTCCCTCACTTAGGGAACCATTCTTAAACAGGAGCCAATGAGTATCAGCAGGCTATTCAGTTGTGGAGGACATTGCAACCAAGTTCAATCTTTTCATCACCCTAAATATGTGTGGGTTAGGTTGATTTGGCTATGATAAATTGACCCTTAGTGTTAGGGGGGGATTAAATATGTGGGGTTACAGGGATAGGATGGGATATGTTAGGGGGAATTAAATACGTGGGGTTACGGGGATAGGGTGGGATATGTGTCGGTGTAGGCTCGATGGGGATTCTGTGTGAGAAAGCAGGGACAGGGTACTGGATTTGGATGATCAGCCATGATCGTATTGAATGGTGGAGCAGGCTCGACGGGCCGAATGGCCTACTCCTGCTCCTAGTTTCTATGTTTCTATGTTTCTAAATATGTATGCTCACTTTGCAGCAAGAGGTGATTAAAAGCAGGAACTCCAGCTAATTTTTCACACTCCAAGAGCAAACAACATTGATAGTTCCCCAATTGCTACCTTGGCTGAATCAGCTAACTCAGAGTGGGAAATTAATCTTTGATCTTTAGGTCAGCATGGCAGTGAGTTTTAACTTTAAGATAGGCACTTCTAAAAAGTTAATTGCTTCCTTGATAATAACGAGCAAATTTTTTTTAATTATTAAAAACCAATATTCTCTCCTCTACTTTGGCAACGCATGCTAGATCATGGTTCCACAGAAATCAAGCAGTCATCCAATGTTTGGCTTAAGTAACAATTCATGAGTCTTTGGAAAATTAGTGTCAGCAGCCTATTTCATCATAACTGAGCCCAACCCTGCCCTCACAGCATCTAACCTCCCACACTTTTCAAAAGATGTCACTAGGCAACAATCATGTAACTTTTCCTCCTTTTAGCCCAGGGCTGCCGAGGCCAATTGTGGTGCCCTAACCACCAACCGAACTAAAATCTAATGAGTAATTTTTTATTTTTTATTTTTTTTTATTCGTTCATGGGATCTGGGCGTTGCTGTCAAGACCAGCATTTATTGCCCATGTTAATTGCCCTCGAGAAGGTGGTGGTGAGCCGCCGCCTTGAACCGCTGCAGTCCATGTGGTGAAGGTACTCCCACAGTGCTGTTAGGGAGGGAGTTCCAGGATTTTGACCCAGCAACGATGAAGGAACGGCGATATACTAAGTCAGGATGCTGTTTGACTTGGAGGGGAACTTGGAGGTGGTGGTGTTCCCATGCACCTGCTGCCCTTGTCCTTCTAGGCGGAAGAGGTCGCTGGTTTGGGAGGTGCTGCCGAAGAAGCCTTGGCGAGTTGCTGCAGTGTATCTTGTAGATGCTACACATTGCAGCCATGGTACGCCAGTGGTGGAGGGAGTGAATGTTTAAGGTGGTGGATGGGGTGCCAATCAAGCGGGCTGCTTTGTCTTGGATGGTGCTGAGCTTCTTGAGTGATGTTGGAGCTGCACTCATCCAGGTAAGTGGAGAGTATTCCATCACAGTTCTGACTTGTGCCTTGTAGATGGTGGAAAGGCTTTGGGGAGTCAGGAGGGGAGACACTCTTCACAGAATACCTACCCTCTGACCTGCTCTTGTTGCCACAGTATTTATGTGGCTGGTCCAGTTAAGTTTCTGGACAATGGTGACCCCCCAGGAAGTTGTTGATGGGGAATTCGGCGATGGTAATGCCGTTGAATGTCAAGGGGCGGTGGTTAGACTCGCGCTTGTTAGAGATGGTCATTGCTTGGCACGAATTATGAATACGTGCATTTCAAGTTTGTCAAGTCAATGAAAATTATAAATAACAGAAAACGCTGGAAAAACTCAGCAGGCCAGGCAGCATCCGTGGAGAGAGAAACAGAGTTAACGTTTCAGGTCGAAGACCTTTCGTCAGAACTGGAAAAAAGCAGGAAATGGAACAGATTTTAAAGCAATTTTAGGGGCTGGGAAATGGGGGAGGGGATTTGACCCAGCGCTTATACCTCCCCCCTTCCCACTGTCCAGGGCCCCAAACACCCCTTCCAGGCGAAACAGCGATTTACTTGTACTTCTTGCAATTTAGTATACTATATTCGCTGCTCACGACGTGGTCTCCTCTATATTGGGGAGACCAAACGCAGATTGGGTGACCGCTTTGTGGAACACCTCCGTTCAGTCCGTAAGGGGGACCCCGAGCTTCCGGTCGCCTGTCACTTTAATACACCGCTCCGTTCCCACTCAGACCTCACCGTCCTCGGCCTCTTGCATTGTTCCACGGAAGCTCAACGTAAGCTCGAGGAACAGCACCTCATCTTTCGATTAGGCACTCTACAGCCCTCTGGACTCAACATAGAGTTCAACAATTTCAGATCATAACCTCGACCCCCAACACACACATTTTTTATCCACACTTTTTGTATGGCCTTTTTTTCTTCCCTCCCACATGGCAGCTGTCCTTCATTCTACTAGCGCAATTCACACTTCATCTAGAGCCATCCTTTGTTCCTTAACCTGTCCCATTACCATCTCCTCTTGCCTTGAATATCTCTTAATGCCTCTTTACTTCTCCTGCCTTCCATCCTATCACTGACCTTCCCTTTTGTTCCTTCATCCCCTCCCCCATTTCCCAGCCCCTAAACTTGCTTTAAAATCTGTTCTATTTCCTACTTTTTTCCAGTTCTGACGAAAGGTCTTCGACCTGAAACGTTAACTGTTTCTCTCTCCACAGATGCTGCCTGGCCTGCTGAGTTTTTCCAGCGTTTTCTGTTATTTCGGATTTCCAGCATCCGCAGTATTTTGCTATTGTATCAATGAAAATTATAGTTCTCCAACTAACATTTTGGTTTCGTCGATGAAAAATGTACTTGCCACATATACTCAGCATAAATCTCAATGCATTAAAGCTTCCTGTCTTAGAGACTTACAGCACAGGAGGTGGTAATTCGGCACATGTGCCTGTGCTGGTTATTTGAAAGACCAGTCGTGCTTAGTCCCACACCCCACTTTTTGTCTGTAACCCTACAAGTTCCTCATCCTCAAGTATCTGTCCAACTTTTTTAAATTATTTATGTAATCCGCTTGCAGCAGCTTTTCAGATGGAGCATTCCAGATCCCGACAACTCTGAAGAGATTTCTCATCTCCCATCGAGATCTTTTGCCAATGATTTTAAATTTATGACCTCTGGTTATTGACCCACTCACCAGAGGGAAGAGTTTTTCTCTATCTACTCTATCAAAACCTCTCATCTTGAAACCCTTTATTAGGTCAAATCTTAAACATAACATAAGAAATAGGAGCAGGAGTCGGCCATTTGGCCCTTCGAGCCTGCTCCGCCATTCAATAAGATCATGGCTGATCTTCTACCTCATCTCTACTTTCCTGCACTATCCCCATATCCCTTGATTCCCTTAATATTCAAATATCTATCGATCTCTGTCTTGAATATACTCAACAACTGAGCCTCCACAGCTCTCTGGGGCAAAGAATTCCAAAGATTCACCAGCCTCTGAGTGAAGATCCCTTATTCTGAGACTGTGACCCCTGGTTCCAGACTCCCCAGCCAGGGGAAACATCCTCCCTGCATCTACCCGGTCAAGCCCTGTAAGAATTTTGTATGTTTCAATGAGATCACCTCTCATTCTTCTAAACTCCAGAGAATATAGGCCTAGTCTACTCAATCTCTCCTCATAGGACAATCCCCCCATCCCAGGAACCAATCTGGTGAACCTTCATTGCACTCCCTCTATGGCAAGTATATCCTTCCTTAGGTATGGTTGTTACATTGTTACACCCAATGTAAGGACCTAATGTAACACCCTTATTTAAAAAGGGCAGTAGACAGAAGGCTGGAAATTATAGACCGGTTAGCCTAACATCTGTGGTAGGTAAAATTTTGGAGTCCATTATTAAGGAGACAGTAACGGGACATTTGGATAATCATAATTTAATAGGACAAAGTCAGCATGGTTTTATGAAGGGGAAGTCATGTTTGACAAATTTGCTGGAGTTCTTTGAGGAAGTAACATACAGGGTGGATAAAGGGGAACCAGTGAATGTGGTGTATTTAGACTTCCAAAAGGCATTTGACAAGGTGCCACACAAAAGATTATTGCTTAAGATAAAAAAAAAATCACAGGATTGGGGGTAATATTCTGGCATGGATAGAGGATTGGCTATCTAACAGAAGGCAGGGAGTTGGGATAAATGGTTCATTCTCAGACTGGCAATCAGTAACTAGTGGTGTTCCGCAGGGGTCAATGCTAGGTCCCCAACTCTTTACAATCTATATTAAACGATTTGGAGGAGGGGACCGAGTGTAACATATCAAAGTTTGCAGATGCTACTAAGATGGGAGGGAAAGTAGTGAGTGAGGAGGACATAAAAAAATCTGCAAGGGGACATAGACAGGCTAAGTAAGTGGGCAGAGATTTGGCAGATGGAATACAATACTGGAAAGTGTGAGGTTATGCACTTTGGCAGGAAAAATAGTAGAGCAAGTTATTATCTTAATGGCAAGAAACTGGAAAGTACTGAAGTACAAGGGATCTGGGGGTCCTGGTGCACGAAACTCAAAAGGTTAGTATGCAGGTGCAGCAAGTGATTAAGGCGGCCAATGGAATGTTGGCTTTCATTGCTAGGGGGATAGAATATAAAAATAGGGAGGTATTGCTTCAGTTGTACAAGGTATTGATGAGACCGCACCTGGAATACTGCATACAGTTTTGGTGTCCATACTTAAGAAAAGACATACTCGCTCTTGAGTCAGTACAAAGAAGGTTCACTCGGTTAATCCCGGGGATGAGGGGATGGACATATGAGGAGAGGTTGGGTAGATTGGGACTCCACTCATTGGAGTTCAGAAGAATGAGAGGCGATCTTATTGAAACATATAAGATTGTGAAGGGGTTGGATCGGGTGGATGCGGGGAGTATGTTCCCGATGATGGGCGAAACTAGAACTAGGGGACATAGTCTTAGAATAAGGGGCTGCTCTTTCAAAACTGAGATGAGAAGGACCTACTTCACTCAGAGGGTGGTAGGTCCATGGAATATGCTGCCCCAAAAAGCTGTAGAAGCTACATCATTACATAAATTTAAAACAGAAATAGACAGTTTCCTAGAAGTAAAGGGAATTAAGGGTTACGGGGAGCGGGCAGGAATTTGGACATGAGTCTAGGTTCGGATCGGTCATGGCCCTGTGGGTAGCGTAGCGGGCCCAGGGGCCGTGTAGCCTGATCCTGCTCCTATTTCATGTGTCCAATTCTGTTAGGTTGAGGAGATGGTTCTGTGATAGTAGATTGGCGGTTAGGATCAGATCAGCCATGATCTTATTGAATGGCGGAGCAGGCTCGAGGGGCCAATTGGCCTACTCCTGCTCCTATTTCTTATGTTATGTTCTTATTTCCCAATCTCTCACCATTTAAAAAAACTCTGCTTTTCTATTTTTCCTACCAAAGTGGATAACTTCACATTTCTCCACATTATATTCCATTTGCCATGTTCTTGCCCACTCACTCAGCCTGTCTATATCCCCTTGAAGCCTCCTTGCATCCTCCTCACAACTTACATTCCCACCCAGCTTTGTATCATCAGCAAACTTGGATATATTACATTTGGTCCCCTCATCCAAATCATTGATATAGATTGTGACTAGCTGAGGCCCAAGCACTGATCCTTGCGGTACCCCACTAATTACAGCCTGCCAACCCGAAAATTACCCGTTTATTCCTACTCTCTGTTTTCTATCCATTAACCAATCCATGCTAGTATATTACCCCCAATCCCATGAGCCCTAATTTGTTTAATAACCTCTTGCGTGGCACCTTATTGAATGCCTTCTGAAAATCCAAATACACCACATCGACTGGTTCCCCCTTATCTATTCTGCTAGTTACAACCTCAAAAAACTCGAATAGATTTGTCAAACACTATTTCCCTTTCATAAATCCATGTTGACTCTGCCCAATCATATTATTTTCTAAGTGCCCTGTTACCACGTCCTTAATAATAGATTCTAGCATTTTCCCTACTACTGATGTCAGGCTAACTGGTCTGTAGTTCCCTGTTTTCTCTCTCCTGCCTTTCTTAATAGTGGGGTTACATTTGCTACCTTCCAATCCACAGGAACCGTTCCAGAATCTCTGGAATTTTGGAAAATGACAACCAATGCATCCACTATCTATATAGCCACCTCTTTCAAAACCCTAGGATGTAGGCCATCAGGCCCAGGGGATTTATCAGCTTTCAGTCCATTAATTTCTCCAGTACTTTCTTTTAACTAATACTAGTTTCTTTCAGTTCCTCATTCTCGCTAGAGCCTTAGTTCTCCACTATTTCTGGGAAGTTTTTTGAGTCTTCTTCCGTAAAGACAGACACAAAGTATGTGTTTAATTTCTCTGCCATTTCCTTATTCCCCATTATAACTTCTCCTGTCTCAGCCTGTAAGGGACCCACATTTACTTTCACTAATCTTTTCCTTTTTACATACCTATAGAAGCTTTTACAGTCTGTTTTTATGTCTCTTGCTAGTTTACTCTCATTCTATTGTCTCTTTCTTTATCAATTTCTTGGTCCTCCTTTGCAGAATTCTAAAATCCTTCCAATCCTCAGGCTTACTACTCTTTTTGGCAACATTATAAGCTTCTTCCTTTGATCTAATACTATCTAACTTCTCGTTAGCCACGGTTGGACCACTTTTCCTGTGGGGGTTTTTGTGCCTTAAAGGAATGTATATTTGTTGTAAATTATGTATTAATTCTTTAAATGCTAGCCATTGATTGTCTACCGTCATACCGTTTAATGTAGTTTCCCAATCTACCATAGCCAACTCGCCCCTCATACCTACGTGGTTTGCTTTGTTTAGATTTAAGGCCCTAGTTTCGGATTTAACTAAATCACTTTCAAACTGAATATAAAATTCTATCATATTATGGTCACTCTTCCCTAAAGGCCCCTTTACTACAAGGTTATTAACCCTTTCATTGCACAATACTAGATCTAAAATAGCCTGTTCCCTCGTTCGTTACTCAACATACTGATCTAGAAAACAATCTTGCATACATTCCAGGAATTTGTCCTCCACACTATTACTGCAAATTTGGTTTGCCCAGGCTATATGTAGATTAAAGTCCTCTATGATCACTGTATTACCCGTGTTACATGCACCTCTAATTTCCTGATTTATACTTTGCCCGACATTACAACTACTGTTTGGGGGACTATAAACAACTCCCACCAATGTTTTCTGCCCCTTGCTGTTTCTTGGCTCCACCCAAACTGATTCTACTTCTTGATTTTGAGCCAAGATCCTCTTTCTACTGTCTTTATCCCATCCTTTATCAGGGCTACCCCTCCTCCTTTTCCATTTTGCCCATCTCTTCTAAAAGTTAAGTATCCTGGAATATTTAGTTCCCAACCTTGGCCACGTTGCAACCACGTCTCCGCTATGGCTATTAGATCTAACTTGTTCATTCATCTATTTTGTTGTGAATGCTACACGCATTGAGATATAATGCCTTTCGCTTTGATTTATTTCTAATTTTCCCCTGAGGTCACCTTAGTCACTGATGCCTTATTACCTTAGTTACTCTCTCTGTCCCTTCCTGACCCACTCTGCTTATTTTTACCCAAAACTCTACTCTACTCCAAAGCCCTGACATTTCTTTCGCTGCTTTTAAATTTACTCTTTCCTGAATCCTCCCAACCCCCCCCCCTTCATTAGTTTGAAGCCCTGTTTACTGCCCTAGTTATTTGGTTCGCCAGGACACTGGTCCCAGCCCAGTTTAAGTGGAGCCCGTCCCAACGGAACAGCTCCCTCTTTTCCCAGTACTGGTGCCAGTGCCCCATGAACCAAAACCCCTTCCTCCCACACCACTCTTTGAGCCACGCATTTAAACCTCTAATCTGTTTGTCCCTATGCTAATTTGCACGTGGCTCAGGTAACAATCAGAGATTACCACCTTTGAGGTTCTGCTTTTTAATTTGGATCATAGCTCCTCAAACTCCTTCAGCAGAACCTTATTCCTAGTTCTACCCATGTCGTTGGTTTCTACATGGACCACGACAACGGAGAATCCTCCCCCTCCAAGTTCTTCTCCAGCCGCGATGAGACGTCTTTAACCCTGGCAGGCAACACAACCATCGGAACTCCCCGTCGCGGCTGCAGAGAACAGTATCTATCCCCCTGCCTATACTGTCCCCTACCACAACTACATTCCCTTTCACTCCCCCCCCACTTGAATGGCCTCCTGCACCATGGTCAGCTTGCTCATCCATCCTGCAGGCTTTTCCCTCATCCACACAGGCAGCAAGAACCTCATACCTGTTGGACAAGGGCAAAGGCCAAGGCTCCTCCAGCACTGCACCTGGGGTCCCCTTACCTGCCTGAGTTGCAGTCACACCCTCCTGTCCCTGACCACTAACCAGAGCTGTACCACTACCTAATCTAAGGGGTGTGACTGCCTCCTGGATCAAAGTGTCCAGGTAACTCTCCCATCCCTGATGCCCCGCACTGTCTGCACCTCAGACTCCAGCTCAAAAACTCTGAGCTGAAGTTACTCAAGATGCAGGCACTTACTGCAAACGTGGTTGTCCGGGATCACAATGCTCTCCACAAACTCCCACATGCTGCAGTTGCGACACACCACCTGCACTGCCATCCCTATATGACCTTGTTTTATTTAATTAAATTTGTATTTAGGTAACTTAGTTTACAGTGTAGTTTCTTGACTACTTACTTGATCTAGCTTAAGTTAAGGGTACTGAAATTAAATATCTACCTGTAACACAAAGCACTACAAGTAGTGTTGGCAAAAAGCAACAACTCCTTCCCCCTCTTCACTGTTCCAAGGAAGCAGTATTAACTTTTCCAACCTCTCCTCATAACTGAAGTCCCTCATTCCTCGTAACATCCTGGTAAACATAACACAATAGCAAAATATTGCGGATGCTGGAAATCTGAAACACAGAAAATGCTGGAAACACTCAGGTCAGGCAGCAATCCGTGGAGAGAGAAACAGAGTTAACGTTTCAGGTCTGTGACCCTTTGTCAGAACTGGAAAAAGTTAGAGATGTAACAGGTTTTAAGCAGGTGCAGAGGCGGGGAAAGGGGGAGGGGAGGAAAGAACAAAAGGGACGGTGTGTGATAGGGTGGAAGGCAGGCGTGGTTAAATGTTGCAAATAGGGATGGCAGAATCATCAACACCTGCCGGCTGGAAAAATAGGGGCAGGGGTTATAGTCTGAAATTGTTGAACTCAATGTTGAGTCCAGAAAGCTGTAAAGTGCCTAATCAAAAGATAAGGTGCTGTTCCTCGAGCTTATGTTGAGTTTTGTTGAAACAGTGCAAGAGGCCGAGGACAGAGAGGGAGTGGAGCGGAGAATTAAAGTGACAAGCTCAGGGTCATCCTTACAGACTGAACAAATCCATGCCGACTCTCCTTGATTAACCCATGCCTTTTCAGATGAAAGTTTATTTTGTCTGACAAGAAAAAAAGTAACTTTTTTGTTACCACATATATCCCTTCTACAGCAGTTATGGGCTAGTGGAAGCCAGTTTAAGTTTATCTCAGAATATTAAATTAGCCCTTTTGATCCAACCTCTACTCGACGTTCACTTGTTTCAAGGATCGATGAATTTTCTTGTTTTAGTTGATCCTGTTCCTCCTGAAGTGACTGAATTCGGTCATTTGCTGCTGTAAGCTGCAAGAGTATCAAAATAAGCATAGAATCAGATCACAGACTTGAAATAAAAATATTTTCAAATGGCACTCCAAGAAAACCAGGAAAAGGTCTGGTCACTATTATTCACCTCTTCCATTAGTTTCGCATTAGTCTTTTCCAATGAATCCAGTTTTGCCTGCAGATCAGAAACTGTACCACTGTTGAGCAGAAATAGATTCAGTTGAATGTTATAGTTAGTTAATGCAAGACATTAACAACATATTCAGATTAAGTCATCAGGACAAGATACATCATGATGGTTACCTCAGTCACTAACAAGTGTTATTGCAAAACACTAACTAAAACACATCACCCAAGACCAACACAGATCACATTCAAGTTTATTTATTTTTTAAATAAAAGAAAATACTGTGAATACTTATGGCATGAGATCAATTTTTTTTAAATGTACACAGGACGTGAAGACAAGAACAAAGATTTTTGATGGTTTACCTTAAGTGTCTGTTGAGTTCCTCCACATAATGTTTCTGGTCCAGGATTTTAGTGATTTCAGCATCCCTGAAGGTCAAGAAATAGGAATCAATAGTAGACTATTGATTTTTGAACATCTCCAAGTCAATCTGAACTCTTGAATGCAGACTCAACTTGAATGGCTCACAAGAACAATTATGTTCCCAGATATAACACATATTGTGTCTATGGACACATTCCATTGCAGCTTTTTATATGGGGACATTTTAATAAAATGTGGAAAATGTATCCAATGATTCAGTTTCTCCCCTTGTCTAAAGGCAGGAAATATATCACAAGTTTCTATCCATCCTCTTTTCCCTCCTCCACTCTCCATAAAGATAAAATCTGCTCTTAAGTTCAAATTCAGAATGAAGACATCTACCAGAAATAAGTTCTTACAACTCCCGTTTCCAAACAGAGAAATATACTAAGCTTCTCCCGTTTTCAGCAGTTTATTTTTCATCCTGTTCAAAGTTATTTTTCTCTCCGTAAGGTTCCCTTCCTGCTCATGATCTGATCCACAATCAAGAAAATGGAGAGGCAACCAGTTCTCAAGTTTGAGAATGATGCTCCAAGATGTTTGGAACACCGCTAATTGAGTCTCAGATTTTCTGTTGCTGGAGAAGAAAACCATAAAAACCCGCAGTCAAACCAGGTGATTCTTAAAACACACAGGCACAGCCTTTTGTGGAACCCTACCCCAGTAAAGGGAATCAATTCCTTCAGGAGGAGGAGATGAGGGAAGTGGAGAAAAATTGAGAAATCTTTTAGCCACACTCGATAGCACACAGACTAGTCACACTAGAAGTAACTCAGTTATTAACTCATGCTAGACAAAATATACCAATTCTAGAATGTAAACAAAAAAAAGTTAACTGAGCTAGCCAAGTCTGTATTGTTAAATGGTATTTTACAGTATAATGGAAATGTTGCTTTTGAAATGGCCCCAGATGTAATATTACAGAAACAGCTTGCTGGAGAATAATTTGAATTTGGTATAAAGTAAACTAGCCCTATTTATATTTAAAGCAAATGGTTAATATGCAAAAATGTAAAGGTATGCAAGGGGAGGCACCTTTATCATTGTTAAGCTGTTAAAAGTACAACAAAAACACCAATTTTAAAAGTTCACAGACAAGTGGATTTGACTACTCACTGTTTGCTGTCAGCACTGTTCGGAGCTCCATCTTTCAAGTACAGTGAGAAGTCAATCACTCCAACCTAAAAGTCATAAAGAAATTTATCAGAACAAACTTCATCCGAGGCAAAAACTGAATTGGGTTCATCAGTGCTTTCTTTTCAAAATCCAAGAATACTTTTTGGCCTAGCAACTAAAATATTTACAATTAACCAGGACACTTAGAGGTACCATATATACTGTGCACAAGATACCCACATACAAGGCAACACCCAAAATCCCATACACAAAAAATCTGTGACTCTAAACTGAGGGTTACTATTACAAAACCTCTAGTTTGCATCCTATCAACTGGCATCCACAAAAATTCTCAAAATTCCTTCTCATTTCTACCAGTGCATCCGTGCTCCTCCAATGCCAGATTTCAGTCCCACCACTTATTGATTTTAAATGTCCTTTCCCTACTGGGCTATCTCCAATTTTAAAAATCAGAATTAGGAGTTGAGGCAAAGTTGCCATCTAAAATATCACTGCTAGAACGGTGGAGTGAAATGGAGCAACAGCTAAAACATTAATCCATCTCTTCTCTTCACAGATGCTGACAGACCTGTTGTGCACTTAGCAGCATCCTCTGGTTTTATTTCAGATTTTTTTTTTTAAATGTAAGTGTACATTAAACATGTATATTCTGATGGAAGGAACAGGTTCAGTTACTTGAACAGGTTGTAATTTGATGAATGGTCTACACTTGCAATGTTCTCGACAGATACTGACTGGCAAGTGTTTCCATTTATTTTCTTTTGTTTCTAATTTAACTTCTCCATATAGAATCAAATTTGAATTTTACAATTAATTGTTAGGGCTGCTTCAAACAGTAATTTGTTAAATTAGACAGTTCATCCAAGCTGACTTCAGGCAAATTGTTAAGCAATTGTATTCAAAGTGGGCAAAAAATAGGAAGGGAGAAGTTTCACATGACCTTTGTAAAAGCTCAGGTTCACAAAACTTACCAACTTTTTCACCTACAGATTAGGTGAAGTTTACAATCCAGCTCCTACTTGGGTTAAATAAAGTGGGCCTAGACAGAGCTGGTCTGATTCTGTAATCTACTGCTTCCCAGTGCTGGCTGTTCGTTTCATATAATGGAGTAAAAATTGACACACACATCCTCCCCTACCTTCTAGAAAATTAAGAGTCAAGAACCACAGCTTCCTGCTGTTTATTTGGGCAACTCAGACTCAAGATAATTTCTTCAGCGCCATTGGATCTCCACCCAATAATCTACTGCCACAGCTGTTCTTAGCTAGATGATTTTCTTCCACACGCCCAGTGAAAGTCCCATGAATGACCCAACAGAACTGGTTCATTCAATAATTTCAAGTAAATTGACAGTTTGTTCCAAAAAGTCCATCTATTTGTGTGATCAGGAGTGGCATCATTAAAGTTGCCATTATGACTCACAACTGTTATGTAGCTTCTCAGAAAAGAAGCCATAATGACCGACTGGGCACCACTCCCAAATATACCCACACATGCATAGCATTTCGGGAGGGTACAGTTACAGGCCCAAACCTGGAGGATATAACTTACAGTAACAGGGAAAATGGGCCAAGAATTCTAACCTTTTTACAGGATTTTTTTCTGCAGTTATTAACTGCAGGAGTGGATGGAGAGAAGCTACAATTTAAGCTTTATACATTTAACCTTTCCCAAAAAGGGAGGGTAACGAAACAGTCGAGAAACAAAATATTAATGGCTCCCTATTAACATTTATCAAATATTGTAGACAAAGTTCTTCCAATGGCTGATTTGGTAAAACCCACATGCAGCAGAGGCATATAGATTGCAAGAACCAAGGTTTAATTCTTGGTCTACGCTACATTTGTTGATCTGAGCCATGTCACCAGTACAGACACAACTACCTCAGTGCTCCAGGCTAGGGAGGGGTGAAACAAAGTGTCCTGCTTCTGATCATTATTCAATCACAATCCAAAGTCATTTCTGCATCAAAAATCTGAATTAAGCAACACAAGTGAGAATTTAGTGTTCAAAAAATTGAAATATATCAGACTAAATATCCATGAGATGCTAAAATTGGCCACAGCACCCTGGGTTAGGGAGAGCAAGAAAAAAATAAATGGGGCCATGGTTCCCACTTCAGTTTTGAGGTTCCACTGCTGGAAGTGTACAGTGTGTGGATGTTGAGTTAGGATAATCCCTGGTCTGTGTGGATGTTGAATTAGACCAATCCCTGGTCTGTGTCAAGTTAGCTGATCTCAGGGACACTACAGTGGGCCACAGAGCACCTGGGTTAGGGAATAAAATAAGTCAGGGCTTCCACTCTGGCTGCTATGTAGAAACACATGCTGGAAGGGCACACATGTGGACACCAGTGAAGCCAAATCATGCTTAGCTTTGATGCCACCCACAAACAAATAATCATGCCAACACTTACCGTCCAAGTTCACACATGACAACCAGTCAATTAAATGAAGAACTGAAGCAATGATTTCAGCAAAGGAATGGAGTGAATTGGCAGAAGGGGGTGAGGTGGAGGAGGATAAATAACTTCATCCCCTCATTTGTATCAAGTGTTCTCTGTACATAGGCTTTTTAAATCTCCAATGGTTTTGTATGCTAAAAACACAGCAATTGCTTCCAGATCAATACTTATAGCCTCATGTGAAACAGATAAAAGGAATAATGATATATTATATAGGATATTTATGATTACTTCCAGGATACTCAGTTCACAATAAAAAGTATTTTTGCATATTTACCCTTATTCTGTAACCCATTATGTTCATCTGAAATTGCGGTCGGAGGCTTCCCGCGGGGAAATGCCGCCGATCCGTAAATAAAATGACCGCGTATCTGCTTGTCCGGGAGGTACAGAGACTCGCAGTCCTGGGCCCCTCCGGGTACCCGCGGTTAGAGGCCCACGTATCCCAGGGACACGCGGTTCGCAAGCATCCCTGGGATCACATGGGCCAGCCCAACCATTCATAAGGCAAACAGCATTCATAATTATGGGGATTCCGTATGTATGGAAACCCCATAAGCAGGAATGGGAATACCTCAAAAAATACATCTACACATCAAATAAATAAAAAAAATTTGATATTTAAAACTAATTAAAATGCCATTTAATTAAATATTTAAACAAAAATTTAATTTTGAAAAATAAATTTAAATGTTTTAAAGGGGCTAAAAATAAACTTCCCTTAGTATACAGGTTTTTTAATGTATAAATGACTGAAAAATTTATGATTTTTTAAAAACTCTTACACTGGTAAAAGCAGGCCTTACCAGACGCAAGAATTTCACAGGCATTCGCTGGGCAGAAGTTGGACAAATAGCCCAACTCTCCGCCCGCGGATGCCCTTTTCCCGGGGATGCAGATGATCTGTCAAGAGGATTCCTGACAGATCGCAAGTTCCTGGTTTTCGCGCGGCCCTTACCGCAAGTCTCTGTACCTCCCGGACAAGCAGGTACGCGGGCATATTACGGCCCCAATAGTTTTAACACTCAAATTAAAAACAAACATGCAATTGAATCCCCCATCTCAGAATCTCACTAATAATTTATATCAGGCATGTTCACCAATCTCATTTAAATGGCTAGTAAACTTCGAGTTATTTAAAGATGCTGATAGCACAAATATAAATACATAATTCTCTACTAAAACCCCTATATTTTTCCCACATCCCTAATGTTATAAAAAAACATTTTAAAAAGATAGTAAGCTGCTTCCTTAAAGGGCAAGTGATCAGATAGTCAACAGTGAACACTGCTAATTGCCATGTTTTATGGGAGCAAGCACCTATGGGTCTAATGACCTTTTCTTGTCCTGGATAAATAAACAGTATGCTGGTGGCAAGGCTTTGAGACAGAATCCTTCAAAATAATCAGATGAATAAACTCTTCCTAAAGCAACTACTCATGAATTGTTTAAAAGAATACAGTATGCAAACTCCAGAATATTTCTGCAACATTAACAATTCCTCTTGAAAACTAGGATACCATACCAAATATTACCTGAGAATCTAAATCTTCTCCTTTTAAACAAAGATTTGCATCGATAACTGTAAGGCCCACCAGTAGACCAACAATAACTGCTCCCTCATCATGCATCATCAGTGCATTTGGATCATAGAATTCACTACATTAAAAGAATACTTCAATTAATTCACACAAAGCACATATTTAAAACTTGAAAAAATTTAACATACAACTAGCAGCCATTTTATTACTAAACAGTATTAACACAAGCCAAAAGAGAGGCAATATCTGTTCTTTCCAAAAAGAAACAAAGTTGTTAGCTTACAGCTTCTATTTCACTGAGGAAACACACCACAGTTGTATCCATGCATCACTAATTTAAGACCAACATTAGGTTAAGGAACTGATGTTTCAATACCAATTAAAGGGGGAGAAATTCAGTATCGCCCCGTTTGGGGCGCAATTATCGGCCGGGCGCAAAGATTAGCGCCTGGCGCTAATTATCGCCTCCGACTGCAAACTTGACTTTTATCGCCCCTGGAGGTGATTGGAGCGTTAAATCAGGCGCTACACACCTGTCTTAAGGCGCAAAGGCCGAGGAGCGAGGCGCTAACTCAGAGCGCGGGCGCAGCGCAGGTGCTGTCAGTTAGCGATGGAACACAGACACACTGGCGCCAGACAGTTCTTAAAGGGGAGGGTCAATCTTGCACTCCAGCCACACCCTGCTCATTGGAGCCTTGAATCTCGGCCTGGAGAGACCTGTGCCTAAATCTTCCAGCCAAGGACTACGGAGAGGGTGAGAGAACGAGCTCAGCGCTTCAGCGAGCGGGCCTTGGAGGCTCTGGTTGGCACGGTGGAGCGCAGAAGATCTATACTCTTCCCAGAGAGTGGCAGGAGGCCTTTGCCGCGCAAGTACAGAAGAGTGTGGAGGGAGGTGGCTCAGAGCGTCTCCTCCAGGAGCATGGTGCCCAGGACCCATGTACAATGTCGAAAAAAGTTCAACGACCTCACTCGGATTATCAGGGTGAGTGGCTTTTTTTCAAATACCTCTCCATCCCTCCATCTCAACCTCACTATGGCCAGAGGGTCTTAAAACCCCAATGCACAACACTCATCCAACACCTATGGCCCTCTCATGAAACACACACGCACATTCCACACTTTGTATACAGTAAGGGCTATTCACCTATGGGAGGCACATCAGGCAAGACCATGGCTGCATACAGTAAGGGCTATTCACCTATGGGAGGCACATCAGGCAAGACCATGGCTGCATACAGTAAGGGCTATTCACCTATGGGAGGCACATCAGGCAAGACCATGGCTGTATATTTACTCAGACGCCGTCCTTTTTCTTGCAGGCCAAGCTATCTCATAATAGGAGACAGCAGCAATGGATGGGTGGAGGGCAGCCTCAGCTGCAACCCCTCAGCGATCTTGAGGCGCGCGTCCAGAGGATTGTGGCAAGCCGGGTGATCGGTCCCGTCGCCACTGGAGACGCCGACCCCGTTCTGGACAGCAATGGTAAGGTCATCACCTTTTTGTCCTCTGTCCTTCCACTTGTCCCTCACAACACCAGCCTTTGACACTTTCAATCCAACTTACTAAATCGCTGCACTTATTCCTCCCTTACTGCCACCCTGTCCTCACGCTAAAGCCACTCTTGTACCTCCCTGCTTTCAGATGGTGATTCACCAGCTGAGGAGACGGGCCTTCAAGCTGCCAGTGGGAGTGAAGCTGCAGGCGAGGAGGAAGATGAAGGCGGAGCATCAGTGCCACCCTCTCCCGAGGAAGCCCATGCCCATACTGGGAACACTCCTTCCCTGGAGGGGAGCAGGGAGGGGAAGGGTCTGATGAGGGTGAAGCTCCAGAACCCAGCGGGCTGCAGCAACGCCATGGGGGTAGGGAAGAACGGGGGCCTTCTCCCCGGAGGGAGAGTATGCCAGCGACTCCTACTGCACTGGACGCAGAGGAGGAGCGGCTCATCGTTGAAATGAACACCCAGGCGGTGGACATGCACACTGAGCTCATGGGTGCAGTGGGAAGGGTGCCCGAATGCATTGAATCACTGGCAAGGAGTGTGGAGCACTTCGCTGTAGCACAGGCGGATGCCACACTAAAGCTTAGTGCTGCAATTCAGTCTCAGACTGCTCTCATGCAGACTCAGATTGAGGCCACGCGAGCACTGACTGCTGCCATCCTCGATGGTTCGTACACATTTCCCCGGGGCTCTCACCGCGCCGCAGCAGGCCAGCAATCTGTGCTCCAGCAGATTGCTCCGGATGCTGAAGTGCTGCCCCGTGGGAGTGCCAGTGTGTCGGTCGAGCAGGGAGTTGCTGTCCTCTCTCAAGATGACAGCATTCCTGCTGCCACCACTGTCACTTCTCCACTGCACTTGCCACCGCCTGTAGGACAGACTGCTGCCGCCCATGCAGAGTTGGTGCAGTCTGCAGCCGGGCCCTCCAGGCCCAGAGCTGGTCGAGGCCATCCTTCAAGGGCATCTGCAGTCTCAGGTTCTGACAATCAGCAGCCTTCCTGCAGCCACTGAGGTCCCATTACGGAGGAGCAGTAGGGTGGGAAGGGGGGAAGTGCGCAAGGGAAGGAGATCACCCTCGAAGGGCAAGAAGTAGGAGGTGTGACAAAATGTTGGTCATTTTTTTATGAAAGGCTAAGGTTCGTGGTCAAACTTTTGGACATTATCTCCAGGTTATGAGAACCAGTTCTGTTAATGACTGTGTTTTTGTGTTTCTTTCTATTAGTTTGTCATGAGGAAATGACACACAGAATTTGTGAAATAAATAAGTTTTTGTCTTCAAAATATACATGTTTGGTCTTTGGAATCATTGGTGCCTTGGCCGGCTTAGGGGTTGTGGGTTGGTTTCATTCATGTTGTTCTCAATGGCAGAAGCCATTTCCTCAGCAGGGGCCTAGAAGCGGCTTGCTATCAGCCGTTGACGGACGGCCCTTGCAGTTTCAACATTGTGGGCCGCCCTCCCGCCTTGGTGCTGCTGATGATCATCCTCCTCCTCCTCCGGTGGTGCTCCAAGGCCTGGTGGCATTGGCTGGGTCCTGAGGATTGCCATGTTATGCAGCATGCAGCACACAACTACGAAGTGGGAAACTCGCTCAGGCGAGTACTGCAGGGCTCCTCCAGAATGGTCCAGACAGCGGAACCGTTGCTTGAGCACGCCGATTGTGTGCTCAACGATGTTCCTGGTAGCTTGATGGCTCTCGTTGTACCGCAGCTCAGCAGGGGTGTTGGGCGTACGGAGCGGTGTCATCAGCCAGGTGCTCAGTGGATACCCCTTGTCCCCGAGAAGCCAATCAACTGGCTGATGCGGTGCCTCGAAAAGTTCTGCCACAGTAGTCTGGCGCAGGATGAAAGCATCGTGGCAGCTGCCAGGATAGTGGGCATTGACAGCGAGTATCAGCTGTCTGTGGTCACAGACCAACTGAACGTTCAAGGAATGGAACCCCTTTCTGTTCCGGAAATCCTCAGCATTCTCATGCGGAGCACGCAAAGCCACATGCGTGCAGTCAATGGCGCCCTGCACCATGGGGAAGCCCGCTATCCTCGCAAAGCCCAGAGCGCGTTCATGCTGCTTGTCTGGGGTCATGGGGAAAGAGATGTACTCTCGTCTCCTTTTAAAGAGGGCATTTGTGACCTGACGGATGCAGCAATGCACCGCGAACTGGGAGATATTGGCGATGTCCCCAGCAGCAGATTGAAATGAGCCAGTAGCATAAAAGTTCAGAGCCACTGTGATCTTCACTGCCACCGACAGAGACGTCCTGGACCTCAGTTGAGGCTGCAGATCTGGCTGCAGCAGGTGGCAGAGCTCAGTGACCACCTCCTTGCTGAAGCGCAGCCTTCGCAAACACTGCTCCTCAGACATATGAATGTAGGAGAGCTGTTGACGATATACCCTGGGAGGGTAAGCTCTCCTGTACAGACGCCTGTTGGCCCTCCTCCGTCTGGCCATAATTGCCACTCTCTCTCTGCGTCTGTGTCCTCCGATTCAGCTGGCGCAGGACGACGCCCCCAATCAGTGCAGCCCCCATAGTCTCTTAGCAAGCAAAGTTATGAAGGCCAAAAACCAAAGTACCTGCCAAGTTATGATCAGTAGCCAAAACTACCTCACACAGCGTTGACTCAATGCAGAAGTCTCTCTTTCTCTCTCCGAATCTCTCTCTCTCTCTCAGAACGAGTGGTGCAAAAATGTCAACCACAGAGAAAGACAGGAAGAGGCCCCCTTTAAATAGCACCCCCCCAGCCCCACAGCGACTGATAGCGTTCCAGTCTTCCGGTCGTTGGTTGCGCCAGGCGGAAAGGATGGGGGCGCCACTCAATTTCTGCTCCGGGGCGCCACAAGGGCGTTGCACCCTCGTATGACGTCAAGATCTGCGTGCGCAGGAGATCGCGGCGGTAAAGTTTAGCGCCGCCGCAAAATGTCTAGTTAAGTTCGCGAGCGGCGCAAACATCGCTGCGCCCAGGCGCTAGTTGCTTTGCGCCCCATTAGCGCCCTCTTAAGGCGCTAACGGGAGGCGCAACCAACTGAATTTTTCCCCCAAAGAATTTTAAAATTCTAAATTTCAAAAAAATTGAAGTCCAGGTCATCCTTCACATAGCTAACAAAAACAATGAATGGTTTCAGGTTTCCAAAGATACTGTATCAGTATAATATTATAGCATAATATGACATTACCAATGGAACCAAACCTGATGTGTGACAACCCAACAGCACCCTGCATAAATCCCATCTATTCCTCTTCCAAAATAATCAGTGATATCAGCAGCACAGGGACCATCAGAACAAGCATGAAGGACTATCGACCAGTATGAGCGATCACTAATGGTAAACATTTTTTTTTAAATTCTAAAGCTAAAACATTGAATTGGAAAGAATGCACAGGTGGTGTTTGAAAGGCTGCTGATTGCGTCTCCATTTTAGTATTTTCTCCACAAAACAGACTGACGCTTGAGGCAGAGACAGAAATGGAAGCTAATATTGGAGGAAAAAGGGAAAAATTTGAAGTTCACCAAGCTCCAAATATTAAAAGCCATGACAACAAAAAGCGGTTAGGCCGAAGAGAACCATGCAGCACGCATGTGATGCACACTGGAGCCACTTTCCACCCACCCCGAACATCTTATCGGACCACCTTCTTGTTCAGCGCCTCCATTCCCCTCACCCTGGGGCCAATTATCCCCTCACCCTCTAACCCTGCTTGAAGAGAATATTGCACTTAGTCTTGGCTCTCCATGTGAAATGCCATGGGAGATCAACTAGCATTCTTAAATGTTAATTTCAAATGTACGAGTTTGCATTTGTTCAATTAGAACAGATAACAAAATTGAGGAACTAGAGTCGCTAATTAAAACAGAAAAGCAAGACGTATGTACACAAATAAACATGGCTGCATCTGGGTTAAGATTGGCAATTAAATATAGACCAGTATAAAATTTTCAGGAGGGGGAGGGGAGAGAGTGGAAGGGTAGTGGTTATAATTAGACAACATCAAAACACTGGAGCATAAGGATTTAAATAGTGAAATGGTACAAACAAAATCCCTTTGCATTGATCTGATGAGCACCACTATTGGAAGCAGACTGCCCAACAGTGGAAAGGAAAAGAAGGATGAACGTTATAGATAAATTAGAGCAATGGGTAATAATAGTTCTAAATGCAGGAGATTTTAATTATCCAAAAAAAAGAAAATAATCACGATAAAAAGGAAAGTTTTTCGTCAGTCAACATGCTGCTGCTCCACAAGGAAAGCAGCTCTACGTGACCTGGTTCTGGGTAATGAAATGAAGAAAGTAGAAGCAGTAGCCACAATTAAATACCAAGAATTAAAAAAGGGGGGGAAAAAATTAAGTAAATGATAGTCAAATAAAATACCTTGTCTAGATTAAAGAAAAAATTGATAAACAGAACCATAGATCAGAACTAGAAGGTGGAAAAGGATATGAGTCAAGCATATTCTATTAAGAAAATACAGTGGGAGTGCAACGGTTGAAGTTCTATGGGTGCATTGGGAAACAATCAGATTTGAAAAAAAATATTTTGCACTTACAGGGAAAATAGAAACGAAGGCTAGTAAATCCCAAGAGGACATCGGAAGGCCGTACAACACAGAGTACCTAACTTCTAAAAAGCAATTGAAAAAAGTTTTGCATGAAAGCCTACTAGTTAAATTTAGTGTTAGGAGCAGAGTAAACCACTGAAATGCAGACGGGTAGAGAACAACAGGTATGTACGAGAGAAGTTATGGTGGGGAGAAAGTGCTGAATGGGGCATCCCAGGGTCCGCTGTTTTAATTTAGAAAAACTACTTGCATTCAGAAACTCAATTTGCACATTGATATCATCTGGAAGCATAACCAAATTACAAAGCAGAATTCTGCAGAAGTAGTATGGGAAATATAGAATGAGTTGGACAAATTATTTTAGTGGATAGAGTTATGGCAGATGAAACTTAATACTGCCGAGTATGACATACTGTATATAAGAAAATGGGCAACACATGTACTCCATAAATGGTGTCATGCAAGCCAAGGATGAATTTCGCAGATCTAAGAGTTCTAGTAGGATGGATGCTAAACATCTCCAACCACTGCAGAGCAGCAATCAACAAACTATACAGCCAAAAGCATATAGAGTACAAGTCAGAGGAAGCCGTGCTCAAACGGTATAGTGCTCTGGTCAGACCGCAGAGTAGTGTGTCCAGGGAGACATTAAAGCACTGGAGACAGCTCAGAGAAAAACCACAAAGCTGATATTCAGTGTCAGGACTGGTTGTACAAGGAGACCCCTTTAGGGCTTTTCAGCATCAAAAAGGGGGGACTAAGTGGTGATTTCATAGAGCTACAACACAGTAAATGGCACGAAAAAAGTAGACGCAATTTAGTTTGAAGTAATTTTTTTTTTGCAAGAGTAGGACAAGGAAACAAGATAAAGCGAAGTCAGGACGTTTTTCTTCAGTGATCGACACATGGCAGACGGTAGTGCATGCAAAAAGTTATTTAACAGGTACCACAATGTGAGGGCGGGGTGTGAGGAGGAAAGAGACTTTAGGCTCTTAATTAACTAAAGTAGACTGAATGAACTTCCTCACCCATGTTTATCTTGCGACAAATAAAATATTGAAAAGCTACAAAAATTAGGTTAACGGAGTACAAAAGAAAATTAGTGAAACAGAAAGGGAAATAAACAGTTTTTATAGGTACATTAATAGTAAAACGATAGTCAAGCTAGAGATAGGGCTGCTTAAAAAAAAGACAAGCTTGTAGTAGAACAATAGTGGCAGAAGTTTAAAGAAGTACTTTGGTTCAGTATTCAGAGGAAGTGGGATTGTGGAACCACTAGAGGTAGAGGTTACTAAAGAACTTGCATTAATAAAGCTCCTTTAATGTAGAAAAAAAATGTCCCAAGGCATTTCAGAGGTGCAAGGAAGAAATGAATGGCAAGCCAAAGGAGGAGATATCAGGAGGGGGTGACCAAAATCTTGGTCAACATAGAAACATAGAATCTAGGAGCAGGAGTAGGCCATTCGGCCCGTCGAGCCTGCTCCGCCATTCAATACGATCATGGCTGATCATCCAAATCCAGTACCCTGTCCCTGCTTTAATCCCCACAGTACACATATCCCACCCTACCCCCGTAACCCCACGTACTTAATTCCCCCTAACATATCCCATCCTATCCCCATAACCCCACATATTTAATCCCCCCTAACACTAAGGGTCAATTTATCATAGCCAAATCAACCTAACCCACACATTTTTGAACTGTGGGAGGAAACCGGAGCACCCGGAGGAAACCCACGCAGACACGGGGAGAATGTGCAAGGGTGAGTTTTAAATAGGATCTTAAAAAAATAGGAATTCCAGAGCATGGGGCCTAGGTAGCTGAAGGAACGGCCGGCAATGGTAGGACAAGAGGGTGGGGGGAAATGTCCTCAATTTTTTTTGGCCCGTGTGACCATTTTAACGGGCTGCGCGGGCCATTCAAAATTCCGCACACGTGCATTTTTTCTACTTAAAAGCCGGCTCAGTGGGACCTGCAGACTGCCTTAAAAAGAATGTTTGGGGGTTGTGGGGCTGAAGGAGATTACAGAGATAGGGAGGGGTGAGGCCATGGAGGGATTTGAAAACAAGGATGAGAATTTTGAAATCAAGGCGTTGCTTAACCGGGAGCCAATGTAGGTCAGCGAGCACAAGGGTGATGGGTGAACAGGACTTGGAGAGAGTTAGGACACGGGCAGCCGAGTTTTGGATCATCTCAAGTTTACGTAGGGTAGCACGTGGCAGGCCAGCCAGGAGTGCGTTGGAATAGTCAAGTCTAAAGGTAACAAAGGCATGGATGAGGGTTTCAGCAGTGGATGAGCTGAGGCAGGGGTGGAGACGGGCGATGTTACGGAGGTGGGAATAGGCGGTCTTAGTTATGCTGCGGATGTGTGGTCGGAAGCTCATTTCAGGGTGAAATAGGACGCCAAGGTTGCGAACAGTGTGGTTCAGCCTCAAACAGATGTTAGGGAGAGGGATGAGTCAGTGGCTAGGGAATGGAGTTTGTGGCGGGGGCCAAAAACAATGGCGTCGGTCTTCCCAATATTTAATTGGAGAAAATTTCTGCTCATCCAGAAATGGATGTCGGACAAGCAGTCTGACAATTTAGAGATTGTGGAGGGGTCGAGAGAAGTGGTAGTGAGGTAGAGCTGGGTGTCGTCAGCATACATGTGGAAACTGACGCTGTGGTTTCAGATGATGTCGCCAAGGGGCAGCATGTAGATGAGAAATAGGAGGGGGCCAAGGATAGATCCTTGGAGGACACCTGAGGCAACGATGAGGGAGCGGGAAGAGAAGTCGTTGCAGGTGATTCTTTGGTTACGATTGGATAGATAAGAATGGAACCAGGCGAGTGCAGTCCCACCCAGTTGGACGATGGTGGAGAGGCGTTGGAGAGAGATGGAGTGGTCAACCGTGTCAAAGTCTATAAATTCTTTGAAAAAGCAATTAGTTACTTGAAAGAGGAATATTAAGGGGTATGATGAATGAGGAGAGTGAGATTAGACCAAGTGGCTTATGGAAAAAAATACCAGTGCAAATTTGATGGGAAAGTAACATTCTATGATTCCAATTCATTTTAACAACCAGTCAAGGTGTTCCAGCAATCATTCCACTCTACTAGTTTTTTGCCACAGTTACAGCTACAGCATACATTTCATACAAAAAAAGCCAAAAATCACCTCAGCAGATCTTTCCGATCAATCAAGGCCTTCAAATAATCGGCTATTTTCTTTTGCATTAAAGCAAGATTAAGCCACGCTCTTCCTCTTCCTACTGTAGTTCTGCAAAGTAAAGATTAACATTTAATGCTTTCCATTCAAATAAAATACCATATCACACAAAAGAATTTACAAACTCACTTAAGGCCTGGCAGGTCTCGTACACTAGTTGCTATTTCAGCAGCCTCAGGACAAAGTTTCTCCACTAGCTCCAGAGGACCCCAAAATGACTTGTTTGGTCCAAGAAAAGTCTTCTTTACTGGGAGATTAAAATACAAAGTTGTGTCAGTCTTATGACCTTTTGCTGATTGAAGCACAGCCCATTAAAATAAACCATATGATACTGTACCTTTCAGTCCATGCTTGAGACACTGTTCCATTACCACAAAGAACTGCTGAAGAGGAGGGTAGTCTGCATCCAAAGTTCTGCCCAGGCTTAATGCAGACTGAATAAGCACTTTAATACTAAGTTTCATCATATTCAGGAGGTTGACGCGCTCATTTTTCACATGCTCATCAACATCTATAAATAAAAATGAAAAATTAACCGATTAGAAATGGCAGATTAGCATTTTGTTATAATAAAAGCATAATTATCTTAACATCGTGGTGAAATGATCACATTTATACCACGTTAAAGTATTACATATTGCTGGTAGAACCACCTTAAAACATGTGTGTCAACCTCACTTTCGTTCAACTGTCAGGCCTAGTTCTTTCTAATTTTGTAATCTGCCATTCCCCATCCTTGAAAGACACAGTAATCCTCCTCCAGCTTGCACTGCCATTCTCCTCGCTGAGACAGTTCATTTCTCTCTCTCTAGTTGCCAGGTTAACCAGTTTCTCTGGCTCTCACACCAAATATATACAGCTGTTGTCATCTATTAAGGGCCATCTTTCCACAGCAGTGCTTCCAGTGGTAAACACCAACAGTAATGCCAAGTCTCGCGATTTAATCACAGCACACGCGATTTTAAATGAAAATGCTCCCCAACTCACGATTCTACTCAGGCAAGTCATGATTTTTTGCTTTGATTGGCTGCTGGGGACACGTGGGTGGGGTCAGGGGTTCTCAATGGGCGACAGGTTGTGTCACCCTCTGAGAAGCGCCATGTGCTGCAGGCAGAAGCTGGTCTGGTCGCGGTAAAACTGGAGGGAAAGGTAAGGACGTGCCAAATCTAAGACCTGTTCATCGAGAGCCGGTCTCAGTTTCCTGTTGGCAGGCCTTAACCGGCAACTGCGCAAGGGTCACTATGCCGACCATGTCGGGGCCAGAGCTCCAGTCTACCTGGCCGCTATCCTCGAGTGCCTGACTGCTGAGATCCTGGAGTAGGCGGGCAACGCGGCCCACGACAAGAAGAATTTTAATGGAATACAAAAGCGTGACTGATAAAATTTCATTTTTATTTTTAAAAAAAATGAATTTTTTTAATTAAAAAAATGAAAAAAGTGAGTCGTGAAGAATAGAGTGAAGTAAAGACATTCCTTTTGGTCTCAGTCACTGCTTGTACTCAAATGGATAAATCACATCGATGCAAATTCCAATTAACAGATCTGCCGGCTGCGAAATGGAATAAATGTTCTTCTGTTATTGGGGGAAAAAAATTTTTTTTTTTTTTTTTTTTAAGAATCAACCTCTGCAGGGCAATAAATAACTTGAGTATTGATTTCTGTGAAAGTTACTGCTTGTTTGAGGAATAATTGAAAAACTTGGCTCGAGTACATGGGATGGTGGTGGTTTGACATTTTGGTCTCTTTCCAGCTCCACAGCAACGTGGTTATCATCGAGAACCTAGGGTGCTATACGTCTTAACAACACTTAAGACTCTAAAGTTCTGGAAATGACCATCTGTCAAGGGCAGGTAGTTTATTAAAACTTATTTACGCAACTCCAGGCAACGCTGGGCTCAGTCCCGGCAACTCAATTGTTAACAAATAAGTTAAAGTGTTTATTCAGATAGATAAAAGCATTTATTGCCTTGGATGCTCAGGAATTCCTACCCTCTCTCCAAAAATTAGAAATTTGACTCAATTTCCTCAGTAATGGAAATGGGCACTGGAGATAACAAATTTGCAATGTCATACCGACAGATTCCATGCTCACTTGTACAATGGGTTACAATTAAACGTTCAGCTTGCAAGTTGCCTTATTTAACTTCAAAAATCATTGAGATGAAAATGTAAATGTTTTCAATTTTTTTCATCCCAGCCCAAGTGGAATCATTAAAATTTGGTAGCAAAACCCTCCACCAACTTGGTGTGCAAAGCGTAATGATAACGGGTAGGATTTTCTAAGTTTTTTGTAAAGCATTTTCAGATGCAGTAATAGTTTTTGTAAGAGCTGTGACCTGTTGGAGATTGAATAAAGCCACTAATGAGGTTTATAAACCAAAAAAATAGCAACTCACGATTTCTTACCAAATTTCAGGATTTTTGGGACAGTGGGGGGGGGGGGGAGCGGTTGGCATTACTGCATGAAAAACCCCAGTGTGTCTCACTCTCAACACACATACAAACACCTTAAAGTGAACACCATCTGACCTGTGGAAAGAGGGTAGTAACTGGGCTTAAAAAGAGAGTATATTTAACATTACAGACACAGCAGTTAAAGTAACATTTCCTCAGTTACTTGTGATTTATAAAATCCACATGACTACATGCTTGATTTTCTGCAAATCATTGAAACTGGCACCTACCCGACAATGTGGAAAACTGCCCAGGTATGTCCTGTCCACAAAAGGCAGGGCAAATCCAATCCAGCCAATTACCACCCCATCAGCCTACTCTCAATCATCAAAGTGATAGAAGGTGTCATCGACAGTGCTATCAAGTGTACTCACCAATAACCTGCTTATCGATGCTCAGTTTGGGTTCTGCCAGGACTACTCGGCTCCAGACCTCATTACAGCCTTGGTCCAAACATGGACAAAAGAATTCCTGAGGTGAGGTGAGAGTGACTGCCCTTGGACATCAAGGCAGCATTTGACAGAGTGTGGCATCAAGGAGCCCTTGTAAAATTGAAGTTAATGGGAATCAGAGGGAAAACTCTCCACTGGCTGGAGTCATACCTTGCACAAAGGAAGATGGTTGTGGTTGGTGGAGGCCAATCATCTCAGCCCCAGGACATCACTGCAGGAGTTCCTCAGAGCAGTGTCCTAGGCCCAACCATCTTCAGCTGCTTCATCAATGACCTTCCCTCCATCACAAGGTCAGAAGTGGGATGTTCGCTGATGAGTGCAGTGTTCAGTTCCATTTGCAACTCCTCGGATAATGAAGTAGTCCATGCCCGCATGCAGCAAGACCTGGACGATATTCAGGCTTGGGCTGATAAGTGGCAAGTAACATTCGTGCCACACAAGTACCAGGCAATGACTATCTCCAACAAGAGAGAGAGTGTCTAACCACCACCCCTTGACATTAAATGGTAGTACAGTCGCCGAATCCCCCACCATCAACATCCTGGGGGGTCACCATTAACCAGAAACTTAACTGGACCAGCCACATAAATACTGTGGCTACAAAAGCAGGTCAGAGGCTGGGTATTCTTGCAGGGAGTGTCTCACCTTCTGACTCCACAAAGCCTTCCCACCATCTACAAGGCACAAGTCAGAGTGTGATGAAAGAGTCTCCACTTGCCTGGATGAGTGCAGCACCAACACCACTCAAGAAGCTCGACACCATCCAGGACAAAGCATTGGCACCCCATCCACCACCTTAAACATTCACTCCCTCCACCGTAGCTGCAATGTGTACCATCTACAAGATGCACTGCAGCAACTCCCCAAGGCTTCGACAGCATCTCCCAAACCCACGACCTATACCACCTAAGGACAAGGGCAGCAGGCACATGGGAACACCACCACCTCCAAGTCGTACATCACCCTGACTTGGAAATATATCGCTGTTCCTTCACAAATCGCTGGGTCAAAATCCTAGTACTCCCTCCCTAACAGCACTATGGGCATACCTTCACCACATGGACTGCAACAGTATAAGGCAGCAGCTCACCACCACCTTATCAAGGGCAATTAGGGATGGGCAATAAATGCTGCTCTCTTACCAGCAACGCCCACATCCCATGAACGAATAAAAAATAAGCAGTCAATATTTTTACCTACAAAAATCAGCAAATAGACTTCCCCTTTTGCTTTGCAGCCAGTTCAGTTCAACGACATTGCCTTCTCATCCAATTAAAGATGAAATGCGACTGTACATTTTGCCTGGGCTCCGTGGGGAGATTTAAAAGATACAAGTACACAACTTTGTAAGTAAATAGCAATGAAATTAGACCACAGATTCTGTACTAATATGACCGCAAATAATTAGATGCATCCATCCCCAAATTAAATTCAATTACTAAGGTTAATTGCATGATGTTTCACACCCACAACTAAAATAAAAGATTAGACAATAAAAGGTTCTGAACAGCTAAATAATTTTAAACCGGCTAAAGCCTGAATAAAACTTATTTGCAGAAGCAGCTGCCCCAGGGCAGCCTGGACTGCCAGCTTGGTCCTCCGGCTGGACAACTCTACAGCTGCTGGAGCACACAGTCGCGGGGCTCCTGACCTGTCCTGACCTCCCCTGCCCCGCTCCCCGGGCCGCCGGCGCCCACTCAAGCCCTACTTTTGTTGACGATGTTGTCGCCGCTCGCCTTGGCCGCGAACCCCACGGCTGCTGACTTCAAAGCACTTCCATAGTTCGCCGACAGCGTTTCCGACGCTTTCCTGGCCAGCGACAGAATTGGGGTCGACCAGCCGCCGGCCTCCTCCGCGCCCCTGCCGTTTGTGGCCAGGGACGAGGGCGCCTCCGGCTCCGAATCCGTCTCGCCCGCGGCGCCGCTCAAATCCTCAGCTTCGTCCGCCATCTTCACTCGTGACACAGACCCGCGCAATCACTCCCCGAGCGAGCGAGCGGCGCGGAGCCCGGAGAAATTCACCAGCCGGCGGAGGTGCGCAGGCGCAAGAGGCAAATCCGGCAGGTCGTCGCAAATACTTCAGGGCCTTTGGCAGTGCAGCGGCCAACTGGTTTTTAAACGATTTCTGGGTTTTCACCTCCACTATATCTGGATGTCTATTCCACACATTGATCACACTTCCCTGAAGAAGAATTGATTGATATCAGTTCTAAAATTAATTTGCTAGTTTGAAAGAATCCCTTTGTCCTACTATTGCACTTTAGTTCAAAGTAATTTTGCAGATTTACCTTTTCAATACCGTTAAATATCTTGTATAATCACAGAATCCCCACAGTGCAGATAGAGGCCATTTCGGCCCATCGAGCCTGCACCGACACATATCCCACCCTATCCCCGTAACCCCACGTATTTAATCCCCCCTAACACTAAAGGTCAATTTATCATAGCCAAATCAACCTAACCCGCAGACACGGGGAGAATGTGCAAACTCCACACATATAGGCCCAAAAATTAGTGTCTCTACGCGAGAGTACGCACTGTGTACTCTCGCGTATTCTGTCTCCAATTGCCGGTTTTCTGCATGCACTGCGCATGTGCTGAAAACCGGCACTTGGTGATTTCAAAAGGGGGCGGTTCCTAGGTGAACCACGTGCGCGCTACAGGCTGCGCGCACGCAGTGCACTTAGTGCTTTGAACGTGCAGGTAAGCATGGAAGATTTTGCACATAAAGAAAGGAGGCCTAAGACCCTCTTTTAACAAGGTAAGTAGTTAATTAAGTATTATTTTGAATTTTTTTCAACAGGTATATCTTTTTTAGAGACTTTAAAGAAAGGTAAGTTTATTTTTATAACTTTTTAAAAGATTTTAAATTTTTTCAAAAATTTAATTTTTTGTTTAAAGTGGTTAATTTATTTAACTATACTTATTTTATTAATGTGATGGGTTTTTTTAAATTTAATTGAGGTTTAGCTGTTCTTTTGAGGGGGTATAGATTCATAGCTTTCACAGCACTTGCTGTGAAAACTATGAATGAAAGATGGTGTGCTGCCATTGGCTCTAACTGAATCACGTGATCCCACAGCTCGCACGAATTAACTGCGCCTGTGGGATACGGAAGCACTGCACAGCTGCTGTCTAGAAAATCAAGTTCGTGCGAGCTCGGAATGAAAAGGCAGGCGCGCAGTGAGATATCGCGGGGAAGCCTTACCCCCGCACGAAGGCTCCGTCATTAATTTCTGGGCCAATCTCTATGATAAACGCAGTTGCCTCATTCCCACACTGAAAAGCCCAAGTTTCTATAGTCCTCCCTCTTAATTCAAAACTTTGACACTAAGACCCGCAAATGACACGTTGTTTTCAGTTGCTTTTATAGTTTTTAAGTTAGGGTGACTTGTTTTTCAGAACACCAAATTGAGGATGATGCCTTTTCCACTGTTCTTCTGCGCCCCCGGCAAGTTTCCAAATGCGATTTGGCCTTTCCATAATCCACCAGTCAACTCACCTGCCAGCTAATTTTAAAATCAGTAAATGAGCCCAGTGGCACTGCAGCCCTGAATCCTGGCGTTATACTCAAAAAGTACAAGGGGTAAGTTAGAATGTAATTGTTGCCAGGATCAGCTGAGACAGTGAAGTGTTTTTGAGTCTAAAGACTGCTGGATCTGCACGGGCTCTCCACTGGGAGTACCGACCCTTGTGTGACTTCCTGGAGACCCACTGGTTGGATGAGCAAGTGGGGATGGTCGGGAGGCTTGGAGGTCACGTCGCCGACTTGGGGAGACTGGGAACCCCCTGGGAATGGCGTGGGAGAGAACCTGTTTGACAAACTCACTCTGGGAGAGAGCGATTAAAGTGACTACTGGGATCAAGCTTATTGTGGTTAGTACTCATGTTTATATAATTGTGTGTGAGACCCCTGCCTAGTAGGGAATGATGACTTGTGACTTTGTACCAAGAGCTGAGACCTGGGCTCTGTAATGTCATTAACTGTAAATAAATTGTTCAATTTTAAATTTAAAAAAAGAGGGAAAAAAAGACTGCTGAACATTTGACTAGCAATTACTGCAGCTGGGAACTTCTGCCTGCACGCCATTGAACTTGTTTCTGACTGCTTCTGGGAGTGTGAGACCACTGGGAGATTTTGACACCCAGCTAGTCACAGTGAGCGCTTCTCAGGAGCAGGTTTGACATTACATTATCATGAAGAGGAGCAGGAAAGAATGGAGGAAAAGGGAGTAAGGCAGTATTTAAGGAGGATGCATGCCAACAGAGATTTGCCCCCACCCAAAGAATCTACTGGCAACACAAGTCGTATGAGGACTTTAGCAAGAAGATGGCATTGGGCAAGTACGTGTCATCAAAGAGGCAGATGGGGAGTTGTGCCAGTACTGCATGAGGTCCTGCAGCCATAGTCATCTGTCTGCACTGCTCACTTTTCCTATTGCACTGGTGGATGGCAATTACCATCACCAATTTAGAGGTAAGCATATGCCCCCTTCTTAAAGGGGCACAACCAATAAAGACTGTAACTTAACCAAAATTAAAAGGAAACTTAACAAATTAAATTAGAATTCTATTTCCTGGGGTGATGATGCACTCCAGTACCTCCGGCACCCACCGGTCGCGGAAGGCCTCAAGTGTGCTGGTGGACACCGCGTGCTCCATCTCCAGGGACACCCGGGCGCGAATGTAGCCGCGGAAGAGAGGCAGGCAGTCGGGCTGAACGACCCGCTGCCTGGACCTGTTAATGGCCACCTTGGCCAGGCCCAGGAGCAGTCCTACAAAGTGGTCTCTCTCTGCACTGCTATCTCTGTGGTTACGAAGGTGACAATTGCTCAGCTTTCTGACACCGGGTCTTTTCAGGCAGCCATGGGGATCTCTGTAATATCAGCCAGAGTGCAGTAGGGGTATGCATTCATCACATGACTGATGCACTTTCCAAGCAGGCTGGGATCTTCATCACCTTTGGCATCACAGCAAGGTAGAAGCAAGACAGGGCCATCCAATTTTATGGAGTTGCTGGCTTTCTCAAGTTCTAGGGTGCAATAGATAGCATTCACATTGCTTTGTGGGCTCCTACAGTCAACTCTCTTGCCTTCCTCAACAGGAGGGGCTGCCACTCTCTGAATGTATGGATTGTACATAACAACATACAAAGGATCCTGCATGTCAATGCGAGATTTTCTGGAAGTTATCACAATGCATTCATCCTTCGGAATTCAGGCCCTCCCTGATCCTTTCCTAGAAGAAAATCATGTCGATGCATGGCTTGTGAGTGACAAGGCCTACCCCTGCTTTCATGGATAATGACCCCACTAAGAATTGCCCGAACTGCAGCAAAAGAGTGCTACAATTAAACACATGCTTCTACCACAGTGACCATACGCGGCAGTATGCGCCAGCTTGTGTATCCCGCATAGTTGTAGCCTGCAGTGCTCTGCATAACTTGGGAGTTCCAAAAAGGACAGGAATTGAATATTCCTGGGGAGGTGGTCTTAGTAGCTTTGGAAGCATAAATACATGGAGGAGAGTGTCACAATGACCATCACTCAACAACAACTTGTATTTATATAGCGCCTTTAACTTAGTAAAACGTCCCAAGGCGCGGCACAGGAGTATTTTAAGACAAAAAATTTGACACCGAGCCACATAAGGATAAATTAGGGCAGGTGACCAAAAGCTTGGCCAAAGAGGTAGGTTTTAAGGAGCGTCTTAAAGGAGGAAAGAGAGGTAGCGAGGTGGAGAGGTTTAGGCAGGGAATTCCAGAGCTTAGGGCCTAGGCAACAGAAGGCACAGCCACCAAAGGTTGAGCGATTATAATCAGGGATGCTCAAGAGGGCAGAATTAGAGGAGTGCAGATATCGCGGGGGGTTGTGGGGCTGAAAGAGATTACAGAGATAGGAAGGGACGAGGCCATGGTGGGATTTGAAAACAAGGATGAGAATTTTGAAATCGAGGCGCTGCTTAACCGGGAGCCAATGTAGGTCAGCGAGCACAGGGGAGATGGATGAACGGGACTTGGTGCAAGTTAGGACACGGGCAGCCGAATTTTGGATGACCTCAAGTTTACGTAGGGTGGAATGTTTAAGGTGGTGGATGGGGTTCCAATCAAGCGGGCTGCTTTGTCCTAGATGGTGTCGAGCTTCTTGATGTTGTTGGAGCTGCACTCATCCAGGCAAGTGGAGAGTAATGCTCCTACTTGACAAAGCCAATAACAATCACCTGATTGATCAAGTAGCACCCTTTCCAGTATGATTCTAATCATCATGAATAACAAAGCTAGACATAAGTGCTCATTCTGTTTTAATATAACTAAGTCCAAAGTGATCACAAACCAACCTACTTTTTCTTCACATCATGCTTCCCCTTTGTGAAAGGTGGTTGGCTGTTTTTGTGCTACAAAAGGGTCACGGGACTTTCTCTTATGGAAGCTTGTTCTGGGAGGAAGCCACTGCCGACTGAGTCTCTGGAACTTGTGCCTGGATAGCTTGGTATCGCCTCCTACATGTTACTAGTGTGGTGCTCTGAGGGATAAGGCTGTCAGTCTGGCTTTTACTGCTATCCTGAGAGACAGCAGCTTCAGGCAGGTTGACTCCAGCCATCGTCCTTCTATTAGGCTCTGGATCTATAGCCCCTCTGATCAGTGGGTTGACTGGTCTAATGATAGTTATCAGATCCTGAAAACCCTGAGGGAGAGTAGCCTGCATCCCAGCAGCTAGGGTCTGGTATAGCCAATACACAGGGCACTGTCTATTCTGCCTCCAATTGCTAACAGGACAGTATTCTGTACTTCTGTGAAGGTGGAAGCATCAATGGGACCCTGGCCACTTCTTACGTGCGAGTCTGCTGCAGATTCCAGTGAAGCTGATAAATACTCCATTGATGTTTGCAACAATGACAAAAGCTTCCCTGACAGTGCTGCAAATGAGGGCTGTAGACTCAAGAGTTGCACCTATCAGTTGCTGCTTATCCTCAGAGACTGACATCAAAACCTGCAAATAGGTGTGATGTTCCTTGAACCTCCTTTTCAGGTGAGCACACAATAGTTCGAGATCTCAGGACTCCAAAGCCATGGGCAGGCTTCTCCTCAGCCTCTGTTGGGAAGGTGGCACATCCTCACCCACTCCCCAATTCTCCAGCTCTGTCCTGCTCTGAATCACTTGGGGCCACATCCACACTATCCAATTCACAGAGTAAGTATCGGAGCTGATGTGTAGGAGTGAAAAAGCAAGTGAAACAGGGCTTTGATCAAGGGGGTTGTGGTAGAGGAAATTGGGGCAGGATGTCCATGCAGGAACTCACAGGTGGGCTTCACCGACTTCCTCTCCTTCATCAATATCTTCCGCAACTTTGTCATCCTCATAATCTATGAGGTAGAATTTCTGTCTCTCCACCTCCACCTCAACATCTTGGGGATGGCACATAAAAATGATGTACTCTTCTTTTTCCTCTTTGCCATGCCCTTGATCCTCTATTGGTTGTCAGTGCCAAATCCTGCTGTGGTAGACATTCTTAAAGAGTGGGACAAAAAGACATACGAGCCATCCAGTGCAGCTACCTGACAGTTAACTGAGTGCTGCAAACACTTTGCCACTCACTTGCTGCTGTGTCAGACTGTTGCTGCAATTCCAGCCAGAATTACTTTTTTAAAGGCTGATCTCCAATTTCCAAGCACCCCATTCATGTGCCAATGGATCCTCCATGGGATATGCAAATGAGCCGACTCTCAAAATTCTGGTGTATTTAGTTCTGCAGAGCATAGGCTGGTGCAACTCATGACTCGTTGGTGCAAATCTAGTGTAATTCACTGTGTGGAATTTCAGGGCCTAGGGATCAACCTTCTGGTCCTTTTTCTGCCTCCAGTGCTTGAATGTCTCTCGTGTCTTCTTCACGGAAGAAGATGCAAAAAACTTCCCGGAAATAGTGGAGAACCAAGGGTCTAGCGAGAATGAGGAACTGAAAGAAATTAGTATTAGTAAAAAAAAGTACTGGAGAAATTAATGGGACTGAAAGCTGATAAATCCCCTGGACCTGATGGCCTACATCCTAGGGTTTTGAAAGAGGTGGCTATAGAGATAGTGGATGCATTGGTTGTCATTTTCCAAAATTCCATAGATTCTAGAATGGTTCCCGCAGATTGGAAGGTAGCAAATTTAACCCCACTATTTAAGAAAGAAGGGAGAGAGAAAACGGGGAACTACAGACCAGTTAGCCTGACACCAGTAGCAGGGAAAATGCTACAATCTATTATTAAGGACGTGGTAACAGGGCACTTAGAAAATAATAATAGGACTGGGCAGAGTCAACACGGACTTATGAAAGGGAAATCATGTTTGACAAATCTGTTCGAGTTTTTTGAGGTTGTAACTAGCAGAATAGATAAGGGGGAACCAGTGGATGAGGTGTATTTGGATTTTCAGAAGGCATTCGATAAGGTGCCACACGAGGTTATTAAACAAATTAGGGCTCATGGGATTGGGGGTAATATACTAGCATGGATTGAGGATTGGTTAACGGACAGAAAACAGGGAGTAGGAATAAACGGGTCATTTTCGGGTTGGCAGGCTGTAACTAGTGGGGTACCGCAAGGATCAGTGCTTGGGCCTCAGCTATTCACAATCTACATCAATGATTTGGATGAGGGGACCAAATGCAATATATCCAAGTTTGCTGATGATACAAAGCTGGGTGGGAATGTAAGTTGTGAGGAGGATGCAAAAAGGCTTCAAGGGATATAGACAGGCTAAGTGAGTGGGCAAGAACATGGCAAATGGAATATAATGTGGAGAAATGTGAAGTTATCCACTTTGGTAGGAAAAATAGAAAAGCAGAGTATTTTTTAAATGGTGAGAGATTGGAAAATGTTGGTGTTCAGAGGGACCTGGGTGTCCTTGTACACGAATCACTGAAAGTTACCATGCAGGTACAGCAAGCCATTAGGAAAGCAAATGGTATGTTGGCCTTTATTACAAGAGGATTTGAGTATAAGAGTAAAGACGTCTTACTGCAATTATATAGGGCCCTGGCGAGACCACACCTGGAGTATTGTGTACAGTTTTGGTTTCCTTACCTAAGGAAGGATATACTTGCCATAGAGGGAGTGCAACGAAGGTTCACCAGACTGGTTCCTGGGATGGGGGGATTGTCCTATGAGGAGAGATTGAGTAGACTAGGCCTATATTCTCTAGAGTTTAGAAGAATGAGAGGTGATCTCATTGAAACACACAAAATTCTTACAGGGCTTGACAGGGTAGATGCAGGGAGGATGAGTCTAGAACCAGGAGTCACAGTCTCAGAATAAGGGATCGGCCATTTAGGACTGAGATGAGGAGAAATTTCTTCACTCAGAGGGTGGTGAATCTTTGGAATTCTCTACCCCAGAGGGCTGTGGAGGCTCAGTCGTTGAGTATATTCAAGACAGAGATCGATAGATTTTTGGATATTAAGGGAATCAAGGGATATGGGGATAGTGCAGGAAAGTGGAGATGAGGTTGAAGATCAGCCATGATCTTATTGAATGACGGAGCAGGCTCAAGGGGCCAAATGGCCCACTCCTGCTCCTATTTCTTATGTTCTCATGTCATAGTAACCAAAACTAGACACAGACTTCAGGGTGTGACCTGACCAGAGCACTTTACAGTTTGGTCACGACTTCTTCTGACTATATTCTACTATTCTGGTACATAGTGCCTCGCTATCTCTCCTCCTTTAAGATGCTCCTTAAAACCTTTGGTTATCTGTCTTGAATATTTCCTTATGTGGCTCGGTATCAAATTTTGTTTGATAATGCTCCTGTAAAGCACCGTGGCACGTTTACTACATTAAAGGCACTATATAAATGCAAGTTGTTGATGTTATAGTTCCTAGTTGGCATTCAGTTTCATCTGACATTATTCGGCCCACTCATTTAACTAATTCTGCAGTTTTTGGGCTGCTTCTTTGCTTCCATAGGCCTTTCCATTTTGGTATCATCTGCAACTTTAACCAATTTGTATTGCCTCTTCGATGTAAAGTAGAACAGTAGTGGTCCTAATATTGGCCCTGGGGAACCCTGCTCAGTACGTCCTCTCCCCACTCTAACATTACCTCTCTAACCAGTACCCCATTGTTTTCTACCCATCAGCCAGTTTCTTATCCATACTCATGTTTTGCCTCGAATCCCTACTGCTTCGTGCTTAATTAGTAATCTTTTGTGTGGAACGTTATTAAATGCTTTTTTGGAAATCTTCGAACACAACGGGCCAACATTTGCAATTGGAGGCGTCTCGCGGGCAGACGCCTCCGAACTCCAAATATCTACGAAAGTACCTGGTGGCCCGGGAGGTACGGAGGATTGCGATCCTGGGCCTCTCCGGGTCCGTGCGGGCAGAGCCCCACAGATCCCAGGGGTGTAAGCGGTTCGAAGGCACCCCTGGGATCACGTGGGCTGGCCCAACCAATAAAAGAAGGGAATCCCCATTCATACTTTTGACAGTTCTGTACGTACGGAACTGTCAAAAGTATGAATGGGGATCACTTAAAAAATACACCAACACATGAAAAAAAATATGTTTTAATTACATATTTAAAATTAATTAAAATGCCATTTAATTAAATATGTTAAACAAAAATTTAATTTTTTGAAGAAAAAAATTTAATGTTTTTACGGGGCTAAAAATAAACTTACCTTTTTGAAGAGAATTTTTAATTTATAAATGAGTGATAACATTTTATTTTTCTATTTTTTAAACTCTTATGCTGGTAAAAGCAGGCCTTACGCCAGCTTTTACCAGGTGTAAGAATTTGACAGGCATTCTGCAGGCAGAAGTTGTGCAAATAGCGCAACTCTCCATCTGCAGAGGCCCATCTCCCGCGGATGCGGAGGATCTGTCAAGAGAATTCTTGACAGATCGCAAGTGCCGGGTTTCAGCGCTTGCGATTCGCATACCTAAACCTGGAACTTGCGCAGCCCCTATGGGCGCATACACACCTCGTATGTACCCATGGGGGTCGCAAAATACGGCCCATTATCTTTGGGATTACCACAGTCAACTTTAAAAGTTAAAGAAAGACCACGATGTCTCAAAGCACTTCACAGCTAATTAATTGCTTTTGAAGTGTAGTTACTGTTGTAATGTAATCAAACACAGTCACCAATTTGTGCACAGCAAAACCCCACAAACAGCAGTGAGATAAATGACCAGATAATCTGATTTAGTAGTGTTGGTTGAGGGATAAATGTTGGCTAGGACACCAGGGGAAATCTCCTGCTTTCCTTCAAATAGTGCCATGAACTATCTTTACATTCACATGTGCAGACAGTTTAATGTCTCATCTGAAAGATGGCACTCCTTCAATATGACACTGAAATATCTGCCAAGAAGTTTCCACCATATGTTCAAGTTTGGAGTAAGGCTTGAACCCACAACCTTGTGAGTCAAGGATTGTCACATCCTCAAAAAAAATCAAGGAGGTTGGTCAGGCAGATCTTCCCCATCTACAACCATGTTGACAACTAGGTTGTTATCCACTCCCTCCACCGTGGCTGCAGTGTGTACCATCTACACAGGATGCACTGCAGCAACTCGCTAAAGTTTCTTCGGCAGAATCTTCCAAACCCGCAACCTCTACCACCTAGAAGGACAATGGCAGCAGCTGCATGGGAACACTATCACCTCCAAGTCGCACACCATCCTGACTAGGACATTTATCACCGTTCCTTCATTGTCGCCGGGTCAAAATCCTGGAACTCCCTACCTAACAGCATTGTGGGAGCATCCTCACCACACGCACTACAGCGCTTCTAGAAGAAGGTCCACCGTCATCTTCTCAGGGCAACTAGGGATGGGCAATAATGCTGGCATTACCAGCGATGTCCAGATCCCGAGAACAAATTTAAAAAATCGTCAAACATACTCCTGATAATCAATTCCATTATTTTACATGAAATTGGAGTAAGAATAATGCGTATATAATTAACTGTCTGTTTTGTCACTTTTTTTTTAAATATGGTTATCATATTAGCCTGTTTCCAATCGACTGATACCTTCCCAGAGTCCATTGACTCCCTCATAATTGTCAATGCATCACAAATCTCCTCGCTTATCTTTCTCAACATTCTGGGATTAATACCATCTAACGTTGGGGAATTATTTGTTTTAAGCCCTTTCAGCTTGTCTAAGACTTCAATCTCATTTATATCAAAGTTGAATTATACCTTGGTACTCTTTTTTTGGCGAGGGTGTATTGCTCACATCTTCCCAAAGTAATAATTCAGAATATTTATTATCTGATGGTCATCATCAATTTTAGTCCATTTGTATCTTTTAAAGTTCCCACCTCTTTGCTTAGAGTCCTCTTTCTATACATTGATCTAGTAAGAAACAATATATTGTCCAATTGTTCAGCTTTCCTTCTCTGTTCTTACTGTTCAATATTATGGTTGGATTGGCCTTGGTATTTAAAACCTACAGACTTCGCAGGCTTCTTGGTCATGGCTGTGTAGACATCTCCCCCTGGTGGCCCACATTTGCACTAGATCAAGATCACCAGTGGCATTAGGCAAAGCCAAGTCCCACCATCTGCAACTGCCCCTGAAAAGTAAGATACCACTAATAAATTGGAACATATGGTCTGTCCAAACTAAAATCAATATCCAGATGTCAAATAACAATCATCAAACGTGGGTCGATAATGTAATTAACTTTGAATTTCTTCACTCAGAGGGTTGTGAATCTTTGGAATTCTCTAGAGTGGTTGCAGCACAGAAGGAGGCCATTCGGCCCGTCGAGCCCGTGCCGGCTCTCTGCCCTTTCCCCGTAGCCCTATAAATTCTTTTCCTTTGGGTACTTGTCCAATTCCCTTTTGAGGGCCGCGGTTGGGTCTGCCTCCACCGCGCTTTTAAGCAGTGCATTCCAAATCCTAACACTCGCTGCGTAAAAAAGTTTTTCCTCATGTCGCCTTTGGTTCTTCTGCCAATCACCTTAAATCTGTGTCCTCTGGTTCTCGACCCTTCCACCAATGGGAACAGTTTCTCTCTATCTACTCTGTCTAGACCCCTCATGACCACCTCTATCAAATCTCCTCTCGACCTTCTCTGCTTTAAGGAGAACAACCCCAGCTTCTCCAGTCTATCCACGTAACTGAAGTCCCTCATCCCTGGAATCATTCTGGTAAATCTTTTCTGCACCCTCTCTAAGGCCTTCACATCCTTCCTAAAGTGCGGTGCCCAGAATTGGACGCAGTACTCCAGTTGAGGCCGAACCAGTGTTTTATAAAGGTTCATCATAACTTCTTTGCTTTTGTACTCTATGCCTTTATTTTTGAACAAAATTGAGAGGTCGCACAACACCAGGTTATAGTCCAACAGTTTTATTTGAAATCACAAGCTTTCGGAGCTATCGCTCCTTCCTCAGGTGAAGTAAATTGGATACAGAATCGCCAGAGCAGATATAGATGGAAAAAAAAGCATGTGTACTTTACAATTGCAGACCAATAAATTAAATCATCCTGACTATCTGCCGAGGTGTGATAAAGTTAATTAAGTCAGCCAGGAAGGTACCACATCAAAAGACATAGCAAGATACAACTGAGACAATGAGGTGTAGTCGCAGGGGTTCCAACGTGTCAAAAGCTGCCGTCTGTATGTAAAACGAAAAGCTTTAAAAAAAATTTTACTTTTTTACTGGGAAAATTTTTACTTTTTTACTGGGAATCACATCTGTGAACAAGCTAACGACGACTCGAGTCCGGATCACGTCATGTATCGTGACATAAACCCAAGATCCCGATTGAGACCGTCTTCATGAGTGCGGAACTTGGCTATCAGTTTCTGCTCGATGATTTTGCGTTGTCGTGTGTTTCTAAGGTTGCCTTGGAGAACGCTTACCCGCAGATCCGAGGCTGAATGTCCTTGACTGCTGAAGTGTTCCCCGACTGGGAGGTAACAATCCTGCCTGGCGATTGTTGCGCGGTGCTCGTTCATACGTTGTCTCAGTGTCTGCATGGTCTCGCCGATGTACCATGCCGCGGTGCATTCTTTCCTGCAACGTATGAGGTAGACAACGTTGGCCGAGTCACATGAGTATGTACCATGTACCTGGTGGGTAGTGTCCTCACGTGTGATGGTGGTATCTGTGTTGATGATCTGGCATGTCTTGCAGAGTTTGCCATGGCAGGGTTGTGTGGTGTCGTGGTCGCTGTTATCCTGAAAGCTGGGTAATTTGCTGCGAACGATGGTACTTCTGAGGTTAGGCGGCTGTTTGAAGGCAAGTAGTGGAGGCGTGGGGATGGCCTTAGCGAGGTGTTTGTCGTCATCGATGACATGTTGAAGGCTGCGAAGAACATGTCGTAGTTTCTCCGCTCCGGGGAAGTACTGGACGACGTAGGGTACCCTGTTGGTTGTGTCCCGTGTTTGCCTTCTGAGGAGGTCTATGCGATTTTTCGCTGTGGCCCGTCGGAACTGTCGATCGATGAGTCGAGCGTCATATCCCGTTCTTACGAGGGCGTTTTTCAGCGTCCGTAGGTGTCCATCGCGTTCCTCCTCGTCTGAGCAGATCCTGTGTATTCGCAGGGCTTGTCCATAGGGGATGGCTTCTTTAACATGGTTAGGGTGGAAGCTGGAGAAGTGGAGCATCGTGAGGTTGAAGCCTATTTTTGAAGCCCAGGATCCCGTATGCTTTTTTAACTGCTTTCTCAACCTGCCCTGCCACCTTCAACGATTTGTGCACATATACTCCCAGGTCTCTCTGTTCATGCACCCCCTTTAGAACTGCACCCTTCAGTTTATATTACCTTTCCTCGTTCTTCCTACCAAAATGTATCACTTCGCACTTTCCTGTGTTAAATTTCATCTGCCAGGTGTCCTCCCATTTCACCAGCCTGTCTATGTCCTCTTGAAGTCTATCACTATCCTCCTCACTGTTCACTATACTTCCAAGTTTCATGTCATCTGCAAATTTTGAAATTGTGCCCTGTACTCCCAAGTCCAAGTAATTAATATATACCAAGAAAAGCAGTGGTCCTAGTACCGACCCCTGGGGAACACCACTGTATACCTTCCTCCAGTCTGAAAAACAACAGTTCACCATTACTCTCTGTTTCCTGTCACTTAGCCAATTTTGTATCCATGCTGCCACTATCCCTTTTATTCCATGGGCTTCAACTTTGCTGGTAAGCCTATTATGTGGCACTTTATCAAACGTCTTTTGGAAGTCCATGTACACCACGTCAACCACATTGCCCTTATCAACCCTCTCTGTTACCGCATCAAAAAACTTGATCAATTTAGTTAAACACGATTTGCCTTTAACAAATCCGTGCTGGCTTTCCTGAATTAATCCACACTTGTCCAAGTGACTGTTAACTTTGTCCCTGATTATCGTTTCTAAAAGCTTCCCCACTACCGAGGTTAAACTGACTGGCCTGTAGTTGCTGGGTTTATCCTTACACCCTTTTTTTGAACATGGATGAAACATTTGCAATTCTCCAGTCCTATGGCACCACCCCCAAAGGGCTGTGGATGCTGAGTCGTTGAGTATATTCAAGGCTGAGATCGATTGATTTTGGACTCTAGGGGAATCAAGGGATATGGGGATCGGACGGGAAAGTGCAGTTGAGGTCGAAGATGAGCCATAATCTTATTGAATGGCGGAGCAGGCTCGAGGGGCCATATGGCCTACTCCTGCTCCTAATTCTTATGTTCTTATGTTTGCATGGCGCCACTGTTCACAGAAAGTTTCTGGCAAACTTGTGGGCATCATATCCGTGCACGCAAACAGTCAGAGACACATTACCTGACGATTTTCCCATCGTGGACTTGTGGATGGTTGATTTTGCCAAGGCCAGGAGCAAACCCACTAGGAAGTTCTTCAACCTGCAGATCGGGTGACTGAAAAAAAAACATTGTCAGGAAAAAGAACCAGAAGTTAAAAAGCAATACCTTCAAATAGTGAAAAGGTTTGCAATTTTTGGTACTGCAAATACACGTGGAAAACTATCTTGCTTTCGCTGTAAAATGAATAGATAGCAGTAACATCAGTGAAATAGAACACATTGTATGCCACAGCATCATGCAATACTATTTACCCCAAGTTCCCACTGGTAACTGTAAGGATCCTAAAATGAGCCTTCCATCGATCAAGATTGTCATTCTCTCATCATTCACTTGATGATGGCTTTTCAGTGGGGCCTAGAGTTAGCTGATGGCTATAATTGCTACATTTTTGCCAAATCCAAACTGAGCCTGGGCATGTTAGAAGGGGCAGGTGAGAGATTATTACACTTTTGTTATTTTGTCAATTATATTATCCAACTTGAGTTCTGATATTTTCTTTTCTGATAAAAAATAATTAAAAACCTTAGTAATTGATGCTTCCACATCAAAAGACACACAAGTAGGGAAATTGGCTTCTATTTAATAAAAAGATGTCTTTTGTGGTCCAATTTGCATTCCAGAAGTCCCAAAACAGCTTACTCAAAAATTGGCTCAAATATTTATTACACAAGCATGCAGAACCTTTGATTAAATGTTATAATCCTGGTCACCCTCATAATTTGTTGTGTCTAACATTTCTTGTGTCTGTTGTGTACATTGGGCCTCTGTGGTTTTCTCCTGATTAATTGGTTATTTTCTATTTTTGTCATCACCCACCAGGTTAACATTTTCTCCCCAGTTTCAACTTTCTCCCCAATCACATTCTAACAAAACAATCTCCGAGATACTACCACCATGACAAGTCCACCCTACTCTACAGCCCTGAAAATAAAGTTATCACATAAAATAAATCAGAGCCTCAACAATACCCCCGTCACCACCACCACCCCACCCACCACCCCCCCCCAACCTTTTACAACCAGCAAGATGCATCCCTCTCGGCCTCTGAACACCCTAGATTCTGGGGACACACCTACTTCATGATCCACACCTGTCAGCTGATTCCCCATGTTCAGAAGCCTTCCAACACATTTAGATGCACATTCCCTAACAAATTCCATGGGGCCACCATGTGGTTGGAGCTTTAATTTACATGAAAACGGTAGCTGACTCCTGGGGGGGAATTTTGCCAGCCCTGGGGAGGCGTGTTTGGAGGCGGGACTGCCGGGAAAATGGCAGAATCTGGGGGCGGGTGCCCATCCCGCCCCCAACCCGCCTCCGTGCCATCTTCCCGGGAGGCTGGTAGCCGACCTGCGCTGGGAGCCGCCTCCCCGAGGTGCGAAGGGAATTACAGCCACTTAACTGCCTGTTAACAGGTAGTTAACAGGCAGTTAAGAGGATTATCCCCATTTTACCCCTGCAAATGCGGGCTTCCCAACATCGGGAAACCCCGCCATGGTCAGCGAGGCAAGCAGTGGGTCTGCGGGGTCCAAAAGTACGCTGTAGAGGTGAGTGATGGGTGCAAGTGTGGAGTGGTAAGTATGTGAGGTGAGTGTAAAGTGATAGAAAATGTTTACTTACCTTTGTTTCTTCCTGCTGACTTCAACAGTTGGGGAACCGGCATCTCACCGCTGGGCGGGCTTAACAAGGTCAATCAAGGGAAAATAGCGTGGGTTGGCCAGAAGTCGATGGAGGCGGGACTGAAACCCGACAAGTGGGAGTCCCGCCTCCAAAAGTTCCCCATTGGCAAAATCCAGCCCCTGATGTTCACAGGCTACCCAGCATCTTCAAAACATGTAGCGAGGGTATCGACATGTTGGAAAGAAACATCTTCTGTGACGTCTTACTCTAAGTTCCTCCTATATATTGTCATCTGTATCCTCATCCTCCTCTTCATAACACAGGAAGAGAGGGATTCCCATAGGGAATAACAATATTCATTTCACTCCTCCAAATTTTAAATTTGTCCGGGTACGCACACTCTCACTCGAATGGCAGGAGGCCTCTTTAGTGAAGCTCCAGAGCATAAAGAAACCAAAGTCACTGCCCCAGTTAAGTTCCAAAAAATGTAATTACTTTTGTATCAATGGCTTCCATTGTGATGTATTTGCCTCAGGGATACCACTGTGCTGCTCATACCATCACTTATATAGTGGCTGTGTTTCCTGTGATCAGGGTAGGGATGCTAATAAGGGAAAATTGCAGGGCGTGCTTAGCCACACCCATCCAGCCCAATTACATGCAGCAAGTTGACACATGGTGGATGGCAATGCAGACTGGTGGTTTTCTTGCAGGAGAATTTAGCTGGCCATTTTGTGGAACAGGATTGTGGCAGTAAGCCATGTCACTTGATTTTTCTCTTTTTAGAACTGAAAATGGGCGGATCCAGACCACGGCCTCTTCTTGGGCTAGCCTTCCCGCCCCCCCCCCACACCATGTTACAGCTCACAATCACGTACAATGCTGACAAATCCTCTAATGTTGGAATTGTTGAGGCTGCCGCGAAACACGAATTAAGACTGAATCCATGTGTGGAAAACAAAGGCTTTTTAATACAACTGCATGGTCCAAAATGGCTGAAACCAACTGCCCCCAGAATTCTCTGGAAAAATCCTGAGGCCCCGCCCACTCCTTTTCTCCTGCCTTAAAGGCAAGGTGCCCGATATTTTGTCCACGGATGGAAAAGTGGATAATGCCCGTTTAGGTGGCGATCCGCCACACAGCTCCCCCCAGAATCCGCTTAGGAGGTGTGGACGAGACGGTGCGGCGGTCTGATGGGCCGGCCGGAGCGGCTCTTGTAGGATGCCGGTGGACGTGAACGGCCGGGCGTGGAGCAGCCGGGTGAACCGGCTTGAGGGCAGGTCGGCCGCGTGGTGGTGGACGAGCTACAGGGACCTGCTCACCGGGCTCCGAGTGTGCTGGCTTGAGTCGGTCAACCGACACTTTTTCGGTCCTGTCGCCCACTTGCAGGGTGAAAAATTTGTCCCCAGCCTGTAGCACCTTGTAGGGCCCATCGTACGGGGGTTGAAGGGGTCCGCGGTGGGCGTCGTGCCGGACGAAAACGAACCGTGCCTGGTGCAGGCTTAGTGGGACGTGAGGTGGATTCGCCGTGTCGGGCAATGGGCACCGGGGCGAACTGCAGCGCCGGTGAGGCGAAGTCGTGGCGTTGCTGGTCGGCTGACCAGGGTGTCGTGGCGGTGGGCAGGAACTCGCCGGGTACGCGCAGCGGCTGACCGTACACGAGCTCTGCTGCCGATGCGTGGAGGTCTTCTTTAACCGCGGTGTGCAGGCCGAGGAGGACCCACGGAAGTCGGTCGGTCCAGGCGCCGTCCTGGAGGCTGGCTCTAAGAGATGCCTTCAAGGATCTGTGGAACCGCTCACACAGTCCGTTGGCTTGGGGGTGGTACGCTGTGTTGCGGTGAATGGTCACCCCGAGATTGCGTGCGACGGCGGTCCAGAGTTCAGAGGTAAATTGCGGACCTCTGTCCGACGTCATGTCGGAGGGGACGCCGAACCGTGCGACCCAGGTGCTGACGAAGGCTCTGGCGATGTCGGCGGTGGCGGTAGAGGTCAGTGGAATTGCCTCGGGCCAGCGCGTGGTGTGGTGAACGATCGTCAGCAAGTGCGTGTGGCCTTGCGACGGCGGCAGGGGCCCAACGATGTCCACGTGGATGTGGTCAAATCTACTCGAGGGGACGGTAAACTCCTCGAGGGGTGCTTTCGTGTGTTGCTGTACCTTGGCCCGTTGGCAAGCTAGGCAGGAGTTGGCCCAAGTACGCACATCCTTGCGAAGGCCGCGCCAGACAAAGCGGTTGGCTACCAATTTGATGGATGCGTGGGCGCCGGGGTGGGAGAGGTTGTGGAGAACGTCGAATACCCGGCGGCGCCAGGACGCTGGGACGACGGGCCGAGGTTGACATAGGGATATGTCGCACTTGACCGTGACTGCGGTCGGGCCACAGGCGACGTCGGCCAGATGTAGCCCTGGTAGATTGGTAGGTGCGGAGAGCAGATCAGGGTCGGTGATCTGGTCTGCTGCGAGTTGAGCGTAGTCGACTGCCAGGTGTGCGGCGTGGATGGCGGGGCGGGAGAGGCAGTCGGCTACCACATTGTCTCGGCCGGAGACGTGTTGGATGTCCGTGGTGAACTCGGACACTGCCGCGAGCTGGCGCTGCTGCCTGGCGGACCAGGGGTCGGTTGTCTTTGCCATTGCGAATGTCAGGGGCTTGTGGTCGACAAACGCAGTGAAGGGGTGGCCCTCAAGCAAAAACCGAAAATGGCGGACCGCCAGGAACAGCGCGAGGAGCTCGCGGTCGAAGGTGCTGTACTTGACGTCCGGGGGGCGTAGTTGGCGGCTGAAGAAGGCAAGTGGTTGCCAGGCGCCGTCGACCCACTGCTCATACACGGCGCCGACCGCGTGGTCGGAGGCGTCCGTGGTGAGCGATACCCTGGCATTGGGCCGTGGGTGCGCGAGCAGGGTGGCGTTGGCGAGCGCGGTCTTGGTGGAGTCGAAGGCGGCGGACGCGTCTGCCGTCCATTCGACCGCCATCTTGCCGCTCCTGCCCCGGAGGGCCTCATACAGGGGCCTCATGAGGGACGCCGCTTTGGGGATAAAGCGGTTATAGAAATTCACCATCCCGAGGAACTCCTGGAGGCCTTTGATGGTGGTGGGGCGGGGAAATTGTTGGACGGCCTGCACCTTGGTGGGCAGGGGAATGGCCCCAGCATGGGTGATGTGGTGGCCGAGGAAGTCGATCTTGTCCAGGCCAAACTGGCATTTGGCTGGGCTGAGGATGAGCCCGTGGTCGCTGAGGCGCCCGAACAGGATGCGAAGGTGTTCGAGGTGTTCCTGCTTGGAGGAACTGGCTACCAGGATGTCGTCCAGGTAGACGAACAGGAACTTCAGGTCCCGAAGGACCGAGTCCATGAGCCGTTGGAATGCCTGGGCCGCGTTTTTGAGGCCGAAGGGCATCCACAGGAACTCGAACAGGCCGAAGGGGGTGATTACGGCCGTCTTGGGGACGTCCGCGGGGTGCACGGGGATTTGGTGGTAGCCGTGCACCAGGTCGACCTTGGAAAAGACTGAGCGGCCGGCCAGTCTAGCCGAGAAGTCCTGAATGTGCGGCACGGGGTACCGATCAGGGGTGGTGGCGTCGTTGAGGCGGCGGTAATCCCCGCAGGGGCGCCAAACCCCGCCTGGTTTGGGGGCGATGTGGAGTGGGGAGGCCCAGGGACTGTTGGAGCGGCGGATGATGCCGAGCTGTTCCATGGTGGCAAACTCGGTCCGCGCGATCTCCAGTTTGGCCGGGTCCAGCCTGTGGGCGTACACTGGGGGGCCTGTGGTGGGGATGAAGTGTTCCACCCCGTGTTTGGCGGCCTCCACGGAGAAGGTCGGATTGGTAAGGGCCGGGAATTCGGCCAGGAGTGCCGAGTAGTCATCCGTGGCCCGGGCGTGGCACTGTGACGCCATGTCGGCGGGTTGACGGGGGGCCATGGCGCCCAGGATGGGGGACATGGTGTTCATGTCCACGAGGCGGTGACGAGGGATGTCTACCAGTAGGCCGTGGGCGCACAGGAAATCTGCGCCGATGAGAGGGGAGAGCACCTTGGCAGTGATGAACTCCCATCGGTAGCGGTGACCAGCGAGGTCGAGGGTGACTGTCCGGGTGCTGTACGTCCGGATTTCCGAGCCGTTAGCAGCAGCCAGCGCCGGTCCTCGTTCGCCCTTTTGGATGTCGAGGGAGGAGGCCGGGATGATGCTGTGCTGAGCTCCAGTGTCGCACAGGAACCGGCGGCCGGTTTTGTCATCTGTGACGTACAGCAGGGAGCCCGCGTGGCCCACGGCCATCACAGGGGCTGGTACGGGGGCGGACTTGAAAGAGCAGGGAGGTGTGCACCGTTGTGCCCTGGCGCCGAACCGTGTGTGGTAGTAACAGTGGCCCAGGTTAGTGGGGCGCGAAGGCCCCGTGGGCCTGGTGGCTGGTCCTTGTGGCCGGTGAGGGGCGCGCCCAGGCATTGGCTGCCAGGTCCGGAGTGACGTCGCGGCTGGAGTGAGCGGACAGCAGCTTGTCGGCCTCATCGGCCAGGGCTTCCAGGTTCGTGAGGCCGGACGCTACGATCGCTGGGCGGATGCTGAGAGGGAGCTGGCGGATGAACAGCGTGCGGAAGAGGGATCCGGGTGGGCTCTCGTCGGTGAGGGAGAGCATGTGGGAGAGGAGGTCTGACGGTGAGGCATCACCGAGGCCTGGAAGGTCGAGGAGGTGGCAGTTTTGCTGGTATGCCGAGGCCATAAATTATTTAAGGAGTGCTGCCTTAAGATGTGCATACTTGCCTTCCTCTGGTGGGTTCTGCAGCGCTGTCCAAACCTTCGAAACTGTGGCGCTACCGAGTGATGTGATGAGCTAGTCGTACTGCGTCCCATCTGTGGTGATGTTTCGCAGCTGGAAGCGGGATTCAGCTTGGAGAAACCAGGCTTCGGGCTGGTTTTCCCAAAACTCCGGCAGTTTCACGGAAACTGCGTTCGTGTCCGCCATTGCAGTGCTCGGAATACATTCTGAGCGTCGGGGTCACCAATGTTGAGGCTGCCGCGGAACACGAATTAAGACTGAATCCATGTGTGGAAAACAAAGGCTTTTTAATACAACTGCATGGTCCAAAATGGCTGAAATCAACTGCCCCCAGAATTCTCTGGAAAAACCCTGAGGCCCGCCCACTCCTTTTCTCCTGTCTTAAAGGCAAGGTGCCTTAAAGGCAAGGTGCCCGATATTTTGTCCACGGACGGAAAAGTGGAAAATGCCCGTTTAGGTGGCGATCCGCCACAGAATAATACTGTTCAGATGTCATGAATAATTTCATCACTTTCAAAAAAACCTATATTAAAAATAAATAATTCTTAAGAACAGTAACAGCACTTCAATTGGCCTGAGTGCCCCAAGGATCCCACCTGTAATATATGTGGGTAGAACAAATAAAGGAGAGACAGGATGAGTTGCTAGTCCATGAGCTTGCTTTATTAGGCCAGAGCATGGTGACAAACCATGTGATAATACATTACACTGCTTTCCCCTTAAAAAAAAGTCTGTATTCCCCTCTCAAATACAAGAAAACTATGGTCCCACCTTTCGCAGCATTACATGTACCACATAACAACAACTCCTGACTTATTTTCTTTTAAATGAACTACAAATCCTACAAATGAATTACAAATCCAGTTTAATAACAGGTTTGTGGAGCCTTCCTGATCTCCTTACAGAAGGTTTTGGTGTTGAAACAATTTTCGGGCTGTTTTGTTTTGGTTCCGAACTCAAAGATGATCCTGTTCTATCTCAGATTTGTTTGAACCTGGTACTTCAGTTACTGAAGTCTGAACTGAGTCAACCTCATGTATGTGTTCATCATCAAGTGGTCCAAGGTCACGTCTTGGTTCATCTCTAGCAGAGATCATTTGATCTACATGAACACTTCGGATGTTGTCACCAATTTCAACCAAATATCTCTTGGTTCCACCAACCTCTACCACGGTTCCTACATCCCACTTGTGTGAACTCGACTTTCCAGGGAGACTGAGAATACGAACACACTTGTTTTGTTTGAAACTGCGTTCTTTCTGATTGCTGTCATAATAACGTTTCTGACTCAACTGTTTCTGTTCAACTCTTGAGGCCAAATTTGGTTGAACAAGACTCAATCATGTTCTCAATCTCCTCTTCATCAAGAGTTCTGCTGGGGTATATCCAGTTGTAGTGTGCGGAGTAGTTCTGTACTTCAACAACAAACGCTGTTTCATGCTGAGTCCCAAACAACCCTGCAACACTTGCTTTTTGAGAGCTTCTTTCACTATTCTGACTGACCTTTCGGCTGCTCCGTTTGAAGCTGGATGATATGGTGGAATGAGAGTGTGCTTGATACCGTTCCATTTCATGAATTCTTGGAATAGAACAGAACGGAACTGAGGGCCATTGTCAGAAACAAGCTCTTCAGGTAAGCCATGACATGCAAAGATAGACCTCAACTCATCTATGGTACGTTCAGTTGTAGTATTTGAACCCATGTGTTTCACTTCAATCCACTTTGAGTGACTATCTACAAGTACCAGGAAATAATCATTTGCTTTCTCACAGAAGTCTACATGTACTCTCTGAAAAGACCTACTTGGCCATGACCAGGGCTATAGTGGAGTTTTGGGTGGTTTGTTTGTGCAATTTTGGCAAACGCTGCATTTGCTGACAAGTGATTCAAGATCACTGTCCAATCCAGGCCAGTAAACAAAGCTTCTTGCAATTGATTTCTTACTGACGATCCCTGGATGTTCAGAATTCTATCTCTCAAAGAAGTAGGTACATCACTCTGTTTCCCCACTTGATTCAACCTTGCTCACAAAACAATTCAGTACGATGGTTATGGAATGGTTTCAACTCTGTGTCCATATACTGATCATTCCATCCATTCAAGGTGTTTTCATACACTCTTTTCAGTACTGAGTCCTTTTGAGTCTCATCTGCAACCTCAGTTGCATTCACGGGAAAGGCTTTGTCAACTGCACCTAGCGTGAAAATCTCACCTTCACTCCCAACACGAGTCCTCATGTGGCAACCTGGACAAGGCATCTGCGATTGCGTTTTGCTTTGAAGTGCGATATTCAGTCGTGTAGTCATATTGTCACAACAACACTGCCCAACGTTGCATTCTTGATGCGGCCACTGCAGGGATGGAGATTTGGGCCCCAATATTGCTAGGAGTGGTTTGTGATCGGTTATCAGGGTAAACTTTCTGCCGATCAGGAACTGTTAGAATTCCTTGATTCCAAACACTATGGCGAGTGCTTCCTTTTCAATTTGCACGTAGTTTCTTTCGCTCTTTGTGAGGGTTCGCGATGCGAATGCGATTGGTTTCTCTTGGCCATCATTCATTACATGGCTTATGACAGCTCCCACACCGTAACTGGAAGCATCACATGCTAACTTAAGCTCACGCTCTGTGTCATAGTGCACAAGTAGAGCATCGCTTGAGAGACTTCTCTTATAAGCGTCGTAAGCTTCCTGTTGCTTTTTTGTCCACTTCCACTGGACATCCTTCTTGAGGAGCTCGTGCAATGGAGCTAACATGGTCACTAACTCAGGTAAGATACGTGCGTAGTACTGGACCATTCCAAGGAAAGATCTTAACTCAGACACGTTCTGTGGCTTTGGAGCATCAACCTTTTCCTTCACTGTTGCAAGCCATTTGCATCAACTTTCAGACCAAGGTACACAACCTCAGGCTGCACAAAAGCACATTTGTTCCTTTTCAATTTGACATTGTGGACATTCAACCTTTGAAGAATTTCTTCCTCGCTGCTTGTTGCGATCAGCACATCGTCTTGATTGCATAAGCAATTTGGAACTCCATGCAAAATCTTATCCATCGTAGCCTGGAAGATTTTGGGGGAGGACTTTACACCATACGGCAGATTGGTGTATGAGTACAGTCCCTTGTGTGTGTTGATGGTGAGATACTGTTGACTCTCTTTGTCAACATTCAGTTGAGCGTAAGCATGCGACATGCCAAGCTTCGAGAAAACCTTTGACCAGAGAGTGCTGCATACAAATCTTGCAATGTAGGTAACAGGTACTGCTCATCGTCAACTTCTTGGTTGATAGTAACTTTGTAGTCACCGCACAAGTGTACAGTTTTGTCTGCTTTGGGCACTACCACAATCGGTGTAGCCCATTCACTTTTGTCAGTTTTTACTAGCACTCCGTTATCTCTCAGCTTCGCTAGCTCTTCCTCCACCTGACTTTTCAACGCATACAATAGACAGGCTTCGCATTGGACTTGATGCGGATATGCGCGTCATACCCAGTGATGCCCTCATAACTGTCTATGAACATGCTTTCATACTTGTTCAGCATTGTGTCAAATCACTTCTTTGAAGCATCTACACCGAACATGTTTTTCCAGTCTAGTTTTAACTTTCTCAACCAGTTTGCCCATGAGAGTTGGCCTGTTGTTGTAGCTCACTACAATAATAGGCAGCTTTACTGACTGGCCATTGTGTTGACTGTACATTCCATTTGTCCACATGTCTCTAGGATTTCTCCAGAGTAGGTTTTTAACTCTATGGTACTCTTTATAAGTGGTACTTAATTAAACTTACTCTCATATGTGTCCTTACTCATGATAGAGCAGTCCGCCGCCATGTCGATACGCATATCAATATATTGCTCGTTGATCAAAAGTTTGTATGGAAGTTTTTCTCATGACTGCTAGCATTGCTGCTAGTGGCATAGGTACTGTAGATGCCTAGTTCTTCAACATCAGGTGCGTTCACTTCAATATTGTGAACTTTTATTGTCACCGCTTTGCATTGCCACTAGAATGGTTCTTACTTCCTGCTTTAGATCTAGCTCTGCAAGCTGTTGAAATATGGCCTTGCTTCTGGCAGTGAAAATACTTTGCATTTCTGTATTGGCAGGACTGTGGGGAGTGATTTCCATTGCAGCGATAATAATTCACTGAACTGCTCTCACCGACATGCTTTTGACTTGGTCTCACAGCTTTAGGTTTGGCGGTGGCTTTGTGACTGTAGACTTCAGCTGCACTAGTCACTTGAGTTGGACGGAGCTCTCTAGCATTCTATCTCCACAGATAGCGCAATTTTGCATGCTATGTCAAACGTTAGGTTCGGAGTAACAACAGAAAATGCTGGAAACACTCAGCAGGTCAGGCAGCATCTGTGGAGAGAGAAACAGAGTTAACGTTTCAGGTTAGGTTCGGTTCGGTTCGGAGTGTTCAGTAACTTGGACTGTGTGTGCTCATCCACCAGTCCACACATAAACTTATTTCGCAATGCACGATCTAAAAATGTGCCGAAGTTACAATGCAAAGACAGGTTCTTAAGAGCTACAATGTACTCACTGATGGTTTCACTTTGTTTTTGGTTTCTGGTACCAAACTTATAGCTCTCTGCTATTTCTAACAGCTTTGGGTCGAAATGGTCCTCGAGTTCCTCGACAATGTCTTCAAACGATGCATCCTTTGCTTTCCCTTGCACGAGTAGATTTGTCAACGTTCCATAGACATCTGGCCCGATCTCGGTTAGAAAAATTGCTTTCTTCCATTCACGAATTTCTTTATTTTGAGTTTGAACATTCTCATCTGCACCTTCGGTCTCAATAATGTTATTGTCCCTAAAAACATCTCCATCCACTCAATGTAAGAACTGAATGGTTCGCGAGCTTGGTCATACATGCTGAGGTTTCCGATGAATCCCGTAGGCATGGCAATGATTGTCCCGATCCTGTTGAACAGTGACTCAGCACGCTACCTGTGTACCTTGAGAATCAACGCCACTGTTGTTGTGTATACATACACGTGAAGGCGAAGCACAGACGATTCTGCATCAGCTTTAACAGTAAAACATCGCAAAATTTCAGTTTAGGTGTCACAAATTCACCTTAAACTTGTCCACTCGAAGGTTGAACCCTGTGTCCTTCCATGATCCCTAAAAATGGCTTTGGGATCCCATCCTTGTCGCCAAAATGTAATATACATGGGTAGAACAAATGAAGGACAGAGACAGGATGAGTTGCTTTATTAGGCCAGAGTGAACTGAGCATGCTCATACTAAGCCATGTGATAAACCATGTGATAATACATTACACCACCTAAGGTTATCAATCCTCCCAGATTGCCTAGGAGTCTCCCAGAATCGGGCATGGATATCCGGGAGATCTTTACACTTTAAATTTACCCACTGTTCTGTGATGTCAGTGGCTGCCGCTGCCGCAGATCTCAGGCTCAGTGACGTCACCTCCCCTCGAGAGTTGGGGGAGCGAGTCGGGTGAATATCAGCGGGATATAGGATTACAGCTAGTTACCGGTAGGATATCGGGGTGTTATACCTATTACTGCCAGTTACACATAGACTATCATGAGTAATTGTATTACTGTTGGTTACGGCGTGTTACTAGTATTACTATTAGTTATCGGAGCAATTTCAGTGAGTTACTATTAGTTACTGGTGGAATCAAACTCCCTCTCACCTCTGGTTTCCCCTCTACGATGGGTGGCTGATCCAATATTGCCCGTTTTACACTACCACCCAAAGTCAATTTACCCCCATTAGGTGAAGATAGGCTGTAGCTAAGCTGTGATACACCCGCAGTGGAAAACCTGCTGGCAATCATTGGCAAGGTTTACACTTGAAGAATGGACACTTGGGCGAGGAACCAAAGGCCACCTGCAGAAAGGTACCTCAGCAAGAAGTCAGTGCCTTCAGGGGAGGTGAAGGGGATCGGAGAAAACTAGTGGAAAAAAGAGGAAGAACAAACTTCTTCCTGGCTCAAATACATTATTTGATGTTTTTTCTCTGTACTATTTATTATGTAAATGCTGTATTTGTTGTGCATAACAACAGAAAATGGTTGTAGTAAAAATTACAGTGACTTCTCAGCTGCCACTGTAATTAAAGATCCTGGAATGTGTTAGAGATAAGGATGAATTTCATATTTCTCTTTTTGATGCTTTTACAAATACAAACATTAAGAACTTTTGCAGAATAGGAGTCTACCAACTGACTCCAATAATAAATGCAATAGAATTTAAATTATTAAGCTGAAGAATAGATCCTTACCTTTCCATTTGCTTTGCATATACCAGAAAAAGCCAGAAACCATCTACAATCCGTGTAAATGAGGTCATCCTGAATAGTGTATGATACGCACAAGGGTATGTACCAAAAAAACTAATTTGTGTATGTTGTATTCCAGACTTTAGTTATATAGGAAAACACAGAAAGCAGAATGTTTTATTTTAAACCAGGGATTAGTGGGCTACCGTAAAGTTTAATATTTTTTGTTTCTCCCCCAGACTAATAAATAAATTTAGCTTTACACCAATTAAAAACTTTTCGCTGCTGCATTGGTTCGTGTTTATCTGGGCAATGGCCAATCCAGTGTGAATTGTCTCTCATCGTCCATAATTCATTCCTTGTCTACTCGCTAGGTTTAACACCCCAACCAAGGCAAGATTGTGGCAAGGTGTGGCATTTGAAGCCACTAGTGAGAGCTGGGTGAGTTGTCAGGACCAACTGCTAGTAAAACCACCTTTCTGGGTGTGGTTGTTTGCCATGCAGAGGTGCTACCCATGCACAGCAACTGAAGAGAGAAAAATTAGTTAGTAAATCTGCAACATACAATATGATTTAGCTAGTTGGTCCTGTTTTAATTTAATTTTAATTATATAAGCACAAATATGTAACTTTTGTACATCTGTATATAAAACTTTTTAATGTAAATTATTATTCTACTCCTCCTGGTCTCCCCATGTACATACCAATTGTGACTGAGAAGATGGGAAAGCAGTCTTTGTCACTTTGATCTGATCATTAGAAGTTGTGTGAGAAAGGCCCAGGGTTGATTCTCCCAAACAATTGTTCTCCTCTTCCTTGTGCAGATATTTCTGAACTCCCGTCAACACTTCCTCCGTGCAACATAGCTGAGATCAAGATATCAATAATGAGGGGAGTACAAACACAAGCCGACATGTCCATCAATGATCCAATCTTATCGACCATCAAAAACATTTTAAAGTTTTCTTGCAGAACTGGGTCTAAAGCCAATATTTTAGTTCTTACCTAGTAAGTGATTTTTAAGAGTTGCAGTACAATTAATAATACTTGTTTTTTTTTATTCGCTTATGGGATGTGGGCGTCACTGGCAAGGCCAGCATTTATTGCTCATCCCTAGCTGCCCTTCAGAAGGTGGTGGTGATCCGCCTTCTTGAACCGCTGCAGTCCGTGTGGTGATGGTAATCCCACAGTGCTGTTAGGGAGGGAGTTCCAGGATTTTGACCCAGCGGCGATGAAGGATCGGCAATATACTTCTAAGTCAGGATGGTGTGTGACTTGGAGGGGAACTTGGAGGTGGTGGTGTTCCCATGCGTCTGCTGCCCTTGTCCTTCTAGGTGGAAGAGGTCGCGGGTTTGGAAGGTGCTGCCGAAGAAGCCTTGGCGAGTTGCTGCAGTGCATCTTGTAGATGGTACACACTGCAGCCACGGTACGCCAGTGGTGGAGGGAGTGAATATTTAAGGTGGTGGATGGGGTGCCAATCAAGTGGGCTGCTTTGTCCTGGATGGTGTCGAGCTTCTTGAGTGTTGTTGGAGCTGCACTCATCCAGGCAAGTGGAGAGTATTCCATCACACTCCTTACTTGTGCCTTGTAGATGGTGGAAAGGCTTTGGGGAGTCAGGTCGTGAGACACTCGCCGCAGAATACCCAGCCTCTGACCTGCTCTTGTTGCCACAGTATTTATGTGGCTGGTCCAGTTAGGTTTCTGGTCAATGGTGACCCCCAGGATGTTGATGGTGGGGGATTCGGCGATGGTAATGCCGTTGAATGTCAAGGGGAGGTGGTTAGACTCTCGCTTGTTGGAGATAGTCATTGCCTGGCACTTCTGTGGCGCGAATGTTACCTGCCACATATCAGCCCAAGCCTGAACGTCATCCAGGTCTCGTTGCATGTTTATCAATATCAATTTGCTTTACAACATTCTTTGTGTAAATGGGATCAGCTTCCACGTGTATGCTGATGAAATCCAGCTCTACATCGCCACCACCTCTCTTGACCCCTCCACTGACTCTGTGCTGTTAGACTGCTTCTCTGACATCCAGTCATGGATGTGCTGCAATTTAATCCAACTAAACCTTGACAGTACCAAATCAACTGTCTTTGGCCCTTCATCATGCTGTACCCTCACCACTGACTCCACCCCACTCCCCGGCCACTATCTAGGCCGTACAAGACTGTTCACGACCTTGGCTTCCTACTTGACCCCAAGCTGAGCTTCTGATCTTATATCTTATCGATCACTAAGACTGCCTATTCCACCTCTGTAACGTCAACCACCTTCACCCATACCTCAGCCATTCTGCTGCTGAACAAAATTAGGGCACATGGAATTGGGGAATTAGTTAACAGACAGAAAACAAAGAGTAGGGATAAACGGGTCTTTTTCAGGATGGCAGGCTGTGACTAGTGGGGTACCGCAAGGATCGGTGCTTGGGCCCCAGCTATTCACAATCTATATCAATGATTTGGATGAGGGGACTAAATGTAACATTTCCAAATTTGCTGATGACACAAAGCTAGGTGGCAGTGTCAGTTGCGAAGAGGATGTGAAGAGGCTTCAAGGGGATCTCGATAGGCTCAGTGAGTGGGCGAGAACATGGCAGATGGATTATAATGTGGATAAATGTGAAGTTATCCACTTTGGTAGAAAAAACAGAAAGGCAGAGTATTTCCTGAATGGTGAAAGATTGGGGAATGCAGATGCTCAAAGGGACCTGGGTGTCCTTGTACATGAGTCACTGAGAGTGAATGTGCAGGTGCAGCAAGCCATTAGGAAGGCAAATGGTATGCTGGCCTTCATTACAAGAGGATTTGAGTACAGGAGTAAAGAAGTCTTACTCCAATTATATAGGGCCTTGGTGAGACCACACCTGGAGTACTGTGTACAATTTTGGTCTCCTTACCTAAGGAAGGATATACTTGCCATAGAGGGAGTGCAACGAAGGTTCACGAGATTGATTCCTGGGATGGCGGGACTGTCGTATGAGAAGAGATTGAGTAAACTAGGCCTGTATTCTCTTGAATTCAGAAGAATGAGAGGGGATCTCATTGAAGTATACAAAATTATTACAGGGCTTGATAGGTTGGATGCTGGGAGAATATTTCCCTTGGCTGGGGAGTCTAGAACCAGGGGCCACAGCCTCAGGATAAAGGGTAGGCCATTCAGGACTGAGATGAGAAGAAATTTCTTCACACAGAAGGTGGTGAATCTTTGGAATTCTCTACCCCAGAGGGCTGTGGAGGCTCAGTCATTGGGTATATTCAAAACAGAAGTTGATAGATTTCTGACTAGTAAGGGCATCAAGGGATATGGCGATAAGGTCTGTGAATGGAATTGAGGCAGAAGATCAGCCATGATCTCATTGAATGGCGGAGCAGGCTCGAAGGGCCGAATGGCCTACTCCTGCTCCTATTTCTTATGTTCTTATGAAACCCTCATCTATGCCTTTGTCACCTCCAGACTTGCCTATTCCAATTATCTCCAGGCCAGCCTCCCATTGTCCACCCTTCAAAATCTTCAGCTCATCCACAACTCTGCTGCCTGTATCCTATCCCGCACCAAGTCCTGCTAACCTATTATCCCTGCCTTTGTTGCATTATCTGGCTCCCAGTCCCCCAACCCCTCAAATTTAAAATTCTCATCCTTATGCCCCTCCCCATCTATGTCACCTTCTCTCACACTACAACCTCCTTGAATTCTCTGTTGCTCTAACTCCGGGCTCCCCATCCTTTGGCCCACTATCGGTGACCATGCCTTCAGCCACCTAGGCCCTATGTCTAAACCTTCTACTTCTCCACAGCACTCTCCTCCTTATGACACTCCTTAAAACCCAACTTTTCGACCAAGCTTTTGGTTACCCCATCTAAAATCTCCTTTTTGGCTCTTGCTTATGAGCACCTAGGGGGATGTTTTTCTTCATTAAAAGTACTATATAAATGTAAGTTGTTGTTGTAAACGGTCCTTTAAAACTAATTTGCAGATCACATTTTCTATTTGGGTTTCCTATTCTAGCAAAGCTTTATTTTTTTATTGACGCAAAAGCAAGAAATGTTTAATCTGTGTCAATAGAAGGATGATTATTGTGGCCATTCTAACTGAATGAATACAAGAAAAAATTATATTTTTATATATACAAATGCATATTTGACTGCATAAGCACTTTTATTTTCACAGATTAAATATTGAAGAACTTCAATTCCTAAAGTAACAACATTTATTGTAATTTTTCCCATTTCTCATCTTCCCCAATATCCTAACTTGGGAGGATAGAACCCTTAGAACCCTTAGATATCAATCCCACTTCTTATTGACATGCCTTTGTACAATGAGAAATGTCACTTCCATTTCTCGTAAACTTGAAGTCAGCTGAGACTGTAAAACCTGCTCCCAGGGGAAGCCTGAGAGTAAATAGAATTCAGTCTTAGGTCTTCAAGTTGAGATGCCAATGATTTTGCACTCTTTCTAACAATTAACATTTTAGGCACATTGGGCAGAATTTTCATTGACCTGTGGAGGCGGGTTTGGAGGCGTGTGGGGAGTTAAAATTGCAGATTCGGGGGTCCCGAACCCATCCTGCCCCCAACCCGCCTCCATGCCAGTTTCACAGGAGGCAGGTACCCGACCTGTGCGGGAAGGGGATTAGTGCCAATAAACTGCCTATTAACAGGTAGTTAACAGGCAGTTTTTTGCCTAATCCCTATTTTTAGCCCTGAAGTGTGGGCTTCCCGACAGGTCCGAACCACGCCGTTTTAGCGAGGCGAACCGTGGGTCTGCAGGGGTTGGAGGGGTTGATATGTCCGGTGGGCAGGTGAGTGATGGGTGCATGTGTGCAGAGGTAAGTGTATAAGGTAAGTGTAAAGTGTGGAAAAAGTTTTACTTACCTTAACTTCCTCCAGCAGGTGTCAGCCCTTCAGGTCTCGGGAGTCAGAAATCTCACCGGCACAGAAAGCAGAATGGCCGTTGAGCTGTCAAAAGCTGCAGCCTCTGCTTTTTGTTCTGCAGAGATCTCTAAATCAGCCTGAGAGGAAGGAATTAACTTAGAGGACAGATTGTCAGTGTTTGACAGCTTCAAGGAGCTGTCAAACGCTGATATTTCATCTGTCAAAAGCTCTTGACAGATGAAATGTCAATCTGTGACGTCACCTGTTGCCGGGTGGCCCTTAATTGGCCTGCTGAGCCCGCTGGGCAGGCTCAACAAGGTCAATCAAGTGAAAATACAGTGGGTTGGCCACAAGTCGATGGAGGTGGGACTACAACCCAAAAAGTGGGAGTCCCGCCTCCATCACGTCCCCATTGACAAATCCAGCCCTAATCTCCTCTTCCAAGCTGCTTACTACCAAGAATTTTCATCCTCCAAAGGTCAAGACAGTGACTGCTCTGGACACAGCTGTTGTGAATACCAACACATATTCCTGCTTCTTCCTTTGCCAGTAGTACAGTCAATAAAGTCCTCATTCACCAGGCATCAGTCACACCACTTACAAGTCATTAGGAAACTGAAGAACCAAGATGATTCACACACAGACCAATAGCACTAGTTTTATCTTGAACTCCTGGCTGGATATACTGCTCAGGCTGAATAATTAGTACTGAAAAGTGCTATCACAGCTGCCCTCCATAAATAGGGCATGCCAAAGATGTCCCCATAAAAAATAAATTAACCTCACCTAATTAAGCCAAACATGTGTGCCAGGCAGCTCTTCAATTCAGGTCCAGCATTTATTTGTTGAATTCAAATTAACTGCCTGAGATACCAGACTAACTTATAACAGTATGCTTTTCACAACCATAATCTAATTGTCCCTTATTAAAGCCAAACATTAAAAACTTCAAATCTGAAACATACACCTTAGATTCTATGTCAAAACATTTTGCTGGTCTCTTGTCAATTGAATTCTGTTGAATGACATCATATTCTTAGTGGATAATGCCAGTAAGACACCATGCTATTTTACAGCATCTGTAAATCCAATATAAGTACGGCAAAAAATGAATACACACATTAACAATTTTGATTTTTTGATAAGTTTTAGAATTTAAATGTTTGCCATTGATCACTCAGCTTAGGGATTCACTGCAAATCCCATATTCATTGTTATGTGACTTTTAACAGGACTGTGTCCATCGGTGACGGTCATGGCAGAGTAGTGACATATACCCAGTTTTAATTATACTTTCAGATGTTCCAAAACCTGTTGAAATGCAAACCCAAATGCACAGAATAACTACCTTGAGCTGTGCAATACCGAAGCTCTGTGTGTTAGTATTCTTCTAATGTCACATAGAATAAATGTAAACTGGTTCATTTTCCAGATTGTGAACCTAACAATGCATCATGTAATGATACACATGACATTGAGACATCCCAAAACCTTTTAAGAAATTAATTGTCATTAGTATAACTGTCCAGAATTTAGAAGATCCAATTGCACTGTATGTGGACTTGAGGGGGGGGGGGGGGAGTTGGCTCATGCCCCCTTTGGGGCAATAACTTCGCTACTTTTAGCGCCCCGAAAACGTTAGTGCCCCCGCAGCCGAAATTCAATGGTAGCGCCCAAGCAGGAGGCGGGGCGCTACTGGAAGCACTCCCCCTCTCTCTTGGGGCACTCCCATGGAATATTGCGGCGCTACGTGCAGCATTGCCACGCGCGCCGGCACATAGGGCCACGCTACTGCAGGCCTCCCTCCCCTGATTAAAGGGGAGGGGCCTAACGCAGCATGCACCGGGGCCCTGCTGGCCCACCAGGGAGCGGAGTGCCGGCAAAAGAGCCCAGCACTCTGCAGCAGGAGGCCAGAGAGGGCAGGTGCTGACAGGCGGCCCAAAAAAAGGGCACCTGCCCTTTAATTATCGCTGCTACGGCCGCAAAAATGCCCCCGTGACCCTGTCGGACATAGCATCCGGTGGTAGGTCAGGGGCGTGAGCCAAGTTTGCGACCGGGGTGCGAGCGGGGCGCTGCGAACGGTGTAACGTCATCGCCGCTGGGTGCTACCGGCTACCGCTGCCGCTAACCTCCCACTGAATTTGCGGAAGGTGTTAGCGGCGCTGCGCCCGGGCGCTAACGGGAGGTGCAAAGCAACCGAATTTTTCCCCCCATGAAAAAAAGACTTGCATTTATATAGCGCCTTTCATAACCTCCGGATCTCCCAAAGTACTTTACAGAAAATTAAGTACTATTGAAGTGTAGTCACTGTTTTAATGTAGGAAACGTGGCAGCCAATTTGCGCACAGCATGCTCCCACAAACAGCAATGCGATAATGATCACAAAGAATGCAGCCAGCTGCCACTCCAGCGACTGGTTTATTTTACACATAATATATGAATGAACAGATTACAGTTAATAGAGAATTTCAATCTATTTCATAACGCTCCTCATAATATAGACAATAACAAAGCACACCATACTATCCTCGTCCTACAAGCACTGATGCCCCCTGAAAGAAGTGCAGAATTGGCCATAATACTTCATCAGCTTGTTGCTATTGCATTGTCTTGAATCCAGCAAATGCGTTGCGCTCTTTTCTTCTCTTCCATCAAGGTGGTTTGCTAAATCTCTGCCAAGGGCATTTAGGTGCCTATGGAAAGGAAGGCATCATTCATGCAGCATGGGATATTGCACAACTGTGTGCTGCGCTAATATAAAGGGAAAAACTGCAAATGCTGGAAATGTGAAATAAAAAGAGAAAATGCTGGAAGTACACAGCAGGTCCATCAACATCAAGAAAAAGATAGATCAAGAGACATAACATATGGTAAGTGTAGCATGCTTCGGAGGAACAGGTGACTTTGGACCTATGGTTCCCAAACTTTCCACCACTGGGGGATTCCTCACATTATGTCTGGGTCTGTTGTAGACTATTTGATCGAGATTAATTGCCATGATTAGTCAACAACTCCATTATCGTTGTATCAAGCGATTACCAGGATGGTAGAAGGTGAACTAGATGGGCTTTGGTGTTTTTCGTCAAGCAGTTCCTATCTTCCTATGTCATTGTTTTGGATGCAGACTCTTGATCTGAATTGGAAACTGTACAACTATTTTTGTCATAAAATTTCCTGTTTAGTCACCTGTGGTGACAAGATATTGCTTTATAGTAACAATACAAAACTATCATTAACAAAGCATGGAGTATCCAATTTTACTGTTTTTGAGAGTAATTTAGTTACATACCATAGAGCTCCTGGGCCACACTCGTAGGCCGGAATTTTCCGGGGTGGTCAGCGGGCGGGATCGGTGGCGGGTTGGGTGGGAAAGTGTTTTTTTTCACAGCGGGTTGGGACCCCACTGTGAACCCGCCGCCACATGACTTTCCCAATGTCGGGTCTGTCAGCGCTGAGCAGACCCAACATGCAGCGGCGGGGGACCCAATTAAGCTCACTATGACCTTGTTTAGACATAGCTTACCTTTTGACTTTACGTGCTCGCCCACGGGGTCCTCGCTGCTTGGGGATCACGTCTGTTAAGCTGAGGCAGGAGATGAATTGCCATTGAATCAGCTGATTACTTGACAGCTTGAAATGTACTATAAAAGCTCCCACCTCACAGCTGTTCACTTTCAAAGCTTAGAAGCTGTTGCTTATTGCATTTGGAACACAGATTGAGCTTTATGCAGGTTACAAGTGTTTGGAGCAAACTCGCTATCCAGTGTCACCTCATTGGAACAACCTCTCTTACCATTGACAGATTGCTTCTGTCATCGCAACTTCACCTACCATCTATTCCATCAGCATAGGTACCATTTATACTGTTTCACCTTGGTCCTCAGAATCTGACCACAATCAGCCCCAACACCAGCAGAACCAGGCACACCAGCAGTACCAACAACAACACCGCCAACCTTCTCCTCAACCACCTGATGCTGCACAGGGCAGAGGGCATCAGCGCAGGGCTGCACCACGCCAGAGGTGATACCCCCAACACAGGGTATACAGGCAGAGGATGAGCTTCCTCAACGTGACTGAGCGGCAGTGTCAAAGGAGGCTCAGGATATCGGCCAGGTCATCGCAGACATTTGCACTTTGAGAGAGCAAGACCTACAGCCCAGAGGAACAGGTGGACACGCCTTACCAGTGGCTGTCAAAGTCACCAGCACCCTCAACTTCCACGCCTCAGGCTCCTTCCAGGGATCTGCAGCAGACATTTGCGGCATCTCGCAGTCGGCCACCCACAGATGCATCACACAGGTGTAAGGGATTTGACGTGCGTGTCTCTCAGCCTGTGAGATTCGCGCGGCTCTGTGCAGCCTGTATGTCAGTGCGGGTTTAGGCCTTGTTGCCTGTTCTGGTCTCCAGCCAGTCTGGGAGCACTAGACACACCTGTGAGTGGTTCGAATCACTCGCCCTTACGGTTCTAGACACTGGACTTAGATGCGAGAGCAGTAATGGAGATGAAACTCATGTAGACTCGGTTGAATGGTACGAAATGGAAAATCTTTATTGCATGATATTTAAGATTACGAAATACATGTCATAAGCACAGATTAATGACAGTACAATCTTACACGCAGTTATATAGCTAATTCTAGGGAAACGAGGAACGAACGACACACCGTAAATAGGGGCACACATTACAAGTATCCTTAATACTTAAACCCTCCCCTATCAATATCTGTCCTAGCTAGATTCGTAGGATTCGAGACTCATGCTCACCACTCGTGATAACTCGGAGAGATTCCGAATAGCTGATCGGATGTTTTCACCACAGCACCCACGTGTCGATCAGGAGGTCTCCTGGTCCCACTTGTTTACTTGCTTCTGCTCCGGCTAGCAGGCTGGAACGTCTGCTGTGATGAAGATCTGTGTTGGTTGGTTTAACAGGCACTGTCCGAATGGGTTTCACAGACCAGTCAATATCATCTTGGAGGATCTTCCGAGGTCCGTTCTTGCAAGTTCAAAGAAGTCTCCCTGGCAAGGAAACTTGGCTATTCGACCTACAGGCGCGGTCGGGGCTTACTGACCGTGGCGATGAGTATGGTCTTCCTCTCTTCTCATCTCATCTCATCTCATCTCATCTCATCTCGGGCCTTTGGTTCCGATGCCAGTTACCAACATAGGTCTTCGTTACGCGACACGAGGTAGATCCGAACGGATCATAAAGTTCAACAGTCTTTTTCAAAGAGGCACCAGGCAAGCAGGAACAAGACTACGAGTCAAAACACAGGAGCAGCCACGAGGATACGAGTCAATCGGATAAGAGCAAGATGGACGGTTGGAGCTTGTAATTATAGTACAAAATCTTCCGTTTCCCGCCCAACCTTAATGTCCTTTCTTTTGTTTGGGTTTGGCGCTCAAATGTCTAGTATGGGTGATCTCCGTTCTTAATGGGTTTCGGGGCTACTCGTAAATGCCTGAGTACCTGTTAATATTTCTCCCATTGTTAAATCGGTCGGTGTTCTCCCTGGAGGGGTTTTGGGGCTTCCAAGTGTTTTGTATAACTACCCGCTAACGGCTCTCTCATCGTAGAGTCGTTGGGATTTTACATATTAATGTCTTTGGATGGGCCCTTGATTACTTGGTACAATAGCTTTCATTCGTACCTGGGAGACCGATTTCAGTCTTTATGTGTATACTGCAAACCCATAATGTCTCGTGTATTATCTTCAATGTGCTGAATCTTAATCGAGCTTGCACAAATGTTTATTGGAACGCCATCTTGTCTGCCTGTCGAAAAGTCTAGAATGTTCTGTCACGAGGTGCAGCGGCCATTTTACAAGCTGCTTGTGTCCACTTTGAGAAACCTGACAGCATTCTGCTGAAATAAAAGCTGTTTGAACGAAACTCTGTGTTTTCTCCTTATTAATAAAAATCGCGATATATTGCGAATTCTACACAGGTCACCGATGCCCTGTTTGACAAATCAGCCAATTATATCAACTTTGCCACTGATGAAACCAGTGTTACTGAGCGGGCGCTCGGCTTTGCCACTCTGGCTGGCTTCTCACGGGTGCAGGGCATCATCAACTGCACACATGTGGCCATCAGGGCACCCCATCATAACCCAGGAGTCTTTGTCAACCGCAAGGGCTTCCACTTCCTCAATGTGAAGCTGGTCTGCAACCATAGGAAGATCATCATGCATGTGCGTGCCAAGTTCCCTGGCTGCTGCCATGATTCTTTCATCCTGCACTAGTCCACCGTCCCTCAGCTCTTCGCAGCTCCAAACAAACTTACCGGCTGGCTGCTTAGAGACAAGGGCTATCCACTGAAGACATAGCTCATGACACCTTTGAGGAGGCCAAGTAATGAGGCTGAGGAACATTATAATCAAAGCCACATCTCCACCGGATGTGTCATAGAGCAGACAATAGGCATGCTGGAAATGCACTTCAGATGCCTTGACAGATCTGGAGGAGCCCTTCAGTATGCACCAGCCAGTGTTTCCAGAATCATCGTGGTCTGCTGCGCCCTGCACAACAAAGCGCAGCAGCGAGGATTTAGGCTGCATGAGGAGCAAGGCACTGAACACACAGCCTCTTCAGAGAAGGAGGAGGAGGAGGAGGAGGAGCAGCAGCTGGAAGACGAGGAAGAGCAGGAGCTGGAGGAAACTGCAGGCCAGACCCCACCAGCACCTGAGCACATTGCTGCCCGGGAGGCCAGGGATGGCCTCATCGTGGCCAGATTTACTTCACTTTACGCAGCACAGTTATACGGCTGGCACATGCGTCGCCAGGTTGGCTACACCCCACATCCATACCATAAAGCATTCCTACAATGACCAGTCCATTCTTTTCACTGTCACCACCATTGCTGGAGTTTATGGTCATCCTGACTGTTCACTCTGCCACTTCCAATTGTGCACACAAATTTGTCACGGACCACAAACTTTTGAAATTAAATGATTTAATACAAAAGATGATTTGAAAGTAAACTTAACAATAACATTTAAGGAAACACCCAAGTGACTACCATTGTGACTCTACTTGTGTGGCATCTTTCTTTTCCGTGTGCTTCTACGTGGTCCTACCCCTGTGGCTTCAGCAGAGGTAGAGGCAATTTCCTCACTTCCCTGCTGTGCCTGTTTAGACGCCTTTGGCAGTCGTCCTCTGGATTTTGGAGCCTGTGAGGACCCCCGCCAAAGTCTGCTCCTCCTGCGACTGTGCAGGGCCAGACTCGGCCATTGCTGTCCGGGGAGGCATCTGGGGCTCTGACCAAGGGGTTGGCAAGGGGGAAGAAGTGTGAGCGCTTGGAGAGGAGCCCCCCACTTCCTTGACCCCTCCCACCATCATCCCTCTCATGGGCCACCCACACTTCCCTGCTAGCAAGGAGCTGGAGAGCACCTTCCTGCACATCAGTGGGGCCATGAGGGCCCACGTCTACGCTGACATCCTTCCTAGAAAGGACATCTATGAGCTTTTGGTTCTATCCTCCATAAATGCCCATATATTTTACATAGAGACCATGGCCAGGATCTTACCTGAGGAGGCGCGTTGAGGGCAGGACTGCTGGTTTCCGGGTTCTAGTCCCGCCCCCAGCGACGTCTGACAACCTGACGTTATTTTTCCCTGATTGGCCTTGTTAAGCCCGCTCTGCGGGCTTGCCGGCCAATTAAGGGAAAGCCGGTGTCAGATGACGTCAGTGCATGATGCTTCATCTGCCGGTTTTGTTAAAGTGACAGGCACCATAACTTTTTGACAAATGATTTGACAGTGTTTGACAGCATTGAGGTGCTGTCAAACACTGACAATCACTGTCCAAAGGTGAGTCCTTGTACCCAGGCTCACCAATGACTCTCTCCTGAGGAGAAAACAGATGGCAGCTGTATGTGAGATTGCAGAAGCCATCTGGCAATTCTCCTGATCAGATGAGGCTTCCCAGAAACATCAAATCTTGTCACCTGCAGATACATATAAACAGAATAAAAATATTTCTCACCACATTCTCTCACCTGTCATACTTACCTGTGCACCATTGCACCCATCACACTACCTCTGCAGCTGTCATTTGCACACTTACACTGCAGCAGACCCACAGCTCGCCTCGCTGACCCTGGCGGGGTTTCCCGATGTCGGGAAGCCCGCATCAGCAGGCATAAAATGGTGAAAAGCCTCTTAACTGCCTGTTAACTACCTGTTAATTGGCTCTAATTCCCTTCCCGCCGCTAGGAGACGGGTCCCTGCGTGAGTCGGGGACCCGCCTCCCGGGAAGATGGTACGGAGGCGGGTTGGGGGCTGGGTTGGGACCCGCTCCCAATTTTTCACATTTTCCCAGCAGTCCCACCTCCAAACCCACCTCTTCAGGGCTGGTAAAATCCAGCCCCATGTGTTCGTGCGACTGGCGCATTAGGTCCTCCATGGAGGTGGCCATCCTATCCATGGAGGAACAACAGCCACGATTGCCTGTGACACGGTGGTGCTCATGTTGGAGAAGGACTCCTTGATTCGCGCAGTCACCGCGCTCACAAAACCTGTCAGAGCCTCCTGCACTTGTTCCTGCAGCTCCAGGATCGACCTCTTTCTGGATGGCCCGAGGCTCAGCGTCTGCATGCAGCTGAGCAGAGCTAGGAGACACCTGCACCCTCTAACAAGGAGTCTCCACAGCTGACCCTGTCTCCACCATCTGCTCTTGCTTACGTGTGCTGTGTGAGACACCAGGTGACAACACTACTCTATCTCGCGACAGACCCACCGAGGTGATTGTATCTGTGCTGGTGCTGGCTTGCCTTGTCTCAGGTGACGCTGCGCCCTCAGAGGCTGGAGGCTCCTCTGAGGAGTTACCTTGCTCTTCTTCCTCGACAGTGGAGGGGGTTCTTGATTGACCTGTGGGAGAGTAAAGAGATCAGTTAGATATATCATCTGTAGATTGCATACAGATACCATTATGCACATGATGAGCATTCAATGTCTCCTGACATTAGCCCCCGTATGAGTGACTGATGAATGCCATGTAGCTGTATGGAAACTGATTCTGTCACCAGGTTGTTGTGATGAGCCCCTCTCTCCGTCTCCCACTGTCGGCTGGTCACCCACTCCAGAGATCTCCAGGGCAACCTCCTCCACACTGGTGAAGATTGCTAGGGATGCAGGGCCTCCTCCTGTTCTCTGCCTCTCCTTTGTGTTGTGGGCTCTTTTTTCCTGCAAGGAGAGAAAGAAGAGAAGGTTGAGTTAGAGTGATGGAATGAGTGTAAGGAATGGAAGGTTACATGTGTGGAGGGTGACTGATGGAGTGGGGTGGCAATACCAAGTGGCCTCCTTGAGTGTTGTTAATTGGTATGATTGCACTAGGGTGAGTGTGAGGGGTTGTTAGTAAGATGGGGATGTGATAATGTTGATAGAGAGAGAGGGATGGGTAGATGTGCAAGGGATGTTGGTGTGAGTAAGGATGTGCAGGAGTAGGGTTGGGAAGGCAGAGTGATGGGGATGTGATGAGAAGCACAGCAGGATGAAGGTGAGTGTGGCTTTGTACTCACCTTTCCTGATCTTACAAGATCATTGAAGCGCTTGCGGCACTGCACCCAGGTCCTCCTGACCACAGACCTGCTGGTCACCTCCTGCGTTATCTGGAGCCAGGCTGCCTTGGTCTCCTGGGGAGGTCTCTTGCAGCCACTAGCAGGGAAGAGAACCTCTCTGCATGCTCAGACGCCCTCCACAAGCACATGGAGGGAGTCATCAGACAATCTTGGAGCAGCCCGCTGCCTCTGCGAACTCATGTTAACTACAAACAAGCACTCACTGTAGCTTCCACACTCCTAGATGAACCTTCAAATGTAATGTGGCCAAGGCCCCTTTAAATATACCGACACCAAACGCATCAGCGCTGCCGTCACCAGACCCGCACCTTTTAATTGGGCCGGGTAACGCGCTTGGGTGGGTGTAACAAGCCGCATTACGGGGAAGTCTTTTATTGCAGCGGGAACGGGCTCACGACCCGCCACGGGCTCCGATGCCACTGGACCCGCACAGGTAGGGAAAATCGCAGCCGCAGTTTCAATTAATAGTTCTTGGTGCTTAGGTTTAGGATTTATCCACTAATGCGGGTGCAGCATTGAGAAGAGAGCGTTCCAAACCTCCAACCTTGTAAACTCAAACAGAAGGAATGAGTGAAGTACAAAATTTAAGCACAAATAGAAACTGAGGGGCCAGCTTCGACTTCCACCTGAAACAGGCGGAAAGTCAGAGGAGTGACCACACTGCCCGCCCGCTGGTTCCAGCTTGACGCCTGGGCCTTATTAACATGTGCCAAATGGGCATCCCACTGCAGTTCTGGTTCTGGGAGGGCGGGAGATCGGTCAGCTCCCATGCTGAACTGTTCGACAGGTTGGGTCTAGGGGAGGAGGTGATCACGGAGGCGGGGGACCTCAAATAGTCTAGCAGCGGGCCGGAGATTTTTTGGGGGATCAGGAGCAACTTTTCCTGGGCCCGCCAAAAGAAAATATAAAAGTTTCCTGGGCGGTTTATCGAGCAGCCTCCAGCAGTCCCTTTAAATTGCGTACAGGCCCACGTGAAAATTGCAAGAGGCTGACCTTGAGCGGCAGTGGAGCGGCCAAGGTGCCTCCCCAATTTTCAATGGCTGGTCACCCGTTCTTCAGCAAGACCACAGGAGGCCGATAGTTGAAAATCGCTTTGTGGGATGGATGTTAAGGGGTTGTGGGCTGGAGGCTATAGTTTGGACACCCCCAGATGTAGATGATGAAAAAGATAATGTGGTTTTTATTACTTCATATTTGCAAAAAAGCTGCAACAGAATTTCCCAGCTGTGGAATATCACACATTTCTGCCTCTTCAAAATTTCAATTAGCTTCCACCAGGTGGCAGCCAAATATATATATATAAATGTGCCGAGCCTTGCAGAGGGAACAGATGACACAGACGTACACAACAGCAGAGTTGCAGTAAATTGTAGTATAATGATCAGCTGCCCAATGAAACAGCGCGTCACTGCATGAAAATGCTGTATCATGGAGTGATACACGGGAAATGGATTCATTCCTCGAATTCCTCACACATAGTAAACTCCATTCTCAACCAGGCTGTTGGGAGGTACTGTGCAGAGGAGAGCGACTTTCTTAGACGAGAAAAGGAAATTCAGGGAGTGAGGCAAGCTGTGCCTCCTGTTGGCTGGTTCAAGAATGGCATTGGCCTGGGAATAAGTGGTTTAATTGTGTTCTCAGTCGAAGAATGCTGAAGAAGAATCTGAAAAAAGGGAAGAAAAAAAATTAGGTAATTGTGAGCTTGAGAGGAAATCCCTCTAAAATATACACTATTTGGGATCAAATTGGGCTGGTCCAGAGCTTAATACATACACACAAAATTATTTTGCACTATTTTAATGGAAGCCTTAACGTTTTTATTTTAAACAGGTTAATACCTCCATTACGATAGTGGGCAAAGGAGCTTTAAGCAACCACGTTAACAGAAAGAACTTGCATTTATATAGTGCCTTTCACCACCTCAGGATGTCCCAAACGCTTTACAGCCAATGAAGTAATTTTGAAGTGTAGTCACTGTTGTAATATAGGAACTGTCGTAGCTAATTTGCACCCAGCAAATTCCACAAACAGCAATGAGACATTGGCCCAGAATTGGTGGTCAACGGCGAAGCGACAGCGCTCGCCACTGACCTTGAATAAAGCTGCCCACAAAGATCTAGCGATCTCTGTGGTGTTAGTTTCAGCTCTCCCGACGTTAGTTTGAATCTGCCGCCAAATCAAGCGAATCTCCAGCGTTCAGCAACAGTGATGTCATCAAGCAGGCTAAGCAGCCAATCACATTGAAAAATTCTCACAGACAGCAAACCAGGAAGTAAAATGCACAGATTATAAGTTACTTTTTATAAATTTTATAGAGAACGAAATAAAGATTGGGTAATACACATAAGATTAAGGCAGAAGCTGAAATATCATAAACAAACTTTTAAAAAATTATTATTTTAAAAACCATGTAATTCTTATCATATTAATGGAAACATTTGACACTCCACAAATATAAAATTAGTTTTTCATGGCCAGAACCAAAAGACCGGGAATTTTAAACATGAGAAGGTAGAAGATGCCCATGACCAAGGACTCCTATTCTCCTATAAGGTGTCCAATAAGGTAGTGTTAGCACAGCACTCACTTTTTAGATGAAGTCCTCAGAGAATTTCCAGAATAAATGTTGATACGAGTGTTGGTGAAGTCTTGACAAAGTGTCCCAGGAAGTCTCTCCATGTGTTTCAAAAGTCCTCTTCAAACCTCCAGCAGCAAGTGAACAGCAAAAGGTGATACACCTTTAAGTAACGCTTGAAATCCTTTGCAATGACTAGTTTACCCCCAATCAGCTGGTTGCTAGTAGGAGAGGGTATTAGTTCAAGTTCTAGCCACCAAAATGATGTGCAGCCTCCTTAATGAGTGCTAGCAGGCAATTTAAGTGGCAATCAGCTGCTTAATGATCCTCTGGGTGACCGTTCCTAGCAGAAGCTTCAACTCCTTTACCAAGATGGTGTCTTGCGCTAAATGCATGCTAAACTGGCATTTCAGCTTAAGGCTTCATCTTGGCCACCTTGAAGGCTCTTTAGCGCCTAAAGTAGCCAGGGAAAATCGCCTCCCGCCGCAATTCTCCAGTCCTCTGGCACCACTCCCATATCTAAGAAGGATTGGAAGATTGTGGCCAGAGTCTCTGCAATTTCTACCCTTACTTCCCTCAGTAACCTAGGATGCATCCCATCCGGACTGGGTGACTTTTCTACTTTGAGCACTGCCAATCTTATATATATTTTTATCCTATCCAATATCTCTACTACCTCCTCCTTTACTGTTACTGCAGCATCCTCTTATTTAGTGAAGACAAAGTACTCATTTAGTACCTCAGCCATGCCCTCTGCCTCCACAAGAAGATCCCCTTTGTGGTCCCTAATCAGCCCCAACCTTCTTTTGATTATCCTTTTATAATCTCTATGTTTATAAAATACTTCTGGATTCCCTTTATGTTACCTACTAACCTATTCTCATAAGATGTACAGTTATTAAACAAATTAAGTCTCAATTCATCTTCTAGTTGAACATTATAAGGCCCTACCCTGGAAGTAAACACTAATTGGCAGAAATTCAATAATCTTAGAGGTCACAAGAATATAGAATAGGTGATATTGGAATGTCACACTATGATATTGTAGAAGTCTCTTTCTGAAGCCATAGTTCAGGGGCATTGTCAGTGGATGGAATCTCAACATTACATTGGACTCAGATGTCATACCTGGGTGTTACACTTTGTTGTTGTCATAGGGTACAAAATAGGGAAAACATTTTGGCTGGAATTTTCCCCAGGTAGGCGGGAGGCCTCTGAGGCGGGTGGGAAATCCAGGAGGTTGGGTTTCCCGCAGGCCCTGCCAACTTTAACGGCAGGGCCTGATTTGAATGTGAGGCTGGCTGGCTGTGGGCGGGAAGGCCTCAGAAGCGAGGGGCCGGTCCGGGGTAGGGATTGCAGGAGGAAGATCGGCAATCGGCCGATTTCGAGGATTGGGAGGGGGGAAAGAGCATCAGCAGGGGTCAGGGATCGCAGGGGTCGGCCAGGGATCGGGGTGGGGGGTGGTTGGCTGGGGATCGACAGGGGGTACCGAAGGACCGGGGCCGGCCACCAGAGGATCGTGGCCGGCCTCATCATCATCGTTGGTGGGGGAGGCCTGGGAAGGTGATTGGAGGCCTCGTGGGGGGATCTTCGATCGCCGGGGGGGGGGGTGGGAGGTGGCTATGGTCGGGTCCCTGGATCCAGTAGGTAGGTATAAAGCCACTTACCTCCTGGATGCAGCAGTCCCCGCCTCTGTTTAACTGCCGGGTTTCGCGAATTGTGTGAAACCCATCCACATGCAGTTAAACACAAAATGGAGGGGAAAAAAGAGGCTTCCAACCTCATTAGAATATTTTAATTGCGGTAACGCCCCCTGGGGGCAGGTTGGTCACCCGCCCCCGCCCCCGTCCTGGCTCCGGTGAAACCGGAAGTGGGCGGGTTGGAGGCAGGATCAGGTCGGGAATCCCATTTTTAACACTTTAACTGCCCCCACGTTCCAAACCCACCCGTTTTTTTAGGGGAAAATTCCGGTCTGTATTACCAATCACCATCACTATTTAAAAAGCAAAATACTGCAGATGCTGGAAATCTGAAATAAAAACAGAAAATGCTGGAAACACCCAGCAGGTCAGGTAGCACCTGTGGAGAGAGGAAGGAAGGGTTAACGCTTCAGGTCAATGACCTATCATCAGAACCAGAGAAGTGGCAGTCGAAGATCTGATGAAAGGTCATTGACCATCACTTTTCACATTGATGACCAAACTGGGGCACAAAAAAGGAGTGTCGAAAACAATATGGTTAATATTAGAGTGCAATATAACTCAGGCACTAAATCAGCCTTGGCCAGTATGATGTAGTTAACTCCAAAACTGAAGTTCATCTCTGTTTTCACTAACAATCTATGAAGATGTAACAACAGTATTAATTTGCCTGTCAATTTGATAGACTTGGTTTCATTCGTATAGACCTGAACTTTCAAACTGAGGCCACTTCACGGTATGCTCTTTCTGAATACATTTCTGATTTTGCGAGAAATATCAGCCAGAGGAAATTTTCATGAACACATTGGCATTGAAAGAAAAAAAGAAAAACTTGCATTTATACAGGGCCTTTCACGACCTCAGGAAGTCCCAAAGTGCTTTACAGCCAATTAAGTACTTTTGAAGTGTAGTCACTGTTGTAATGTAGGAAATGTGGCAGCCAATTTGTGCACAGTAAGGTCCCACAAACAGTGACCAGATCATCTGTTTTAGTGATGTTGATTGAGGGATAAATAACTCCCCTGCTCTTGTTCAAAATAGTGTCATGGGATCTTTTATGTCCACCTGAGAGAGCAGACGGGGCCCCTTGGTTTTAACGTCTCAAACAAAAGACAGCACCTCCAACAGTGCAGCACTCCCTCAGTACTGCATTGGTGTGTCAGCCTAGATTTTCGTGCTCAAGTCTCTGAAGTGGGACTTGAACCCACAACCTTCTGACTCAGAGGTGAGAGTGCTACCAACTGAGCCACAGCTGACACTTGCAATGGATAGCAGTTACAGCAATTCATTGCTCAATATCTCCCTTTACCATTTATAACTGGAAGGATGGCACCCACAGACCAGCAGATTCCAGAAGATATGGGAATAAAAAATATCCCAAGTAACGTACAGATGGGATAGTCTGGAAAAACTGTCGGTAGGTATTGTACATTATTCTCACTGTTGTGCTGTGTAACATCTTTCTTTTTAATTTTAGGTTATGGTCATATCTCTCCTTTAACAGTAGGAGGAAAATTTTGTCTGCATGTTCTATGCATTACATAGGATTACATAGGATATACAGCACAGAAACAGGCCATTTGGCCCAACCAGTCCATGCCGGCATTTATGCTCCACTCGAGCCTCCTCCCGTCTTTCCTCATCATATCTATCTATTCCCTTCTCCCTCATATGTTTGTCCAGCCTCCCCTTAAATGCATCTATACTTTTCGCTTCAACCACTTCCTGTGGCAGCGAGTTCCACATTCTCACCACTCTTTGGGTAAAGAAGTTTCTTCTGAATTCCCTATTGGATTTTTTGGTGACTATCTTATATTGATGGCCTCTAGTTATGCTATTTCCCACAAGTGGAAACATTCTCTCTGTATCTACTCTATCAAAACCTTTCATAATTTTAAAGACCTCTATTAGGTCACCCCTCAGTCTTCTTTTTTCAAGAGAAAAGAGACCCAGCCTGTTAATCCTTTCCTGATATGTATACCCTCGCATTTCTGGTATCATCCTTGTAAATCTTCTCTGCACCCTCTCCAGTTCCTCTATATCCTTTTTATACTATGGCGACCAGAACTGCACGCAGTACTCCAAGTGTGGTCTAACCAAGGTTCGATACAGGTTTAGCATAACTTCCCTACTTTTCAATTCTATCCCTCTCGAAATAAACCCTCGTGCTTGGTTTGCTTTTTTATGGCCTTGTGTCGCAACTTTTTGTGATTTGTGTATTTGTACTCCGAGATCCCTTTGTTCCTCTAAGTAATAACTTCATTTGCCAATTATGTGCCCATTCTGCAAGTTTATTAATGTCGTCCTGTAACTTGTTGCAGTCCTCCTCAGTATTGACTATGTCCCCCCAAATTTGGTGTGATCCGCAAATTTAGAAATTGTGTTTTTGATTCCAAAGTCTAAGGGGTAAAAATTAGGTCGCGCCCCATTTGGGGCGCAAATATCGTCTGGACGCAAATATTAGCGCCTGGCGCTAAATATCGCCACTGACTGGAAACTTCACTTTTACTGCCCCGGGAGGTGAGTGGAGCGCTAAATCAGGCGCTGCACACCTGTCTTAAGGCGCAAAGGCCAAGGAGTGAGGCGCTAACTCAGAGCGCTGGCGAAGCTCATGTAATGTCAGTCAGCAATGGAACACACACACAATGGCACGGGCCAGTTCTTAAAGGGGATGGTTAATCTTGCTTTCCATCCACATCCTGTTCATTACAGCCTTGAATCTCGGCCTGGAGAGACTTGCACATCAAATGTGCTGGAAAGAACAATGGAGAGTACCAGGCAAAGAGCTCAGAGTGCAGCTCCCACAGTCTCTGCTAAATCGATACAAGGAATGGCAAATCAAAATGAACCTGCAAAGTGCTGCTCAGTACCCAAAACTCCTTCACACAACGTTGAATCTCTCCAGAAGTCTCTCCCTCTCTCTCTCAGAATGCGTAGTTCAAAAATGCCACCAACAATAAAAGACAGGAAGAGGCCCCCTTTAAATAGCGCCCCCCCCAGCCCCACAGCGATTGATAGCGTTCCAGTCTTCTGGTCGTTGCTAGCGTCAGGCGGTAAGGCAGGGGGCGCCACTCAATTTCCGCTCCGGGGCGCCACAAGGGCGTTGCACCATGGAATGACGTCACAATCTGCGCGCGCAGGTGGTCGCAGCGGTAAAGTTTAGCGCCGCTGCACAATGTCTAGTTAAGTTCCCGAGCGGCGCAAACATCGCTGCACCCGGGCGTTAGCGGCTTTGCGCCCCATTAGCGCCCTCTTAAGGCGCTAACGGGAGGCGCAACCAACTGAATTTTTACCCCTAAATCTTTAATATAAATTGTGAACAACTGTGGTCCCAGCACTGATCCTTGTGGAACACCACTACCCACCTTCTGCCATTATGAATAGCTATCTTTTACCCCTACTCTCCGCTTTCTGTCTTGAAGCCAGCTAGCTATCCATTCTGCTACTTGTCCCCTGACTCCACATTCTCTGACCTTGTTCATCAGTCTATTATGGGGTACCTTATCGAAGGCCTTTTGAAAATCTAGATGAATTACATCTACTGCATTACCATTGTCTACTCTCTCTGTTACCTCTTCAAAAAGTTCAGTGAAGTTGGCCAAGCAAGACTTTCCCTTTTGAAATCCATGCTGACTATTCATTACTATGTTTTTGGTTTCAGCTGGATGTAAACATTTGGCATCCCCATTATGTTATTAGTCATCACAGATGTTAGAGCCAAGCTGGCAACTTTGCTTTCCAAAGTTTACAACAACGTAAGACAGCGGACAAGAAAGAATATTATTCCACCACCCTCAGCAACACCAACAAGATGGTCTTCATTCAAACAGAGCTTCACAAAATCGGAAACAAAAGTTACAACAAGGTCTATGTCCTTTAAAGGTGGCTCACATGTCATCATAACACCAATAAGCATAAAAAATGTGTTGAACACTCAGTCTTCTTTTAAAAGGAAATCTGAACTGCTGAGAAAAACTGAAATATTCGAAAAATTAATTGTTCCAGAAAACTTTAATTAGAAACCTTTCCAGCTTAGCAAGAGAGATCGAAGTAGATCATGTCCCCAGCTGGATGTAAAGCCAGTTGAAGTTGACCATTCTTTTCCACGTCTGGGACAAGAACTAGAAACATTTGACTGCCACTCATCATTATCATAGGTGTTGTTATTGTATGCCTCTTTTTGGTGCAGGTATGCTTTTAATTTAGGAAAAATGGAAATATCTTGATTCCTTTTATTTCTATTTTATTACAATTATCACCATTGGCTTCGGAGACTTTGTCCCTGAACATCCTAACGTTTTAATGATAATGTCTATTTTAATTATTACAGGTATGGCAATCATGTCTATGGCTTTTAAATTAACTCAGAACAGGATAACTTATTGCTACAAACAAGTAAGTATATGGATCAATGATGGGAAGCAGAAGAAATTTAAAATGATTGAAGTCCAGGGCAACCAACTATTCTGCTTTGTTGTGAGAGATAATAAAATTGAGTTTCATTCATGATTTTGAATTGGTTATAAGGGGGGAGAAATTCAGTATCGCCCCATTTGGGGCGCAATTATCGGCCGGGCGCAAAGATTAGCGCCTGGCGCTAATTATCGCCTCCGACTGCAAACTTGACTTTTATCGCCCCTGGAGGTGATTGGAGCGCTAAATCAGGCGCTTCACACCTGTCTTAAGGCGCAAAGGCCGAGGAGCGAGGCGCTACCTCAGAGCGCTGGCAAAGCTCATGTGATGTCAGTCAGCAATGAAACACACACACAATGGTGCCGGCCAGTTCTTAAAGGGGAGGGTTGATCTTGCTTTCCATCCACATTCCTGCTCATTGCAGCCTTGAATCTCAGCCTGGAGAGACCTGTACATCAAAACTGCTGGAAAGAACAATGGAGAGAACCAGGGAAAGAGCTCAGAGTGCAGCCCCCACAGTCTCTGCTAAATCGATACAAGGAAGGGCAAATCAAAATGAACCTGCAACGTGCTGCACAGTACTCCCTCACACAGCGTTGAATCACTCCAGAAGTCTGTCTCTCTCTCTCTCAGAATGCGTGGTTCAAAAATGTCACCAACAATAAAAGGCAGGAAGCAGTCGCCTTTAAATAGCGCTCCCCCAGTCCCTTCCTGACTGCAAAACGCTCCCCTCAACCTGTCGTTGCTAGCGGCAGGCGGTAAGGCAGGGGGCGCCACTCAATATCCGTGTTTACTGAATATATCCTGGAATTCCCCAGGAATTTTGTCCCATCTTCAAAAAGTGGCAGAGCATCACAACATCAAACCTCATTTTAGACTTTAATTAACAAGTGAATATATTAAATAAAAGACAAACAAGTTACATATCAGAACAATATAATACATATATATTTACAGTAGATATTATGTTAGCCAATTCCACAAACAAAAACAATTAATGGTCACTATTCTTCTGGTAAGCTATTCTTCTGTAGTTATCTTCTATATACATAGTATTAATTTCTTCTTGTAGCCTTTCCAATGCAAGAGTTAAATGGCCTGACCAATTCAACTAAACTCCATGATGCAAACTGTTCAACTTATTTAAATACCCCTCAAATAGTTGCTGAAGTATGTTGGATTTAAATAAACGTCACCTCAATTCAAAAGGTGATGTCATACACATACTGAACGATGTGTTTCTAGTTGAATGTGGCTTGGCTTCTCCTCGGGTACTCAAGCCTCCAGTCCTTTGGAGACAACCAACAAATACTCACAACATTTGTATTGAGTTAGGCTAAAGACAGGAATCTGAATGCAACTGGCTTTCTAAATTCTTTGGCCCAGATAATCTGTGGGGGTGTGATCCTTGCAGTTACAGCAGGATTTTGACAGCCACTGAATTCCACCACTGACCTCGTCAAAGCTTATGGTGTGAGGTGGAGGGTCTCCAGAAATGGTCTTCAGTGGCGTGCCCACCTTTTAAAGAAATTAATTCTTGGGGTATGGGCGTCGCTAGCAATTCCCCAGCATTTATTGCCCATCCCTAGTTGCCCTTGGGCAGATGGAGGTGAGCCACCTTCTGGAACCGCTGCAGTCCGTGCGGTGAAGCTACTCCCACAGTGCTGTCAGGTAGGGAGTTGACCCAGTGACGATGAAGGAACAGTGATATATTTCTAAGTCAGGATGGTGTGTGACTTGGAGGGGAACTTGGAGGTGGTGGTGTTCCCATGCATCTGCTGCCCTTGTCCTTCTAGGTGGAAGAGGTCGCGGGTTTGGGAGGTGCTGTCGAAGATGCTTTGGCGAGTTGCTGCAGTGCAGCCTGTAGATGGTGCACACTTCAGCCACGGTGCGCCGGTGGTGAAGGGAATGGATGCTTAAGGTAGTGGATGGGGTGCTGATCAAGTGGGCTGTTTTGTCCTGGATGATTTCGAGCATCTTGACTGTTGTTGCAGCTGCACTCATCCAGGCAAGTGGAGAGTATTCCCTCACACCTGCTAGATATCCTGCAAACCGTAGTGGAAGCTGGTTCAGGGGAGGGCAGATGCTGAGTTCCCCCCAGAAGAACAATTTGGCTGTTCCCATAGCCCCTTAGAAATGCTGTCACTTTAAATAGAAAAAAAATACTCCCCTAATCTTCAGGGGTGCAGACCCCAACCCCAGCCTGGACCCAAAGGTGTGGCCCACTACCACCATTTTCAGTGGGGTATGCCTGGTGAGATCAGGTATACCTGTGCTAATACTACGCTGAGTCTTCACCTGAGGTAAAAGACATTTCAAACTCTCGATCTGGGGAGACCCTGCTCCCCTTACGTCAATGGCCTTGTAAAGGTGGGTAGATGCTCCACTCCCACAAGGCCATACAAGAAACTCTGCCTTAAAATTGGGGCCCAGAATACCCAGCTCCTGGCTAAGTTTGTGGCTATTCCAGCAAAGTCCCACCGAATGTACAGTGGGAGTCTACTGGAACAGTTAGGGTCCTTATATCTTGTGACGGAGTTAAAGGGGCTGCTACCAAGTTAAAACAAAACAATAATGCTTCAGTTTGCACCCTCCTCACTGAGAACACAGGAGCAGTGAATTTATCCTACAATGAACCAGTATAGCTACACAGCAGCACAAACTGTGAAGTATTTCAGGATATTCTTTTAATTTTGTCTTATACAGCCCAATGAAGTAAATCCTTGAAGCACTAGGAACAGCATATCCTGTGCCAACACTGGGAGAAGATTTCTATATGTGGGCTAGGCACAACAAAATCGTAACATGTTGACCTAGAAGTGTCCATTTTGCAAGTGCTAAATGACCTTCTAAGCCTCCAATATGGCAGGCAGGAAGTGCATGCTCATTATGAGCTGGAGGTGTGCCACCCGCCATATTGGTAAAGGCCAAAAAAATCAGTGTGTAGCACCCATGCCTGAAACAGGTGTTAGATCCTTTGCATATGCAAATAAGGCGCAAACCTGTTTGAGGCCCCCACTGCAAGATACGGTTTGCCCTGAGGCAGTCGGCAGTGAGAGCTGGTTTGTGCCGGTTTGAGCCAGTTAGAACCGGTTAGAACTGGTGACAGCAGGATTGAGCCGGTTTGAAACGGTTTGATCCAGTTTGAGCTGGTGAGAACCAGTTTGAGCTGGTGAGAGCCAGTTTGAGCCGGTAAGAGCCAGTGAGTACCGGGAAAACCAGGCCTACACGCAACCTAACAGACTGTCCTTAAAGTGACCGCCTGCTAGGCCGCAAAAAAAAGATAAGTTTTAAACATAATATAGACAATATAATTGAGCCTGACTGAGATTGGTAAGTCCTTCCCACAAAGCGTGATCAGTACAGAAATGAATTCCCAAGAGAGTTCTGGAACAATCTAAGAAGCAATTGGACACTGCAGTAGAAAATATGTACAGCCTGGCTCACTGACACTGGGCATATCTGGATTTTGAAAAGCGGCCTTGTAGAACAAGAAGCATCAGAACTCTTTCCTTGCAAGGAAAAGCTACAGTACATAAAAGTGCAGATTTAGAATTTTTTTAGAAGTCATGAAAACACAAGATATGTTTTCCAAAGAGCTCTGTGGCATGCACTTCATCCCAGAACGTTCTGATTGTCTTTCTTTTTTCTTTGGAGCATTCTCCACCATTTGAGTCTGCCTTTGTAATTCTGCTTTTGAAGCCAAAAATAATTTGTTCTGAAAGGTGTACAGATATTTAAAATGTTAAAATAAAGTAGTTGTTACAAGTTACAATTGACTCGATTCTTGTATCATCAGAAGGTAATACATAGTGAGAACACTGTTTGTTTATTACTTTCTGATGATACAAAAACCAAGAGTCAATTGTACATATATGCATGTACCATTGTTGATTGATTTAATAATGTAAATAATAAATAGCTTTGGACGTTGCGCATGTCCTTCAGTTGCATGAAGGAAAAGTGTTTAGACGCACGCTTATATATCATAAACGTAACCTGCATTGGGACTTTCATTGAAGACAGATGAGAAAGACCAAAGTGTTCTTTGCCCTTTCTTAACGTGGTCCTGAAAGACTATGTCCAGATTGGCAGCTACCATGACCCCTAGATACGATATGAATCAACAATTGGGAAAGATAACCCTTGTAACTTTCAGTTATTAGCTTTGAGATCTCCTCATGGGCCATAATACTGCAATTGGAGTTATCCGCCACCACTACTGTATCCCACTGATTAACCCATTGTTCAAGGTGGTGAGTAGAACGCATTAACTCTGCATCTGAATCTGCTAACAATGCAATATCATCTGTAACAAGATGCCAACTTCAGCCTGGACGCAATCCTTTGAAACTGCACAGAGAAGGCACAAAGGGCACCACCAATATTCATTTTTAATGTCTGACTCATATGTATGTAAAAAGGAAAAGAGTATGTAAAAAGAAAAAGATTAGTGAAGACAAATGTAGGTCCCTTACAGTCAGAAATGGGAGAATTTATAATGAGGAACAAGGAAATGGCAGAGCAATTAAACAAATACTTTGGTTCTGTCTTCACAGAAGAGGACACAAATAACTTCCCAGAAATGCTAGGGAACCAAGGGTCTAGTGAGAAGGAGGAATTAAAGGAAATTAGTATTAGTAAAAAAATAGTGCTGGAGAAATTAATGGGACTGAAAGCTGATAAATCCCCAGGGCCTGATAATCTGCATCCCAGAGTACTAAAAGAGGTAGCCATGGAAATAGTGGATGAATTAGTTGTCATCTTCCAAAATTCTATAGATTATGGAACAGTTCCAGCGGATTGGAGGGTGGCAAATGTAACCCCACTATTTTAAAAAGGAGGGAAAGAGAAAACCGGGAACTACAGACATCAGTAGCCTAACATCAGTAGTAGGGAAAATGTTAGAGTCTATTATAAAGGATGTGATAATAGGACACTTAGAAAATATCAACGGGATTAGACAAAGTCAACATGGATTTATGAAAGGGAAATCGTGTTTGACAAACCTACTGGAGTTTTTTGAGGATGTAACTGGTAGAATAGATAAGGGAGAACCAGTGGATGTGGTGTATTTGGATTTTCAGAAGGCCTTTGACGAAGTCCCACATAAGAGGTTAGTGTGCAAAATTAAAGCACATGGGATTGGAGGTAATATACTGGCATGGATTGAAAATTGGTTAACAGACAGGAAACAGAGTAGGAATAATTGGGTCTTTTTCGGGGTGGCAGGCGGTGACTAGTAGGGTACCGCAGGGATCAGTGCTTGGGCCTCAGCTATTCACAATATATATATCAATGATTTGGATGAGGGAACCAAATGTAATATTTCCAAGTTTGCTGACGACACAAAACTAGGTGGGATTGTGAGTTGTGAGGAGGATGCAAAGAGGCTTCAAGGCGATTTAGATAAGTTGAGTGAGTGGGCAAATACATGGCAGATGCAGTATAACGTGGATAAATGTGAAGTTATCCACTTCGGTAGGAAAAACAGAAAGGTAGAGTATTATGTAAATGGTGATAGATTGGGAAATGCTGATGTACAAAGGGACCTGGGTGTCCTTGTACACCAGTCACTGAAAGCAAACATGCAGGTGCAGCAAGCAGTTAGGAAGGCAAATGGTATGTTGACCTTCATTGCAAGAGGATTTGAGTACAGGAGCAAGGATGTCTTACTACAGTTGTACAGGGCCTTGGTGAGACCATACCTGGAGTACTGTGTGCAGTTTTGGTCTCCTTACCTAAGAAAGGATATACTTGCCACAGAGGGAGTGCCGCGAATGTTCACCAGACTGATTCCTGGGATGGCAGGACTGTCGTATGAGGAGAGATTGGGTCGACTAGGCCTGTATTCACTAGAGTTTAGAAGAATGAGAGGGGATCTCATTGAAACGTATAAAATTCTGACAGGGCTAGACAGACTGGATGCAGGGAGGATGTTTCCCCTGGCTGGGGGGGTCTAGAATGAAGGGTCACAGTCTCAGGATATGTGGTAGGACATTTTAGGACTGAGATGAGGAGAAATGTCTTCACTCAGAGGGTGGTGAACCTGTGGAATTCTCTACCACAGAAGGCTGTGGAGGCCAAGTCACTGAATATATTTAAGAAGGAGATAGATAGATTTCTAGACACAAAAGGCATCAAGGGGTGTGGGGAGAGAGCGGGAATATGGTATTGAGATAAAGGATCAGCCATGATCATATTGAATGGCGGAGCAGGCTTGAAGGGCCGAATGGCCTATTCCTGCTCCTATTTTTCTATGTTTCTATATTTCAGAACAAATAATTACCAATAATTATCTATGTAAATTGAAAAGAAATGCTGCTCAATTGCTTTCACCAATTCTACTTGAGGTCATTCAGACAGAAATAAAATCACGAATACAACAATAAACATTCACTTCTAATTAGTAGACAGTGACTGGAATTCTTTTTTTGAAATTCAGTAAATTAATGCAGAATGGGCAAACCTTGACTCAATCTGAAAGTGGAAGATTTCTATTAATTGCTCCTCACAGTACTGACACACTACTGATACAATAAATGAGTCAGATTCTGGAAATGTTTTGCAATAGTTTTACATTTGTCTGTGTTATATATTCCAATGCCTTTAGAGAACCTATGAATTCATGCATTAGGTATCTGTCATAAATAAATTCACCAACTACTGGGTAATGATGGTAAATTACTCAAAAAGATATCAGATTAACACTAGAAGTATTTACATTAAACATAAAATTACCACATTTGCACTAGCAAAGCATTACATCAGCATAACTTTGTTTCTTTCTGAGAACATGTAACTTTGTACAATATGATTACTGTGAGATTGGGTGTGGTCTAACAATCACAATTGGAAGGTGAATTAAGCCTTATTTTAAGAATCCTTGCCAGTACATGTTTAAATCACAACCTAGCTACTCGAATCTTTTAAACAGTAGAATCCAACTATTCCAAGACCAATTTGGAATGGCTGTGGGTGTAGGAGACAAAGGAAATATTTTAATGATAATGCCTTTGAGCCTGTGAGGAAGGGAGTGATGGAACACTAAAACATAGCTTATGGGATGGAGCAGAGACCCCTACCTCTTTTATCGTTGCCAGGCATGGCAGGAAATAGGGAACAGAAAGCTGGAGGATAAAATTCATGAGTAGTACTATATTGTTCATTTTGTGTAAAATTGCCTACTGAATAATATTTACATGTTAACTCCTGATAATACAACTACCTCTTCTTGGCACATTGCTCACTTACATTGTCAATAGCTCTTTTTTTGATTCTCTTCACCCACCCTCCAAAACTGTCACATCCCCCTTCCTCATAAAGCTCATTATCGACCCTTTCTATCTAATGCCCCACCTCTAATCTCCTTTTCCTCTCCAAGATCCTTGACTGCAGTATCACTACCAAATGCTGTGTTCACCTTTCCAATCACACCTTGTTTGAATCACTTCAGTCTAATTTCTACTCCGTCCGCAACACCAAGACAGTCCTTGTCAAAATTACCAATAACATCCTTTGTGACTGCGCAAGTGGCACATTATCGCTCCTTGTCCAAACCAAGGTTCCATATTTGGCCCCCTCCTATTCCTGATTTATATCCTTCTCCTCAATAACATAATCTGTAGGTATGGGATTAACTTCCATATGCATCCTAACAAAAGCCACTACCTCTCCTCTACCACAACCACCGCTGTACAGCTCGGATGCTTGACTGAAACAAAGTCATGAATGTGTCAGAGCTTTCTCTAACTTAACATTAGCAAGACTGAAGTCAGCTTACTGGCTTCTGCCAAGAATTCCATACGCTGGCCTCCAATTCCATTTCTGTCCTTGGTGCTCCCTCAGGCTGAATCCACAGTGCATTATCTTTGATCTCCCATTTGACCCTGTCCTAACCATCACCAAGACCACCTATTTCCACCTCTGCACTATCACTTGCCTCTGCCATTACCTCTTCCTCACCATCATCAAAACCCTTATCCATAGCTTCATCACCTCCAGAGCAACTTCTCCAATACTTGAGTCCCAAGCTCCACCCTTAAATGCCAATCTCTCCAAAACTATGCTACCCGCATCCTGTCCTGCACTAATCTCACTTTCCTATCTCCTCTCTATTGCCCCACTGCATCACTAACTCCCACTGCATTGAATTCAAGATCCCTGTCCTCATTTACAAATATCTCCATGGCCTTGCCCCTATCTCTGCAACTTCCTCCAGCTCTTTGTGCCAGTATGTATCCTCCACTATTCTGACTTTGGCCTCCTTTGAATCCCTACTCCGTGTTTGGTGGCAGTGCCATCAGCCATCCTGGCTTCACACTCTGGAACTCTCTCTCCACCTTGCTACGTCACTACCCTCCTTCAAAAGCCTCCTCAAAAACTACCTGTTGGTCAAAAAAAACTACCTGTTTCCCCATAACTTCCCTCCACTAACTCTTCCCCAGACACTGCTCAGTATAGTTTACCATCTCTGTGAAGCACCTTTGAACATGTTACCATGTTTAAGGTACTATATAAATGCAAGTAGGTTTTGGAGACTATTGGTATGAGTTGAAATTCTGATTTATGGGTCATTTATAGCAAATCATTTATTCCAAACCCCAGGTTGAGCTCAAATTAAAAAAAACAACTACACAAATATACATAGTCCATTATTTAAATAACTGTTGGATTATTGAAGCAACTATTTTGGTGATTTGACTGCTTTGGTAGTACATTAAAATATGATCAACTCAATGCTTAGAACCCTACATATAAGGTTCTAAGCTGGATATCTAGAGGGATATCTGATTTGATATCCTTGAAGAATGCATCCAATCCCGCCTATAGATGAGCTCCAACAATCTGCATCAAGGGGTGAACTCCCAGCCTTAGTGAATGAGATTCATGCCATCTCATTGAAGCACACAATAGTTTAAGGAATTTCTCTTGACAATAAAGCACTAAACCATATTTTCTACCATATGTTACAAAATATACTTGGGAAAGTGGAACGCAGAGGAACTGAGGTCTTTATGCACACTGTTGATGTGGAGTGTGAGTACAGGATTTTAGTCCACTTCCGGAATTTTTTTTGTTCATTCTTGGGATATAGGCATCGCTGGCAAGGCCAGCATTTATTGCCCATCCCTAGTTGCCCTTGAGAAGGTGGTGGTGAGCCGCCTCCTTGAACCGCTGCAGTCCGTGTGGTGAAGGTACTTCCACATTGCCTATATGTGTTGCTAATGGCCATTCTCTTGAGTGTTGTGAGCCATAATTTCCACTCGACCTAGCCATATACTTTTTCTGCATCCAAGGAGAATACCAAGGCAGGCCTGTCTGTGCTTTTACAGTGATGCACCGCATTGAACGGCCGCCTGGTGTCATCGCTTGAAAGGCAGCCCCATACAAATAAAGCCTGGGGGTGGGGGGTGGGGGGGGCGGTGGACAGCATCTAGTCTGAAGGTCAATATCATGGTCAATATTTTAGAGCTAGCATTGAGGAGGAATATAGGTCTGTATGACAAGCACTGGGTGGTGTCCTTTTTTTGTCTTAACATAATTGTGGCTGTGTTAAAGGTGTCTGGGATTATCTTTGTCTTGAGTACAGAGTGGAGAACCCTCAGAAGGAGAGGAATAAGCTCCAGGATTGGAAACTTAAGCAATTATGTGATTTCCTGAATCGATTATGTGATTACATAAATTTAACATAATAGCCAAAAATATAGCTGTAGTGGCAGCTGTGGGATCACTGAATTTTTACGCATAGACCAAAAATTCGAACTTTTTAAAATTGAAGTAAATTGAACTGTAGCAAACAGTAGTCTTTTAAAAATTGTCTACACAAGCTCAGAAAGACTTAAGTAAAAAGATATAGTCTTACAGGCATACTGTCAGCAAGGCTGCTATGTGAATGAGCAGTTGATCTTGTCCATAATCCAGTATGGGATAATTTTGTTAAATCCAGTCTGATAAAGAGGTAGAGAACATAGATGGATTTTTATAGGCTTTGAATTATTAGCAACCCATCGTAAGTGAGCCAAAGACATATGGGCAGAACGACTTGTGCCATTACTAAGCAGAAAAGTGTTTGTGGCATTATTATGCATGGATCCAATGGACAATGCAGACTATGTTATTGTAAAGCTTTTTTTTTACTAATTATGACTTAATATCTGAAGCAAACAGGCAGAAATTTAAGAAGCTATTAAAAATTCCCTGTGGAACTGACAAAGAATTAATAATAGAGAATATCTGGAAATCATTGTTGGCAAGAGAAATGTAGTGGATTATGAGGGTCTAGGTCAATTATTGCTAAGGGATTGGTTTCTGAAAGCAGTTCCAGATGATTTGAGGGCATAGTTATTTAAGTAGGCGTGCAACACACTCAGGTAATTAGGCAAACGTGCCATAGCCTCACGAGGTCTGGTAAACCTTTGCATGGGTGGGAATTCCAATGCCCCAGGCCATCCAGCTGGTGAACTCCTTGCTGAGCCAGCTGTTCAGCCCATAATCTGTGAGCCTGTGGTGGGACAGCCAAGCAGAACACAGAAGGGCAAGGACAGAGAGATTTAGGACCATGAAATTCTGCTAGGGTTTTTCCGATCTTCTGCCATAACTTCGGATGAAGACAGGTGGAGGCCCCTGAGAAATGGTGTAAACATTTACACTGTTTCTCCAGGTGTTTTGCTGGTTGCCCCTTGACGATATGGCAGGAAATCGGGAGAATTCCAAAAGGAATTTCAGAGTGTTGTAAATGTGTCAGAGAGGGTCACAAAGCCAACAAAGAGGGGCTGCAACACAGTTGGGAAGACCGAGTGTGGCTATGAGATATGAGACTTCTGGTTGTGCAGTAACCACAGACTTAGACCTTTTACTTCCTACACCTGATCACAGTGAACTTGAGGCAGACAAAGGGCTTAAAGGACATGCAGAGTGTTCCTTTCCTTCAGTAAAACCACATCGTTTACAGAACAACCTGCATATGAAGGTAAAAATTGTTCATTTTCAGGGTGTTCCAGGAACCACAGAGGTACCTGTGGCCAGGGTTTGGCTGGAATATCTTACTTGGAAATACAGAATTTAAAAAAGTCACAGTTTCCTAAACCATGCCATTCGAGGTTTTGATTGGGAACGATGTAGTTACTGAAGAGGTTATGGCCAGACTGCAGAGCAAAGAGGAGGTCAGGCTGGACAAGGAAAGAAAGGCTTTGTGAATCCAATATAGCCAGCTGCTGTGACAGCTGACAGCATGATGCAGGCTCCTGGGTTTCATGCATCTGAACAGACAGGGGTCCAACATGATTTCATTCAGGGGGCTTGTTGTGTCAGCACCAAGTACAGCGGAGGTATGTGGAGTGGCAGTAAGTTTCACAGCAAATGCCTTTCGGGAGGTAGCTGTCTAGGGAATGGGACTGAAGGAGATTGAGCTAGATGAACCCACCAGAGGGTTTTGGAGGAAGGCAGAGAGAGAGAGCTCACATCTCACAGCACAGCCCAAATCTAAAGACACATTTTATATGACGAACTTAACCCTGTGTGTCGCTACTTGCTTTGATGCAGTTGTGATAATGGTGCTGGTGATTATTAGAAAATAAATTACATTTATATATATATATCATTGTTCTGATGTGGGCGAACACAGCAGTCAAACTGCACAGAAAATGAATGCTCAGTTAATCTGTTTTTTTTTTGTGGGGTTGGTTAAGGGAAGAGTGTTGCCCAGGACACCAAGAGAACTCCCTCCACTTCTCCAAATAGTACATTGGGGATCTTTTACATCCACCTGACCAACAACACAACAACAACTCGCATGTATATAGCACCTGTAATGTACTAAAACGTCCCAAGGCGCTTCACAGGGGCGTTATCAGACAAACATTGACACTGAGCCAAAGAAGGAACTCTTAGGACAGGTGACCAAAAGTTTGGTCAAAGAGGTAGGTTTCAAGGAGCATCTTAAAGGAGGAGAGAGGTAGAGAGGCAGAAAGGTTTAGGGAGGGAATTCCAGAGCTTAGGGCCTAGACAGCTGAAGGCACGGCCAATGATGATGGGAAGAAGGAAATCAGGGATGCACAAAAGGCCAGAATTGGAGAAGCGCAGAGTTTCGGAGAGTTGTAGGGCTGGAGAAGGTTACAGAGTTAGAGAGGGGTGAGGCCAAGAACAGGCAACTGGAACCTTGGTTTAATGTCTATCTGACAGACAGCATCTCCAATAAGAACATAAGAATTAGGAGCAGGAGTAGGCCATACGGCCCCTCAAGCCTGCTCCGCCATTCAATAAGATCATGGCTGATCTTCAACCTCAACTCCACTTTCCCGCCCGATCTCCATATCCCTTGATTCCTCTGGAGTTCAAAAATCTATCTATCTCAGCCTTGAATATACTCAACGACTCAGCATCCACAGCTCTCTGGGGCAGAGAATTCCAAAGATTCACAACCCTCCGAGTGAAGAGATTTCTCCTCATCTCAGTCTTAAAAGGCCGACCCCTTATCCTGAGACTATGCCCCCTAGTTCTAGACTCTCCAGCCAGGGGAAACAATCTCTCAGCATTTATCCTGTCAATCCCCCTCAGAATCTTATATGTTTCAATGAGATCACCTCTCATTCTTCTAAACTCCAGAGAGCATAGGCCTAATCTACTCAATCTCTCCTCATAGGACAACCCGCTCATCCCAGGGATCAATCTAGTGAACCTTCATTGCACCGCCTCTAAGGCAAGTATACCCTTCCTTAAATAAGGAGACCAAAACTGTGCACAGTACTCCAAGTGTGGTCTCACCAGAGCCCTGTACAATTGTAGCAAGACTTCCTTACTCTTGTACTCCAACCCTCTAGCAATAAAGGCCAACATGCCATTTGCCTTCCTAATTGCTTGCTGTACCTGCATGCTAACTCTCTGTGTTTCTTGTACTAGGACACCTAAATCTCTCCTAACACCAACATTTAATAGTTTCTCATCATTTAAAAAATATTGTTTTTCTATTCTTCCTACCAAAGTGAATAACCTCATATTTCCCCCACATTATACTCCATCTGCCACCTTATTGCTCATTACTTAAACTGTCTATATCCCTTTGCAGGCTCTTTGCATGCTCCTCACATCTTACTTTTCCACCTAGCTTTGAACCATCAGCAAACTTGGATACATTGCACTCGGTCCCTTCATCTAAGTTATTAACATAGATTGTAAATAGCTGAGGCCCAAGCACTGATCCTTGCTGCACCCCACTAGTTACAGCCTGCCAATCTGAAAATGACCCATTTATCCCTACTCTCTGTCTTCTGTCTGTTAACCAATCCTTTACCCATGCTAATACATTACCCCCAACCCCATGTGCCCTTATTTTGCTTAACAACCTTTTATGTGGCACCTTATCGAATGCCTTTTGGAAATCCAAATATACTACATCCACTGGTTCACCATTATCTACCCTGCTAGTTACATCTGCAAAAAACTCAAATAAATTTGTCAAACACGATTTACTTTTCATAAAACCATGTTGACTCTGCCTAATCATATTATGATTTTTTAAGTGTCCTGTTACCAGTTCCTTAATAATGGATTCCAGGATTTTCCTGACAGCTGATGTCAGGCTAACTGGCCTGCAGTTCACTATTTTCTTTCTCCCTCCTTTCTTGAATAGCGGGGTTACATTTGCTACCTTCCAATCCGCTGTGACCGTTCCGGAATCTAGGGAATTTTGGAAGATCACAACCAATGCATCCACTATCTCTGCAGCCACCTCTTTAGAACCCTAGGATGTAGGCCGTCAGGACCAGGGGCTCTGTCGGCTTTTAGTCCCATTAGTTTCTCAAGTATTTTTTTCCCTACTGATATTAATTACTTTAAGTTCCTCGCTCTCATTAGCCTCTTGGTTCCCCACTATTTTTGGTATACTTTTTGTGTCTTCTACTATGAAGACAGATACAAAATATTTGTTTAAAGTCTCTGCCATTTCCTTGTTCCCTAATATAATTTCTCCTGTCTCAGCCTCTATGGGACCACTGCTTACTTTTGCTACTCTCTTCCTCTTTACATTCTTGGAGAAGCTCTTACAATCTGTTTTTATATTCCTTGCTAATTTACTCTCATATTCTCTTTTCTCCCTTTTAATCAATTTTTTGGTCATCCTTTGCTGGTTTCTAAAGCTCTCCCAATCCTCAAGCTTACTACCATTCTTTGCAACATTATAAGCCTCTTCTTTTAATCTAATACTATCCTTAACATTTTTAGTTAGCCACAGATGGATCACTTTTCCCGTGGAGTTTTTATTTCTCAATGGAATGTATATTCGTTGAGAATTTCGGACTATTTCTTTAAATGATTGTCACTGCTTATCTACTGTGATACCTTTTAATGTAGTTTCCCAATCTACCTTAGCCAACTTGCCCCTCATACCTATGTAATTAGCTTTGTTTAAGTTTAAGACTCTAGTGTCGGACTTAAGAATGTCACTTTCAAACTCAATGTGAAATTCTAATATATTATGATCACTCTTCCCTAGAGGATCCTTTACTATAAGATTACTAATTAACCCTGTCGAATTATGCAAAACAAGATCTAAAATAAGTCTGTTCCCTGGTTGGTTCCATGATGTATGGTTCTTGGAAACTGTCTCGAATACATTCCATGAACTCATCCTCCAGACTACCCTTGCCAATTTGACTTGCCCAATCTTTGTGCAGATTAAAGTCACCCACGATTATTTTATTACCTTTGTTACAAGCTCCTATTAGTTTTCTGCCCCTTCTTAATTCTTATCTCCACCCATACTGATTCTCCTTCCTGATCTTCTGAGCCAATATCTCCAATAATGCAGCACTCCTTCAGTACTGCACTGAAGTGTCAGTGTAGATATTTTCTTGGAGTGGGGCTTGAACCCATAACCTTCTGACTCAGAGGTAAGGGTGATACCGGTTGACAGTTGTGTTTGATGTGGATTGGAGTTCTGTAGGCCAGGACTGCAGAACAGCAGCTCATTCACAACCTGTTCCTTCTTTGCTCAAAATGATGATCAACCAGGAAATACATGACCCACCCTCCTCTGAACAGCAAAACTTCACTTGAACTTTTGAGTCTGGTGATGTTAGGCCATCAAAAAACGCTTAACCGGGCAACTCTAGAGCTGAAAAAGCTGGGGATGTTCTGCGCCTTTATTCTGATTGCCATCCAAATGGGTAAGAAGCCAATCTCCCACTTTTTTTTCTCCTCGTTGTCCCTATCTGCGTTCACTTGAACATTTATGTCTCCCTTTCTTTTCAGATCCAGTGCTGACTAACGCCTATCTGAGAATGACTCAGTCAACTGTGATTAGTCAAGTAGGACAATCGGTGAGACTGGAATGTCTAACCAGCAGAAATGAAGATGATCGCCTAATAAGGTGGGGTTATGTACCGCCTGGAACCTCTAGAATCAAATGGCTCATGTCCTGGAGCCCGGGATCTGCATCCTTTAGTCGTATGTCAGGAATCGCAACCCAATTTTCCAGAACAAAGGAGAAAATTTGCTTTAAAAGTTGGCAACTTGAAACAGGAGGATACAACCAGATATTATTTCAGCAAGAGACTGACTGGTGCGGATGTGGAACTACCCTGAAAGTAAAACCATGTAAGTGGGGATTCATCAGAAGGAAACAATAACTGATCTCAAATATTTAACACACACCGAGGGAAATATTTTCCTTGTGCACTATTTGTAGTGAAATTGTAAATATAACCAGTGTGTTTCGATTTTGTACAAATAGCCAAGAGGGAATCTAATTGCTGAGGAGAAATGTCATAAATGTCAGCAGAGGTCGATCTGTTTCCTCTTCACCATCGGCACCTTACAATGTGATCACTCCTCGCTAAACGTTTTAATGACCTTCCCATGTAACTTACTGAATTTACAGTCCATTACCCTTTTGAGTGAAAAAGTTTTGTCTGACTTCCCTTTTTACTCCTAATGTCCTGATTTGTAACTTATGTCTACTGGTATGTGAACCTGCACCCCAGTGAACAGTTTGCTGGATCAGCTTTGTCAAGTCCCTTCGGAATCTCAAGCTTCAAAGAGGTCACCTGAAGTCTTTCTTCAAAGAAAATAAGCCAAACTTCCTTAACCTTGTATCATAAATTCCTGATATCTGAAATCATCTTTATTGTTCATACCACTGTACCTTTTCAAGAGCCAAACTGTGCACCATGCTCCAGATTGGATCTAACCAATGCCTTATACAGCAATAATACATAGAAACATAGAAACATAGAAGATAGGAGCAGGAGTAGGCCATTCGGCCCCTCGAGCCTGCTCCGCCATTCGATGAGATCATGGCTGATCATCTAAACTCAGTACCCTGTACCTGCCTTCTCCCCATATCCCTTGATACCTTTAGCTTTAAGAAATATATCTAACTCATCCTTGAATATATTTAATGACTTCACCTCAACTACCTTCTGTGGTAGAGAATTCCACAGGTTCACCACTCTCTGGGTGAAGAAATTCTTCCTCATTTCTGTCCTAAATGGTTTACCCGTTATCCGTAGATTATGACCCCTGGTTCTGGACTCTCCAACCATCGGGAACATTCTTCCTGCATCTAGTTTGTCCAGACCTGTCAGAATTTTATATATTTCGATGAGATCCCCTCTCATTCTTCTATACTCCAGTGAGTATAAGCCCAATCGACCCAATCTCTCCTCATATGTCATTCCTGCCATCCCAGGTATCAGCCTTGTGAATCTTCGCTGAACTCCTTCCATGGCAAGAACATCCTTCCTCAGATAAGGCGACCAAAACTGCACACAGTACTCAAGGTGTGGTCTCACCAAGGCCCTGTACAACTGCAGCAGGACATCCCTGTTCCTATACTCAAACCCTTTCGCTATGAAGGCCAACATACCATTTGCCTTCTTCACCGCCTGCTGCACCTGCATGCTTACTTTCAGCGACTGGTGCACAAGGACACCCAGGTCTCGTTGCACTTCTCCTTCTCCCAATCTATTGCCATTCAGATAATAGTCTGCCTTTCTGTTTTTGACACCAAAGTGGATAACCTCGCACTTATCCACGTTATATTGCATCTGCCACGCTTCTGCCCACTCACCCAACCTGTCCAGATTATCCTGCAGTTTCTCGGTATCCTCCTCGCAGCACACACTCCCACCCAGCTTTGTGTCATCTGCAAACTTGGAGATATTACATTTAATTCCCTTATCTAGATCATTAATGTATATTGTGAATAGCTGGGTTCCAAGGACCGATCCCTGCGGTACCCCACTAGTCACTGCTTGCCACTCGGAAAAAGACCCATTAATTCCTACTCTCTGCTTTCTGTCTGCCAACCAGTTCTCTATCCAAGTCAATACCTTGCCCCCAATCCCATGTGCCTTAACTTTACACGCTAATCTCTTATGCGGGACCTTATCGAAAGCCTTTTGAAAGTCCAAATACACCACATCTACTGGTTCTCCCTTACATATTTTCCCAGTTACATCCTCAAAAAATTCCAGTAGATTAGTCAAGCACGATTTACCTTTTGTAAATCCATGTTGACTTTGTCCGATCCTGTCACTGTTTTTCAAGTGCTCAGCTATTACATCCTTTATAATGGACTCTAGCATTTTCCCCACTACCGATGTCAGGCTTACCGGTCTGTAATTCCCCGCTTTCTCTCTACCACCCTTTTTGAATAGAGGGGTAACATTAGCTACCCTCCAATCCATGGGTACAGTTCCAGATTCCATCGAATGTTGGAAGATGATCAGCAATACATCTACTATTTCTAGGGCCACTTCCTTAAGTACCCTAGGATGTAGATTATCAGGCCCTGGGGATTTATCGGCCTTCAATACCGTCAATTTCCCTAACACCATTTCCCTGCAAATACTAATTTCTTTCAGTTCCTCCCTTTCATCAGACCGTATGTTCTCCAACATCTCTGGGAGGTTATTTGTGTCCTCCTTTGTGAAGACGGAACCAAAATATGCATTTAATTGGGCTGCCATTTCTTTGTTCCCCATTATAACTTCCCCCGCTTCTGACTGCAAGGGACCTACACTTGATTTCACTAATCTTTTTCTCTTCACATATCTATAAAAGCTCTTACAGTCAGTTTTTATGTTCCCAGCAAGCTTACTTTCATATTCTATTTTCCCCTTCTTAATTAATCCCTTTGTCCTCCTTTGTTGAATCCTAAACTGCTCCCAATCCTCAGGGCTACTGCTTTTTCTGGCCAATTTATATGCCCTCTCCTTGGATCTTATGCTATCCCTAATTTCCCTTGTTAGCCACGGTTGAGTCACCTATTTTGTTTTATTCTTATGCCACACTGGGATGAACAAATTCTGTAGTTCATCCATGCAGTCTTTGAATACAACCTCTTTTCATCTGCTACCCAGTACTCCATTTGCTTACCTTTGCTGCAGCTAAGCACTGTACTACAATCTCTAGATCCATTCCTGATTAATACACTATACATATAAATGCAAGTTCTTTCTTGGCCATTATCTGAGTTCAAACACCTCATTATCTGTACAATACCATTCTGAGCAATAACCGTCTCTATTCATTTAGACCCGATTCCACCATCGATCTATGTTTTGCCAACAACCTTTGAAGAGATTGATGTGAAGAAGACAGCAACAGTTGTGTGTCTGGCTGTTGGATTTTATCCTGAAAGCATTTCCTTTAGGTGGCTGGTTAATAACAATCAGTCAGCCTCTAGTTCACAAACCCTTCTACCGGTTCTAAAGACAAATGGAGCTACAGTTCCAGAAGTGAGTGAAGTTGCTGTCGGGGAGTGGGACTCTGGCTCTGTGTACACTTGTGAAATTCAACATGTTACGTTGTCATCTCCTATGAGGCACAGTTTGAGGAAAAGAAATGGTAAGAACACTGCAGTGTGCTTGTTTTTATTTACTGCATATATCCTAATTAAAATTAAATGTTTTAAAATTACGCACAAAATCTTGCTTTCAGATTGTGACAAAACTTCGTCCAAAGAGTTCAGTTTCCTCTTTCCTGCCAAACACTTATTTACCCCTTAACATGTCTTCACTTTCTAAAAGGCCGAAGTCTAGTCAAGGATGGAATATCATTCCCATATCTGAGGAGACTCTGAGCACCTTTCTTGAACTTGTAAACTCCAAGCTAGGAGAAAAAGCAAATGAACAATCCTCTTACCTCTCTGTCCAGTTACAACCCTTCTTGTCCCTATGGGGGATAAATTCATCTCTTTACTAACATTGGTGAAGACGTAGCAGTAAATAAACAGTGGAGCAATATGGATACAAATTGCTAATGGACTATTTTTCTGTTTTAAACCCTTTTCTGAGAAGTCATCTTTATTAACAACAAAGTTAGTAAAAAAGACTTAAGCCTTTTATTTAGTTACTCAGTTGCCTTGAACTAGTGGAGTCGGTCATAGGCCTTTATTCAGGGCAGTTATAAAAGGTGGATTCTCCTATTATTTTACAAAATGGAGTAACATTCCTATGAAATAGATTTCTATCAGATGTACTTGTTAACAAAGTTAGGAAGCTTTTGGAGGATTATTTGTTGTGATAGAGATTGGTCAGTTAAGTGTTGACAAAAGAGGAAGGTATTCTGTGCCAAACACTGGATGATGGGCTATCAGGATCATAGCAATTTCAACCACGAATACATTGACTTCAAGTGAGGTAGATTTTAATATTAGATCAATGTCTCGGAGTTTATACTCAATTTACTCTATGATTCTATGATTCTATCTTCTGGGAGGCAGGAGCAGGAGGAAAGTTGACAGTTTCTCTTCCTGGAAGTCACCTTCCTCACCAGTTCATATAGATTAGGAAGAGTCAGTGACAGTGTCAGTTGTACCTGGTAGGAACAGAATGGGCTGAAAGGCCTTATCTCCCTCCATTCTACCTTGTGCTCTTAGCTTATCATTTTTATTTATTAATATTTATTAATTAGTTAAATAGCTGCAAAGTCTATTTATCAGGCACAACATAAGGTGCGGTATTAGCTTGTGTCGCCTTTGTACTGTGTCTGCTATAATGGTTTATGAACCATTGAGTGTTTTACTTGCTGCTGGAGTATTCAGGTTGTACCAGAATGAGCCCTAATGTTAACCGTAACCATGTTCTGTTTCGAGAGGTCTTAACGTCTAATTGATCATAAGAACATGAGAACATAAGAAATAGGAACAGGAATAGGCCATACGGCCCCTCGAGCCGACTCCGCCATTCAATAAGATCATGGCTCAACTCCACTTTCCCTGCCCTATCCCCATATCCCTTGATTCCCTTGATTCCCTTCATTCTGCTTTATTACAAAATTATTGGTGCTGTTTTACCAGGATACTCACTGCTCTCTGCCTTCAGTTAACATGCTGTAAATACATTTGCTCTAATGCATGTGATAAAGCTGTAAATATTTGTTTGATCTCTTATCTAATGATATGTTCCTGTCTGTGCTGTAGACGGTTACATCCAGCCTGTGGTCCATCTTTTCTCTCCTTTACTTGACACTGACCCTGCAGGGCAAACTGTTGCAATGACTTGTTTGGTGTCAGACTTTTACCCTGTTGATATTTCTGTGACTTGGAGAGATGAGACTGGTCCGGTGGATATGGGAGTGACACAGTGTGCAATGGTTTTGGGCAGTAACGGCACCTACCGGACTGTGAGCCAGCTCACTGTGCCGACAGCAGTGTGGGAGAGTAACCGCACTTACTGGTGTGAAGTGAAACACGTGTCCCTGGATCAGCCGACTCGGAGAGCTGTCAGTAAGGATCTGGGTAAGATCTACATTAGTGTGTGTTTGGATGTGGTGTGTGTGTGTGAGTGGGGTGTGTGTGTAGGTGGGGGTGTGTGCCTGGGTGGGGTGTGTGTGTCAGTGGGGTGTGTGTGTGGGTGGGGTGTGTGTGTGGGTGGGGTGTGTGTGTCAGTGGGGTGTGTGAGTGGGTGGGGTGTGTGTGTGAGTGGGGTGTGTGTGTTAGTGGGGTGTGTGTGTGGGTGGGGTGTGTGTGTCAGTGGGGTGTGTGTATAGGTGGGGTGTGTGTGTCAGTCGGGTGTGTGTGTCCGTGGGGTGTGTGTGTGGGTGTGTGTCGGTGAGGTGTGTGTGGGTGTGGGTGGAGTGTGTCAGTGGGGTGTGTGTGTGGGTGGGGTGGTGGGTGGAGTGGGTGTGAGTGTGTGAGTGGGTGTGTGGGTATGTGATTGGCTGTGTGAAGTGTGCTGTGTGGGTGGGGGCTAGGTGTGTGTGGGTGGGGGGGCTTTGTGTGTGGGTGGGGGCTGTGTGTGTGTGGGTGGGGCTGGGTGTGTCTGGGTGGGGGGTGGGTGAGTGTGGGTGTGGGGCGGGTGCGTGTGAGGTGGGCTGTGTGGGTGGGGGGATGGTATGTGGGTGGGGGCTAGGTGTGTGTGGGTGGGGGGGGTGGTGTGTGTGTGTGGTGTGTGTGTGGGTAGTGGGTGGGTGTGTGTGTGGGTGGGGGGGTGGGTGTGGGTGGGGGGTGTGGGTGGGGGGTGGGTGTGTGTGTGTGTGGGTGGGGGTGGGGGTGTGTGGGTGGGGGGAGTTTGTGTGTGTGGGGGGTGGGGGTGTGTGGGTGGGTGTGTGTGTGGGGGGTGTTTGTGTGTGGGTGGGGGGGTGAGTGTGGGGGTGGGGGTGTGTGTGGGTAGGGGTGTGTGTGTGGGTGAGTGGGGGTGAGGTTGTGTGGGTGGGGGTGTGTGTGTGTGGGTGGGGGTGTGGGTGGGGGTGGGGGTGTGTGTGGGGGGTGTTTGTGTGGGTGGGGGGTGTGTGTGGGGGGGGTGTTTGTGTGGGTGGGGGTGGGTGTGGGGGGGTGGGTGTGGGTGGGTGGGGGGGGTGTGGATGGGGGGGTGGGTGTGGGTGGGGGGGTGTGTGGGTGGGGGGGTGGGTGTGTGTGGGTGGGGGGGTGTGTGTGTGGGTGGAGGGTGGGTGTGTGTGTGGGTGGGGGTGTGTGTGGGTGGGGGGTGGGTGTGTGTGGGTGGGGGGTGGGTGTGTGTGTGGGTGGGGGGTGGGTGTGTGGGTGGGGGTGTGTGGGTGGGGGGTGGGTGTGTGTGGGTGGGGGGGTGTGTGTGTGGGTGGAGGGTGTGTGTGTGGGTGGGGGGTGTGGGTGTGTGTGGGTGGAGGGGGGTGTGTGGGTGGGGTGGGTGTGTGTGGGGGGTGTGTGTGTATTAAGGGACGGGAGAGTCGGCAGTTAATCAGTAACCTGGGCCACATGGAAATATCCCTGGAAAGAATCTTACTATCTGCACATGTCTGAAATAAAAACAGAAAATGCTGGAAATACTCAGCATGTCAGGCAGCATCTGTGGAGAGAGAAACAGAGTTAACGTTTCAGGTCGATGACCCTTCGTCAGAACTGGAAAAAGCTGGAGATGGAACAGGTTTTTAAGCAAGTGTAGGGGCAGGGAAAGGGGGCAGGGGAGGAAAGAACAAAAGGGAAGGTCTGTGATCGGATGGAAGGCAGGAGAGATTAAGAGACGAAAGGGATGATGGTGCAAGGCAAAAGGAGATGGTAATGGGACAAATCTCCTTTTGCTGAGGATGATGGTTCTGCTTTTAATTATTGCTGTTGTTATTCTCATCTACAAGAAAACCACTTCTTCCTCCTGCATCGAGACAGGGAAGCTTGGCTTCACTGCTCTACACATACAGTTGAAATGTTGCCACTATTTTAACACAGGTATTGAACCATCTTGTTCTCCTTAGAGCAGAGGAGATTTGATAGAGGTGTTTAAAATCATGAAGAGTTTGGATAGAGTAAATAAAGAGAAACTATTTCCAATGGCTGAAGGGTCGATAACCAGAGGATTTAAGGTGATTGGCAAAAGAACCAGAGGAGACTTGAGGAAAAACCTTTTTTACACGAGTGGTTAGGATTTGGAATGCACTGCCTGATAAGGTAATGGAAACAGATTCAATAGTGGCTTTCAAAAGGGAATTGGATAAATACTTGAAGGAGAAAAAATTCGGGAAATAGCCAGGGTGTGGGACTAACTGGATTGCTCTTCAAAAGAGCTGTGCAGACTTGATGGGCCGAATAGCCTCCTTCAGTGCTGTACTATTCTATGATTCTGTGAAACCATTGTTTTGAAACTTAACTACAAAGAGGAAGTTACATCAAGAGCGGTATGTTTGGATCACAAGTACCATCCCGGGAGGTGTGTCTGTACCACACCTTTCAGGGAAGTCACTTCGAAGTTTAGGTTTGATCATTGAAGTTACGGTGAATTTACATTTCACACATGAGTCTTGCATAGATCTAGTGAACTCTTGTCAGTGGGGTTCACTCCGCACAATAGCACCATGGACTTTGAGGCTTAATTCACAGTCACTTAATTTCATTTCCGATCATTCAATTTTTCACAATAAATTCCCACTTTGCTGTATTAACTCAAACAACTAGATAATTCAAACTTTTGTGCAAAAAAACAGCTATAAATTATTAATAGGCGGTTGAAGTTATTTGAATGTTTTCTATTCTGTGAAATAGACAGCCTGGTACTCTTAACACGTTAACCTTTTGAATGCTGCTGTTCTGTTTATTCCAGTGTGGCCTGGTTCTGAACGCAGTTTCTTGCTCTGTGACCTTGTCTCCTGCCTGAGGATGGGAGGGTCATTTAGCCAGTGTGACAGTAGTACATTTCGTGGATCATTGGCTTTCACCCCAATGCACCCCCCAATCTCTTTTAAATTAGAAATCACTGTTGGCCACACTAGCCCATCAATACTTAACATGCTCCGATAATATTGCTCTGTCCTTTATTTTAACACAGGTGTTGCATTTAAAAAAAATTAATTAACATCTCCACTAAAATAGAAGGCCGAGGAATGTCATACAAATTTGCTGGTGTGCTAATTTCAGTACACTTCTTTCTAGGCTGTAGTTTTTTAAATAATTTTGGTCCTGTTATAGTAATGGCTGCAATAAATATAATTTGACATCATTGTATTTTTCAACCATTGTGAAAAGGATAGGTGATGCTGGATAAAAACAGAAAGCTGGAAAAACATAGTAGGTCAGTCAGAGAATGTAAAAGAGAAGACAGGTTCATGTTTCGGGTGGATCAGCTTCCCGGGAGCTCAGAACCGAACTATCTTTCCTCTTCACAGTGACTGACCTGCTGTGTGTTTCCAGAATTTTCTGTTTTTATTTCCGATTTCCAGCATTTGCAGATATTTTAAAATCTCTGTACCGTTTATTGTTTCCTGGGTTTACTTCTAAAGATCTTTCTTTTATTTCAGTGAAACTCATTTGAGGGAACAGCGAAGGATAGACTTTGCCTGCAATCATATTTTGCAAATACACTGTGTTTACCTGTCACAGTTCTGTGGGAACTATAGAAATGTTTGCTGATTTCTTATCACCTGCTGTTATTGGTCATTTAGTAACATAGGTGCAAAGGAGCAGGAGTAGGCCATTTAGCCCCTTGAGTCTGTTCCACCATGGGAAAATGTGAGGTTATCCACTTTGGTAGGAAGAATAGAAAAGCAAAATATTATTTAAATGGAGAGCAACTACAGAATGCTGCGGTACAGAGGGATCTGGGTGTCCTCGTACATGAAACACAAAAAGTTAGCATGCAGGCACAGCAGGTAATTAGGAAGGCAAATGGAATGTTGGCCTTTATTGCAAGGGGGATGGAGTATAAAAGTAGGGAAGTCTTGCTACAACTGTACAGGGCTTTGGTGAGACCACACCTATGGTACTGTGTACAGTTTTGGTCTCCTTATTTAAAGAGGGATATACTTGCATTGGAGGCAGCTCAGAGAAGGTTCACTAGGTTGATTCCTGGGATGAAGGGGTTGTCTTATGAGGAAAGGTTGAGCAGGCTGGGCCGATACTCATTGGAGTTTAGAAGAATGAGAGGGGATCTTATTGAAACATATAAGATTCTGAAGGGGCTTGACAGGGTAGATGCTGAGAGGATGTTTCCCCTCGTGGGGGAATCTAGAACTAGGGATCATAGTTTCAGAATAAGGGGTTGCCCATTTAAGATGGCGACGAGGAGGAATTTCTTCTCTTAGAGGGTCGTGAATCTTTGGAATTCTCTACCCCAGAGAGCTGTGGAGGCTGGGTCATTGAATATATTCAAGGTGGAGATAAACAGATTTTTGAACTACTAGTCAAGGGTTGTGGGGAACAGGCAGAAAAGTGGAGTTGAGGCCAAGATCAGATCAGCCATGATCTTATTGAATGGCGGAGCAGGCTCAAGGGGCTGAATGGCCTACTCCTGCTCCTATTTCTTATGTTCTTATTCAATGAGATCATGGCTGATCTGTGACCTAACTCCATATACCCGCCTTTGCCGCTCACATTACTGTGAAGTACATAGACAGGCATTGATGGGCTAACACGCTGTACTTGGATAAGTTTGGATTTCTTTGAATCTTTCATTATGTTAAAGATAATCAGCGAATGGCCTGTTTCTGTGCTGTAAATTCTATGTAATTCTATGTTGATATCTTATCCCCTCCCTCCATCCAGGTCTCTAATCAGCCAGCTCATTGTAAATATGAACCACAGTCTGTTTGCCTTGATCCTTGAATCCCTTGTTTGTTTCAGTTTTCATTGTCTGCTTCTGCACAGTTATTGTACAACAAAGAGATGGTTGGTGAATTGCTGAAAACTACAGGGAATAGTGAATCCAAACAGAGCTCCAATTACTAGAGTGTGATTTTTCAGATAAGACAAGTGAAAATCTGGAGGATTCATTAGGGGCTGTGGGATATTATTTCCAACAGAGAGCTCGGCCTGGGAAGCAATTGGGAGTAGCTGGTGATGTACAGCCTCTGATTGTTGGAAACAATCAGATTCTAGTGCCTGTTAGTGCACAATGCAGAGTCGGTGTTTGAGGGATAAGAAATATTGCCCACTGCTTGCTGGTGTCTGTTCTGTTCACAATAAACCATCTTTTTTTACGAGGAGTAATGAATACTGACCAAGGATTAGTTTTCTCATTTCAATGTGTGTTTGCACAGGAGCCATTAGGTACAGGGGACCGAGGCTAGTAGCTATCAGTAGTCAGTTCACTTTGAATGATTGTTTTGGAGACGGATGATGCACTGAGTGACATGAATCTTGTATGAAGTAATACTGGGTGGCCTGCTGGTGGCGCTGTCCAGGGAGCGTATAAATACACTGGCATGGGCCCAGCTTGCTTAGGACATTCCTCAACAGGAACTAGTGAAGGACACAACTAGATCTCCATGTTGAAAAACAGTTGATTAAAGCTTTGTTTAATACTTAGACCAAGTGCTTAGTAGTTTTCTTATGTCAATTTAATCAACTGGACCTGCTCCACGCTCTGAGTGGTTTTGGGAACAGACGGCTATGACTCAAATGGTAGAAGGGAACCAGACGTAGTAATCAATCCATCATGGAGAAACTACTCCAACCCACCCGTCTCGACCTGGACCCGAATTCACCTACAACTGCTAAGGTATGGAAACACTGGTATCTTACCTTCAGCAACTTCCTCAGGGTGTGTGCTGAGAATGTTCCTGATAAGTTAGAGATACTTGCCAATTATGTATCCCCTTATGTGTTTGACTATATCGAAGACTGTATAGACTATGACTCCGTTATCCGAATACTACAGCAACTATATGTTAAGGCCCCAAACGAAATTTTTGCTCAGCATCTACTGGCCACAACTCGACAACAACCCGGGGTATCACTTGACAAATTCCTTCAAAAGCTTCGCAGGCTCAGCAAAGATTGTAATCTCAAGGCTGTCTCAGCTGAGCAGTACCAGGAGGACTTAATTCGTGATTCTTTTATTAATGGAATTGCGTCTCCCTTCATACGCCAGCGTCTGCTGGAGAATAAAACCCTCAAGTTACAAGCTGCCTATGACCAGGCATATTCTCTGGACTTGGCAAAGAAAAATGCAGATGCCTATCTTTTACCATGTGCACGGACTGCTGCTATCACTTTTAGTGACTCCTCCGATAAGCCTCAGGCGGAAGCCCTCACTGATGACGACTCTATCCTAGCTGATGACGACCCTACCCTAGCGGCATCTTGGCAATCTAAAAGGAAGTGTTTCTTCTGTGGAGGTGCATTTCATTATAGGAAATTTTGTCCTGCTCATAATGCAATGTGCAATCATTGCAGTAAGAAAGGTCACTTCTCGAAAGTATGTCAGTCAAGAGCCTCTTCCAGGGTTACAGCTGCTCCCTATAAAACTGCTCCTCCCCCAAGAGCCACTACTAATGTTACAGCTGTCAAGGATAAAACTGCCCCTCCTCCCATCACAGCTGTTTTTCCCCAAAGCCTGTCCCATGCAGCCACAAAGGTTTCAGTAAATGGGCACATTTTGAGTGCATTAATCGACTCATGCAGCTTTGACAGCTTCATCAGTGAGCAGGCTGTCAGTAAGTTAAAACTGCGTATTTACCCCTCGGACAGGGAAATTGCAATGGCTCTGACGACACTGACCACTAACTCTTCTGGCTTTTGTCTTGTTGACCTTATTCTCAATGGCCGCACTTATTTCTCTACCCGGCTCGGGGTGCTCAAAAACCTATGCAGTGATGTGCTCCTGGGACAGGATTTCCAAAAACAACACAAAAGACTCACTTTCGAGTTTGGAGGATCAAAGCCGGAGCTTACTATTTCCAAAGTACCGTTTTGTGCACTTTCGGCGGCTTCACTCGACGAGCCCTCCTTGTTTGCCAATCTTTCCCCCGATGTAAGCCCATAGCCACTAAATCATGACGTTTCAGCCAAGATGACCTATCCTTTATCGAGGCAGAGATCTCTCGCCTTCTAGCTGACGGTATCATTGAGCCATGTTCATCTTCCTGGCGGGCTCAAGTCGTTGTTGTTAAAAATCCTCTGAAGCAATACAAGAAACGTCTTTGCATCGATTACTCGCAAACTATTAACCAGTATACCGACTTGGATGCCTACCCACTACCACACATCGATGACATGGTCAATAACCTTGCTAACTACAAGGTATTTTCAACTTTTGACTTAAAGAGCGCAGACCATCAAGTACTGTTAAAGGACTCTGACAAAAAGTATACGGCTTTTGAGGCCAATGGTCGGCTTTACCAGTTTCGTCGCCTTCCATTCGGGGTCACCAATGGGGTGGTCGTCTTTCAACGGGCAATGGATAGCCTAGTCAAACAGGAGAACTTAACAGGCACTTTTCCATATCTGGATAATATCACCATTGCTGGTCATGACCAGAAGGAGCATGATGCCAACCTCCAGAAATTTCTTGACGTTCTCCGTCGTCACAACTTAACCTTAAATGAGTCCAAATCTGTGAAATCAGTACCATCAGTCAACATCCTTGGCTACTGGGTGGGCAATGGTGTCATCAAACCGGATCCGGAGCGACTTCATCCGCTGCAGGAGCTCCCTCCTCCTACGAATCTCAGCTCTCTTCGTCGGGCCCTCGGCATGTTCGCCTATTATGGGAAGTGGCTACCTCACTTTTCTGACAAGATCCAGCCCCTGCTTCACGCGAAGTCATTTCCATTGCAGGCGAGGGCTATTTCAGCTTTCGACCTCCTCAAACAACAACTGGAAAAAGCCGCGCTTCATTCCATCGATGAAAATCTCCCTTTCGTGGTCGAGTGCGATGCATCGGAGGTGGCGATCTCGGCTACCTTGAATCAAGGCGGTCGACCCGTTGCATTTCTGTCTAGAACTTTGCAGGGTAGCGAGCTCCATTATCCTCCTGTCAAGAAGGAGGCTACGGCTATCATCGAAGCAGTACGTAAATGGAGTAATTTTCTCGCTCGTCGCCATTTCACGCTCATAACCGATCAGCGCTCAGTGGCCTTTATGCTGGATAATCGGAAATGCACTAAAATCAAGAATAACAAAATACAGCTCTGGAGGATGGAATTGGCTGCCTTTGGCTACACCATACAGTATCGACCCGGCAAGGATAATGTGTCCCCGGATACCCTCACGCGTGCATTCTGCTCTTCCATGTCAACTTCGACTCTTGCGGATCTTCATACTGACTTATGCCATCCTGGCGTTACCCGTATGTTGCACTTTGTGCGATCTAAAAATCTCCCATTTTCTACGTGAAAAGTACATGCTCCACTTGTAGAATTTGCGCGGAATTAAAACCGCAATTCTTCTGTCCGTCGGATGGCTCGCTCATACACGCTACACAACCTATGCAGCGACTCAGCATTGACTTTAGAGGGCCATTGCCTTCCTCAACGTGAAACACCTACTTGCTTACTATGGTGGACGAATATTCACGCTTTCCCTTTGCTTTCCCCTGTCCCAATATGCTTACTTCCACAGTGATCAAATGCCTCGATCAGGTCTTTTCCCTTTGCGGTACGGCCAATTTCATCCACTCTGATCGGGGTCCCTCCTTCATGTCAAGCGAACTCAAAAGTTATCTTTCCCAACGGGGAATCGCCACAAGTAAAACGACACCATATCATCCTATTGGAAACGGACAGGTTGAGAGATACAACGCTATCATTTGGAACGCTGTTCGTATTACACTGAAGTCATGCAATCTACCAGACCAGCAGTGGGAAACTATGCTCCCTGACGTGTTGCATTCCATCAGGTCTCTTCTTTCTACATCCACCAATGTTACTCCTCACGAACGATTCTTCGGGTTCCAGCGTCGCTCCACTCATGGAACGTCCCTACCATCATGGTTGGCAGCTCCTGGCTCCGTGCTGCTCCGAAGATTCATCCGATCCTCCAAGAGTGATCCCCTCGTCGACGAGGTGGAACTAATGGATGTCAATCCTACATACGCGTACGTGCGGTACCCTGATGGCCGGGAGTCCACAGTTTCACTTCGGGATCTGGCTCCCTGCCCAACTGGTCCCACGGACCCAATCGATAGAGAGATCCGTATTAACGACGCCGATACTCCGCGCTCCTCTGAGGGTGACGCCCTACCCGGGATATCAAGGGATCTGTCAGCTACTCTGCTGGATCAACCCAGGGAACAGAGCGCTTCCTTCGGGGTGGCCACCCGAAGCCAGGACGCCGGTCAATCATCGGCTACTGAGCAGGATGAAGCCAGCTCTGCGCCGGTGGGGACCCGCACCCGGAGCCACGATCTCCCCAGTCCCCCTCAGGTCGATCAAGGCGACACGGACTCTGCCAGCCCGCTGGTACAAACCAAGCGACCCAGGGACCAAAACACAGTCCGAGGAGACGTGCCTTCCGGCCTCCAACGGAAATCCAAACGACTGCGTCTATTCTTAGTCCGGCTAATTCGGTAGAAGGAAGCCGCCGGACTTCCAATCTTTCAGACGAGAAGAATGACATGAATCTTGTATGAAGTAATACTGGGCGGCCTGCTGGTGGCGCTGTCCAGGGAGAGTATAAATACTCGGGCATGGGCCCAGCTTGCTTAGGACATTCTTCAACAGGAACTAGTGAAGGACATAACTAGATCTCCATGTTGGAAAACAGTTGATTAAAGCTTTGTTTAACGCTTAGACCAAGTGCCTAGTAGTTTTCTTACGTCACTGAGCATTGGCTATTTACTGACTCCAAGCCCCTGGTTTGAAAAAAAGTACTTTTCTGTGATTGGGCTTGTTAGGACGAGGCTCTTTTCCCAATGATGCTGAACAACGCCTCTCACATTTCAGTGGGAGACACAAAGTCACATACTCCAGTCCTGGCAACATCATTCATTTTTTTTAGTATTGTTTAATGTGCATGGTAGGAGAGATAGAACTAAATCCCCTCACTCTCTTCCACCACCATGAATGGTTAAAATCAGTAAATGGTTAATGAAACTCCGAGTGCCTGAAACACTGTCCCCCACATTGAAACAGAACCTGCAGTCATGGCCAATAGAAAACAATTCCACCCCAGAACTGAGAGGTTATAACTATCAGGAAAGATTGAAAAGGATGGGGCTATTTTCTCTAGAAAACAGAAGGGTGAGAGGTGACTTGATAGAGGTCTTTAAGATTATGAAAGGGTTTGATAAGGTAGACGTAGAGATGTTTCCACTTGTGGAGGAGACCAAAAGTATGGACCATAAATATAAGATAGTTACGAATAAATCCAATAAGGAATTCAGGAGAAACTTCTTTACCCAGGGAGTGGCGAGAATGTGGAACTTGCTACCACATGGAGTAGTTGAGGTGAATAACATAGATGCATTTAAGGGGCAGCTAGATAAGTACATGAGGGAGAAAGGAATAGAAGGAAATGCTGAATAGGGTTAGATGGAGAGGGGTGGGATGAGGCTCATGTGGAGCATAAACACCGGCATAGACCAGTTGGGCAAATGGCCTGTTTCTGTGCTGTACATTCTCTGTAGTTCTATGTAACCCACCTGTAGCTGTTCTGTGTTTAAGGAGAGTTTCAATAAAATGTAATGGGAAAGGTAAACAAGGTGAGATTATTAAACCCAAATTAGAGAGGGGATCAATGATTAAATCCAAATTAAAGAAATCAGTAATCAAACCCATATTAGTTAGACAGGTTCAATAATTAAAGCCAAAATAATGAGGGTCAGTACTTAAATCCAAGGCAACTCAGAGCCTTTTATTAAGTCAAAAGCAAAATACTGTGGATGCTGGAAATCTGAAATAAAAACAGAAAATGCTGAGCAGGTCAGGCAGCATCTGTGGAGAGAGAAACAGAGTTAACATTTCAGGTCGATGACCTTTCATCAGAACTGGAAAATGTTACCGATGTAACAGTTTTAAGCAAATACAGAGACAAAGGGGGATGGGAGGAAAGAACAAAAGGGAAGGTCTGAGATAGGATGGAAGGCAGGAGATTGAATGATAAAAGTGATAATGGTGCAAGGCAAAAAGAGGTGGTAATGGGATAAGTAAAGAAACAGAAGATGGGTCTAGAAGAGGTGTAAATGGGAATAGCAGAATCAGCACCTGATGTCTGAAAAAATGGGGACAGAGGTTATGATCTGAAATTGTTGACTCTTTCGATTAGGCACTTTACAACCTTCTGTTCAGCATTGAGTTCAACAATGTGTACAGTTTTGGTCCCCTTACCTAAGGAAGGATATACTTGACTTAGAGGACGTGTAACGAAGGTTCACCAGGTTGATTCCTGGGATGAGAAGATTGTCCTATGAGGAGAGATTGAGTAGAATGGGCCTATATTCTCTGAAGTTTAGAAGAAGAGAAGTGATCTCATTGAAACGTATAACATTTACAGAGAGCTCGACAGAGTAATGCTGGGAGGCTGTTTCCCCTGGCTGGAGAGTCCAGAACTAGGGGTTATAATCTCAGGATAAGGGGTCGGCCATTTAGGACTGAGATGAGGAGAAATTTCTTCACTCAGAGTGTTGTGAATCTTAATTCTCTACCCTAGAGGGTTGTGAATGCTCAGTTGATGAGTGTATTCAAGACGAAGGTCGATAGGTTCTTGGGCACTAAAGGAATCAAGGGATAGGGCAGGAAAGTGGAGTTATAGTCATATAGTCATATTGGCACAGAAGGAGGCCATTCGGCCCATCAAGTCCGTGCCGGCTCTCTGTAGAGCAATCCAGTCAGTCCCATTCCCCTGCTCTATCCCTGTAGCCCTGCAAGTTTATTTCCCTCAAGTGCCTATCCAGTCTCCCCTTGAAAACATTGAGTGTCTCCGCTTTCACCACTTCTGTCGGCAGCGAGTTCCAGGTCCTCACCACTCGCTGCGTAAAAAAGTTTTTCCTCACATCCCCCCTGTATCTCTTGCCCAAAACCTTAAATCTGTGTCCCCTAGTCCTTGTACCATCAACTAGTGGGAACAGCCTTTCCCCATCTAGCCTATCCAAACCCATCATAATCTTGTACACCTCTATCAAATCACCCTGCAACCTCTTTGCTCTAATGAAAACAATCCAGCTTCTCCAAGCTGTCCTTGTAGCTAAGATCCCCCATCCCCGGAACCATTCTGGTAAATCTCCTCTGCACCTTCTCAAGGGCCTTCACATCCTTCCTAAAGTGTGGTGACCAGAACTGGACGCAATACTCCAGTTGTGGCCTAACCAGCGCTTTATAAAGGTTCAGCATAACTTCTCTACTATTGTACTCAATACCTCTATTTATGAAGCCCAAGATCCCATATGCTTTGTTAACCTCTCTCTCAATATGTCCCACCACCTTCAGGGACCTATGCACATTAACTCCCAGGTCCCTCTGTCCCTGCACAGTCTTCAAAACTGTGCCATTAAGTGTATATTGCCTCTCCCTGTTCCTTCTGCCAAAATGCATCTCCTCACACTTCTCTGTATTAAATTCCATCTGCCACTTGTCTGCCGATTCTGCTAGCCTTTCTATGTCCTGTTGCAGTCGATTGGTGTCATCCTCACTGTTTGCCACACCCCCAAGTTTCGTGTCACCGGCAAATTTAGAAATTCTACTCTGTATTCCAATATCCAGGTCATTTATATATATATATCAAAAAAAGCAGTGGCCCCAGCACTGACCCTTGGGGAACACCACTGTCTACCATCCTCCAGTCTGAAAAATAGCTATTTACCACAACTCGCTGTTTTCTGTCGTGAAGCCAATTCCTTATCCAAGCTGCCATTGACCCACCTATTCCATGAGTCTCTATTTTGTTAACCAGCCTTCTATGTGGTACTTTGTCAAACGCCTTCCGAAAATCCATGTAGACAACATCCATTGTATTCCCTTCATCAATCCTCCGTTACTTCATCAAAAAATTCAATTAAATTAGTCAAACACGATCTGCCTTTTACAAATCCGTGTTGGCTCTCCTGAATTAGCTTGAACCTCTCCAAGTACCCGTTAATTTTTTCCTTGATTATTGTTTCTAAAACTTTACCCACCACTGATGTTAAACTGACTGGCCTGTAGTTACTAGGTTTGTCCTTATACCCTTTCTTGAACAATGGTGTCACATTTGCCACTTTCCAATCCTCAGGCACCTCGCCCGCATCTAGAGAAGATTGGAAAATTATGGCAAGCCCTTCCGCTATCTCCTCCCCCAATTCCCTTAGCAATCTGGGATGCAAGCCATCTGGACCAGGCGACTTATCCACTCTAAGCATACCCAGCCTTTCTATTACATTCTGTCTATCAATTTCCATCCCTTCCATTGCTTCTACCTTTTCCACTTCTATCGATATTTTCAGCATCCACCTCCTTAGTAAATATCGATACAAAGTACTCATTGACTATTCGAGCCTTGCCCTGCGCCTCTAAGCATATATCACCTTCTTTGTCCCTAATAGGCCCCACCCCACTTCTTACTACCCGCTTACTGTTTATGTGCCAGTAGAAGATTTTTGAGTTGATGTAGAAGTTCAGCCATGATCTTATTGAATGATGGAGCAGGCTCAAGGGGCCGTATGGCCTACTCCTGCTTGTATTTCTTATGTAGATTTCATCATTTCTGTCAATTCTTATGGACTTTCTAGGCCTGATGTGTTCGTGGGAATGTCCAGTCCCTGAGCTATTTCTGGGCATGGCTGGAATATCAGCCACTTATAGGAAGGGGATTTCCCCTTCATCCTACAAATTATGTCTCAATATTTACCAGCGAGATAGAACAGGCGGACATGACATTGGATGATGAGATTAGTAATGAGATAAGTACATTTAAAATAAAAAAGGGGATATATTAAATAATCAAACTCAAAGAGGATAAAACCCCTGGTCCAGATGGATTGCATCCACGCATTTTAAAAGAATCTAGGGAAGAGATAGCAGAGGCATTACTACACATATTTAATAATTCATTAGAAAAAGGTGTAGTGCCAGAGGACTGGCGGATAACTAATGTAATACCGATATTTAAGAAGGGGGATAGAACATGTCCAGGGAATTATAGACCAGTCAGCTTAATGTCGGTGGTAGGAAAAATAATGGAATCCCTATTAAAGGAGAAAATAGAAGAACATCTAGAAACCAAAAATATAATAATGAATAGTCAGCATGGATTTCAAAAGGGAAAGTTTTGCTTGACCAACCTCATTGAATTTTTTGAAGAGCTAACAGAAAGAGTAGACAATGGTAATGCAGTAGATGTAATTTATCTGGATTTTCAAAAGGCCTTCGATGAGGTACCCTATAATAGACTGATGAACAAGGTCAGAGAATGCGGAGTCAGGGGACAAGTAGCAGAATGGATTGCTAGCTGGCTTCAGGACAGAAAGCAGAGAGTAGGAGTAAAGGGTAGCTATTCAGTGGCAGAAGGTGGGTAGTGGTGTTCCACATGCATCAGTGCTGGGACCACTGCTGTTCACAATTTACATTAACGATTTAGACTTTGGAATCAAAAACACAATTTCTAAATTTGCGGATGACACCAAACTGGGGGGGCATAGTCAATACTGAGGAGGACTGCAACAAATTACAGGAGGACATTAATAAACTTGCAGAATGGGCATATAATTGGCAAATGAAGTTCAACACAGATAAATGTGAGGTATTAAATTTTGGTAAGAAGGATAGGGAGGTCACTTATTCCTTGGAGGGTGTGAATCTATGTGGGGTAGAGGAACAAAGGGATCTTGGGGTACAAATACACAAATCACTAAAAGTTGCAACACAGGTTAGCAAGGCCATAAAAAAAAGCAAACCAAGCACTGGGGTTTATTTCTAGAGGGATAGAATTGAAAAGTAGGGAAGTTATGCTAAACCTGTATCAAACCTTGGTTAGACTACACTTAGAGAGTACTGTGTACAGTTCTGGTCACCATATTATAAAAAGGATATAGAGGCACTGGAGAGGGTGCAGAGAAGATTTACAAGGAGGATACCTGAAATGCGAGGGTATACATATCAGGAAAGGATGAGCAGGCTGGGTCTCTTTTCTCTTGAAAATAGAAGGCTGAGGGGTGACCTAATAGAGGTCTTTAAAATTATGAAAAATTTTGATAGGGTGGATAGAGAGAATGTTTCCACTTCTGTGGAAGAGCATAACTAGAGGCCATCAATATAAGATAGTCACCAAGAAATCCAATAGGGAATTCAGAAGAAACCCAAAAAGTGGTGAGAATGTGGAACTCACTACCACAGGGAGTGGTTGAAGCGAATAGTATAGATGCATTTAAGGGGAGGCTAGACAAGCATATGAGGGAGAAGAGAATAGATTTAGATGAGGAAAGACGGGAGGAGGCTCGTGTGGAGCATAAACGCCGGTATGGACTGGTTGGGCCAAATGGCCTGTTTCTGTGCCGTATATCCTATGTAATGGATGTTGTCTACATGGATTTTCGGAAGGCGTTTGACAAAATACCACATAGAAGGCTGGTTAACAAAATTGAGGCTCATGGAATAGGTGGGTCAGTGACAGCTTGGATAAGGAATTGGCTTAAGGATAGAAAACAGTGAGTTGTGGTAAATGGCTGGTTTTCAGACTGGAGGATGGTAGACAGTGGTGTTCCCCAAGGGTCAGTGCTGGGGCCACTGCTTTTTTTGATATATATAAATGACCTGGATGTTGGAATACAGAGTAGAATTTCTAAATTTGCCGATGACACCAAACTTGGGGGTGTGGCAAACAGTGATGATGATATAAGGCTTAGAGGGTGCGGAATTCTTAAAGTGCATCCAGGAGAGCTTTTTGAGCCAGCATGTAGAAAGTCCTACAAGAGAGGGGGCGGTACTGGACCTAATTCTAGGGAATGTAGCCGGGCAAGTGGTAGAAGTGTTAGTAGGAGAGCATTTTGGTGACAGTGACCATAATTCGGTGAGATTTAAGGTAGTCATGGAAAAGGACAAAGATGGACCGGAAATAAAGGTTCTAAATTGGGGGAAGGATAATTTTAATATGATAAGGCAGGATCTGGCCAAAGTGGACTGGGATCAGCTACTTATAGGAAAATCCACATCAGAGCAGTGGGAGTCTTTCAGAAAGGAAATAGAGAGAGTACAACGGCAACATGTTCCTGTAAAGGTCAAGGGTGGGACCAACAAGCCCAGGGAACCCTGGATGTCAAGGGATATACGAGAATGGATTAAGAAAAAAAGGGAGGCTTTTGGCAGATACAAAGTACTAAAAACAGTGGAAGCTCCAGAGGAGTATAGAAAGTGGAGGGGGGGAGGGTACTTAAAAAAGAAATTAGGAGAGCAAAGAGGGGGCATGAAATAACACTGGCGGGCAAAATAAAGGAAAATCCCAAGGTGTTTTATAAGTATATTAAGGGCAAGAGGATAACCAGGGAAAGAGTAGGGCCCATTAGGAACCAAAGTGGTAATCTGTGTGTAGAGCCAGAAGATGTAGGTGTGGTTTTAAATGAGTATTTTGCATCTGTGTTCACTATGGAGAAGGAAGATGTAGGCATAGAAATCAGGCAGGGGGATTGTGATATACTTGAACAAATTAGTATTGAGAGGGAGGAGGTACTAGCGGTTTTAGTGGGCTTAAAAGTGGATAAATCCCCAGGCCCAGAGGAGATGTATCCCAGGCTGCTATGTAAGGCAAGGGAGGAGATTGCAGGGGCTCTGACACAAATTTTCAGAATCTCTCTGGCCACAGGACTGGAGAACAGCTAATGTAGTACCATTATTCAAGAAGGGTAGTAGGGATAAACCAGGGAATTACAGGCCAGTGAGCCTAACATTAGTGATAGGGAAATTATTGGAAAAAATTCTGAGGGACAGAATTAGTCTCCACTTGGAGAGGCAAGGATTAATCAAGGATAGTCAGCATGGCTTTGTCAGGGGGAGATCATGTCTGACCAATTTGATTGAATTTTTCGAGGGGGTGACTAGGTGTGTGGATGAGGGTAGTGCAGTTGATGTGGTCTACATGGACTTCAGTAAGGCTTTTGACAAAGTCCCGCATGGGAGACTGGTCAAGAAGGTAAGAACCCATGGGATCCAGGGCAACTTGGCACATTGGATCCAAAGTTGGCTTAGTGGCAGGAGGCAGAGGGTGATAGTCGAAGGTTGTTTTTGTGACTGGAAGCCTGTGTCCAGTGGTGTACCGCAGGGATCGGTGCTGGGTCCTTTGCTGTTTGTAGTGTACATTAATGATTTAGATATGAATGTAGGAGGTATGATCAGTAAGTTCGCAGATGACACAAAAATTGGTGGGGTGGTAAATAGCGAGGAGGGAAGCCTCAGGCTACAGGACGATATAGACGGGTTGGTTAGATGGGCAGAACAGTGGCAAATGGAATTTAACCCTGAAAAGTGTGAGGTGATGCATTTTGGGAGGACTAACAAGGCAAGGGAATACACAATGAATAGTAGGACCCTTGGAAGGACAGAGGATCAGAGGGACCTTGGTGTGCATGTACATAGATCCCTGAAGGCAGCAGGACAGGTAGATAAGGTGGTTAAAAAGGCATATGGGATACCTGCCTTCATTAGCCGAGGCATAGAATATAAGAGCAGGGAGGTTATGATGGAGCTGTACAAAACGCTAGTTAGGCCACAGCTGGAATACTGTGTGCAGTTCTGGTCGCCACACTACAGGAAGGATGTGATTGCATTGGAGAGGGTGCAGAGGAGATTCACCAGGATGTTACCTGGGCTGGAGCGCTTCAGCTATGAAGAGAGACTGGACAGGCTGGGGTTGTTTTCCTTAGAGCAGAGAAGGCTGAGGGGGGACCTGATTGAGGTGTACAAAATTATGAGGGGCATAGATAGAAAGGAACTTTTCCCCTTAGTAGAAGGGTCAATAACCAGGGGGCATAGTTTCAAGGTAAGGAGCAGGAGGTTTAGAGGGGATTTGAGGAAAAGCTTTTTCACCCAGAGGGTGGTTGGAATCTGGAACTCACTGCCTGAAAGGGTGGTAGAGGCAGGAACCCTCACAACATTCAAGAAGCATTTAGATGAACACTTGAAACGCCATAGCATACAAGGCTATGGACCAAGTGCTGGAAAATGGGATTAGAATAGACAGGGCTTGATGGCCGGCGCGGACACGATGGGCCGAAGGGCCTCTTTCTGTGTTGTATAACTCGATGACTCGAGTTCCCCCCCACCTCACATAAACGAGGGAAAGCGATGGGGAACCAAAGCGCCCCCTGAGATCATCGCCGGCAGCCCGGGGGCTTGGTTTTAACCGGGAGGAGGCCGGGCAAGGGGGGGGGGGGTTGCGGCGATGTCGTTTACCTGGCTCCACGTGCTTGAGAATCCCTCGCTTGGCCAGGCGGGCTTGTAGTGCCAGGGGGAGGGGCATCGCCAATCCAGCCGCTCAATGGCGTCTCCCAGTCCAAGCAGCCCAGGGTGGGCCCTCAATTTGAAAGGGACACAATGAGAGAGAACGTCACATTTCTCCAGTGCCTTTCACCACCTCAGGACGTCCCAAAGCGCTTCACAGCCAAAGAAGTACTTTTGACGTGTGGTCACTGTTGTAATGTGGGAAACGCGGCAGCCAGTTTGCGCACAGCAAGCTCCCACAAACAGCAATGTGATAAATGACCAGATCATGTTTTTAGGGATGTTGGTTGAGGGATAAATATTGGGCCCAGGACACCGGGGAGAACTCCCCCCCTGCTCTTCTTCCAATAGTGGCCGTGGGATCTTTTACATCCACCCGAGAGGGCAGATGGGGGCGTCGGGTTTAACATCACATCCGAAAGACGGCCCCTCCGACAGTGCGGCGCTCCCTCAGTACCGCCCCTCAGACAGTGCGGCGCTCCCTCAGTACCGCCCCTCCGACAGTGCGGCACTCCCAGAGGGTGGTTGGAATCTGGAACTCACTGCCTGAAAGGGTGGTAGAGGCAGGAACCCTCACAACATTCAAGAAGCATTTAGATGAGCACTTGAAACGCCATAGCATACAAGGCTACGGACCAAGTGCTGGAAAATGGGATTAGAATAGAAAGGGCTTGATGGCCGGCGTGGACACGATGGGCCTCTTTCTGTGCTGTGTAACTCTATGATCTATATCAATCGACTGCAACAGGACATAGAAAGGCTAGCAGAATGGGCAGATGGAATTTAATAGAGAACTGTGAGGTGATGCATTTTGGCAGAAGGAACAGGGAAAGGCAATATACACTTAATGGCACAGTTTTAAAGAGTGTGCAGGGACATAGGGACTTGGGAGTTAATGTGCATAGGTCCCTGAAGGTGGCAGGACATATTGAGAGTGGTTAACAAAGCATATGGGATCTTGGGCTTCATAAATAGAGGTATTGAGTACAAAAGTAGAGAAGTTATGCGGAATCTTTATAAAGCGCTGGTTAGGCCACAACTGGAGTATTGCGTCCAGTTCTGGTCACCACACTTTAGGAAGGATGTGAAGGCCCTTGAGAGGGTGCAGAGGAGATTTACCAGAATGGTTCCCGGGATGGGGGATCTTAGCTACAAGGACAGCTTGGAGAAGCTGGATTTGTTTTCATTAGAACAAAGGAGGTTGAGGGGTGATTTGATAGAGGTGTACAAGATTATGACGGGTTTGGATAGGCTAGACGGGGAAAGGCTGCTCCCACTAGATGATGGCACAAGGACTAGGGGACACAGATGTAAGGTTTTGGGCAAGAGATACAGGGGGGACGTGAGGAAAAACTTTTTTACACAGCGAGTGATGACGACATGGAATTCGCTGCCGACGGACGTGGTGGAAGCGGAGACATTCAATGTTTTCAAGGGGAGACTGGATAGGCACTTGAGGGAAATAAACTTACAGGGCTATGGGGATAGAGCGGGGGAATGGGGGTGACTGGATTGCTCTGCAGAGAGCCGGCATGGAATCGATGGGCCGAATGGCCTCCTTCTGTGCCGTTATGACTCTAATCCTATATGTTATCCTGGGATCTTCAAATTAAGCTAGTTTTTTTTGGGTGCAAAGGCTCTAGTAGGCCCATATCAAAAAATATTTAATTTGCTAAGAAACTGACTAGTTAGTGTACACCAATGACATTAGTAAATGATTCAGTATAGTTTTTTAAAGTCATTGTGATTTAAAATCAGGTTACTCACAGTTGGTGGACTAGACACTTAGTAAAAATGGTTATGTGTTGTGATAAACCCATTTTCAGCTGTGTTAATAAAACTGCATCGGTTACCACTCTTAAATACATCAAGGAATATTTTTTAATGCAAGGAAAGGAAAACAATTGCATTGTATTGCACTGCCCAATTGCACTGGTTCATGGAAGATTTTAAGTTTGTGATTATGCAAATGAGTTTGGGCAGAAACTTGAACCATAACTTCACTTTGGAAAACCAGGGCAATTTGCACCCAGATTGTCGATCGCGCCCAAAGCGCAATCTCTATCCCACACTATTTAAAAAGCTCAAGTAGCTAGTTGATACCTGAATCTTTACATGGATGGATGGGTTTATATTTATATATCCCCTTCTGTTGCTCCTTAATTTTCTATAATTAGCATCCTACAATTATGTAATTTCTAATTTGCAGTACTAGTATTTACCAGCCAAGTATTTCATCCACTCAAAGTGGGCAGACTGGGGTTGTGGCTGACATCCGACACAGGTACCCCTTAAATAACCAAATAATCTGTTTTTGGTAATGTTGGTTAAGGGGAGAATGATGGCCAGGACTCCAGGAGAACGCCGTGCTCTTTTGCATAATGCCATTAATCCACCTGAATAGGTGGACGAGCCTCGGTGTAATGTCTCCTCTGAAAGATGGCAACTCCAACAATGCAGCACTCCCTTAGTACTACACTGAAATGTTAGCCTAGATTACATGCTCAAATTCTGCAGTGAGACTTGAATTCACATACTTCTACTCAGCAGAGAGAAAACAGAGCCAAGCTGGCACCTGATGGATGGACTATGGGTCTGTGGGTTTTTTTGGCCTTGAGATTTTCTTTTTACATTATCCATCAATCAAACTCTCCTCCCAAATTCTTGCTACTGTCTTTCTCAGCAGTTCAAGCTTTGTCATTCTGTTACATCTGCTGGGCAAATAAAGATTTAAGGAGTTGATTCTTGTAACACCATCTTTCACCAATAACAATATAAAAGTTTTTATTGTGTAGTGTTCAGGCATAACAGGCTCTCCATTCCAGCCAACCTTCTCAACAGCACAATTTTAAACAAACAAAATAAACCAACAATTTCACATTTTATCATTTAAAGCGTGTTTTCCAACGGATCCTGGACACATCAAGGTTGAAGAAATGGTTTAAAAGCAAACAATTTTAAACAACACTGCAATCAAACATGAAATAAAAGGAAGCCGGTCCACTTCATTAACTACCCCATTTTTCAAATCAGTAATTTACTTTCCAAAGATGGATTTCTGCTTACTGCAGTATCCCGAGTTCAGCTGTTCTCTATTTAGAAATGTTAATCAGGCTAGATGAGCCATACATCACTCCCAAGAGGGTACAACCTGCTTTCACATGCTGCCCAAGAACTGGGAACACTTCCCTAACTAGGCCAGACAGATTCTAGTGATGGGCAGGGTAATCTCACTAGTCAATTCTGGCCCTCAGTTTGGAAGGCAAGTGATCTACCAAGGCTTCTTTGTACAGCATTTGGTTCATTACAGATCAAAATCAAGGAAATATGTTTAAACAGTTTGAATACAAAACAATGTCTGTACTAAAGACCACAGATTTAAACAAGAAGCAAGAATACATCACAGTTCTAATCGACAATGATTTAGTATGTCTGAATACTTTAAATACCAACACCATCTCTCAGAAGTTTACTAAGTACACTCTTAGTTCTAATAGACACACATGCTTGCTCTTAGAAATGCAAAAGCAAGTATTTGAGTTCAAGTGCAGATGAAGACAAGGATCTGGTTTTGACTCTGAGGCAAACTGAAAATAACTAGTCACTTTATATATAAATTCAGGACAGTGAGACAGAAACCTCTTAATGTTCTCAAATCTGATCTTTGACACCTTAACAGCAAAACACAATACTCATAGCTTTTGTAACAATTCTGTGAGGTGTTAGACTTTCAGCACGCCACTGTTGTATGTTCCACGTATCGACAGTAAAATGTTTAAAAAATATTTGTGCTTTCACTTGCTACTACATTTTCTAAATACTCTACAGTACAGTATTTAGAAAATGTGCAATTGATAAAAAGAAAATATCTGATACTTTTTGTTTATTAGTCCAATGCTGTCAAACTGTTATTTTGAGTTGTTTTGGTTCCCATGGAATTTCATTTTTTTTATTAGTGCCAAAAATATTCTGAATATCCTTACAACACAATATATGCAAGAATTTACACAGTGACCTTTCTGAGTCCATGCATGACACCATTGATGCATCAGTAACATAAATATCTAAAACAGTTGCAATTATACAAGACTTTGGATAACATGTGACATCTGAAGCAACCATTGCAGTTCATGCCTCATAATCATCCATTTGGCAAGTTCATACTCAAATGAATGCAGTATACACTCCAGTGGAATAAACTTAGCAAAACAACCCTCACCTTTCCATCCCACTTCTGTCCCTGTGGGTTTTCATGCAGGTATAATCCTAATATCTAAGCTCCCTTCGGCAGTCATGTTGTATAGAGGCCCTGATTTCACCATGCATATTTTGCTGCAATCTGTATGATTGAACTAAAGTACAAAGATCTCGGGAAGCCAACTGGAGTGTCCATACCATAGAGTCTGGATAGTATCCTGAAAGGGTGCACTTCAGTCTACAAATGTAAACACAGTATTGGGGACTTTCAAAATATACTTTTTTTTTTAATTATTGCATTCCAGATTTAGATTGTTGGTTCATCCAGATTTGGCGAGGCTTCCACGTCACTTTAGAATTAGACAAGTTAACGGAAACTGCAGCGACTCATATACAGTTTAAAATTTATACATCAGAGATCTTAAAAAACTTCCACCATTCAATCACTGACTAAACCTTCTACGATTATGGTTATGTGCCGCAACAACTGGGCGTTAGATTAACTGATCACTTGGTCCTAATGAAAACTGCATATGACAGTACCCAGTAAAACAAACTAAATAAGTTCTGGTATAAACAAAATTGATACGAATGAGTATGATATTTGTAAAACAATAGTCACTGCAGATTTTGAGAGTTTCTGTTATAAATTATGACTGTATGTTTGCCTAACATCACACCAAGAGTTGAACATGGTACTTCGGCATGCTTACAAAAGTAAAATGGTAGATTACTTACAGTACATAACCTTCCTCATTCTCTGAAAAAAAAATTCAACTTTCACAGAAAAATAGGAATTAATGCTAATCCATGGGGGCGGCGGGGAACAACCTCAAGTATGTTGCACTTTGTACATATAGATCATCCAGACAGTGACATTTCTTAAAGGGACTGAGTCCCAGATGATTTATGCTGCAGGGTGACAATAATTCCTATTTGTAGATGGAGATTGAATGAATGAATGAATGACTATTTTAAGACAAGAAAATAGAATACGTGTTGTATTTTTCCAATGTATATTTGTGTTAAACCCCTCAAAAAATTGCTTGGTTTGGGTTGAGATGGATGGCTATCAGTGTTGGTCCAATATATCACAAAGCCCAGATTACAAAATCCCTATTTATGATTTTACGGTTAAGTGACAGAACTCAATATTCCAATTTTAACCAGCAAAGGAACAATGATGGATGAGATTCATTCTCATTTAACATTTCATTTATTCTCATTTTATTTCTCAAAAATGGATTTCTTTCTAAAGAGTATTTTATTTTTTTCATCACTACCAGTTACATTGTTAACATTTATATTAGCTCAACAAAACATGACCAGTGATGAATGATTAAAAGCTTCATCTCTCCACAAACCAATTCCAGATGTTTAAACAGAGACCAATACTGCATGTTAGAAGTTTTGATGCACTGGGCTATTTTTATAGAGGTGTAACAAATCCACCCTTTAAAAAAGTTTTGAAGCTTCATACCGTTAGCACTGAAGGCATCATTGTTGTTTTAGTGTGGCAGAAAAATAAAAATCAATATAGGTAGTGATAATGAACTGAGCTCACAGTAAGAGATGATAGTGTGTTCAAGATCATCACTAAAGGAAGATCAGATTGAGGCATTGGGGCCTGGATTTCACAGCTGCAAGTGGAGTTACACTTAATGAAGCTTCAAAACCAAAAAGAAAAATGAACATGAAAGTTGTGACATATCATCAATGTTTGAAAACTCAAACTTTCTTATAGCCCTAAGTTTTTGAACATTAGAGCACGATACTTATGTAAATGTTTCCAGTTTATAAATTACAAAAAGACCACGTCCATCTGGGTTGTCAGTTTGTGTTCAATGTCTTCGGTAATACTGGAATTATGCTTCTCATTGTTGCTAGGTTGTTGTTCTTTCACTCCAGAACGATTTGCTGCTGCTTTTCTTTCCAGTACTCCACAGCTTGCTTGGCCAGTATTTTCTTTAAAAGTACAGCAGAAAAATTGCATTAAACAGGGTCATTGCTACAGAAAACCCTCACCCTGCCTGGTTGTCACCGTCTGTCTAACACTACGATGATAAGCAGGGCCAGTGATTGTATAAGTCAAATTCTGTTTTTATTACATGGATTCATGATGGGTTTCACAGTAACAAAATATACAAAAATGTCTTTTATTCGCATCTATACAGCCATTTGGAATCCTGGCCTACAGCACAAAGCATTGAGGCCTGCGCCATATTTGCCTACATAACAATCACTGCATTCCAAAAGCAATTCAGTAGGCCAGATTTTGCTGAAAAATAATGCCGTCTGAATGACACACGCCATTATTAATGCACAAATTGGCTAGCAACTTGTGGCAAGGATGAGAGACCCTGTGAATTGCAAATCGCCACAAGTTTCTGGCCGATTTGTGCCACTCCGCTGTTAGCTTCGCGAAAACGGCATCTCACGCTTAACCTCCCCATGACTTTCATAAAGCTATATTTGCACATTAATTGCCCATTAAACTCGCCACAGAAAATTAAGTCTAGTAATTATCAGCGCAAGTACCCCCCTGTTAATGACATGATAATTATTAACGACTGCCCAGAAAGTAAACAATTATAAGTCTGGAGTTTCATTCCTTCAGGTTGTGAATTGTTTTAGGAGATTCTAAAAATGTCAAATTTTATATTTTAACTTTTTTTTTCTTACTTTTCCTTTCTGTCTCTTTTTTCTCTCTCTATCCAATCTTTCTTTCACATGCTTTATGTACCTGATGTAACATTGAATTCACCCACTCTAATTCACCCTGCTTCTCAGTCCTTCCTCTCTTTATTTCTCAATCCTTTAATCTCATTGGTTAAGGAGATACACTGTTTGCCCCATTGTTCACCCAGGTCCCAGATGCCCTGCTGCCCTCGCCGCGCCTTTATCAGATCACACTTCCAGCAACTTTTTGGGCAAAATTTAAAAAAACCTAAACATGCAATTGTAAGTCTATCTAATGGGGCATGTTCCGCTCAAACAAAGTCAGGCATATTGTGTATAGCAGTTTGGGATGTTTCAATGACATGATGAGGCATCATATAAATACAAATATTTTCACATCAATATAGGATAAAAATTGCTCAATTAAGCTGCTCAGTTTAACTCTTGATGAGTAGAGTTGTAATAATTCAGGTGACAAAGCAGCTTCTAAAAATGTATCTAACCAAATAATGTAGTGCTGCCAAAAACAACAATGAATCAGTGATGCAGTGGTTTTCTCATTCTTCAAACTATGTCATCTTCCACGTAATAGGATCACAGAGACGGTCCAAGATATTTTAGTTTTGATGTGAATTACATGCATTATTTGACTCACCCCTTCCTACAATACACTCATAGGCCTTACCCAAGGGAACCAACTTTCAAGAACATCAGGACGACCGAAAATGGCAATACTCCACATTCTGAAACTGCCTATTCTTAGTCCCTAGCTGAAGTTGTATGACTGAGAGCAGAAACTGGTAAATATTCAAGGTTTCAGTGTGTGTTTCTTATTTTGAAAGTTACAACTTCTTCAAAACAAGAGACCTTTTTTTAAAAAAAGAAAGGGATATGTACAGAAGGAAAGAGAAATCTGCTTGCCTGAACATCAGACTTACCTTAAGTCTCTTATAATGATCAACGGTGCCACAGTGAGTCTGCTTTGCTGTCTCCTCGTTTGTGTAGAAGAGACAGCAGAGTTTGCAGTAGTAGCCGGTTTTTGGAACCACATAATCTAACCCTGAAAGAGAGCATAGTGTATCAGTCTTTCTGATCCTTCTGGTGCAAATATGTAAGGCACCATTCCTGGACCTGTACCACAGCAGATACTACCCACACTGGTACAGCATATGTACTGGAAGATGGAGAGTTCGTAGCTAATGTAGCTCAGATATTATACAGGATCAACGTCAGTTTACAGAAATCTCCAGAGTAGTTCAAATATGTATGAAGCATTTATGAATATCTGTAAGTCATTGGGGATAATATGCTTAATCAACAAGAACCATACATTTTCTACGAAAAATGCAAGTTGCTATTGTTACAAAGGTAATGTGGTGCAGTAGTCTACAAAATGTTGCAAACAGTACCCACTTTGGTGCCTTGTACTACAAAAGATGATGTACTACTATTGGTATGGGGCTTTTTCCAAGCACTTCCGTTAGTTGTCCAATGATTGACAACATTTGAACTATAAAGGAAAATGCTTAAAAGCTTGGAATGCCCATGAAACGAGCCTTGCTTCAGTTCCTGGATGGGGCACGTTGACCCTTTTGGATCCATTGCAGAATAGCCTTAACATTATGCTAGTGCTTCTTAGATCAGCTGTTACTTAACCTGTTCACTGAAGAATCTATTGCTGTTAAACTGTACCCCGAGCACCCAGATATGTAGGTCTACAGCTAAATCAGAGATACATAAATCAACATCGACAATGCAGCAAAGTGATTTGTGCTTTATACAGTGCTCTTAAATCTAGGATTTCTACTGTGTAATATTGCTCTCAGGAAATAGTCTGGTTCCTGCTGGGTGCCTGTGTCATCCAAAACACAAACACTGGGTTCTACTGAGGTAAGAATCCTGAATAATGAATTTGAAAGCAAATCAATCTTATTTGGAAACTATCTTGTGAATAACTTGTATCTCTGCCATACAAAGCAGACGGTCCCAGGTTTGATTCTCCATCAGTGATGAATTGGAAAGGAGATGTTACAACCGACTTCAGTGCCCCCGGAGGGTAGGGGTAGGGAAGGGAAAATCAGTCAGGGGTCATCACTTGATTGGTTATCAATGACCCTGCTAGAAAGTATGCTCATATGGACAGATAGCCTCCATATAGTCATTGCATAGGCTCACTCATGAAGAGTTGACTCTTAGGGGAGGTACCAAATGCCTGCTAGCACCTGTAGAACGGTACCCAGCAAAGAATCAATAGTGGTAGGGAGAGAAAAAATAAAGAGATTAATATGTGAAGGGTGCTGAAATAAGATAGAGGCATCACATTTAAGTCACCATGCAATCCCAATTGCTTTGCCTTGCGAGTGCATGTTTAAGCCAGGACAATTGCATCAATGTTGGACGATTACGTAAACTAAATCTAATTTTAAAAAACCTAGAAAAAATGTCATTTGGCAAAGAGTAAGAACATAAGAAATAGGAGCAGGAGTAGGCCATACGTTCCTTCGAGCCTGCTGCGCCATTCATTAAGATCCTGGCTGATCTTCGACCTCAACTCCACTTTCCCGCCTGATCTTTAGATCCCTTGATTCCCTTAGAATCCAAAAATCTATCGATCTCAGCCTTGAATAAACTCAACGACTGAGCATCCACAGCCCTCTGGAGTAGAGAATTCCAAAGATTCACAACCCTGAGTGAAGAAACTTCTCCTCATCTCAGTCCTAAAAGTAGAAATGTGATGCAAGTGACTATCAAAATTAAACCCCACAGAACTCTTATAGGAAATGTATTGACACCTTACCTACAGGATTGTTGGGTTTATATGGCCCAAGCTTGTATTTATCTGGAAGAGGTGAGAGCGCCTGGATCTGCTCACTTGATGGTTCTACACATGTGGGACTGTTTTCCTTCACTTCATCACCTGTTTTTATATCCACTTCAGTGTTTTCATCCATATTGTATCTTAGATCATAACTTTGTGTTTCAGCATCTTGCTCATCTCTGCTGTTGTCAGCATCCATTTTGTCTGTTTGGACAGATCTTATTTTCTGAGACCGGATAGCATCTGGATCATCAACCTCATCCAGGGCAAAAAACTCCTCCATGTATTCTGGACACCGTATGCCTTCTGATCTCTAAAGAGGTAAAAAACACAATACTACTGATAAAATGTCATAGGTTCACAATGTGATGCAGCAGCTTCACTGTATAGACAAGCTCACTTGTAAAGTAAGATGTTTGGGCTGCTCCAATGTTTTTGACTAAGACAACAGAATAATGGATTAGCTAATTTAGACACGATCGCCTTCATTCATGTCATTCAGATGGGGGTGTTACATAGAATTTACATTATAGGTCTGTGCTGCTGGTTATGCCCCACATGAACCTCAACACCGGTGGGCAGTGGGAAACACTGGGGCATTGCCCTTTTTGAGTTTGATGACCCAAAGGAGCTCTGTAAAGATGCAATTGTCTCCAAACCGTCACTACATATAATTTCAGCCATTCTGAAAGGAAGTAAATGAGCAAAAATCTAATTCATACAGTGAAGCAAGAACTCAAAAAAGTTTAGAGAAAACAGCTGGAAAGAAGGGATGTTTCTATAGAGGGTGAAGGGTATATAAAAGGTAATTTGAACTTGGTATTGGAGTTGATCTGGATCAATGCTCGAGCTGAGGCAATTTCTTCCGATAGTGCTAAAGTCTGCACCAACAAGCATTGAAATGGTCCAAGGACAAGTCAGCAACAGTTATGCTCATCACTCAACTGGAAAGGCCATCAAGCAGCACTGGACTAATGGCCAAACACAAAGGTTTTGTCAAGAATACTGGAGTAGATTATGAAACCCGGAGATCCCCATGTTTTCTGTTTGGCTATACAAGCCAATGGGGCTCAACTGATGTATCGTACAGGAGTATTCCTAAGAATTCTACACCACAAAAGTTCTTTTATCTTATGATCTGGGAGTAGAGGGGAGCTTCTATGCTAAATTGGACTCCAAGTTTCCTATCTATCTGGAATATAGTTGAGGACCTCAGTTCCAAGTACTGACTCGCAAAAGGGATGCTCTCACATAGTCATCACAAGACTTATGTGGGACTCGTTTTTTTTTAAACAACATTTTTACTGGCCTTCCCCCAAATGCAACCACACTTTCCCTCTCTTCTTCCTTCCTCCTTTCCCAAGCATAAACGTAATAATTGAAACAGCTGAAGTCTCATGGCTTCAGGTCAAGCATGGGCAAGGAAAACTCCTGCTGATTACCACCTACCGTCCTCCCTCAGCTGATGAATCAGTACTCCTCCATGTTGAACACCACTTGGAAGAAGCACTGAGAGTAGGAAGGGCACAGAATGTACTCTGGGTGGGGGACTTTAGCACCACTACTGACCGAGCTGGCCGAGTCCTGAAGGACATAGCTGCCAGTCTGGGCCTGCGACAGGTGGTGAGAGAACCAACACGAAGGAAAAACCTACTTGACCTCGTCCTCACCAATCTACCTGTCGCAGATGCATCTGTCCATGACAGCATTGGTAGCAGTGACCACCGCAGTCATTGTGGAGACGAAGTTCCGTCTTCACAATGAAGACACCCTCCATCATGTTGTGTGGCACTACCACTCTGCTAAATGGGACAGATTCAGAACAGATCTAGCAGCTCAAAACTGGGCATCCATGAGGTGCTGTGGGATATCAGCAGCAGCAGAATTGTATTCCACCATAATCTGTAACCTCATGGCCCGGCATATCCCTCACTCTACCATTACCATCAAGCCAGGGAACCAACCCTGGTTCAATAAGGAGTGCAGAAGAGCATGCCAGGAGCAGCACCAGCCATACCTAAAAATGAGGTACCAACCTGGGGAAGCTGCAACACAGGACTACATGCATGCTAAAAAGCATGCTATAGACAGGGCTAAGCTATCCCACAATCAACGGGTCAGATCAAAGCTCTGCAGTCCTGCCACATCCAGTCGTGAATGGTGGTGGACCATTAAACAACTAACGGAAGGAGGAGGCTCCATGAATAACCCCATCCTCAATGATGGTGGAGCCCAGCACATGAGTACAAAAGACAAAGCTGAAGCGTTTGCAACCATCTTCAGCCATAAGTGCCGAGTGGATGATCCATATTGGCCTCCTCCTGAGGTCCCCACCATCACAGAAGCCAGTCTTCAGCCAATTTTCACTCCACGTGATATCAAGAAACGGCTGAGCGCACTGGATACAGCAAAGGCTATGGGCCCCGACAACATCCCGGCTGTCGTGCTGAAGACTTGTGCACCAGAACTAGCCGCGCTTCTAGCCAAGCTGTTCCAGTACAGCTACAACACTGGCATCTATCCGACAATGTGGAAATATGCCCAGGTATGTCCTGTCCACAAAAAGCAGGACAAAACCAATCCGGCCAATTATCGCCCCATCAGTCGATGGAAGGTGTCGTCGACAGTGCTATCAAGCGGCACTTACTCATCAATAACCTGCTAACTGATGACCACTCGGCTCCAAACCTCATTACAGCCTTGGCCCAAACATGGAAAAAGGAGCTGAATTCCAGAGGTGAGGTGAGAGTGACTGCCCTTGACATCAAGGCAGCATTTGACAGAGTGTGACATCAAGGAGCCCTAGTAAAACTGAAGTCAATGGGAATCAGGGGGAAAACTCTCCACTGGCTAGAGTCATACCTACCACAAAGGAAGATGGTTGTGGTGGTTGGAGGTCAATCATCTCAACCCCAGGATATCACTGCAGGAGTTCCTCAGGGCAGTGTCCTAGGACCAACCATCTTCAGCTGCTTCATCAATGACCTTCCCTCCAACATAAGGTCAGAAATGGGGATGTTCGCTGATGACTGCACAGTGTTTAGTGCCATTTGCAACTCCTCAGATAATGAAGCAGTCTATGCCCGCAAGCAACAAGACAAGGATGACATTCAGGCTTGTAACATTCGCGCCACACAAGTGCCAGGCAATGACTATCTCCAACAAGCGAGAGTCTAACCACAGCCTTGACATTCAACGGCATTACCATCGCCGAATCCCCTACCATCAACATCCTGGGGGGGGGGGTCACCATTGACCAGAAACTTAACTGGACCGGCCACATAAATACTGTGGCAACAAGAACAGGTCAGAGGCTAGGTATTCTGCGGCAAGTGTCTCACCTCCTGACTCCCCAAAGCCTTTTCACCATCTACAAGGCACAAGTAAGAGTGTGATGGAATACTCTCCACTTGCCTGGATGAGTGCAGCTCCAACAACACTCAAGAAGCTCGACACCATCCAGGACAAAGCAGCCTGCTTGATTGGCACCCCACTGATCACCTTAAACATTCACTCCCTCCACCACCTGCATATCGTGGCTGCAGTGTGTAGCATCTACAAGATGCAGAGCAGCAACTCGCCAAGGCTTCTTTGGCAGCACCTCCACCACCTAGAAGGACAAGGGCAGCAGGCGCATGGGAACACCACCACCTCCAAGTTCCCCTCCAAGTCACACACCATTCCTGACTTGGAAATGTATCGCTGTCCCTTCATCGTCACTGGGTCAAAATCCTGGAACTCCCTCCCTAACAGCACTGTGGGAGTACCCTCACGCGGTTCAAGAATGCGGCTCACCACCACCTTCTCAAGGGCAACTAGGTATGGGCAATAAATGCTGGCCTTGCCAGCGATGCCCATATCCCATGAATGAATAAAAAAAAAGCTATCTGCTTTCTGTTACAAGAAATCATAAAGCAGTGGTGACTTCTGTAACATCGATTAGCTTTATTCATTTATTTTAGTTTGGAGATAAACTGGTAAGTCAGAAGGCATTAGCCCCAGCATCAACACGATTGATCACAAGAACCCAGAAGGTGAAGAGGTCAAATAAAGAGGTGAGGCAGATAGAGAACTGAGCCGCTGGTTAAATTTTAAATAGGGTTCATATCTTTGAAAAGTTAGGTGAAAATGTAAAACTGGATGTGATATGAGTCAGTTACTGAGAAGGACTCATAAAATCAAAGCAAACTTCATCAGGTGAGCTGGCACTGCCTGATGGCTGAGGTATAGTTGACTGCAAAAGGCTAGACCACAGTGGCTAGATACAAAGGGATGCATAATGCAGTCTCAGCTCAGTAGCTGTGGAACTGTTTCTCTGTAGATATTGTACCTTGCTCGCTGCTGACCATATGCTATAATGCATAGTCAACTCACTATAATAAATCATCAGAACTCCCAGCGCACATGTTGGGAGCACCATGGTGCCAGATTATCCAGTGTAAGAAGCTCTCAGAAGGCTGGTCACACATACAGCTTTTCTATATCTGATAGAAAAAATTCTTGCAAGCAGACAGGAAAGCGAACTGCCCCATTTAGTGACGTAACTTTGGAGGAACTACAGAGAATGGGTGACTTTTTTGGAATTGGGAGCCACCCTGCAATAAAGAACAGCACCAGAACAGTATGAATGGAGGTCACAGAGCACTGTCTCATCCATGGCCCACATCTAAGAGGAAATGAGAAAGAAATTTGCTGGGTATACAAGGTTGGCAAGTTAAGTATGCTACAAGATCACGACCACATAGAGTATGAATTTCTTAAAGGGACAGCCACCTTATATGTTCACTCCCCCCAGGAGATGATGGCAATATTCAACATATATATATATATATATACATACACACATATATATATGAAGGTTGCATGAAAAATGTTGGGTGTGCCCTCAGCCATAGTTTTGTGCTGCCGAGCAGAAGCTTAGGAGCAGCAACTCATCCTAGACTCTCCAGTTGCAGAAGGACGAAGTAGTACATGTAAAAGGGATGGGAGAGTAGACGGATACTCTGAAATGCAAGAATTCAAAAGGAGTGATAACAGCTAAGTAAAAAGGGTATGAACACTGCTGAAAAGGCATGAATCCCCAAACCACACCAGTTTTACCCTTTCCTATATTCCTTCACAGGATAATGAATTAAAAATCATAGAGTTTAACACTTTCTAAGTAAAAGTTGACGGAGGCATCTTTGAATGAACTATGTGCAAGTCTCCAACTTTTGAACTTTTAATGCCTACCTTCTCAGACAATTGTGCTGCGATTTGAGAGCTTGGTTCTGCATCATCAGACTCCTCCCTAGTTTCATATTCGTTGAAGTGCCCAACTTCCATTTCTGCTTCCAATTCCACCTCCATATTGCCCTCTCTGTCACCAAGTTCAGACTTATCCTTCACTGATTCATCATACGTCAACAGTAAGTCTTCTGCTCCACCAAGTTCCTCGTAGTTCTCACTGTCTGAGGAGGGGCCATCCTGTGACTTCATTTTTGCAACATTCTCTCCTTCCATCTGTTTCGGATCTGTGTCCTTCTCCATTGAAGGAGAGCCCATCTGTGTATTTTCATGGTCTGTTTCTTTAGAATTTTTTGATTTATCTTGAGCCTTTCTCTTATTGCTGGGGGATCGTGCTCTTTTAGAAGAAGGACTGTGAGAACGACCCCTTTTCCTGAAATCAAACAGCAGCAAAAATGTGAATGTAAGTATCATTCAGATATTTAAAAAAATACCACCTTTAGTGTTTTCCTAAAGAAAAAGATCAGAACTCCAACACACTGCGCCATAGAATGGCATGCTGTTGGTTTATATCAGTGATTACTTGGATTACAAGCTCCTGATTTCAGCTGGTATTAGGGGAAAGCCAAGCATTTCCCAACAGAGGAAAAAAACAATGAAATCTGATAGAGAATTGACCTAGGTGGCTTTGAATCACAGAATCACAGAATCCCGACAGTGCAGATAGAGGCCATTTCGGCCCATCGAGCCTGCACCGACACATATCCCACCCTATCCCCGTAACCCCACGTATTTAATCCCCCCTAACACTAAGGGTCAATTTATCATAGCCAAATCAACCTAACCCGCACATCTTTGGACTGTGGGAGGAAACCGGAGCACCCGGAGAAAACCCACGTAGACACGGGGAGAATGTGCAAACTCCACACAGACAGTCACCCGAGGCTGGATTCGAACCCGGGTCCCTGGCGCTGTGAGGCAACAGTGCTAACCACTATGCCACCGTGTTGCTTTCATGCATTCCCTATAAGTTGGTGATGTTGGCGGAGGCCTAGCAGCAGGTCACTCACTTGTCCTTTCAGTTTATAATTGTGCATGGCATTGGGAATGGGAGAATATAAATTACCTTTAAATATGTAAATACAAAACAAAATACTACCCATTTAACCAGCAAGAACTGGCTTTGAATCCACTCTAGGCTAATTGTATTCTCTTTCTGCTGCAGTCATAAGGGTGCAGCATAAAATATTAGGGCAACTTCAACCTGCCAATTCCAAGTTCAAAATCACTAAATTGTCCATAATTAAGGATGAATTAGTAATCACACATATAGGGCTGTATTTTTCCAACCTCGGCGGGTCCGTGGGGGGCGAAGTCAGTGGCATGTGGGGACCCCGCATCTGTCTCGATCCCGGCCTCCAACATGATTTTCCATTGATGGGGCTTGTTAAGCTTGCCCTGCGAGGTTCCCGGCCAATTAATAGGAAGCGGGTCTGATGACGTCATTTGATGACGCGTCATCAGCCGGTTTCCTTAAAGGGACCATGGCCACATTCATTTTGACAGTTGTGCTGTCAGTATTCTACAGCATTGAGGTGCTGCAAACAATGACAAGCGCTGTACCCAGGCTCTCCCATTACTCCCTCCATATGCTTATGGGGGGGGGGGGGGGGGGAAGTCACAGCACGCAGGGAGGTTTCTCTTCCCTTCCAATGGGCGGCAGACACCTCCCCAGGACACCAACGCAGCCTGGCTGCACACTGCACAGGAGGACACAAGCAGGGATGTTGTCAGGATGACCTGGCTGCAGTGGCACAAATCTTTCAATGATCACAGTAGATCATGAAACGTTACTGCAAAGCCACACTCAACCTCATCCTCCTGTGTCACTCATCACATCCCCATCACTCTGCCTTCCCTACCCTACTCCTGCACATCCTTACTCACACCAACTTACCTTACACCTCCACCCATCCCTCTCTATCTATGTTATCACTTCCTCATCTCACTAGCCACCCCTCACACTCATCCTTGTTCAATCATTCAAAATAACACACAAGGGTAGGCACTTGTGTGCTTTAGCCAATGTTTGTGTAAAGTTTCTGTTAATGTGTTGTCAAGCATTGAAATCTTTATTTTCAACACTTGACCTTCTTGGACAGATTTGTGTGCACCTATGGAAGTGTCTTAGTGAGTTCCAGTGAATGGTGAGACATAATGTTCCCCCCCACCCCCCATGGAGATGAGTGTGAAAGGAATGGCTTGGACATTGTAGGGATGCTTTATGGTGCTGGTGTGGGGTGGTGCCAACCTGGTGCATCATGTGGCAGCCAGGGTGTACAGCGTTAAGTGAAGTCAATCTGGACACGGTGAGGCCATCGCTGGCGTCCCGGGCAGCAATGTGCACGGGGGGTGATGCCCTGTGTCCTGTGCAGCATCAGTTGATTGCGGAGAAGGTTGGTGTGGATGTTGGTGCTGCTGGTGTGCCTGGTGATGCTGGTGTTGGGGCTGATCGTGTCGGGATTCTGAGGACCAAGGTGAGATTTCTTCAAGGGCACCGATGCTGATGGAATAGATGGCAGGTGAGGTTGAGATGACAAAAGCAATCTGTCAAGGGTGAGAGAGGTTGTTCCAATGAGGTGACACTGGATAGAGAATTTGTTCCAATCACTTGCCAGCTGCAAAAAGCTCAATCTGTCTTCCAAATGCAGTAAGCAACAGCTTCTAACCTTGGAAAGTGAAGACCAATGAAATGGGAGCTTTCATAGAACATTTGCAGCTGTCAGGTTAGTAAATTATTCCATTCTGACACAACACCCGACCTACTTACCTGACGTGATACCCGCTCTCCGGGAACCTTGTTAAAAAACCTGGTAAAACGTAAGTACATGGGAAAATGATGCTTAACTACCTTTTAACAAGCTTTTAAGTATCTAAATTGGCTGACCCGCCGATTGGTGTCGGGTCTGTTCAGGGATGACAGACCCGACACTTGTGAAACTTGACAAGGAGGCGGGTTTACAGCGGGATACCGACCCGCTGTCAACCTTTGTGATTTTGACAGCAGACCCACCTCCAAACCAGCACTCTGAGCACCAGTAAAATTCCGGCCATAGACTTTTAAGATTGGTGTCATGCAAATGGAATACCCTATTGCTGCAGGATAGGGTACAGTAAGCTAAGATTAGAAATAAATTATTAATTTAGCCTGAACAGAATGGTCTGACTTTGTTATTTATCACCTTTCAGAAGAGTATGGCAAGTATCACAGTGGTCTCAGTGCAATAAAAATGGTTAAGAGGCAATTGTCGGTGCTGTAGGAAGCTATCCCACTCACTTCATGCAAAAGGACACAGAATTCTGTTCATAGAAGACTCAGTCTGCGTTGAACACAAGTTATCAAGTGTTGGGAGGAAGCCCAAATTGTAAAACTACGGTACAGTGAATAGAATGTTTTGTAGGTGAGCGAGTGAGGAGAGATTACATTAATTTCTTCTCTCCTTTCTGTTTCTATTTCTTTTCACATGCTACAATCCATCTATGACAGAGATGGCAGTCACCCAAACCACAAGCCTTCACCAAAGATGCCCTGAAATTAGCAGCAGAGATGTGTACAGCAATGTTGTCCTCTGTTACCGATGGACAAACAAGTAGCCTCTGCTTAGCTGCCTATACCAGTGTGGCAAAGTCCAAAAAGACACCTGCACAAATCTTACGCTGTGGATATTTGTAAAGGTGATTCCGTTTACATTTTTTACTAATTATTAATGGCTAAAATTGTCTGAAATAAATTAAATTGTAGCCTGATGACATTTACTTAATTCTCCTTCAAACAAGTTATAATAATTCTCAATGGGTTACTGTTTAAATCTAGCCTACATAGGTGAATAGAACAGGTTTTATCTCTTACACTTTTAAGTACACAGCTTACCGGTTTTCCCGCTCTTTGTTTCTTAACAATTCGTCAACCCCTCTACCTTGTTTCTGAAAGAAGAAATGAAAATATCAACTCCCTTTTTGCAACCTGATTTAATTCTTGAATTATGCAGGGGATTCTTAAAGTACGAGTAGTAACACCAACTCCTATATTTAAAAGAAGGTATTTTCTTGCTATACAGTTTAAGTTACTTGTTTGTTAGAGTATGACAAAGTATACCATTATCATTCTACTATTATACATCAAATGCAGCAGAAACTTCCATGTGTGTGACATAGGGAGGTTAATGTGCATGTGCAGTCTACATGTTCTGGTACATGCTGTGATATGTATCTGAAACCATTCAGCTGTTTAAATTACCAGTCAGTGCTGCCCAGCTGTTCAACAATGCTGCTCACTGGAACTGTGCTGGTTCTGCTCAGGCAGCAGTGCAGTGTGTTTTGGTTGAAGCAAATGATGCCACAATGGCAATGCAAATTGAAAGAGCATTTTGGGTGTCAACAAAACAGTCTGATTTTGCTGATCCAGATCCCAAAACTTCAGCTTATCCAACCATTCATTGGGCTCAATCCTTATGATCACAAGATAACATTAGTCACATGACTTACCCTCAACACTAGGTTCTTGTATTTTTGAGACAGATATACTTTCAGCTCTCTGCCATGGAACATTAGAGGTATTTTCTTGAACTTTTCAATCATGGTCATCGCTATATGGTGTGTTTCCATTTCCAGGAAAACCTGTAGTTGAAATAAAGGATCATTAAGAAGTATAACTAAGACTTGAAACACTTAGTGGGTTCAGCACCATAGCAGAAATAGATTAATTACCATAGGCAGACATGTAATTAATCTTTCAAATAAGTTCACTTATAATTAGGAATGGCCATTATCTTACTGGGGAAACTCACCATGAACACCATCTTTTCAAGAAAATATACACCTGGGCAGCAGGTATTCCTCCCTCCCACTGTTAAGTGTGAAGGAATAAACCATATAACCTATTCAGAAAAATACACTATCTTATGAAAGAATTCTGGCCTTATTAAAACATGACAAACTGGGTTTGGAAATTTAGAAACCTAACTATGAAATAGCTATGAAAGAATTCTGGCTATTGAGATAAGACAGTTGTTGACCCTGAATAAATAACCTTATTGAAACAGAAGGTGCATGGCTCTGACAGGCTGACTTTTGGGAACAAAAACAATGGTTCACCCTGGATAAGGTGTTTTAATTTAAACTTCGTAAAGATGGCACATAAGATAAGGAATATCTGCCCTCGTAAAGATACGGGACACCTGCCCTTCACACCGTTTTATATGGTTAACCCAGAACACCTGGAGAAAGACAAGATTCTGGAATATTACAAGCTGATGTAGCAGTAAAGAATTGCAGAGGTCAGCAGAAAGATGAATAGGGATAATTAACTTGCATCAGCAGAAAACCTTAAAGGAAATACAACTGGAAAATGGTATAAATATTGAAGTTTCAAATGGGATATCAGATTTGCTTTAATCGGGCAAGGCAATTCTTGGCTGCAGAGGCGGCTCTGTGGTTTACAACTCTTTGTACCTCGGGGAATCAAAGGTATTTTGATATTGATGGATATCCTGTATAGAAAACTTTAAGAACTGTAATACTGTAGCGAAGTTAAGATTTAAAAGTAAGATTCTCTGTTAAAAAGATCGTATTTTTTCTCTTTTTAGAACTGTTAACATTGCGACTGACTGATTCACCAACTGTAAATTGCGTGTCGGTTCTTTTAATAAATCTCTATATATTTTTAGAATTGTCTCACATAAGTCTTCTGTATCAATAACTCGCGAACTCAATCTCTGTACACTCTTTGGTGAAGAGTTACATATTTCTGAAGTAGTTCTCCGGACCCTCATAATATCCGGGACGTTACAGTCTAGCTAAACTTATTAAAAGCGCTATCTGGAGGATGGTAACATTCTTGGGTTGTTCCTTTCCTTTAGGGAGAGATAGCCCGAACCCTTAGACCGAATTAAGCGTCTTTAGGATTTGGCTACCTCAAACTTTAGTTGAAAGTAAACGTCTGAGAAATACGCCTGATCCGGGATAACCCCAATGGGGCTAGGACTAGTAAATATCCTTTCATTAGTTCATAGTCTTCATATTAAACAGGCCTTCATTTGAAATGTTTTAAGGTCTTGCACATCTGTAACTATTTTTGGACTTAGCTTTATTACTATATATCTAATGATACAATGATCCTTAGAATAAATTCAAGTATTTACTCACAATCGGTGTAAGTAATCACTTTTGGTGCTACGTTAAAGCTACGAAAAACTACAAGAAGAATAAAATCAGACGGACCACCCAGCATCGACCTAAATACCAGATTCAAACCAGCCCAGTCAACCCTGCAAAGACCCCCTCATTAACAGCTGGGGACTTGTGCAAAAATTGGGAGAGCAGTCCGACAGACTAGTCAAGCAACAGCCTGACATGGTCATACAGACAGAATTATACCTTTCAGCCGATGGTCCAGACTCCTCCATCACCATCCCACTGGCAGGACAGACCCACCAAAGGTGGCAGCACAGTGATATACAGTTGGGAGGGAGTGGCCCTGGGAGTCCTTAACATTGACTCCGGACCCCATGAAGTCTCATGGCATTAGGTCAAAACTCCTGCTGATTACCACCTACTGCCCTCCCTCAGCTGATGAATCAGTACTCCTCCATGTTGAACACCACTTGGAAAAAGCACTGAGGGGAGTAAGGGTACAGAATGAACTCTGGGTGGGGGACTTCAATGTCCATCACCAAGAGTGGCTCGGTAGTACCACCACTGACTGAGCTGGCCGAGTCCTGAAGGACATAGCTGCCAGACTGAGCCTGCGGCAGGTGGTGAGAGAACCAACATGAGGGAAAAACTTACTTGACCGTGTCCTCACCAATCTACCTGTCGCAGATGCACCTGTCCATGACAGTATTGGTAGGAGTGATCACCGCACAGTCCTTGTGGAGACCAAGTCCCCTATCCACATTGAGGACACCCTCCATTATGTTGTGTGGCACTACCACCGCGCTAAATGGGATACATTCAAAACAGATCTAGCAGCTCAAAACTGGGCGCTGTGGGCCATCAGCAGCAGCAGAATTGTATTCCACCACAATCTGTAACCTCATGGCTCGGCATATTCCTCACTCTACCATGACCATTAAGCCAGGGGACCAACCCTGGTTCAATGAGGAGCATAAAAGAGCATGTCAGGAGCAGCACCAGGCGTACTTAAAAATGACGTGCCAACCTGGTGAAGTTACAGCACAGGACTACATGCATACTAAACAGCGGAAGCAGCATGCGATTCCACAACCAATGGATAAGATCAAAGCTCTACATTTCTGCCACATCCAGTCGTGAATGGTAGTGGACAATTAAACAACTAACGGGAGGAGGAGGCTCCATGAACATCCCCATCCTCAATGATTGCGGAGCCCAGCACGTGAGTGCTAAGGACAAGACTGAAGCGTTTGCAACCATCTTCAGCCAGAAGTGCCAAGTGGATGATGCATCTTGGCCTCCTCCTTCAGCCAATTCGATTCCCTCCACATGATATCAAGAAACGGCTGAGTGCACTGAGTACAAAGGCTATGGGCCCCGACAACATCCCGGCTGTCGTGCTGAAGACTTGTACTCCAGAACTAGCCACGCCTCTAGCCAAGCTGTTCCAGTACAGCTACAACACTGGCATCTGTCCGACAAAGTGGAAAATTGCCCAGGTATGTCCTGTCCACAAAAAGCAGGACAAATCCAATCTGGCCAATTACCGCCCCATCAGCCTACTCTCAATTATCAGCAAAGTGATGGAAGGGGTCGCCGACAGTGCTATCAAGCGGCACTTACTCACCAATAATCTGCTCACCGATGCTCAATTTGGGTTCTTCCAGGACCACTCGGCTCCAGACTCATTACAGCCGTGGTCCAAACATGGACAAAAGAGCTGAATTCCAAAGGTGAGGTTGAGAGTGACTGCCCTCAACATCAAGGCAGCATTTGACCAAGTGTGGCATGAAGGAGCCCCAGTAAAATTGAAGTCAATTGGAATCAGGGGGAAAGCTCTTCACTGGCTGGACTCATACCTAGCACAAAGGAAGATGGTTGTGGTTGGTGGAGGCCAATCATCTCAGCCCCAGGACATCACTGCAGAAGTTCCTCAGGGCAGTGTCCTAGGCCCAACCACCTTCAGCTGCTTCATCAATGATCTTCCCTCCATCATAAGATCAGAAGTGGGGATGTTCACTGCTGATTGCACAGTGTTCAGTTCCATTCGCAATTCCTCAGATAATGAAGCAGTCCGTGCCCGCATGTCGCAAGTCCTGGACAATATTCAGGCTTGGGCTGATAAGCGGCAAGTAACATTAGCGCCACACAAGTGCCAGGCAATGACCATCGGCAAAAAGAGAGAGTCTAACCACCTCCCCATGACATTCAACGGCATTACCATCGTTGAATCCCCCACCATCAAAATCCTGGGATCACCATTGACCAGAAACTTAACTGGATCAGCCACATAAATACTGTGGCTACAAGAGCAGGTCAGAGGCTGGGTATTCTGCGGCGAGTGACTCACCTCCTCATTCCCCAAAGCCTTTCCACCATTTACAAGGTACAAGGCAGGAGTATGATGAAATATTCTCCTCTTGCTTGGATGAATGCAGCTCCAATAACACTCAAGAAGCTTGACACCATCCAGGATAAAGCAGCCCGCTTGATTGGCACCCCATCCACCACCTTAAACATTTATTCCCTCCACCACTGGCGCACCAAGTCTACCATCTACAAGATGCACTCCAGCAACTCATCAAGGCTTCTTCGACAGCATCTCCCAAGCTCACGACTTCTAGCATCTGGAAGGACAAGAACAGCAAGCGCATGGAAACACCACTACCTTCAAGTTCCCCTCCAAGTCACACACCATCCTGACTTGGAAATATATCGCTGTTCTTTCATCGTCGCTGGGTCAAAATCCTGGAACTCCCTACCTAATGGCACTGTGGGAGTACCTCACCACATGGTTCAAGAAGGCGGCTCACCACCACCTTCTCAAGGGCAATTAGGGATAGGCAATAAATGCTGCCCTTGCCAGCCACACCCACATCCCGTGAATTAATTAAAAAAAAATATAGCATCAGCCCTAGTATCGTGCTTCATAAGGTGCATTGAAAAACAGTGACTTATCACCTCAATTAAAACTTATGCTTTCACACCTCCTTTATCGGTCCACCGTCATATATTGCACTGTTCAGCTTGAGGTGGAGATCTAAAGAAGATGCCAGTGGTTACTTTACCATCCTAATTTCTACTTAAATTGCTTATGTCAGTTCTGTTTTTCCAACTCCTGCAATGGCAATGATGTCATCCCTCACCAATAATGCTGCTCTTCATAGCTCATTGGATCCATGTTTGCCAAACCATTCACACATACTTTTACTCCCTCCGATCTCCATCTTCTACTCAATATTTCATCTCAGTATCTGCATAATGCCAGTAATTCATTCTGAATTCAATGCTGGGAGCAGTAAAGCTGTTTTTGTGATGTTACTCAACAGTTAATACTGATGAGCTAATCAACGGAGGGGAGGGAAGGAGACAGACAGAAAGAAAGAAAAAAGGAAAAAGAAAAGAAAAAAAGGAGAAAGAAATCCGTGTATACCAAACCACTTGATGTTATCGCAAAAGCTGTTTCAAAAACCAGTCTATCACACAAGCCCAGGCACTCCTAATGAAATTTACCATGTGTAGAAACAGGCAGCTCATTTAACACAATCATCATTTTCTAGTGGTTTGATTCAACTCGACAAGGCTTCTTCGGCAGCACCTCCCAAATACAGTGCAGGTGCATGGGAGCACCATCACCTCCAACTCCCTCTCCAAGTCACACCCCACCCTGACTTGGGACATATATTGCCGTTTCTTCATCGTCGCTGGGTCAAAATCCCTACCTAACAGCATTTTGGGAGCACCTTCACTACACGGGCTGCAGCAGTTCAAGAAGGCGGTCACAACCACCTCGAGGACAACTAGGGATGGGCAATAAATGTCGACTTGCCAGCGTTGCCCACATTGCAAGAATGAAAAAAAATCATCACTTGTATGCAGCTTAGATGGCAGCTAATTGCATTCTGCACCAAATTTGCAGTCAAGTATTAAAATTCATCCAATACTTACTCTCTGTTTTAGCTGAGAATCTGAAATGCCAAACAATTGCTGAATCAAAATAAATGCCAATCAATTTGAATGATCATCGTTTGAATGATCCAAACTGAGTATGATTGTCAAATGCTAACAGAATGAAAAAGCAAAATCAAGAAATTTGCAACACAGTACAAAACTCTTTACAGATAGTCTGAAAGTGAACGAGGTGTGTTCTGTATCTTTTGGAACTTACAGCACAGTATAAAGTATAATTTTGTAATCACTGCAATGCCAACTAGTCACACTCACTGGTATTAATCTGTAGGTTAATATTTCAAACTGAACTCACCCCATAGAAAATACACCAATATGCTGTACCATTAATTTAATTATATTACTCAGTGAAATATTTCACATTATTGCTAACATTTTAAATCCTACCATACCTGATTCTTAACTCTCATTAGTAGGTAGTTGGTCACTTTTCCAAATGGCATACCGAGGCACACAATTTCTGAATCAGAGTAGCCAACAGAAGGCAAGTTGCTGATATGGACCACCCGGCTGCGTTCTTCACTTTCTTTGCCCTAAACATAAAGGAGTGAAAATTACATTATTTAAATTGCAATCCCCAACACCTTAACTTCTGACAATTACTTATCAAGTATGTCTTCACACAAAAAGCACTTAATTTTTAATCATCTCGCAGTCTCTCCCTGCGCCACCAACCCAGTACTGTAAATGAGAGGTTGATCAGATTTGGAGCCCCACCCAGAAGTTCAAGTAGAAGAATTATGAAAGTAACTCATCACTTCCCAACACTACTCATATTCACTGCAAAATTATAAGTTAAAGGACAAGTGACCTACTGCTCAGTAGTGCTGCCTAAGTTACCAGTAAAACTTTTCACAGTAGGAATGCTCAAATAGCAGACTGTTGTCCAAATCCTTGAGTGTTTTTTTATTTTGAACGTTTAAAAGTTTCAGTAAGGTTTAGAATTGTCTGATACATAAACAATTGATTGGTTTAATTTTGTGCTTTCCATTTATTGGTATATTTCTTTTACTTTACACTGCCTCAAGTGGAAAGAGGCATCACCATGGAGGCACGAGAAGAGGAAAGCATAGGATGGGGATTATTAAGAGAAGCAGGGGCAGCCTGAAGAACCTGAAAAGGAGAACTCATCGTTGTCTGGGAGCGCCAGTAGTCATGTTCTCCTACAGGATATCCTTTTGTTATCCATAAATTAACAGTTTTATCTGCATCATTCCCTTGCTTGCCGCAAATATGTCTTTATGTAAAATTGCCTTAAATCTTCCACTCATAAATCTCCCACTCATGATACTGTTAAAACACAGTCCCAAACTTCTTTAGGAACACACTCAAAGAAACCAGTTTTTTTTTTAATAACCACATTGTTTTGAATGCCTACTGTTGGCTTCCACAGTGCTTTCCCTTGGTGACAGCGTATGACATTATGTGTTCTTAAACCTAGTTTACCTCAGTAGCAGGAGTATGAGGTGGCTGGCTACTGCATATGCACAAGCCTCTTGGGATTGAAATGGCCCTTAAAACTGGAATTTTCACTGCCTCCAGGACTTTTGAAGTAAAGCTGCTTGTGGAACATGTGGAAATTTCCAGGATTTGCAGTGTATTGCGACAAGTAACTTAATCTCGCTATTTTTGATGTTAAAAATATACATCAAATTATTGCAGTCCAGCCATTGGCACGTTAAGTCCAACATGCCAATGAAAAAAAATGGATAGGAGTGGGAGAGCTGGACTCTATTCCCAAACCCAACCTCCATGACTCCACATCAGTTCTCAATTTGAGGATACAGCACTGTTGACTTACATCTTTTGCTCTTCAGCAAAAAGAAGCAAGGAAGTGTTTTTTGTGGACAGGGCTCTCAACATCCACGCATTTATTTACTTACAAACTAAATGTATAGCTAAACAACTCTTTACAAAAGAACAAAACTGCATTGCAGGTGATATTCATTTGGGAATTCAGAATATTTATATGCAAGCAGGGTTTGTATAAGTGAGCTTGACACAAAATACCTCCCAAGTACAGTTGAGTCTGCCTAATGTTATACTCTGTCAGATGGACAAAATTATAAAATTATTGTACTACAACATTAGGAGAACTTTCCTTATAAACACTTGCAAACACTACCAGGCTGTTTTTAAGAAAAAATGTTAAAAATTCAAACTTTTACTTTAATTTCAATATATTAGGGTTTATTTTTAACAAAATCAGTTATTTTAGACTGTTTTATCTTCAAAATTGAATCACAAGCGATTGCCTCTTCTATTTTTGCCAGACTAATTAACTTATTGTGCTAAACAAGTTGCTAGATGAGCACTGCATATAATATTGAAAAATAGAGATTATCTTCAGACAGACTGTTGGAGTCAGAGGCCGGAATTTTAATCTGGAGGCGAGTAGGGAGTGGGGGCTAGAAAGTTGCAGGCCCCGCCGAATTTAACGGCAGGGTCTGATCAGCATTTCAAAGCTGTTTCCCGCCCACAGCCAGCCGGATGGAGAGGCTGGCTGGCTGTTGGACAGGTAGGCCTGCGGCACTAGGCCGCAGAGAGGAGGGGAGGGAAGGATCATGGGGGATGGTCGGAAGTCATAGGAAAGTTGGGACTGGATGAGAATCCGGCGGGGGGGGGGATGTGGTCGGGGGCTGGAGGAGGATTGAAGCCAGAGGATCGGGGAGGTCGGAAGGCGATCGAGAGGGCCTGCCCCATCCCGTCTCCGTTAAAACCGGAAGTGGGTGGGTTGGGGTTGAGAGTCAGTTTTTTAACTCTTTAATCTCCCACCCAACCCCAACCCACCTGTTTTTTTGGGGGTTAAAATTTCCCCCAGAAACTCAGGAGTAACGTCATCATCTTCAAAATTATCACTATCCTCACTAATTTCATTATTTCATTCCAGGTCAGGTTGGGTCAGCTCATAGCTTCGCTGAAGGTTCTGGTGATCAAAGAGTCATTAACTGCGATATAGTCAGACTGAGGAACATCAGCAGGGGTCAGTCCTACTCACTGAAGTTGCTCCCAAACTCTTGGCAGCTCTGGGTTGACTTCGATTTCTTCGAGCTCCACTAATTTCTTCTTCTTTTCTGATCATACCCACATGGCAACAGCAGTTCACAATGTTGCACTAAGTCACGATCCTAAGTTCTAGCAACAAAATTCATTGCAGCCAGCAAACTAATAGACAACTCAGTCTTGGCTTTGTAAGCAGCTAGTCTTTTTCTAGCTAGAAACTTCTGATAGCGACCCTTGAAAAGCTTGATAAATCCATTGGTTGACACTAAGAAGTGGTATTCTTTGGAAGGTTGACAAGTTCCACATTCATTGGGCCAGAAATTTCTGGATAAGCAGGGCAGTAAACCATAATAATTAACATGCTTCTACTTTGAACTCTATATCATCTGTCCAGAGATCGAATGTACTCCTCAAAAATCATACAAGTCATCCTGATTTAAACGGTAAATTATGCCTCCAGGGAAGTGGTGAACATTTTGAAACATCTTGGCCGCTCACTTTTACCGAAGAACAGAAGTTTCTCAAATCCGTCCATATTGGCGCCCAGAAGAGTCACACGCTCCTTGCTCCATTTCCCATCAATGCACTCCTGTTTGAAAGATCTAAGTCACCCTGGCAGAAGCTTCCAGAAAGGTCCCATTTCAAGGAGGTTGAACACGTCACAAGATCGGCACTTTTGAAGTATTGCAGGCAGAATTGTTGAAAGCCATTCGTTTGTCATTTCAGGGGTCAGTTTATTGGCTTCTCTGACAATTTTCTTGAGTTATGGCATAAACTTTTTCCATCTTTTAATCCATCCCAAGCTGACCTGAAAAGAGATCGTTGAACCCAAATACTTCTACAAATATGACTTTTTTCTTTTGCAGTAAAATTTGTTCTGAAATTCCAGGGAGATTTTTATTGCATGCTGCCATGAACCATTTAAGAAATTCTGCTCCAACGTCATTGAGTCTAGAAGTGCACAACCGTTTCATGTCACTTCTAAAATACCCGCTTTTGACATTTCAAGACAGAATCCTGTTCTTTGTAGATTTTGCTAATGGCGTCCTGAGAGACACCATATTTATTTGCCAATTCAATCTGTGACTTTGACTTTTTGTCCAGAGCATTGATAATTTTGTACTTGTGGCCCAAATTCAGATCTGTGCACTTTTTTAATTTGATTCCATTTTCACAAAATAGCAGCTGCTATGGGTGCTAAAGTACAGTAATGTAACAGCCTCTCCTAAATAACCGCTCCTTGTAGAAAGCCCTGCCCTTGTAAGATGATGGAGTAATTATAAGCAAACAATCTGCTCAAGTCAATCTGTGGTTGTTAAAATTTGCACACAATGAAAACTTCAGAGGGTTGAAATACAGTATAACATTATTTGATCATTTGTTAACCAGGAACCGCAAATTTGCATAACTTTAGATGAATTGTAACATTACATTACATTACATAGGCAAACTCAAATGTGTACAAGACATACCAAACACAGTCGGGACCGGCCACTGGTAAATTATGCGGATTATAACAATAGGCTACTTAACATTAGGCAAACTCAGCTGTATACAGTCTACCCAATACTGCTACTTGAGGTAACTATTTTGCATCAATAAAAATCCAATGTACATTTTCAACTATTAGGATTAATTGATAAAAGCTACAATGCAATCACAAGACAGTTTTCAGGATTTTGGAGCATAGAATCAGATGTTTACGGCACAGATGGTGGCCATTTGGCCCATTGTGTTCGTGCTGGCCGAAAAAAAGCTATCCAACCTAATCTGACTTTCTAGCTCTTGGTCCGTAGCCTTGTAGGTTACGGCACTTCAAGGGCATATCCAAGTACTTTTTAAATGCGATAAGGGTTTCTGCCTCCATCACCCTTTCAGGCAGTGAACTCCAGACCCCCACCACCCTCTGGGTGAAAAAAATTGTCCTCAACTCCCCTCTAATCCGTCTAATACCCTTCTACTCCTTCTGATATTGCAATAGCACAATTCCGAAAGATAGTGAGGCCCTACATGATATGCACAAAAGTAAACATTTGTACCAAAAAACTTATGGCCAATTAAGTTTCATACAGAAAGAGATGCTGAAGTAAACTTCCAAAATAACTAAAATAGACCCAAAATGTTATCCCAAAATAGAGAATATGAGTCTTGCTTATTTAAATTAGACCTACTATGCAAAAGTTCAAAATTATCTTTTTAATTAACTGGGACTATATACCATTAACTCCCACTCTTTCCCACATGTCAATTGAGCAGATTCCTGTGTATCTATATTTATTATCTGGGATTCTGAATGTATCCATCAAATAAAACTGTATCTACAGGAAAGCAAACCTGTATAAATATGGATGAAGCTGATTAACTCCCTTATATCTCATTGTAAATAAAATACCTTTATAGTCAACTTTTTATATTTCTGGGACAGTTCTGCTCTGATGACATTGCCATCAACAAAGGTAGGTTTCATCTGGTAAAACTTCACCATAGCTTGAGCTGCTTCAGGATAGGCCAATTCCACAAATCCCTATAATTAAAAACACAAATGTTGAATGCAAATAGATATTCATAATCATCTTGTAATTTTCTTTGTATGACCTGGTCTGCTCAGATCCAAATGAAGACATTCAAATCTAATGGCAAGCAAAGTATTGTATATTGGGGGAAAAAATGAGCAACATAAATACACAGTGAATGGAATGGAATTAGCACAGGGAGACTTTGAAAGGTATGAAAGTGATAGTAGACCATCAATTCTAATGTTAACAATTCTACAAACAGAATGTTGGTATACCCACCAGAACAGTACAGAAATGTCTATAGAGGTTATGCTGATGCTTTATAATTCATTAGTCAGAACATACTTTCAAGCACTGCATAATTTTGGTTGCCATACTTCAAAAGGAGCATACATATATTGGTGAGGGTGCAGAAAAAAGCAGGAAGAATGACCCCATATGTAACAGGGCTGAACTATGAGGGAAGATTAATGTAGCTTAACTCCTAGAAAGAAGGTTGACAAAAGATCTCTCTCAGGTTTATAAAGTATTAAATGGTTTAGATAAGGTGAACGCAGAACAATACTTCAAGGTTAGTCAGGCTAGTAGATCAAGAGGACAGAAATTACAGGCAAGGTAGTGGAGTCAAAGGGAGTTCAAATGCTAGGCTGGATGAGTTGAACAGCCTTTTCTCATCGTTAACTGTTTATGTTCTTGTGTCATAATTAACATCAAACCTTCCTGAAGGGAATCTGTTCTTTGTGATTGTCCTTGTGACACTAACTTATGATACATGCAGGAATTTGGAATGATATTAAATTTCCACAAGCTTTAACACAATGCAAAGGAATAACAGTTTAGCCATGGCTTGTGCTTACCTCACCCTTTGACTTTATTAACAAGTAGTTAGTAACCTTTCCAAAAGGTTCAGCCAGCTTGATTAGATCACGATTCATACATCTACCTCGCTGCAACTCGCTAATGTGAACTACTCGCCCAGGCTCATCATTGACATTCTAAGATAGGAGAAAAAGATTAGCAGCAAAAGGCATCTATTAAGTTTGAGTGCAATGTAACACTAAGTTTACATACTGTTCCAGATGCAATGCACTGACTAGGCCAGACAATGCTCTCTAGTTGCAATGGGACGCTCAGTCAGTGCAGAACTCCCTTGGTACAATGTATTGCCCAGGTCAGGCAGTGACGATTATTCCTCCCCATCACCCAAACTCCACCCTAGATGCAATGCACTGCTCAGGTCACATTGTGCTTCCTAATGCAATGTATGCTTAGACCACACAGTATTTCCCAAGTACAATGTACTGCTCAGACACACAGTGCTTTCTGGGCAATGTGTTATATTATAGTAAATGTTTATTTGTCAGATGTCACCAACACAAATAGCAAGTACATTTTAAATTAAAAAGGGCAGAAAATCATTACTGTACCGACATTTTCTGCATTTTATCCAATACGGAACTAAAAATTTAACTCGGGAGTTTGAATGCACTCCTAGTTTCCAGACCTAGATCTAACAAAATTTGGATCCATTTAATGTGATCGGACATTTAATACAGGATTCTTCTTTAAAAGTCCTCTCATTTTGCTAATGTTCAAACTTTTATGGAAACAAGATTTAAAAATTCCTCCCCTCTTGAACAATGACAAAAATTCTTGGTATATTTCCTTTCTTCTCCAAAACCCTCTGGCAATACATTTTCATATACAACTCATTGGCTAAAGGAACAGTAGTATAATCTACTGGCTTCCTGGTGCTGTTCAGAGAAGATACTTAAAAAAAATAGAATCCTTAACCATATATAACCATGACCTCAATTGGTTTGAAAAATATACACAGGAAACCTCACCTATAAATATACCAACAAGCTGAGCATCAGTTATACTAATACCATTTACAGTAGCTACCTAGTTACACATACAGATTAACAAGTCGTCATAATTCACACTTTTTTCACAAAGAATACTCTCTGAAAAATGATGACGGTAAACAAAAGAATATTCTTTGATGTATGCACAACTTATTTTGTGAAGTGACACTAACTGCTACCCCACCGTTCCTTAAGTTTCCTCATACAGCATGCACAATTCTGTGGAGGAGATAAGAGCATGAGAAAGCTGTGTTAGCTCTGCCAATCCTGTTTCATAAATATCCACAGTTAGATACAGGAGAGGAGCTCACTCACCATCTGATGTTTCTTCATCCCAGACGTCTGCTCAGCGCTTCCACCGCAGACATATTTCAAGGTCAGGAGCTTACCACGTGGATACATCTGGTGTCCCCCAAGGATCTATCCTTGGCCTACTCCTATTTCTTATCTACATACTACCCCTTGGCGACATCATCCGAAAACACGTCAGGTTCCACATGTACGCTGACGACACCCAGCTCTACCTCACCACCACCTCTCTTGACCCCTCCACTGTCTCTAAATTGTCCAGACTGCTTGCCTGACATCTAGTACTGGATGAGCAGAAATTTCCTCTGACTAAATATTGGGAAGGCCAAAGCCATTGTCTTCGGTCCCCCCCCACAAACTCTGCTCCCTACCCACCAGCTCCATCCCTCTCCCTGGCAACTACCTGAGGCTGAACCAGACTGTTTGCAACCTTGGTGTCGAATTGACAACCGAGATGAGCTTCAGACCACATATCCGCGCCATCACCAAAACAGCCTATGTCCACATCCATAACATCGCATGACTCCGTCCCTGCCTCAGCTCATGTGCTGCTGAAACCCTCATCCATGCCTCTGTTACCTCTAGACTTGACTATTCCAACACACTCCTGGCCGGCCTCCCATCTTCCACCCTCCATAAACTTCAGCTCATCCAAAACTCTGCTGCCCGTATCCTAACTCACACCAAGTCCCGTTAACCCATCACCTCTGTGCTCGCTGACCTACATTGGCTCCCCGTTAAGCAACACCTCGATTTTAAAATTCGCATCCTTGTTTTCATAACCCTCCATGGCCTCGCCCCTCCCTATCTCCAGCCCTCCAACCTCCCCCCCCCCCCCACCCAGAGATATTTGCGCTCCTCCAATTCTGGCCTCTTGCGCATCCCCGATTTTAATCGCTCCACCACTGGCAGCCGTGCCTTCAGCCGCCGAGGCCCTAAGCTCTGTAATTCCCTCCCTAACCCTCTCCGCTTCTCTTTCCTCCTTTTAAGATGCTCCTTAAAACCTACCTCTCATCTGCCCTAATATTCCCTTATGTGGCTCGGTGTCAAATTTTGTTTGACAACGCTCCTGTGAAGCACCGTGGGAAGTTTTACTATGTTAAAGGCACTATATAAATGCAAGTTGTTGTTGAAAACTACAGATATTCATTCACAACCCAGTATGTTACTATCACAACCACCCTCCCACCCCCATACAGATCGGCTAAAGATACCAAAAATACAGCAATTTTGCTAATCTCATCAAATGACTAGTTAAACTCTTTCCAAAACTAGATTTTACTCATGGTAATGAGTAACTTTTATGTAAGAATCTTGCAGGATTATGAAACACTAACCATTCTGAGTGGCTTCTTTAGCCTCTGAATGTTGTTCCCTTGATTGTTATCCATAGGACCTTTTCTACTTGATGCTAAAACACAGAGAAAGAATTAAGCAACATCACTACAAAAAGATCTATTTCCTTCTTTATTTTCCTCTCAATTTCTTTTGTCTTCTCTTTTTATATTTTTACTTCCCAAATGATTTTTTTGGAATAATGTGGTATAATGTCTGAAAATTATGGACAATCAAAACAAATTAGATCAATTATATCATGGCTTTGAACTGTTACATAAAGTTTACTGCACAAGCACTAGCATATCAAGGGGTTGAAATGCATTCTAACCTGTGTTAGAGGACCAAGGCATAAAAAGGTTCAACAACAGTGGCTACGTAAACATGTATAAAGCACCATGAATGTGACTGATACTATCACGCTGGGATGGTCACATTGTGCTGCATATTAGATCCTGCCTGATTCGCAGGGCATTCTCCTACACTGGAGTAATCTTGCCTTTTTGGATGGAAATTAGGATTCTGCTGTCTGGACTACCCAGCACCCTCTGCCCCAAGCTCACCTCCCATGAAGGAAACTCCGAAGAATCATAGGGTGCTCCCTCTCTTACCTCAGTTGCCCAGGCTGCTGAGTCACAGAAAGGCTGCAGTATAGATAGGTGTTTAGTAAAGGTGCTAGGCATTAAGATCAGGCTAAATAACAGTATGCTGCATTGCAAGTGCACTCTGCTAATTTGAGATAATCACTATGGACTTCTCTGATCCAAATGTGGGCCTTCAGGTCAACTGAAGCTAAACATTATTTTCTCAGTCCCTGGGTATGGGAAAGGGGGAGGGCAATTCCTTAGTCATTTGGCTCAATTCGCCTTAGCTCCAAAGGACACGGCCTTTTTACTGAAATGGGTCTTATTAGCTTAGATTGGCCCATTACAAACATCCACAGAATCACCAGTGGGCTTCTTCTTAAAGCTTTCCAGGATTGCCTTGACCCACTCCCTGTTAGAGTATCTTAAAATGGTTTAAATTGGTCAAAGTATCCCAGCATGCGTGTGCTTTAACATTTTAGCCAGAGTATCAACGTGGAGCAAAGGGAAAATGTATGAACAAAGATAGTTTGGAAACTCAAAAGACAGAGAATGATAAAGACACAGGTCAAGAGACGACCTATGCCGAGATAAGGGGGCAGTTGCTAAGACACCACATATGGAAAAGTCTGCAAGGCCACGTGGCTTACACATTTAATGGACCAAAAACAAAGCCTGTAGAACAGAGATGAAGGCTGAAAGATTAAAAGCGGGGTAAACACCTAAATATGTGGCCTCAGTAAACGTGCAAATACACATGTGTTGTTCGTAGACGCTGCCCAAGGTAGCCGAATAGTATAAAAATTGGACATATTTCTCTTAAAGGGCAGAGCGCTCTCGGGGGTAGTCGGAAGCCCATCCACGAAAGATTACAAGTCTGATCAACTTGAACGAGACTTCATGGAAAGATAAACAGGTTGTATTAATTGCTCGCCATTTAATGTAATACTGTAGGACAGTTATATAAAAGCAATACTATTATTAGTCAATGTCAACAACACTCAAGAAGCTCGAAACCATCCAGGACAAAGTAGCCCGCTTGATTGGCAACCCATTCACCACCTTAAACATTCACTCCCTCCACCACCAGCACATCATGGCTGCAGTGTGTACCATCTACAAAATGCACTGCAGCAACTCACCAAGGCTTCTTCGACAGCACCGCCGAAACCCGCGACCTCTACCACCTAGAAGGACAAGGGCAGCAGGCGCATGGGAACACCACCACCAGCAAGTTCCCCTCCAAGTCACGCACTATCCTGACTTGGAAATATATCGCCGTTCCTTCATCGTCGCTGGGTCAAAATCCTGGAACTGCCTCCCTAACAGCACTGTGGAAGTACCTTCACCTGCAGCGGTTCACCACCACCTTCTCAAGGGCAATTAGGGATGGGCAATAAACACTGGCCTTGCCAGCGATGCCCACATCCCATGAATGACTAATAATCCTTTGTTGTGACAGTTACCATGGGAAATCTGCTAACACTCCCCGAACATGATGGTTTCCAAAAGGAGCTTCATTAGACAATTCTGCAGATCAGGTGTAAACCTGAAGCCTGGATTCATTGCTTGTGAACAAAGTTAACCCAAAGTACTCGTTAAGAAACTATACGAGTCTAGAGTATTCATGCAAGTAAAGTTTCTTATGCTGTGTACCCGTTTCGACTCCTTTTCAGGAGACTCCCATATTTGTTCTGCACCAGGAAAATAATGAGGCAGTCAATGGGTGGCTGTGCCTGGGAGACCCGGTAGAACTTATCTGGACAAGACGCTACTGACCAAGTTACCCCCAACTATCTTGTTGCAGGTCAGGTCCAGTGTGGCATCCTTACTACTTGCCACTTAAGCCTGGGGTTGGGTCATCATAGCTGGAGATTTTCTCCATCCACACTTTCGCCCTATCTGTGCATCTTTACGGTGTCAGTCTTGCAAAGGGTCCACCCTCATGTTCAATGTCTGACCTGGGGATGAATATTACTTTAGGATTTCAAACATCCCCTGACTTCTCAGAACAATGGAACATGTGTAAAAAGATTTACCTGCAAGGGCTTTATGAATAACTTTGAAGATTGCTGTCATATAAGGCCTAGATTCCCAAGCAGTGCTGTACTTATTTACTGGATGCCATCTGAACCATGAAATATTCCACCTGAATAGTCAGAAACCTATCTGGTGGAGGCAAGATGTTAACGACTGCTTCCAGCCTGGATGGGTTATGAAAAAAGGTCTTTAGCCATGCTATAATCTGATGGTCTACTGTGTCTGCCAACCCAGCACAGGACTGTTTACACTAACCAGCTGCCCAGATATGGGTTTGCATGTACCTCTGCTGCCTCAGAAAAGTAGACCAATATCAATATCAGGCCAAGCAGTAACACTTTGTACCGATTGAACTTCATCTCTTTTCTGTGAGATTACTGGATTTCCTGTATGGAAGCATACATATGAGTCAGCCTTCCAGCTCTAATACATGAATGATGTGGAAAGATGACCATCTTGAATTTGTGTCAGAATGAAGCAGTTCAAAATCTTCATATGCCCATGTTCAACCCCTATTAATGTAATTCAGGTGGCACAAAGAATACTCCATATCATTTCTGATTCTTTCAATAGTCAAATGAATTTTGCTTTGGGAGGTCACACTAAGAATTTAGTTTGGAAAGGTTTAGTCAGTGGACATTTTCTTTGTACTCCACCATTGCTCCTACTGTCTTGACTAATCCTAGCAAGTTGTTATCTGTCAACCTATATAAAGGTCTTTATTGGTTTTCAATTGTTTGGGCAATTAAACCAATCTCAATACTAAATGAACACAAGATTTTGCTGTGTGTAACTTGTTTTCCTATTTTTTTTCACCCTTATGCTTGGCATTGAGGAACATGTTAAACTATCAAATACATAGATGTTTTGTTATGCAGAGTAAGATACACTTTTAAGAACTTAAAGCCAACTACGTTCCATTTAAAGAGTATTTTATAAACTCTTAGGAAGTGGAGATCGATAGTCTAGGCTGCTATCCTTGCTCAGTCTATTTAATACCCTAACAGTTATAGTTTTAATGTGAAAAATCATGGCCCAGAACTGATAAGGTACGCCCACAATGCTGTTGGGTAGGGATCTCCAGGATTTTAATCCAGCAACAATGAAGGAACAGCAATATATGTCCAAGTCAGGATGGTGTGAGACTTAGAGGGGAACTTGGTGGTAATGGTGTTCCCATTGCCTTCGTCTTTCTAGGTAGTGGAGGTCACGTGTTTGGGAGGAGCTGACGAAGAAGCTTTGGTGGCTTGCTGCACTGCATCCTGTGGATAGTACATACTGCAGCCATAGTACCCAGGTGGTGGAGGGAGTGGATGCTTAAGTTAGTGGATGGGGTACCGATCAAGCAGACTGCTTGTCCTGGATAGTGTTAAGCTTCTTGAGTGTGGTTGCAGCTGCACCTATCCAGGCAAGTGGAGAATATTCCATCATATTCCTGACTTGTCCCTTGTATGTGGAAAAGAGGCTTTGGAGAGTAAGGAGGTGAGCCACCCGGCACTGAATACCCAGCCTCTGACCTGCTCTAGTAGCCACAGCATTTACATGGCTGTTCCAGTTAAGTTTCTGGTCAGTGGTGACCCCCGGGATGTTGATGGTGGGGGAGTAGGTGATGGTAATGTCATAGGGATGTGGTTAGGCTCCCTCTTGTTGGAGATGGTTATTGCTGGCACTTGTGTGGCACAAATGTAACTTGTTACTCATCAGCCCAAGCCTGTATATTGTCTAGATCTTTCAGCAGGCAGGCATGGACTGCTGCATTATCTGAGGAATTGGGAATGGAGTTGAACACTGTGCAATCATCAGCGAACAGCCCCACTTCTGACCTAATGTTGGAGGGAAGGTCATTGATGAAGCAGCTGAAGATAGCGGGGCCTAGGACACTGCCCTGAGGAACTCATGCAGCGCTGTCCTGGGGCTGAGCTGATTGGCCTCCAACAAACACAACCAGCTTCCTTTGTGCCAGGTATGATGTGTTGCAATTTAAGTTGTATACAGCAAAATTTTTAGACATAGTCAGTTATTTCTACATTCCATGAAGGGTAAATAGGGTATCGGCAACATTGAAGGTGTGCATGTTCACCACAATAAGAATTGTTGGGTCTCCCTTCCTTTATATATTTAAATATATGCAATCATTATACTCCAGCCAGACTGAACAGGCATACGGGCTGATGCTTTGTGTGATTAGGAAATGAAAGAGATGGAGTATACTGTCTTGCTGTTTCCCTGCTTCTGCAAGCAATTATGTTCACAGAATAGTGAAGATATTGTACTCTGCAAATTACAACACGCTCATCTATGCTCATGCAACTCAACCTTACCTTGATTGTGTTGGAGTTAATGTAGAGTTAAAGTTCTTCTATGTCTTAGATCTGAGTAATCTGGGTCCCGATTCTCAAAAGGGACTAAAACTGTAACAGGCACCATTGAACCAGACCCTTGAGCTGCCTTATGCGATTGTGTGAGAAGACTGATCTATCTGTTGTGCACAGCTCAGAGCTACAGTCTTCATCTCTGGCACCAAGTTCCTCAGCTGGTGTAGGTGCCTCTAATCCAGTAGCTTTGGCAGATTCTGAATCACCAATGCTCTCTACCTTAACGAGGAAAAATTCTTAAAAGTATGGACTCCATTTGTGAAATACTTTCCCAGATTGGTTGGTCAGCAATTATTTATCTCTGTGACAGAATTCTATGTTGTATCAAAGGTTTGCTATTTGCACTTTACATATGCTTCAATACATTTTAAATCTGAACGCTAAAAGCAAGATTTTAATCAAGGTATGTAATCCTAACAGCATTTAAAGATTACATCTGTTTGCTTATACAGTTCCCACCGCTTATAGTGGGTGTGTTGCGCAAACTCGATTTGCCCGCTATACGCGGTGGCTGGTATAACGCAGCAGCGGTAATAAAATTTTAAATCATTGCACGAATAACATTGATAGGCAAACACAGTCTAGACTAACACTGTTATTAACCTAAACATTTGCCAAAATTTAGTCTTGGCTGACGTCTGTGCAATAAATTATCAATGAAGTGTTTAAAAGATTTCCTGTAGATTTTATGCAAGAGTAACCAATTGATCAACCCTTAATATGTGCAGTAGTTTCATGCAAGCTTTTGCAGTCTTTGTAAGATAACTCAGCACTGTTTTGTACCCACAGCAGTAAATCAGTCGCTTTTAATGTTTCACGCTTTGAGCAATGTGTATGGCCATCATTAGTTTAAAATTATATCAGCCATAATTTCAATGGGATGAAAATAAAAAGTTCTTTTTGCAAAAGAATATACTTTATTAAAGACTGCCAGAGGCTCTTTTATTACATTCAGTGCACCTTAACAAGGTGCAAACGTGAGTAAATACAGCTGTTTCTGCCCAAAATAAATGGAGCACTTAAGAAACTATAACTGGAAACTGTGAAATTGACATAAATGCAAATAATGGTTATCGCTTTTTGGCTGATATTAGTGACTGTCCATTTTAAATGTGGATGTTTTGAGCGGTGGGGACTGTACTTCCAACCTGCTTTCCACAATAGCTACATTCAAGTTTGCAGATAGAAGCTTAAATCTGGTGCAATGTTTCATCTGATCAGATATCTACTAGTTTGAACAAAGATTCAAGCCTGAAATGAATTGCTTGTTCACAGCAATGGGCACCAGTTTTCTGCACTGTGTATAATACTGAAAATTACATTCCTCTACAACTTTAAAATGTAGTAAGACAGTTGATGATCATTACCCCCATGGGATTCCATTCCTCCCAGCCCTCTGTTGGATGTAAGAAAGGATCCAGATGGTGGGGGGCCCAGAATACCTGGAGCCAGGTTTGTTGACTGTAAAACCAGTGGATCGGCCCTAGAAGCAATAAAAAGAATTTTAAGCAGCGTTCACACACAAATCAGAAACAAAGATTAAGTAAAATGGTATCACGTTAATTCTAATGCTAAAATAATTAGCTAGAATGAAAAAATGTCTTTATGTCTACTGGTTATATGTAATATAATTTCTGAACTTTCTAATTTGTTACATTGAATCAATGAGGTGGAGCCATGACAGTGACTCAATCAAAATGGATGGTTAAGGCAGGTATCATAAAATAATTCAGCTGCCATTACAGTCCTCCTTCTTGCACTAGCAGCTAGCTGATTTCAGGCAGCAAGATATTAAATTTGAAAGAATTATGGACTCAAATGCCTATTATTGAGGTCAGTGAGATTTTAAAATAAAATGAATACTGGAAATACAGGGTCTTATCTGAGTTGTGAGAGAAACCTACTCCTGGAAAATTCTGCAAACAAATTTAAAGCAGCTCCATGAGGACTCACAGGTATTGATTGGCAAAGTGTACCTAATTCGAATCTAAAAATATTGTCCATGAACATCAGCATTTATGTGCAAAATACACTATATCATAAACTATGCCAATAATCCAATCTTTCTGCTCAAAATTTAACAGGTTATCCAAAAAAATCACTTACAACTAATGCAGGTAACAGACCATATTGTAGTACATAATCTAACATTCTCACGCGTTCAGTCTCCAAATTATACCAAAGTCGTACAAAAAACTGGTCACACTAAATGCCTACATCTTCAGGCCAGCTTGAGTCACACCAAAGCACAAAAACTGCTTAAGACAGCGGCTTACAGATCATCTCTTCCAACAACCTTCCACATATTAAAAAATGAAGTAGTGAGTGCATGTGCAAAAGGAGCTTGATTTTCCTTGGTAAACTTGATTTTCCTTGTTGAGCTCTGCCTTGCAATGGAGTTACGGCTGTTAATGCAAAACAGAACATTTGTTCACTGATGCTAGGACCACAGCGTCACAGAACATTTGTTCATTGATGCTAGGACCGTGGCATCAACCCATTGGATTGTGATGCATTTGTTTGCTTCTATAAATGCTACTATATGAGGGACTTTCTCCAAACTTGCTTGGTTTACACTGCAAGGAATTAAAGGTTCACTTTCCTGTCATAAACAGGAACAATGGGGTTTTCTAGATAGACAGAAATGCAACATTGTAGATTCCTAGGAAGTGTGTCCAGTGTAACTCATATAGCCGCAATTATAGAACCTGCAAGGGATGAAAATGCAAGATGTGGCTAATGATGCTGTACCTAGGATGCGCAGATAATGCAGCACTTACATCTCAGAGTCACAACCCACTTGAATCATGGAACCTCAGAGTCAGGATCCAGTAAGCAGTTTCTGCTGCTTAGAAAGGGTGCCATTGCCGACGGTGTACTGTCATTAGAAAGTGAGAATGTCCCGCACGAGATGTCATCCCAACGGTCACATTTTGTACTGACAGCCCACCCTAATGATGTTGAGCCTTAGAAACTTCATGTGAAATTCTCTTATCACTATATGGAAATAGGCATCCTTGAGGCCAACCATTGTGCATCAATTTATCCAGCTATATCTGAAAGATCGATGGAAGAGTCACAATCTAGAATTTCTCTTACAGGGCCCTGAGATCGAGGACAGGTTGAAAGCATCCTTCCCCCAATACTTTCAAGAACAAGAGAGTAACGACTAAAACACATATTCTGAACAACACTTGCGTATGCAAGGAGTGAACACTTACATTTGAGGTGGGAAAGCATCTGGGTTCCATTCTGGGTATCTAGAAATGAAGACATTATTAATCACAGAACAAAACCTCCAATACATTTTATTTACAGTAATCATAGAGTCATAACGGCACAGAAGGAGGCCATTCGGCCCATCGAGTTTGTGCCGGCTCTCTGTAGAGCAATCCAGTTAGTCACAGTCCCCCGCTCTATCCCCGTAGCCCTGCAAGTTTATTTCCCTCAAGTGCCTATCCAGTATCCCCTTGAAAACATTGAGTGTCTCTGCTTCCACCACTTCCGTCGGCAGCGAGTTCCAGGTCCTCACCACTCGCTGCTTAAAAAAGTTTTTCCTCACATCCCCCCTATATCTCTTGCCCAAAACCTTAAATCTGTGTCCCCTAGTCCTTCTACCATCAACTAGTGGGAACAGCCTTTCCCCATCTAGGCTATCCAAACCTGTCATAATCTTGTACACCTCTATCAAATCACCCCTCAACCTCCTTTGCTCTAATGAAAACAAATCCAGCTTCTCCAACCTGTCCTTGTAGCTAAGATCCCCCATCCCCGGAAGCATTCTGGTCAATCTCTTCTGCACCCTCTCAAGGGCCTTCACATCCTTCCTAAAGTGTGGTGATCAGAACTGGACGCAATACTCTAGTTATGGCCGAACCAGCGCTTTATAAAGGTTCAGCATAACTTCTCTACTTTTGTACTCAATACCTCTATTTATGAAACCCAAGATCCCATATGCTTTGCTAACCACACTCGCAATATGTCCTGCCACCTTCAGGGACCTATGCACATTAACTCCCAAGTCCCTCTGCCCCTGCACACTCTTTAAAACTGTGCCATTAAGTGTATATTGCCTTTTCCTGTTCCTTCTGCCAAAATGCATCACCTCACACTTCTCTGCATTAAATTCCATCTGCCACTTGTCTGCCCATTCTGCTAGCCTTTCTATGTCCTGTTGCAGTTGATTGGTATCATCCTCACTGTTTGCCACACCCTCAAGTTTGGTGTCATCGGCAAATTTAGAAATTCTACTTTGTATTCCAATATCCAGGTCATTTATACATATCAAAAAAAGCAGTAGTCCCAGCACTGACCCTTGGGGAACACCACTGTCTACCATCCTCCAGTCTGAAAAACAGCCATTTACCACAACTCGCTGTTTTCTGTCCTTAAGCCAATTCCTTATCCAAGCTAACACTGACCCGCCTATTCTGTGAGCCTCAATTTTGTTAACCAGCCTTCTATGTGGTACTTTGTCAAATGGCTTCCTAAAATCCATGTAGACAACATCCATTGTATTCCCTTCATCGATCCTCCCTGTTACTTCATCAAAAAATTCAATTAGATTAGTCAAACATGATCTGCCTTTTACAAATCCATGTTGGCTCTCCTTAATTAGCTTAAACCTCTCCAAGTACCCTTTAATTTTTTCCTTGATTATTGTTTCTAAAACTTTACCCACCACTGATGTTAAACTGACCGGCCTGTAGTTACTAGTATTGTCCCTAACACCCTTTCTTGAACAATGGTGTCACATTTGCCACTTCCCAATCCTCAGGCACCTCCCCCGCATCTGGGAAAGATTGGAAAATTATGGCAAGTCCTTCCGCTATCTCCTCCCCCAATTCCCTTAGCAATCTGGGATGCAAACCATCTGGACCAGGCGATTTATCCACTCTAAGCATATCCAGCCTTTCTCGTACATCCTGTCTATCAATTTTCACACCTTCCATTGCTTCTACCTTTCCCACTGCTACCGATATTTTGTCAGCATCCATCTCCTTAGTAAACACCGATAAAAAGTAATTATTGAGTATTCTAGCCTTGCCCTGCGCCTCTAAGCATATATCACCTTCTTTGTCGCCAATAGGCCCCACCGCACCTCTTACTACCCGCTTACTGTTTACATGCCGATAGAAGATTTTTGGGTTCCCTTTTATGTTAACCGCCATTCTACTCTCATATTCTCTCTTTGCCACTCTTATTTTCATCTTCACTTCCCCTCTCAACTTATTGTATTTGGTCTGGTTCTCCCTTGAAGAATTCACCTGACATGCATCATACGCCCTCTTTTTCTGTTTCATCATCTTCTCTATCTCCCTCATCGTCCAAGGAGCCCTTGCTTTGGTTCCCTTACCCTTCCTTCTTGTTGGAATGTACCTAGCCTGTACTTGGAACATCTCATCCTTAAAGATCACCCATTGTTCCATTACAGTTTTTCCTGTCAGTCTTTGGTTCCATTTTACCCTGGCTAGATCCCTTCGCATCCCATTGAAGTTAGCCCTATTCCAGTTTAAAAGTTCCACTCCAGATTGTTCCTTGCACCTCTCCATTGCTAATCTAAATCTTATGATACGATGATCACTCGTATCCAAGTGTTCTCCCACAGACACTAGGTCGACCTGGCCCACCTCATTCCCCAGCAATGCCGCCTTCCTAGCTGGGCCAAGAACATACTGGCCAAGGAAATTCTCCTGAACATATTTCAGAAATTCTTCCCCCTCCTTTCCCTTTACCCGAGCATTATCTCAATCGATATTTGGGTAATTAAAGTCCCCCAATATCACCACTCTATAGCTCTTGCACATCTCTGCGATTTCCCTGCAGATTTGCTCCTCTACCTTCCTCTCACTATTTGGAGGCCTATAGAATACCCCCAATAGCGTGATCATACCCTTTTTGCTCCTCAACTCTAACCAAATGGATTCTGTCCTTGTTCCCTCAAGAACATCCTCCCTTTCCAACACTACAATATCTTCCTTAATCAGCACTGCCACCCCATCCCCCTTTTCTCCTTCCCTATCTTTTCTGAACACCTTGTATCCTTGAATATTAAGTGCCCAGTCCTCACCGTTTTTAAGCCACGTTTCCGTTATTGCCACAACATCATATTGCCACACGGCTAATTGTGCTTGTAGTTCACCAACCTTATTCACCACACTTTGCGTTTACGCACATGTATTCTAAACTCATTGTTGAATTTTTCGTAGTCTTTCTTACTCTGCTCCTATCTAATGTGGTACTACTTTCTTCTCTAGTACTATCCAACACACTCACTCTTTTATGCACCTTCTTCCTCTTTTCTACTCCTATATGCTGGTGCCCATCCCCCTGCCAAGCTAGTTTAAACCCTCCGCAACAGCACTGGCAAACCTCCCTGCGAGAATATTGGTCCCGGCTCTGTTGAGGTGTAACCCGTCTGGCTTGTACAGGTCCCACCTTCCCCAGAAACGGTCCCAATGCCTCATTAATCATTAACAATTTGACCACATATGAAGAGCTGATACTTCAAGACAGTTCTAAATATATATTATCACATCTCTCTTAATCTAATTACGTCAGTTGAAGGGCCAATCAGATGCAGAGGCATGGATCATGACTATAGGATAAAGCCTCAAATCATCGTGTAAAATGTTTACAACTAACTTTTTCCAACAGACCCTCATTCTTTATTCATACAAGAAACCAGATATGATTGTCGTATAATTTACTAACCACACAAAGTAACAATAATGTGGTTGATTAATACACTTAAGTTTGCAAAAGTATATTGTACAGCAACATTAGCAAACAAAAAAGTCCATACATTTCCACAAGTAGGTCACAAAGCCGTCTGTGTGTTGTACTATTGTTGTGTTGGTTCCAATCCTATAAGGAGGAAAAATAACATTAACATACTATTAACAGAAATTAAATATCCAATTTACAAAACCTGCATAAAGTAATAATTTACAAGTTTGATGACTTCACAGAGCTACTAACACTACTGTATGTAAGTAAAACTACAAAACAAGCAGAGATTTAAAAATGAAGTAGTTGCATTATATTTATCACCATTAGTAGAAAGGCAAATTATTCACCTTCAGCCATATTCCTCTCAGCTTAAATAGGGTTATTCTCCACATATCGCCAGTGAGGATAGACAAACCAATCAACTCATTGATAAATTACAGGAAATGTCAAGGCCTACAGAAATTCAGTTTCCTGTAGTTTTAGAAGGTGATGGCAGGCCTCTTTCATTGTTGTTTGCCAATCAGAACAAGATAGGCATTGACTGAATAAGTCAAATTCCACTTTGACTGCATCTGATTTCAAGAATTTTACATGTGCTTTGGGAATTCTACAATTCTATTAAGCCCAATGTTTTAAGGTGACTGAATAAGTCAAATTCTATTTTTATGACATGGGAGTACAAGATTTTCACCAATGTTCTGGAGATCATATTCCATGAAAAGTCATCTTGAAGATAGATAGCATAAGGGAGGAAACCAAAATAGGATTCCATTTCCTTAACTCCCTCATGAACCACTAGGAATAAACTTGTTAACCAATTACCGTTAAAAACGGTATTAAATAAAAATTAACAAGTTTAAACTACTTTGTGATAATAATGTTCATAATCAATTATCTGTGGACCTAACAATTAACAGCAAAGGCATAGCAGAATTTAATTAACTACCATAGATACGGTCTTCCTCATTCTTTGCAAAAATTTAAACATAAAAATGGAATACACGTGGGGGAGGGGCAGGGACAGACAGAGCCTTTAAGAAATTCATGACATACTACTACTAATTCAGCAACCATCTCCCATTCTGTTGTATATAAAGGATTTTTCTGAACTCCTTTTGTCTTTGAACAACGGGGGCAAGAGAATAACGTAAGTAGCAACAACAACAACAACTTGTAGTTATATAGCACCTTTAACGTAGTAAAACATCCCAAGGTGCTTCACAGGAGTATTATAAGACAAAAAATTTGACACCGAGCCACATAAGGAGAAATTAGGACAGATGACCAAAAGCTTGGTTAAAGGGGTAGGTTTTAAGGAGCATCTTAAAGGAGGAAAGAGAGGCGGAGAGGTTTAGGGAGGGAATTCCAGAGCTTAGGGTCTAGGCAACAGAAGGCACGGCCACCAATGGTTGAGTGATTATAATGCGGAGATGCCGGTGTTGGACTGGGGTGGACAAAATTGAGAGGTCGCACAACACCAGGTTATAGTCCAACAGTTTTATTTGAAATCACAAGCTTTCGGAGCTATCGATTTGCTCCTTCCTCAGGTGAAGTAAATTAGATACAGAATCTCCAAAGCATATATAGATGGAAAACAAAGCATGTGTACTTTACAATTGCAGACCAATAAATTAAATCATCCTGACTATCTGCCGAGGTGTGATAAAGTTAATTAAGTCAGCCAGGAAGGTACCACATCAAAGACATAGCAAGATACAACTGAGACAATGAGGTGTAGTCGCAGGGGTTCTAACGTGTCAAAAGCTGCCGTCTGTATGTAAAACGAAAAGCTTTAACATTTTTTTACTTTTTTACTGGGAAAATGTTTACTTTTTTACTGGGAATCACATCTGTGAACAAGCTAACGACGACTCGAGTCCGGATCACGTCATGTATCGTGACATAAACCCAAGATCCCGATTGAGACCGTCTTCATGAGTGCGGAACTTGGCTATCAGTTTCTGCTCGATGATTTTGCGTTGTCGTGTGTTTCTAAGGTTGCCTTGGAGAACGCTTACCCGCAGATCCGAGGCTGAATGTCCTTGACTGCTGAAGTGTTCCCCGACTGGGAGGTAACAATCCTGCCTGGCGATTGTTGCAGACCTGAGACACGTTCATACGTTGTCTCAGTGTCTGCAACAATCGCCAGGCAGGATTGTTACCTCCCAGTCGGGGAACACTTCAGCAGTCAAGGACATTCAGCCTCGGATCTGCGGGTAAGCGTTCTCCAAGGCAACCTTAGAAACACACGACAACGCAAAATCATCGAGCAGAAACTGATAGCCAAGTTCCGCACTCATGAAGACGGTCTCAATCGGGATCTTGGGTTTATGTCACGATACATGACGTGATCCGGACTCGAGTCGTCGTTAGCTTGTTCACAGATGTGATTCCCAGTAAAAAAGTAAAAATTTTCCCAGTAAAAAAGTAAAAAAATGTTAAAGCTTTTCGTTTTACATACAGACGGCAGCTTTTGACACGTTAGAACCCCTGCGACTACACCTCATTGTCTCAGTTGTATCTTGCTATGTCTTTGATGTGGTACCTTCCTGGCTGACTTAATTAACTTTATCACACCTCGGCAGATAGTCAGGATGATTTAATTTATTGGTCTGCAATTGTAAAGTACACATGCTTTGTTTTCCATCTATATATGCTTTGGAGATTCTGTATCTAATTTACTTCACCTGAGGAAGGAGCAAATCGATAGCTCCGAAAGCTTGTGATTTCAAATAAAACTGTTGGACTATAACCTGGTGTTGTGCGACCTCTCAATTGAGTGATTATAATCAGGGATGCTCAAGAGGGCAGAATTAGAGGAGCGCAGATACCTCGGGGGTTTGTGGGGCTGGAGGAGATTACAGAGATAGGGAGGGGCGAGGCCATGGAGGGATTTGAAAACAAGGATGAGAATTTTGAAATCGAGGCATTGCTTAACCGGGAGCCAATGTAGGTGCGAGCACAGGGGTGATGGGCAAACGGGACTTGGTACGAGTTAGGACATGGGCAGCCGGGTTTTGGATGACTTCAAGTTTACTTAGGGTAGAATGTGGGAGGCCAGCCAGGAGTGCGTTGGAATAGTCAAGTCTAGAGGAAACAAAGACATGGATGAGGGTTTCAGCAGCGGATGAGCTGAGACAAGGGCAGAGACGGGCGATGTTATGGAGGTGCAAATAGGCGGGCTTAGTTATGCTGCGGATGTGTGGTCGGAAGCTCATTTCGGGGTCAAATATGACACCAAGGTTGCGAACAGTCTGGTTCAGCCACAGATAGATGCTAGGGAGAGGGATGGAGTCAGTGGCTAGGGGACGGAGTTTGTGGCGGGGAACAAAGACAATGGCTTCAGTCTTCCCAATATTTAATTGGAGAAAATTTCTGCTCATCCAGAACTGGATGTCAGACAAGCAGTCTGACAATTTAGAGACCGTGGAAGGGGTCGAGAGAAGTGGTGGTGAGGTAGAGCTGGGTGTCATTAGTGTACAAGTGGAAAATGATGCTGTGTTTTCAGATGATGTCGCCAAGGGGCAGCATGTAGATGAGAAATAGGAGGGGGCCAAGGATAGATCCTTGGGGGACACCAGAGGTAACGATGCAGGAGCAGGAAGAAAAGCCGTTGCAGGTGATTCTGTGGCTACGATTAGATAGATAAGAATGGAACCAGGCGAGTGCAGTCTCACCCAGCTGGACGATGGTGGAGGCGTTGGAGGAGGATGAAGTGGTCAACCGTGTCAAAGGCTGCAGACAAGTCAAGAAGGACGAGGAGGGATAGTTTACCTTTGTCACAGTCACAAAGGATGTCATTTGTGACTTTGATGAGAGCTGTTTCGGTGCTGTGGCAGGGGTGGAAACGTGATTGGAGGGATTCAAACATGGAGTTGCAGGAAAGATGGGCATGGATTTGAGAGGCGACAACACGTTCAAGGGCTTTCGAGAGGAAAGGGATGTTGGAGATGGGGTGGTAGTTTGCAAGGATGGCGAGGTCAAGGGTTAGTTTTTTGAGGAGAGGGGTGATGACAGCAGGTTTGAGGGAGAGGGAGACAGTACCTGAGGAGAGAAAAGCAAAGTAAAACAATTTTTGAAACAGCTCTACGTAGCACCAAGTCAGAAAAAGAATTAAGGGGAATGAATGGTGGGCAGGAACTTTGTAGGTGGAGTTTTGATTTGTTTCGAAGAATGAGTTTGATAATGTCAATCACAATATATTCTTCCTCATTCATTCAACTTCCAGGGAAGACAATACACATACCGATAAATTAACAATCTCCCTTTTTTGACAACTTCCACGTACAAATAGCAGCATGCCAAAGTAATACACAACTAGCACTGGGATTCTGACAATCTACACATTAGGTTGAATTTAAGCACTACACTGCTGGAGTGTTTCATCATCCAGATATATGAGGTTAAGAGAATAATGCTTTCTGAAAACACATACTTGGTGGCAGGACAAGTTGATAAAGCTGTTAAAAAATCATATGGGATCCATGGCTTTATAAATAGAATTGAGAGGTCGCACAACACCAGGTTATAGTCCAACAGTTTTGTTTTAAATCACAAGCTTTCGGAGTTACAACTCCTTCGTCGGGTGAAGTGAGGAGATACAGAATCGTCAAAGCATATATAGAGAGAGAACAATGCATGTGTAACTTACAATTGCAGACAACTAAATTCAATCATCCTGACTGTTTATCTGCCGAGGTGTGATAAAGTTAATCAGGTCAGCCAGGAAGGTACCACATCAAAGACATAGCAAGATACAACTGAGACAATGAGGTGGAGTCGCATGGGGTCTAACGTGTCAAAAGCTGCCGTCTGTATGTAAAACGATTAACTTTAAAATTTTTACTTTTTTACTGGGAATCACATCTGTGAACAAGCCAATGACGACTCGAGTCCGGATCACGTCATGTATCGTGACATACGTTAGACCCCATGCGACTCCACCTCATTGTCTCAGTTGTATCTTGCTATGTCTTTGATGTGGTACCTTCCTGGCTGACCTGATTAACTTTATCACACCTCGGCAGATAAACAGTCAGGATGATTGAATTTAGTTGTCTGCAATTGTAAGTTACACATGCATTGTTCTCTATCTATATATGCTTTGACGATTCTGTATCTCCTCACTTCACCCGACGAAGGAGTTGTAACTCCGAAAGCTTGTGATTTAAAATAAAACTGTTGGACTATAACCTGGTGTTGTGCGACCTCTCAATTTTGTCCACCCAGTCCAACACCGGCATCTCCGCATTTATAAATAGAGGCATAGAGAACAAAAGCAATATGCTAAACCTTTTAAATCGCTGGTTAGGCTTCAGCTGCATTATTGTATCCAATGCTGGGCACCATACTTTAGGAAGGATGTCAAGGGCTTGGAGAGGGTGAAAAGGGGATTTATTTGAACGATACCAAGGATGACGTACTTTAGTTGTGTGGAGACTACAGAACCTGGGATTGTTCTCCTTAGAGCAAAGGTGGTTAAGGAGAGATTTAATAGAGGTGTTCAAAATTATGAGGGGGTTTTGATAGAGTAAATAAGGAGAAACTGTTTATTGGTAAGAGGGTCAGCAACCAGAGGACAGAGATTTAAAATAATTAGCAAAAGAACCAGAGGGGAGATGAGGAGAATATTTTTACACAGCGTATTATGATTTGGAATGCACTGCCTGAAAGGGTGGTGGAAGCAGATTCAATAGTAACTTTCAAAAGGGAACTGGATATATATTTGAAAAGGAAAAAACTGCAGGGCTATGGGGAAAGAGAAGGGGAGTGGGACTAATTGGATAGCTCTTTCAAACAGCCAGTGCAGGCACGTTGAGGCGAATGACCTCCTGTGCTGTATGATTCTATGTGCTGTATGATTCTAATAACAGTGGAGTTAATTTAATTGCAAGCAGCTCAACACTGCATGGCTGTGACAAGACTCCCCGGATTAAGTCTTTCCAGAATGACAACCGACCTATAAGAAAGCTTCATTCACTAAAATAAGATGGAACTTCAGTTACAATCGTCTGAGAATATCAGTCTCGAGACCTTTATTGCAGATCATTCAACATCCCTGGCCAATAGTGAATCCTCAGGGGGAAAAAGGTGCCTAGATAAAGACTTCAAAAGAAGTGTAATTGCCACTGGAAAGGTTCAGTTTTGGACAGAATGTTCTCTGCTTCAGGAAGTGATCCTATGTAACTGGTGTGCACTATCCCTCCTCATCCTTCGACACAGCTGACCACACCATCCTCCTCCAACACCTCTCTTCTGTTGTCCAGCTGAGTGGGACTTACTTGCCTCGTTTTATTTTTATCTATCCAGTCATATCCAGAGAATCCCCTGCAATGGCTTCTCTTCCCAGTTCCACACTGTTACCCCTAGAATCTATCCTTTGCCCCCTCATTTTTCTCATCTACATGCTGCCCCTCGGCTACATCATCCTAAAATATGTACACTGACAACACCCAGCTCTACCTCACCACAACCTCTCTTGAACCCTCCACTGCTTGTGTTGTCAAGCTACTTTTCTGCATATCCAGTGCTGGATGTCAGAGATTTCCCCCAATTGAGAAGACCAATGCCATTGTCTTCAGCCAGTGCCACAAAATCCTTTCCCTAGCCACCGATCCCATCCTGGCCACGGTCTCAAGCTGAACCAGACTGTTCGCAACCTCGGCGTCCTATTTGATTCTGAGCTATCTCTGTAACATCGTCGGTCTCCGCCCCAACCTCAGATTCGACTAGCCCAATGCTCTCCTGGCCAGCCTCCCATCTTCCACTCTCCATAAACTTCAGCTCAGCCAAAACTCAGCTGCCCGTATCCTAATCCTCACCACATCCCTTTCACCATCGCCCCTGTGCCCACTAAACTACATTGGGTCCCAGTCCACTTGCCTCAATTTAAAAATTCTAAACTTCGTGTTCAATCTGTCCATGGCCTCACCCCTCCCTATCTCTGTAACCCCCTCCAGCCCTATAACCCTCTAAGAACTCTGCGTTCCTCCAACTCTGGCCTCTTGTGCATCCCCCATTTCCTTCGCCCCACCACTGGTGCCCGTGCCTTCAGCTGTATAGGCCCCAAGCTCTGGAATTATCTTCCTAAACCACTCCACAGTTTTGGTGTCCTTACTTAAGGAAAGACATCCTTGCTCTCGAGGCAAAAAAGGTTCACTCGGTTAATCCCGGGGATGAGAGGGTGGTCATATGAGGAGAGGTTGTGTAGATTGGGACTCTACTCATTGGAGTTCAGAAGAATGAGAGGCGATCTTATTGAAACATATAAGATTGTGAAGAGGTTGGATCGGGTGGATGCGGGGAGGATGTTCCCGATGACGGGTGAGACTAGAACTAGGGGACATAGTCTTAGAATAAGGGGCTGCTCTTTCAAAACTGAGATGAGGAGGAACTACTTCACTCAGAGGGTGGTAGGTCCATGGAATATGCCGCCACAAAAAGCTGTAGAAGCTACATCATTAAATAAATTTAAAACAGAAATAGACAGTTTCCTAGAAGTAAAGGGCATTAAGGGTTACGGGGAGCGGGCAGGAATTTGGACATGAGTCTAGGTTCGGATCGGTCATGGCCCTGTGGGTAGTGGAGCGGGCCCAGGGACCGTGTAGCCTGATTCTGCTCCTATTTCGTGTGTGCAATTCTGTTAGATGCAGGAGATGGTTCTGTGATAGTAGATAGTAGATTGGCGGTTAGGATCAGATCAGCCATGATCTTATTGAATGGCGGAGCAGGCTCGAGGGGCCGATTGGCCTACTCCTGCTCCTATTTCTTATGTTCTTATGTCCACCTCTCTCTCCTCCTTTAAGACGCTCCTTAAAAACCTGTCTCTGACCAAGCTTTTACTCACACATCCTTCTTGGGCTCGGTGTCAATTTTTGTCTGATATACTCCTATGAAGCATTTGGTGTCATTCCTATGAAGCATTTTGGCGCTATATAAATGTTGTTGTTTGCCTGCTGGCTCTTAAAATACAATTTTGATGAGCTGGTTTAATTACATTTGCAATGGCATTTAAAAAAGGAAAAAAGATGCCAAGATTTACAAACACTAGAAATTTGCTGGATTTTCATTGGTATGTTGAAGGCTTTCTTTTTGACCTAAGGAAGCTAATTGAAAACAGTCCACAATCTCTTACTTGAGTTTTAGTAACACTTCCTTTATAATTAAGGTTATTGTTTTGGAAAAGTTGTTGAGGATCCCCATAAAAAAAAATACATTTTAAAACTTCTTCCCGAGTCCATTCTATAAGCATTAAAGGTAGGCTTTCTGGCTTTTCATACTTATTCTTAATCAATTTTTTGGTTTCACCAAATTCAATATATCTTAAAAACAATCCAAAATCAACATAAAAGCTGGCATAATATTCACGCAGAAAAGAAAAAAATCAGTATGAAGAACTTGGTCAGGAGGTGGGATTTTAAAAATCAGATTGGTGGACTAATGTAGAGCTCCAGTGAGTATAATTTGTCTTCTGCTCTCGTATGGTAGTAGCAAAAAAGATCAAATAATTTATGAAGAGCTCCTCAAGAGAATACTTCTGTTAATTCTTCCTATAATCTTTGGCGTTTCCATCATAAAAACTGACTTCAAAATGTTGTGTTGGATGCAGACTAATTGGTTTAACCCAAAAACCAGGAACCCGAATAAAATATATGGACAATCACAGTTCCAAATGCTATTAAATCCACCTTCTAAATTCAAGAACAATTACCACTTTTAACTACATTCTTAAGAACATAAGAATTAGGAGCAAGAGTAGGGCATGCGCCCCCTCAAGCCTGCTCTGCCATTCAATAAGATCATGGCTGATCTTCGACCTCAACGTCACATTCCTGTCCTATCCACATATCCCTTAATTCCTCTGGAGTCCAAAAATCTATCATCTTAGCCTTGAATATACTCAACGACTGAGCATCCACAGCACTTCGGGGCAGAGAATTCCAAAGATTCACAACCCTCATCTCAGTCTTAAAAGGCCAGCCCCTTATCCTGAGACTATGCCCCCTAGTTCAAGACTCCCCTGCCAGGGAAAACAATCTCTCAGCATCTACCCTGTCAATCCCTCTCAGAATCTTATATGTTTCAATGAGATCACCTCTCAATTCTTCTACACTCCAGAGAGTATAGGCCTAATCTACTCAATCTCTCCTCATAGGACAACCCTCTCATCCCAGGTATCAATCTGGTGAACCTTCTCTAAGGCAAGTATATCCTTCCTTAAATAAGGAGACCAAATCTGTGCACAGTACTCCAGGTGTAGTGTCACCAGAGCCTTGTACAATTGTAGCAAGACTTCCTTACTCTTGTACTCCAATCCTCTAGCAATAAAGGCCAACATACCATTTGCCTTCCTAATTGCTTGCTGTACCTGCATGCTAACTCTCTGTGTTTCTTGTATGAGGACACCCAAATCTCTCTGAACACCAACATTTAATAGTTTCTCATGATTTAAAAAATATTCTGTTTTTCTATTCTTCCTACCAAAGTGAATAACCTCACATTATACTCCATCTGCCACCTTATTGCCCACTCACTTAACCTGTCTATATCCCTTTGCAGGCTCTTTGCGTCCTCCTCACATCTTACTTTTCCACCTAGCTTTGTATCGTCAGAAAACTTGGATACATTGTACTCGGTCCCTTCATCTAAGTCATTAATATAGATTACAAATAGCTGAGGCCCCAGCACTGATCCTTGCGGCACCCCACTAGTTATAGCCTGCCAATTTGAAAATGTCCCGTTTATCCCTACTCTGTTTTCTGTCTGTTAACCAATCCTTTATCCATGCTAATACCTTACCCCCGACCCCATGTGCCCTTATCTTGCTTAACAACCTTTTGTGTGGTACCTTATCGAATACCTTTTGGAAATCCAAATATACTACATCCACTGGTTCCCCTTTATCTACCCTGCTAGTTACATCCTCAAAAAACTAATACATTTGTCAAACACAATTTACCTTTCATAAAACCATGTTGACTCTGCCTAATCATGAGATTTTCTAAGTACCCTGTTACCACTTCCTTAATAACGGATTTCAGCATTTTCCCGATGACTGATGTCAGGTTAACTGGCCTATAGTTCCCGATTTTCTTTCTCCTTCCTTTCTTTCCATGTTATGCATTAAATGCTCAGTACCAAGCCCACCACCACGTTTCTGGCAAGATTAGTTTTTCTGTATTAAGAACAAGAATTCATTGGAAAGGGTTTAAGAGAAGAACAAAGTAGGAGTTAAAACTCCTTCTGCCCCGAAGAGTCTTAATCCAACCTTAAAATGGCACTCCCTACGACATCAGTGTGAACTTTTCAATTATCTACACCACAAGGCAAAGACCTTTTAGAAACAGGAAAAAATGATTATGCCCAATAACCTGAGTTTTTTTCATTGATAAACCCCACCTACCTGCCTTCTTACCATATTCCCATATCCCTGCTCTCTTAAAAAATGCACACAATTATCTCTTGAAGCCATTTATACAGTCTGCTTCAACACCTTTCTTTGACAATTTATTCCACAATTTTAGTATCCTTTAAATGAAAAAGTCTTGCCTAGCTTCCTTTTTTATTTCTAACTTCCTCATTTTTAACTTGCGTGTCCAGGTATTTGAATCTTTCATCATAGTGAATAATGTTGGTGATTAATTTCCTTTAGCAGCCAATTTCTGTACTTATGTTGTAACTGTCTGAATGAATTTCAGAAAAAATCCAGATGATATCCTGTACATATTTTGTATGACAATATTTTATTTCAGTATCAATTATGAAAGAAATACAAGTTTTGTAATTTATTGCCATTTTATATCTATCTGCAATATCACTCTTGCGATGTTTTAAAAGCAGGTGTATGTTAAAATAGATATGCTGTTAAACAAAATATTACTTTCCAACAGAAGCCTGGTGAGTGCAGCGTACTGCTTTAAGCATTTTAATACCTGATTAAACTGGGCCAATTTAACAATGACTTTGGAAGGCTCAGAGTTGTACTTTTTTATTTGTTCACGGGATGTGGGCGTCGCTGGCAAGGCCAGCATTTATTGCCCATCCCTAATTGCCCTCGAGGAGGTGGTGGTGAGCCGCCTTCTTGAACCGCTGCAGTCCTCGTGGTGAAGGTACTCCCACGGTGCTGACTTTGTCATAGCTGTTTGGTACAACTGAGTGGCTTGCTTGGTCATTTCAGAGGGCTGTTAAGAATCAACCACATTGCTGTGGGTCTGGAGTCACATAAAGGCCAGACCGGGTAAGGACAGCAAGTTTCCTTCCTTAAATGACATTAGTGAACCAGTTGGGATTTTATGGCAATCTGGTATTTTCACCATTACTGATAATAGCTTTTTAATTCCAAATTTATTTATTTAACTGAATTTAAATTCCCTGAGCTGCTGTGGTGGGATTTGAACTCACGTCTCCGGATTACTGTAAAATACCTCCCCAGTCTTATTGAAAAGCCTGCTGCAGTATTCAAATGTCTGTTTTACAGCAATTGTTACCTTTTACTGGTCTTATTCACTTTGTTCAGCAGCATTCCAAAACAAACATCCATGTTTGAAATGAGTTTAGACAACAATGTACAGTAATTGAGGTTTCCATTCATTTCTGGGATAATTCATCTCTATGCTCTAATGTAATATTGGTCCACAGGAATGCATTCTTGTCTTCTAATATCATCAAGGTGCTATATTCTCCACTTGGTCCCTATTATGCTCTATATCAGGAAACCTGTTAGCTAAGGACAAAGGTTTACCTCTGAAAACCATTCTCTTTTCTAAGTCTAAGGCTTTAATGTTATTTTATAATTTACTTCCAGAGGCTTTGCACATCAGATCCTGAAGAAACTGTTGCAAGATGTAACACAAAGTTTTCAGCAAATACAAAGACAGAAAAGACCACTGCTCTCCATCTTTTTGTAGTTATTAAATCACTGATCTATCAGCCTTTCCATCTGCTCTGCCAAATACAATGTGTTGACGAGATAGGTATCACCTTCTGTTATTTGCATTCATTTCATCTGCAGACGTTACTTGGCAAGTGGACTCAGGGGAAATAAACTCACACAGGGGTTTTCCCACACAAGTTAAAATAAAATAAAAAGGTATTTTTCGTTAGAACATTAGATTAAAAAATGATAGAAATACAGAACAGAGAATGTTGAGGAAAATCTCTGACCTCAATCAATTTCATTGGTTGCATTTTGCTCACTTGCACACAAAATACTAGTAAGGCAGGTAAAGGTCCCCGAAACTCGATGAAAAGCGAGTCACCTTGCCTGACAGGGGATTCGGAGCTTGTGAGGCTTGTGTCAAACTTTTGAAAGGTATTATTTTTATTAATTTACTCGTCGTCGTATCAGCTTAGCTGGTTTGCTAGCATCTTTGCCTGAGTCAGCTGACTGTGGGTTCAATTCCCACTCCAGGATTTTCCCACATAATCTAGGCTGATACCCCTGTGCAGTACATTGTTGAAGGTGGCATCTGTCAGATCAGAAATTAAATTGAAGCCCCCTCTGCCTGTTCTAATGGACATTAAAGATCGTGTAGCACTAGGGTATGGTAGCATAGTGGTTATGTTACTGGACTGGTGATCCAGAGGCCTGTGCTAATGATCCGGAGACGTGAGTTCAAATTCCACCACGGCAGCTGGGGAATAGAAATTCAGTTAATTAAATAAATCTCGAATACAAAGCTAGTATCAGTAATGGTGACCAAGACGACAAAAGATTGTCGTAAAAACCCATCTGGTTCACTAATGTCCTTTAGGGAAGAAAATCTGCCTATATGTGATTCCAGACCCACAGCAATGTGGTTGACTCTTAACTGTCGTCTGAAGTGGCGGGTCACCACCACCTTCTCAAGGGCAATTAGGGATGGGCAATAAATGCTGGCCTTGCCAGCGATGCCCACATCCCAGGAACTAATTAAAAAAAATTCAAAGAGGAGCATGGAGTTCTCCTGTGTCCTGGCCAACATTCTTCTCTTAACTAAAAAAACAGAACTGGTCATTCATCTCATTGCTATTTGTGAGATTTTGGTGTGCACAACATGACTCTACATTTGTCTACACAGCAACAGTCACTGGACTTTCAAAGTAATTTATTGTATGTGAAACTTCTTTTACACTCCATGTATGAACTGAATGTCATCAGTGAAAACTTTTTACACTTAGTATTTACATAGGAACTGAAATAGAAATGCACAGAACTGGATAAGACCAATTGGCCTTGGCATTGGATTTTAATCCTTAGGCATATAAAGACTTGTGGACGCGTTCTCCAGACAGCACAATTTAAAAAAAGATTACCATGCACCACAATTTCCTTCACACTGGCACTGTTGTGAGTTTAAATCTCTCCTCCCATCCTGAGTATTCTTCATCTGTCCAACACTGTTGATGTAATTGGATGATTCAATCTGGCTTTCTGCCTGCTCCTCCATATCCACAGAACCAAGCTGATGGCTTGAGATACCAAGATAACTAGAAAATACTGTCACCAGCCGTGTAAAAGGTCGCCATTAGATGCCACGTTTTAACAATGGTAGTCATTTTGATTTGAAGAACAGTTTCCTTAGGAACATAGGAACAGGAGTAGGCCATTGAGCCTCTCGAGCCTGTTCCGCCATTCAATGAGATCATGGCTGATCTGCGATCTAACTCCATATACCCACCTTTGGCCCATATCCCTTAATACCTTTGCTTAACAAAAAGCTATCAATCTCCGAATTAAAATTAACAATTGCCGTTTTCGGAAGGGAGTTCCAAACTTCTACCACCCTTTGTGCTTCCTAATTTTCCCACATTACAACAGTGACTACACTCCAAAAGTAATTCATTGGCTGTAAGTTGCTTTGAGACGTCCGGTGGTCTTTAGTCGCCTTTTCAAAAAATTCAATCAGGTTCGTCAGGAGTGACCTACCTTTCACAAATCCATGCTGGCTCTCTCTGATCAACTGAAAATTTTCGAGTTGTTCAGTCACCCTAGCCTTAATTATAGACCCTAGCAATTTCCCGACAACAGATGTTAGGCTAACTGGTCTATAATTCCCTGGTTTCCCTCTCTCGCCATTCTTAGCGGAGTGACATATGCAATTTTCCAATCTAAATGGACGGTTCCTGAATCTAGAGAACTTTGGAAGATTATAGTTAGAGCATCTGCAATGTGCTCACCTACTTCCTTTAAAACCCTGGGATGGAAACCATCTGCCCTGGGGATTTGTTACTCTTTAATGCCATTAGTTTCTTCATCACTGTTTATTTACTTACGTTAATTTTATTGAGTCCCTGTCCCCGATTCAGTATTAGTTTCTTTGGAATTTCCGGCATGCTATCCTCTTCTTCTACTGTAAATACCTAAAACTTTACTGGATATAGGAAGTCTTACACATATACAGATAGAGGACAGACTCCCCATCAGATATAGGAATCCCCATAAGAATTTGCACTAACAATAAGCACTGTGCCAACTGATCCCGTAATATCCTGGTCTGTGTTATAATGATGAAAAACTCCTCAATTCCTGTCATGATATGGAACTACATTGGCAAAATCGATAATGTGAAGTACAAACATTAGTTACATTCCAACATACCAACTCAAAAACAAAAATAGTACAATATTTTTTTTGTCTGGGAGTGTATTTATAGCCATACTTGCAAGGTTCAGGTTCAATGTAGCACTTAAGGTTTATGTTATTATCCAAAGCTTTCAAACATATTACAGACTCTCTTGCTAGTGTTTATTCTCTAGAATAGTAGAGCTCCTTAAGCATTTGGTAAATCAGGACAAAGTAAATTTTCCTCAGCGTGCACTTGATACAGGAAACTTTCGTTTATCCGGCACCCAAATATCCGGAATTCTCGCTTAACCGGCAAAAATCATCCTCCGAAAACTCCTCTCAAATAACCGGCAATGTTGCCGAGTCGCAGTCGAGTCTCCGCGAACGCTGAGTGCTCCGAAAAATCCTCTCAAATAACCGGCAATGTTGCCGATCCCGAGTCCGAGAACGCCGATTTAGTCAGTAGGGGTACTTTTCAAAAGTGCCACTACTCGGCCTCCTGGCGCAAGTCCGAAACATTGCAGTAGCAGGAGTAGATTCTCCTGTGCTGCTTGGAGTCTCTTTGTTAAAAATAGCCTCGGTAGATATAACTCTCTGTTATCCGGTACTTTCGATATACCGGCACCACGCCGGTCCCGTCGATGCCGGATAAACGAAAGTTTCCTGTATATAGATTTTATGCTTTGATCTTTTTATAAAAATATTAAACTTAAATTCAAATATAAAACAATGGCCCAGCCTGCAGTATAGAATATGAAATTTAAGTTTTTGTCAATGCTTCATTCTCATGATGGAGAAGGAACCTGTTGCCTTGAGGATTTTCTACTTGATTTAGGACATTTTCTTTGGCTTTGAGAGTCTTGGCATCAGTGCTAAAGCCTCAAATTGTTTGGTCCCTAAAGGTTCTTCTTGTCTAGATAGAATGAATGTTAGGAGCTCAACACGAGTACCCATTTGATGAAAAAATAGTACAACCATCTTACCTACTGACATGAGAAGGTTTTGGCGGGATTGAACATCATCCTGTTTATTACGGAGTTTGATTTCCCATGAATCTACATATATGAGCCATTCCCCCTACCAATACAAAAACAGTTTCCAAAACAGAACCAGCTCAAAATACCTTTCCTCCTCCTCCTCCCTCACCACCGCCCCCCCTCCCCCCAAACAATAGGCTGCTAAAAATTACAGAATATTTATAGGAACTGAATTTCCTCTTAAATAGCCCTGGAGTTCGACAAACACTATTTCCATAATTTCTTTGACCTCTGCAGTTAACAGCCCCACTACAGATACCAAATACACATACTTCACCATTACTACTTTTTATTGCAGCTTCTTCCCCATTTGAACTGAACTGCAAACCATTGCTCACATTATATAAAATATAGGAGAGAAAATACTGCTGCATGCTAAACAGCCCCATTTCTTTCCCTTCCCTCCTCCTTTATGCCTCATGCTACATGTCCCAACCCCGTTTGATCTAGGGCACGGCTATTTCAGTGACTACATACCGTACAGATTAACACAACCGATTACCACAATCATCCTCGTTTCATCATTCCTCGCAAAGAATATGTTGATATCTGGTTAATTTTCTGTTGATTACCAGATCACCAATCAATTTGGAGCGGCAGGCAGAGATCAGAAGTAGAAGGCCACCAAAGCTGAACTAAGAGGGCAAGAGATGGGGGCGGAGTATATTCACAGCTGAGAACCGGGCCATCAAATTTGGGTAACAGGCTGCAAAGAGGTGGGCAGGAAGATTCTGCGGCTAAGAATGGGCTGCAGAAGCTGGGGGGCAGACTGAAGCGCAGTTAAGAGGCAAGGACAGGGAGTTTTCATTGCCAAGATCAAGCCAGCAAGGCTGAGGAGAGGGGCCATGCAGCGGCTGAATAGCAGGGCGGGGTATTCATGGCTGAGAACAGGCCACTGAAGCTGGAAAGAGGGGCAATGAAGCAACTAAGAAGTTTGAGCAAGGAGAATTCGTAGTCGAGAACAGATGCAAAATTTGTTTGGAGGACCGTGAGCCAGCCAGCAAGAGTGAAAGTTTTTGAGGAGACTTCTCTAGCTTAGTTCTCTCTCTGTGTATCTGAAAAGTAGAATGTGAAGGAGACTCGAAAAATAAGGAATGCAGCATCACGTGACACCTCCAAATACATGTGATCCGTATGTAGTCAAGATGATGGGCAATGACTATAGAATGCCACCTACAGGCATTGCAGGGAAAAGGGCTACATAAGAATTTTGAATTGAATGGTGAAGGACATAACAAACTTAATAATGTGTAGTTAATATAATTAGAGACACAAGTAATCTGCAAGCTAAGCCAATTCACTGAAACTAATGACATTCTAGTTTGTGTTTTGTATCTAATTATTAGGGAATACACTGAAATAAATCTCATGAAGAGATAATGTAAACAGTGTGAAGTCAAATGACATTTGGAACAAAGTGTTGAATAAATGCTTCAATGAAAAATTCTGAGACATGTTAAAGGATCGCTGCTTAACGAACACCCCACTTCAACTAGCAGTTGCCACATTATGGTTTTGCTAAAATCAATGAGTCTGCAAAGTTTTAGTAACACTTCCTTCATAATTAAAGAGTTTTTTCCATCACCAGGATTTTGAAGTTTTCCATCTATTGTAGGTTTTCTCTAAATTTACTTTGCTAGAATTATATTATAGGTATGCACTATGTGAATGCAAATCTTATTTCTGGAGAAGGTAACTGACACAGTCATACTCATTCTACCAAAACTTGCTGGCCTATAATAGCGATTAATGAGAATGTTGTATTCCATCTTGGCTGGAAAAAGCTTTATGACAAGCAACTTCCAGAGCAGGGGAAATAAAGTACCAAAGTATATGTTGTATAAGGTCTCTCAGATAAATATACTGAACACTCAACATTAGTTCAATGCACACTGAAAGCTTTTCAAGACTGGATAATAGCTGATTAATGCACCATGGACTGCAGCTGGTTTTAAATGCCAAATCCAAGCCAACATTCACTCAGGCAGCCAGTTGGTACTCTTGGCCAGTCTAGTGCAGCACACACATGTGCTATTCTCCTTTACTGGCTTGCCACATGACAATGGTTGTGGCGATGTCAACAAGATTCCAAAAGCCTGCAAAGAGTGTACAGAGAAATAATTTTGGAAAATAGTTTTAGCTGCTGATACAACTGCATGCTTTATGCTATCTGTGTCACCAACACTTGGCTGGATATATAATTCTAGGTTCTTGATCAATGGTTTCTCTAATAAAAGAAGCCGTATGTAGTCAATTTAGCTAAAGGAAGATCACAGTCAAGCTCTTTCATCAGACATTCATGATGATTCAAAGTCAAATTTGTAATAATAAAAATAAATATCAACCAACAGAAGTCATGAAGCCAATTAGAATTTAAGTCATTTTTATGCAAGGTAGTTTACTCAAAGGCAATTTGTAAGCTATATGTTGACCAAATATTACTGTAAGAATGCTACTAGAGTTCTCTTCAGAGTTAAATAAGGACAGGAGAAAAACAAATCCAAAGCAGGGTGTGGTTTGAACCATCAAAACAACCATCCATGTTATCTACACAAATGTCTCAAAATAAATGAGAAAACTGCCACTTTAAAAGATCCATTTTTGAATTTTAAAAGATATGAAACAAATACAAATAATTAATTTCTGTAAATGTAAGTAAAACTATGCAATAGCCATGAGGCAGTAAGAAATGTATACAAATAGGAAGTAAAGGTGTAACATTTAAGAGCAGAGACAAAATGTAAGGAACTAAGGATCTGAAACCAAATCAGGAAACTTTCTTTCCATGTGTGGTAATAACACTCATTTGTATAGTTCTTAACTCAAGGCACATTGTATCCCAAAATCAATTCTCCTAAACTGAAATAAACCTGAACACTATAGGTAGCTTTAAATTTTTGCATATATGACATGATCTTACAAAAAAGTGTTTACTATATCACATTACAGAAATAATTCTCAATATGAAGGAGTTTATTGTATAAAGACCACATGTGCAAAACAGAGAAATGCATGAGAGAAAAAAAGGAGAATAAAAGTTTGAGAGACAGAATAGTGAGGGAGAAATGGAGGGATGAGGAAACAAAAACTTATTGTTCACTTCTTTCCATATATTGGCAATTGGAAACATATTGGGCCAGAAATTCGGCTCTTGTCGGATGAGTACGCGCTGTGTACTCACCCGTAAGGCCACTTGAAGTGCCGGTTTCCTGCATGCACTGCGCATGTGCGGGAAACCGGAACTTCCGTTCCCCTGAAAGGAGGGGTTCAGAAGTCGAACGCGTGTGTGGGAGAGGCTGCGCGCACGCAGCGAACTTCGGTTTTTTTTCAGGTTTCTCCGGGAGGGTAAGTATGGAGAAGCTGCACTTTTAAAAAGGAGGCGCAAGGCCTGTTTTTAACAAGGTAAGTGGTTAATTAATAACAATTTAAACATTTTTTCAACAGGTTTATCTTTTTTAGATACTTTAAAGAAAGGTAAGTTTATTTTTAGCACCGTTAAAAAGTATAATTAATTTTTTCAAAAATTTTAATTTTTGTTTAAAGTAGTTAATTTATGTAACTTATAGTTATTCTAAAAATGTGATTTTAAAAAAAATATATTTGAAGTTTAAGTGTGGTTTTGGGGCCGATCTCTATTCATAGATTTGACAGGTCTTCCTGTCAAATCTATGAATGAAAATGCCCTGTTAGGATTGGCTCTCCATGGCCCACGTGATCCCAGGGGACGCTTCGAACTAACTGCGCCCCTGGGATATGCAAGCACTGCGCGCCGGCAGCTGGAGGAGGCCCAGGAGCCGAAGTCCTCGTGGGCCCAAAGCACAACGGCAGGCGCAGTAGGTAAGTACGCGCGCGATGCTTGCACCCGCAGGAAGCTGGAAAGCCGAATTTCTGGCCCATTTTGTTCAAATTGAGCAAGAATACTTTAAAGACATCCCATTTTAGACCATGTAACTGCCAGAACTGAATGAGACATGGTGGAAAAGGAAAGAGAGAATATGATTATATGACCATGTGGCTTTTTTGAACCAGCCTTTCCTTAATTTGGTTGCACAGCATGTAATGAGTAGTTATGGCCCATGATACTTGCAACAAGTTAAACTTCATCCTCTCAATTTTTATGGCAAATTAAAGTAGCAATGCTGCATCCATAAAATTATGGAGTACCAAAAGCATTTAAAAAATCAAGCTTCAAATCCATTCTATTTCAGTCTTTGCAAAATTTCCCACCTGTTTACATTTGATTTGTAAGGATATCTATATCACAGGTTATATTACTGTTATCAGATCATGACTTTGGCCATAGATATCTACAAATGGATAGCACATCATAGGAGAGTATCTGTATTTTTGATGGTAAAGAGGAATGTCTTTTTTCACAATCGCTGGGACTTTAAAATGTGTTACAATTTAAAAAACAGACGAGACATCACAATTGTTGGATACAATTTTGTTACTAAAAACTGTTGAAACAGTAGAGGAATGCAGCCCCTGCAACAAGATTTTAAAGCTTTGGATAATGCACCATTTATTTCTACCAACAGTGCTCAGACCTATTAGATGAAATCAAGTGAGACATTGTTATATGCTGAGGTCATGGATTATTTTTAAGTGAATACTATAATCACTCACCTTTGTTGATGGGTTCAGTATTACCATTACTTTGTCAATCGGTGTATTAAATGGCTGTCATCACCATTGGCTCCTCAACATTCCATAGGATTTGGGTCTTAGCATTTAAGTTTTAGAAGCCAAATTCTTACGAAGCAAACTTAAAGTTTCAGGGACAAATATAGCTGAATTTGATCTGGGTCTATGCTAAAACTATCACAATGTTAGAATATGAATGATGTCTTCTAACTAAAAATCCACAATTATATTCCATTTGTAAATCATGATAAATGTAATTTGGGTGGCAGAAATCTAGTCACAAGCCACCCAGAACTTTAATAGCCTCTCTTTTTAGCATGACTGTCTGTTTTGGCAAAGTTTTGACTATTTTCAAAACATTTCCCCCAGTTCCTATAAATCCACAAGGTAAAACGGTGAAAGCCTCACCCATGGTTCTTGGTGTAGCTGAAACTCTACAATTCTTAGCAAGCAATTACACCTATGCTAAGAAGCATAGGGAAGAAACACCATCATTGGAGATGGAAGACTGATAGGGGTTAAAGACAGAAGATAGGAGAAAAAGAGAGGATGAACAGATAAAAGACAGTTAAGTAAACTGTCAAAAAGCCAAATATAACGCCAGATTTGATTTTGAACAGCAAATTTCAAATGCTGTAGCTTTGGAAAATGATTTTGGCTGCCATACATGTGACAGAACAACAGAAAAAAGTTTAAAAGGACCATGCTGCGACCCTTTTTATTATGTGGAAATATGACTATCCAGTCAGTAAATCTGGTAAAATACTGTCCACTCAACAAAAACAAAATCATATCTTAAAACAGATCAAAGGTAGTGACTTAGAAAACTTCATACGGCTTTTTGAGTTTCTAACCTAAAGAAATTAATTTAATAGTGATCTTGCATTATTCAAATTTGAACAAAGTGAAGTTCAAGTATGCAACCAGGACTGTGCAGAAGCTAAACCTAGCTGAAACACAATGACAAGCCCAATATTCAGTAAGGACTTAATTTACACAAATACATCTCCACTGAAAGAAAAGAATGTGTAGAAAAGTAGATTTAATTGCATCATATATTTGAAACTGTCAAACAATGCATCAGAAGTAAAGATTATCCAGAAAGTCATCTGAGACAATCTTAAAACCAAATGATGTTTTCCAAGTCCAAGGAGAGCTGCAGTTGTAATAGTTATATTTTTTTTTATTAAGTAATTCTTAAAGAAGTTAGAGGTCACTCACCTGTACTGAATGAATGGTTAGATCACACAGCGAACACAAGTAGGGGAAGACTGCTGGCAAGAAACCATGGTAATCGTTTATGTTGTTCAATGAAGGAGATCCTCGTTTTCTCTCAAAGAGAGACCTTTCATGTGCACGAGGAGAAGGAAGACGAGCACCTCTTCTATAATCAGAATCAAATTTATTGAAATTGTGTGAGGGCTCAGAGAGGTGCATTTCCTCTCTGGAGAAGTCATCATTGCCTCTTAATCGTTCACGCTCATAGTCCTTTCGGTCATATCTAGAACTTGACTCTCGAGAAGAATGACCGTGGCTATATTCAACCACAGAGTCAAGACTGGAATCACGACTTCCATAATTGCGTTTCCTAAAGTGTCTTTCTTCCTCCCAGTCATCATGAGAGGTTCTGTAGGAACGGTCATGTCGTAGAGAACCGTCACCTCTGCTGTATTTTGAAGCTGTTCCTTCATTAGCTCGTCTCCTTTTAATCTCCATAAGAATTTCTGGCAAGGATTCAGGTGTAAGTTTATCTTCAGGGTAGTGGCTCAGTTCATCCAAATCCCTGGATGAAAGGCCAAATGCAGCTAAAATGTTACTGGCCCTGTCTGCATCAATCTGTTTCTGAACAGCGTGAGATTGTTGATTCTGATTTCTAACTCCAAACAAGGAAGGCAAGCTACTGCTAGCAGTATCGCTGTATCGTGAGGGCCCACCAGCTGAAGACATCAAACCTTTAGATCTTTGTCCCACACCTTGTGGACCAAAGTTCTGACCCTGTCCCACACCTTGCGGGCCAAAGCTCTGACCTGGTCCTGCACCTTGTAAGCCAAAGTTCTGACCCTGTCCTGCACCATGTAGGCCATAATTCTGACCCTGTCCAGAATTTATTAAGCCAGCCAAGTGTGGATTCTGGCACAATGTCCCAAGAGCTGCTTGGATATTCAGAGGTGGACCTGCAGCAAGACCTCCAGCATCTGCATCATGAAAACGACTCTTCCTCTTAGTACGCATTTGATTGCTCTGGCCCCTGCCAAAACTTGCCATTTTGGCACAAGAGAGAGTGTCTACTCCAATACCGGTAAAAGCAGGCTAGAAGTTCTTTCTTGGTTAGTAGAAGTTCTAAAAAGGTTGTTTCACTGTCTAACTTGGTCTAAAAGATGGCCGATTTCATAAACTACAGGGATGCAATTTCTCCAAGAATTTTTGTCAGGCTGAAAGTTAAAAGAAAAACATTAGATCCAAGAATACGAAAGAATCGCAAGGATAGAGATTAGAGTAAGCTTCAAGTTCTGAAATTCAAAAATGATCTGTAGAAAGGCAAGTAGTTTAAAATAGGATTCAGTGCAATATTTATACAGCAGTATGGATGAAATGTATGGAGTAACCCATTTTTCTGCTCTTGAAACCAAACTCTACAAATAACTCTACAAAACTTACCTTAAAAAAGGTATCCTGCAAATATGCGATCAAGGACAGAGCAGCATGAACAAAATTATATGCAATGTGCATATAACATGATGGTGTACAAGCACCATTAATACATTAAATTCAAGTCTTTCTATATGTAGAAATAAAAGGTTTTAAATGTTTCACCTAGGATATCTCTAGAAGAAAATATAAATGCAGTCTACAAAATGTTATATTGTCAGTGCTTTCACCAGCCACATTAATCACATAAGACTCTACCCTTCTGAAATATGTCATTCTTGACCTACAGTGTTGGTCACCAAGCATCAAAATCACTGCAGTAGTCATTTGGTGCAGAAAAGATTGTCGGTAACACATTAACACTGGCATACATTGCGCAGTCAATTTAAAAGCATAGGTCTGCAAAATACACAAACTTAAGCAAATGCAATGTAAACTAATTTTTGATGGCTATACATAATTTATCCATACAAAATGTACAAGCCAAGGCTATTCAGAAATAAATTCAACACTTCAGGGTTTTTCAAACCCCTTGCTGGTTTTGTTCCTCTCTTCAAAGGACTGGGTCGATACATAATAATTTATACTAAGAGAAAATAAGCAGTTACGCATGAACAAACCAGCGTTAAAAGGTGGAGGTATACATTGCAGAACAGCTAAATTGAGTACTTAAAGGATCACCACGTTATTGTAATCTCCAAAATGTAAGTTACCAAGTTTCATGGTCACACAAGAAAACAGATTTCACAATTCAACCAGTTGGGCTTTGATCCAAAACAAAATCCAGTACGTATAGGTGATTTAAAACACGGTGAAACAAAAGGTGACAAGTAGAAGAGTGAATGATAGCATTCATGAGAGCTGGATGGGCTCAGGAACAACAGGTGGATTTTTGAAGTAAATATATAAAAGGAATCATATACTGGAACAATGAACATGAATCGTGCATGATAAGAAAAGTTGAGTGGAATGATTAACAAAAGTTAAGTGGACTGCATCACAAGGACACAAACTGAAAGTTCTTCTAACCTTGCATGTAGATTGCTGATGCAATATTTAGAATAGTTTGTACAACTCTGGCCACACTACATTGAAAAGGATATTGATGTGCTGGGAAGGATTCAGAAAAGAGTAACAAGGATAATTCCGGGACACTGAATTCTGAGTTATGAAGAAAATTCATAGAAATAAACTTGTTTTCATTAGAGAAAGATAAGGCCATATCCAGTTTTTTTTAAACGCATACAGGAATGAACGATGAAATGTAAGTAAGATATTTAACTATGGACCATGAACCTAGAACTAGAGGACAGGAATATAAAATTAAAGACTTGAGCAAGATTTGAGATTAGGATTTTTTTCCTCCTCGCAGAGGTCTGGAAATGGGGAATTGACTCACAGATAAAGCAGTTAATGCTGTTTTGATTAAAACATGTTTTTAAAAATAAAAAAGCTGGGTAAATATCTGGTTAGGAGAGGACTGAGAGTTAAAATAAGTACAGATGGAGAGAATCAAATACGCTGTGGAACATAATTCCATGGCTCCAGTAGGTCAGGAACTATTATGCTAAAAAAAAACTCCAGCATATATATCGTATGATGTAAATTAGACAAGTATCCTAGAGTTTTCCTTGATATATGTTTAGAGTTACGGAGAAAGTTTGAAAACTTTTCTTCAGGCGATTAACTTGGTCAGGAGGAAAACATGATACAATGTCAATGGAAGGAATATGCTTGATGCCCTTTTATTTTCCACGCTTTCTAATCTTATAATAGTTGTTGGTGTGCTCTTAAAAGGTGCTTTTACATTGGGACTTTTTAGTTTGGATTTGGGAAGAGCAGCTTGTGTGTCTGCTCTCTGCATTCACACTGCAAAAATCAGCTCCCTTATCACAGTAGCAGAATCTCCTGCAATCCAAACTAAACAAATACCAATATAAAAGTGCCTAAGGGGCAACACAGTGCTGTATACTCTAAGTGATCTGACTGGAGAAATGTGCATTTTATAGTGGACTGAACAACAGTATTCCATTTTAAAGAGTGTACAATAAGTTGGTTATAAGGAGTTCCCAGTTAACTCAAACTATAGTCATTGCTATTTGTAGCGACATTCAGTGTTTAGATCAGAAGCTGTGATTTTTTTCCTCATCTTGAAACCAAATTAAGCTTATTTTAACACCAATGCTACCAAAATAGATTACCTGGTCATCCATTCACTTACTGTTTGTAAGCCCTTGATGTGTACAAATTGTCTGCTGCATATGCATACATAATAGTGACTGCACTTCAAAAAATACCAATATAAAAGTGGCTGTAAAATACTTTATCTGAGGGTACGATAAAAGAAAAATGAAAGAAATACGTGCATTTACATAGTGACTTTCACAACCTCAGGACTTCCCAAACCGCATTAAAGCCAATTAAGTATTTTTGAAGTGTAGTCACTGCTGTAACGTCGGAAACGCAGCAATCAATTTACACGCAGCAAGGTCCCACGAACAGCAATGAGGTAATGACCAGGTGTTTTGATGTTGGTTGAGGGATAAATAGTGCCATGAGAACTTTTACGTCCACCTGAGGTGGCAGACGGGGCCTCAGTTTAACATCTCATCGAGAAGATGACACCCGACACCATCTAATTACCTCAGTACTGCACTGAAGTGTCAGCCTAGATTTTTGCGCTCAAGTTTCTGGATTGGGACTTGAACCCACAACCTTCTGATTCAGAGGCGAGAGTGCTACCCACTGAGCCATGGCTGACACTGTTACCTCTGATAAGGCACAATATTTCTTTCATTATTTCTGCAACTACATTTTTCACAACCGAGCCTGTTCTGGACATGAACACAATTTATTTGACCCTTAAACTACAAGTTCTAGTAATTCTGGTTAAATGCGTGACAAAAAAAATCACCCTCATGTAAAATAGCACAAGGAGATGAATTTGCCCAGGGTTACTCCTCCTCTGCTGCCGTAACCTCTGCCAAAGCTATGATGGCAGAGAGGGAGAGACTCCAAGTAAATTCACCCCTCCCACCCCCCTCCATGTGAGAGAAATACACAATGCTACCATTTTGAACTCAGACGAGTTTGAATTCAGCCTTGAATTGAAAGTCCTCTCTCTTTATCAGTTGTAAGGGAACCAAGTGAATAAATTTGGGTTGTCTCAACCCAAATTCAAAAGGCTGCAGATCTACAAAGCAGCAAGCATTCAGTGACCCGAGAGGACCTTATGTTCACAATGGGTCCCAAAATGGTTAAATTCCCCAGCCTGACTAGCACAAATTTCTGCCACTTTGAAGAGTGATTGCTTGTCTGAAGTAAATGTTGGAATTTCACCCAACTCAGTACAGTGGGAACAATAATAAACAATACATCCAGTGAATTACTTAAAAACTGCATTAAAAGTGCATTTTGGATCAGAGCAATGCTTGTTAGGATCAGGGAGGATTTAGCAAAACTCAGCAGACCCACTCAGCTAGCACAAGTGAATGATTACCAATGTGGGTGAAGTATTGAAGCCGATACTTAAACAAATAAAAAGCAAAATACTGCAAATGCTGAAGTCTGAAGCAAAAACAGAAAGAGTTGGAAACACACAGCAGGTCAATCAGCATCCGTGAAGAGAACTTATACATTTCAGGTGTGTACCCTTCTTCCGAACTGAAAAAGAAGATGGATAGGCATATTAATACGGTCAGAAAGAGAGAAGAATATATATAAAAAAGACAAACACAGAGAGGAAGCAGAATGGAATGATATAACGGATTATCTCAGTCAAGTAACAGACCGAAGCACCAAAGAAATAAAGAACATGTAAATGGTTAAGGAAGTAAGAGACTTGAGTAAAGTGCAAGAAAATTGGAGATTTGGAAAACCTGGGAGGTAGTTATGAAATTACAACAGGTTTGAAAATGAGAATATAGCTAAAGTCTGAAGTTACTAAAATCACTGTTCAGACCAGAGGCTTACAGGGTGCCTAGGAGAAAGAGATTATTGTTTGGAACGATGACAGAGGTCAAAGTGGAAATAGGAGGAGCAGTTTAAGTGATGAGCTTTAGGCAGCTCGGGGTCGCAGTTACAGACAAACGGAGGTGCTTGGCAAAGTGGTCACTTAGTCTGCATTTGCTTTCCTCAAGGTAGAGGGGACCACACCATGAGCAGCAAATATTGTATACTAGATTAGAATACATGTAAATTGTACAACTAGAAAGTGGACATGGGAAGATGGATTACGTTGTAGGTGGCAGAAATGGCGGAGATGTTCTGGCAAATATGGAGACTGCTGGGGTGGAAGATGAGGACTGGGGGACTGTCTCTTGGTTGTGAGAGGACGGGAGGCAGTCAGGGCAGAAGAACTGAAAATGGTCAAGGGCCATGTTGACCAGTGCAGATGGTATCCTCAGTTGATGAAAATTAAGACTTTCTTGTGTGAAAGGTAGTTACCAGAGCAGATGTAACTGAAACCGAGGAAGAAATGGAATTGTTACAGGAGGCAGGATGGGAAGAAGCAGACTCCATGCAGCTGTGGGAGTTGGTATGCTTGTAAAAGATATTTATGGAAAGCCCACTGTCACAGATAGAGAGAAGTCCAGGAAGGGCAGAGAGGAGTTAAGAGATGGACCATGAAAGTGAGGGATGAGTGGAAATTGATATCATAGGTAATAAAATTCTTAAGATCAAAGAGGCAAAAAGAAGCAATATCGACACAGTCATCAGCATAATTGAAGAGGCGGTCTGAAACAAAAAAATGTTCAACATAATCTACAAAAAGATGCATAAGCTGGGACCCATGCCATTCCCACAGCTACACCTTTTATCTGGAAGTGAGTGAAGTTAAAAGAGAAGCTGTTCAAGGTGAGAAAAAGTTCAGCCAGGTGGAGGGTGGTAGATGGGGACTTGTTGGGCCACAATACAAGGAAGAAGCGAGGGTCCTGCAGGCAATCCTGATGAGAGATGGAGATGTAGAGTGACTGTATGTTCACAGTGAAAATAACAATAGGGGCTGGAGAATCTGACATCATCAATGTAGCAGAGGGCATCAAAGTCATCATGGATGTAAGGGAAAGAGAACAGTGTCTCTTTGGAAGGCACTGAAAAATGACCACAGCCTCTGACAATGCATGCATATGGAGCAACTTTGCATCATAAGGATCAGTTTGCTTATGGAAATCACTTTTTATCATGACATAGCAGACAGTTCATATGGTTGCAGTCTGTAACATAATAAAAATAATTTGGCAAATGTTGGCCCAAAGAAGTAGAGTGCTGGCTTCATCTTATGCAGATCATAACATTTTGAACAATGTGAAAAGATAAAAGTAACTGAAGTGAAAGTGGAGAACTCTTTCAAAGAAGGAGCTTTTTTCCCCAATTGGATGTCAATTTGTGTATTTAGTAAATTGATTAGTTACTGAGGTTTATGGTTTAGAGACAATTTCTCAGGTACAAATGATTCCTAAAGCATTTAGTCACAGGTTTTTCTTAAGGGGATTCATTGCAACGTACTTCAGTTGATCTCCTTAATCTGTACCGCAACAATCTTGTTTTACATATCTTTCAAACATATTTAAAAGTCAAAAGCATTGATTCAATGGAAATCACTGTATAACTCTCCACTTCAATCCAATTAAATATTTAGCTGAAAATATAGGTCAATTGGAAATACTGCAATGCAAACAAAACTGAATGGTTTCTGTTTTGAGAAATAAATTGTATCAACAAGGGAAAAAAAACTGATGAGGCTTTTTCTAAGTGGTGGCTTTTGAACTGGTCCAGTGTACATGAGCCTTGCTTCATTCAGCAGAGATGTTCCTGTCATTAATAAAATGTTCCTAGAGTTTACAGATAGTACATTTTTTTCAATTTTCAATTACATTATTCACTTTCTTTCAGGAGTGCATACTAAATTATTTTTAAAATAAGCATGGGTGTATTTTAACTAACGGCCCTTCAGAATGATTTTTGAAAATAAATGTTAACTCATTCCAGCCCACAGGCCTGCATCCTTCATCAGCTGAAGTGAGCCTATTGTATTTGTCAGTTTCCATGTAATTACAGTCTGCTTTTCCAAAAAAAATGTGCCCTCTTAGGGTGGTAAAAATGCTCCAAATGCTCCACTGGAATTTTTTAAATTATAGCAGATTAGAATTGCAACAGAAGCAACTCTACTACCAATGTCACTTTATGAAGAAAAGACTACAGTAATTTCTTTGCAAGGTACAACCCCATTTTTCATTAATAAAATTAACAAAATATCTTCTACCTGTTAAGAGATTAATTTATTTTTCACCGCATGAGAACCATCACCATTTTGCATCTCTACCAAGATCCCAGGCCACTTCAGTAGCATATATTATGGGCAGTACACATGCACCCCAGAAAGGCTCTAATTTTTTGGTACCATAATCTGGAAACAATCATTCCTGAATATGCTTCTATAAGCAGTCAGCAGTGCTTTTTCTGTAGGTGGGAATCTCCCAGCCCTCAATGGCTCAAATGGAAAATTCACTGACCTGTGTGCAGCAGATCAGGAAGGTCTCAGGTTCAATCTATTCTCCTCTTAAAAATGCACGTGCATACATGCCAGGCAAGGGCAAGTTTAGCTGTGGTGACCAGTATTGTCAATTAGCCAATAAAATGCATACATATGGCCATCAGGTGAGGACAAGAATATTGCGAATTGATTAGTCATTCCTCACTGCCTCAGTGTAAAGATGAGCCATGGCCATTTGGATGAGGTACTGGAAGATGGTCAGCACGTATGGTGTCGTATAGCACCTTTGGGGAAGGAAGAGAATTAGAGGAGCGACAAAACTCAACGGATGCACTCCAAAACATACGAGGGCCACTGGAGTGGCTTGGGAAGTGAGCAGAGATATCGAAATAACAGCTCTTCAAAAATATCTTGCTTCAATCAAGATATTTCAAAAAGGAATTCCCTCTCCCCGCCGTGAGATGGGGAGTACTTTGTGCAAAATGCATCCCCACAACATTCTTCATGTTTAACTCTTTGAAATAAGCTGTTTAAAAAAAAAAAAATTTCATGTCAATGCTTTAAGACAGTAAATGCCTCTCTTGACAGCATACAAGAAAGCCTAAAATGAAAGCCTATATGCTGATTCAGGAAGTAAAGTGTTTGTACTGTTGAAGATTTCAGTCCCATGGTACGACCCCATAATGTTCTTAATCCACTTCTTTATCCACATCCATGAGGCTAGTGGGTTTCCTGCATACATATAGTCAGTGAAGTTACAATCCACCTTTAAAAAAGGCAAATTTCTGCATCTTCAATTAATCAAATTAATTTTAATGAATATTACATATGTTTAAAATGTGGCTTATATATGTATAATATCCAGTGAGCCGTGCAGAAAAGATACACCTCAACTGGATTTTTAGCCATTTTACAAAATTAATTACAAATTACTTATTTGAGAGATTAGCAGTCGTTTCTTGTACTCAACAAGGATAGTACACTTTTCAGCAAACGTTACTTTGAGACATCTTCTCTGTCCATCTCCTCAATTTGAAGGCAGTGACCTGTGACACCTCCTTAACCCAGAAGGCAGTGACTTACTAGGATCCCCTCTCAAGGACAAAGCAGCAACTTGCGAGACACGAAGGAACAGAACAAGACACACTCCGTCTCCCAGAAAGTCAGCAGCTTGTGGGATCATGACCACCCCCCACCCTGAGTCGCCCCAATACAGAAAAGCTGTGTGCTTCCTGGTCTTTATTGATAATGTTCTGACTTGCCCATAGTATTCTCCCAAAGGCATGGTGGATATTATCCTATGGGCATGAGTAGCTCTCTGGCATCCCTGGCCAGCAATTCTATAGCATTGAGCACAGTAAATTGGGAGGATGAGAACTTTAACAGGCACCATTAACTGTACAGAAATTAATCAGATGCTCCTAAGACATGACAGTGCTCTGATTTTAGCTCACATCATCTCTTTAAATGGAAATGTGATCTTTAAAATGTAATCATAACTTTCCAAATCAGCTGGAATTGTAATAGTGAGTCTATAACCTAGTCTATTCTGTCACATTTAGGTAAAATAGAATTTATCTTCTATAAATACATATTTTGATTTTCAATCCAAGCTGGCCTGTGGGCAGTTGCACCAGCCATGTCCTCAGCAACAATGCACCCACCCCCCACACTCTATTCTATGGATAGAATTCTAGGGCACCCATGTTGGCTCACTGAATCTAGCTTATTCAGGCCTGAGAGTACACAATCCCATTTTTCTTTGTTATGAAACTCTACCCCTTTCATCACCCAGTACTCGCAGCCAGATCCAGTAAAGCTCCCTCTACTAACAACTTGCCGAAGCCTCAGATAATCACACCTTACTGCACACCAGTGCAACATTTTTTTTCATTTCCCGCACCAGCCATCCTATGCCCTCTCTGAATAAGATATCCAATTAATGCTAAATAAGGAACAGTTTTGTGCTATAGCCCATGCTCCCGAGGAATTGGATTAAGACCACCCAAACTCATTTCACAAAAGGACTCTTACCACCAACAGTGACTTTCATTCCATCAGTTTGGGCTGAATTTGAATTGGGCGCAGGCTATTGCTGGAGATAAGAATGGAATTGGTCCCAGAGGTGAAAGCCCAGTGTCCAACTTACTGTGCCACACATCCCCATATAACAAGTGTCCACAACCAGCCTCCCATTTTCAGGTTTATTATAAAATAGAAATGATTGTCTTTATGACCTCTTTTTAAAATACAAAACAAAATTTATGCCCTTCTTAAAATACCAGGCAAAATTTAAAAATAACAAAAATAGACATGAAAAATCAAACAGGTGCGGAAGTTAATCATAATTCTATTTATTTTTTTAGACTTACTTTCATATTTAAATTAGTCACTCTAATTTAATATATTCATATTCAGTCCCGCTTAAGCCTAATGTCCCATAACGCTTTTGTATTTTTATTATTCTCTTGTGCTCACTCGCAAACATATTACACCCTTACTTGCTTGTGAGCTTTTACAGGTTCATACCCTCTTATGCCAGGTCTCAAGTACCAGATCATTAACAGGACTAGACAGACTAGATGCAGGAAGGATGTTCCCAATGGCGGGGGAGTCCAGAACCAGGGGTCACAGTCTAAGGATAAGTGGTAAGCCATTTAGGACTGAGATGAGGAGGAATTTCTTCACCCAGAGAGTGGTGAACCTGTGGAATTCTCTACCACAGAAGACAGTTGAGTCCAATTCATTAAATATATTTAAGAAGGAGTTAGATATATTTCTTAAGGCTAAGGGGATCAAGGGATATGGGGAGAAAGCAGGGACAGGGTACTGAATTTGGACGATCAGCCATGATCGCATTGAATGGTGGAGCAGGCTCGAGGGGCCGAATGGCCTACTCCTGCTCCTATCTTCTATGTTTCTTACTCACAACTAATTTTCTACTATCTTGTAGGTTACTTGTGAATGTGCAAATATTCACTCCCTTAGAGGTTTATAATACGTTTATTTTCTCAATCACAGACCCATTATGCTCTTGCTCACACCATTATCACTACCTAGTTTGCTCAGATTCATTACTAACTCTCTAGCAAGTTTATTACAACCCAATCACTCCCTGGCAGATTCATTATGCTCCTGTTCACGTTCTTCCATGATTGCTCATCCTTGTGTTTAAATCCTTTGAAGGCCTCACTCCTTCCCATCTCTGAAATTTTCTTGAGCACTACAAACCCTGTGAACTCTACATTCCTCTGACACTGGCATTTCCCCCACCCCCTTTCGCCTCACCATTGGCAGTCGTGCCTTCAGTCGCCTAGACCCCAAATACTGAAATTCCTTCCCTGAACCCCTCCATCTCTTTCTCCTCCTTTAAGACCCTCCTTAAAACTTACATCTTTGACCAAGATTTGTTACCTCTCCTAATATCTCCTTCTTTGCTTTGGCAACCATTTTTTCCCTTACGCCTCTGTGAAGCACCATGGAACATTTTTCTACATTAAAGGTGCTATATAAATGCAAGTTCTTCTTGCTGTCCATCTCTTCCACTCATTGTATCCCTCATAACTTTTGAGTTTCTCCATAAAGTTCCACTACAGCTACTTACACTATCTATGGTTTATTTTCTCTCCACATAGACGTTTCGTGTTTCGCACACATTCTCTTAAAATTATTGACATCTCCACCAAGGGTCAGCATTTTTACTCTATAAACCAGATTCTTTGTTCTAAGATTTCTCTCAGAGATTCTTTGCTCTCTTTGTCTCTATTGATTAATTTCCCCATATAAATTAATTATTTTACTCCTTGAAGTCAATTTTTTGCTTAACTTTCAAATTTTTGCTCCAAGGTTTAATTTTTGCTCCAAGATTTATCTCTTGCTCCCTGAGATTTTTGCCCTAGACATTATTTGCAGCTCCATAAGGTTCAGTTTTCCTGTGTTTTTTTGTTTCAAGTCAAGTTGTTGCTCCTTGTGGACTTTCTTTTGCTTCCTATGGCTTATTTATTTGTTCCACTATTACAAAGTTGGATTTTTTTTAGGACTATACTATTCTGTCCTTGTAAAAGGCATTGGGGTCAGGCTTCATCTGTGTCCAATTTTGGCCCCCCCACATTGGGGCTGCTATAGAGGCCCTGGAAAAGGTTCAGAGGAAACTCACGAGATTGTTATCTAGTTTAAAGGCTTTCAGTGCCGTACTGAGCGAATGCTGCCAGATGATATTAAACCAAGGCCCGTCATTCCTCTCGGGTGGACAGGAGGGGGAAAGTGGGCATTGGGAAATATCCCAGTCACTGTGATCTCCTGGAACTTGTTTAATCACCTTCAGGGGGCAGAGAGAAATTTCCCATTTTTCCCCCAAAATTGATGCAAGATATTATTTTGCCTTTTCCAAGAGATAGCAGATGGGATTACAAATTACACTACAACAGTATGAGGCAGGCTAATGGTCCAGCTGGTCCTTTCCAGTCCTTCGTTTTCCGATTTTCATATTTGTTGCTCCGCATAGTTTAATTTGTGCTCCCTGTGGTTTGTCTTTTGTTCCTGGGAGGTTTATTCCCCCCATGTTCCGAGGTTTATTAGCCCCATTTTGCGAGGTTTATTTGTTGCTCCCGGAGATGTAATTTTGATCCCTACGGTTTATTTACAACTCTGAGATTTATTTAGTGTTCCCTGATATTTGTGTATTGCTCCCTATGGTTCTTTATTTTTCCGGAGGTTTATTTGTTGCTCGCTGGCAGTTTGTTTATTTTTTTGCTCCCTAAGATTCACTACAGATCATTGAGGTGTATTTGTTGTTCCCTGAAATTTTTTTTGCTGTTCCTGGAGGTATATTTGTTGATCCCCAGGGTTTTTTTGGTTCTCGGAGATTATGCGTTGATCCCTGAGGTTTTTGCTCCCCGAGTGGTTTATTTTGGTTCCGAAGGTTTAGTTATTCCTCCTGGAGATCTATTTCTTGCCCTCCCACAGGCCTATTGCTGCTCCCTGTAGTTCAGTATTTTCTCTGCGCGTCTTCTGCAGATTCTTTCCTTTGATACAAAATGGCGGCGACTCCGGCCGCAAATGACAAACTGCCGTTTAAAACCGACCGGCCACTGAGGCTCCCTGTTAACTAGCAGGAATCTGACTCTCTTTCCACACCCCCCCCCCTCGCCCGCCTTCGGGTCAGTTCCGCCCGGCATATTCTATGGAAAGGGATTTAACCTCTTGCCGCCACTGTCCGTTACACGCCACTTTCTTACCTCCAGCAGCCGCTCGAGCGAGTGGAAACAGGCCTGACAAACCCCCACAATCCACCGCGCCGCAGCGTCCCTGCCTGCCAGGACTCCCGCGGTGCACCGCGCGACGGCGGCCTTGCCAGCAATCCCATGGTGCACCGCACAACAGCCCTGCCCACCTCAGGGACCATTAGGGAAAGGAGTTTCCTTGTGGGAAAACTGCAGGAATAACTGTAATAATAGGTGACTTGGTAATTATGAAAAGACAGACTGGGGTAAGAATAATGCAAGTTGCCAGGTTGTGTAGCGCTGTCAGATGAAATTTTATTGGGGGAAATATCATAACAAGAAATAGGAGCAGGAGTAGGCCATTTGGCCCCTTGAGCCTGCTTCGCCATTCAATAAGATCATGGCTGATCTTTTACCTCATCTCCACTTTTCTGAACTATCCCCATATCCCTTGATTTCCTTAATATTCAAAAATCTATCGATCTCTGTCTTGAATATACTCACCTCCAACAAATACTCCAGGTGTGGTCTCACCAGGGCCCTATATAATTGCAGTAAGACGTCTTTACTCTCATACTCAAAACCTCTTGTAATAAAGGCCAACATACCATTTGCTTTCCCAATTGCTTGCTGTACCTGCATGGTAAGCAGTGCTCCGAAAGCTTGTGATTTCAAATAAAACTGTTGGACTATAACCTGGTGTTGTGCGACTTCTCACATTTGTCCACCACCGGCATCTCCACATCTTGAATATACTCAATGACTGAGCCTCCACAGCACTCTGGGGTAGAGAATTCCAAAGATTCACCACCCTCTGTGTGAAGAAATTTCTCCCTCATCTCAGTCCTAAATGGCCGACCCTTTACTCTGAGACTGTGACCCCTGGTTCTAGACTCCCCAGCCAGGGGAAACATCCTCCCTGCATCTACCCTGTCAAGCCCTGTAAGAATTTTGTATGTTTCAATGAGATCAGCTCTCATTCTTCTAAACTCTAGAGAATATAGGCCTAGTCTACTCAATCTGTCCTCATAGGACAATCGCCCCCATCCCAGGAACCAGTCTGGTGAACCTTCGTTGCACTCCCTCTATGGCAAGTATATCCTTCCTTAGGTAAGGAAACCAAAACTGTACACAATACTCCAGGTGTGGTCTTACCAGGGCCCTATATAATTGCAGTAAGACGTCTTTACTCTTATACTCAAATCCTCTTGTAATAAAGGCCAACATACCATTTGCTTTCCTAATTGCTTGCTGTACCTGCATGGTAACTTTCAGTGATTCGTGTACAGGGACATCCAGGTCTCTCTGAACACCAACATTTCCCAATCTCTCCATTTAAAAAATACTCTGCTTTTCTATTTTTCCTACCAAAGTGGATAACTTCACATTTCTCCACATTATATTCCATTTGCCATGTTCTTGCCCACTCACTTAGCCTGTCTATATCCCCTTGAAGCCTCCTTGCATCCTCCTCACAACTTACATTCCCACACAGCTTTGTATCATCAGCAAACTTGGATATATTACATTTGGTCCCCTCATCCAAATCATTGATGTAGATTGTGAATCGCTGAGGCCCAAGCACTGATCCTTGCGGTACCCCACTAGTTACAGCCTGCCAACCCGAAAATGACTCATTTATTCCTACTCTCTGTTTTCTATCCATTAACCAATCCTCAATCCATGCTAGTATATTACACCCAATCCCATGAGCCCTAATTTTGTTTAATAACCCTCTTGTGTGGCACCTTATCGAATACCTTCTGAAAATCCAAATACACCACATCCACTGGTTCCCCCTTATCTATTCTGCTAGTTACAACCTCAAAAAACTCGAACAGATTTGTCAAACACGATTTCCCTTTCATAAATCCGTGTTGACTCTGCCCAATCCTATTATTATTTTCTAAGTGCCCTGTTACCATGTCTTTAATAATAGATTCTAGCATTTTCCCTACTACTGGTGTCAGGCTAACTGGTCTGTAGTTCCCCATTTTCTCTCTCCCGCCTTTCTTAAATAGTGGGATTAGATTTGCTACCTTCCAATCCGTGGGAACCGTTCTAGAATCTATGGAATTTTGGAAAATGACAACCAATGCATCCACTATATCTCTATAGCCATCTCTTTCAAAACCCTTGGATGTAGGCCATCAGGTCCAGGGGATTTATCGGCTTTCAGTCTCATTAATTTCTCCAGTACTACTTTTTTGCTAATACTAATTTCTTTCAGTTCCTCATTCTCGCGAGACCCTTGGTTCTCCAGTTTCCGGGAAGTTTTTTGCGTCTTCCGTGAAGACAGACACAAAGGGCTGGATTTTGAATGACCCATGGAGTCGGGTTTGGAGGCGTGTGGGGGGTTAAATTTGCGGGGTCGGGGGTCCCGACCCCATCCCGCCTCAAAGAGGCGGGAGAGGCCATTAAAGCCCTTAACAAGCCCTAAATTGGCTCTGTAATGCCATTTTGAAACGTTTTAGCTAGTTTAACCCTTTTCCGACGTGAAGTACGCCTGATGTGAAACACTCCAGTGAAACCTGGCGGGAGCACAAGTGGATAGCTGACTATCAGCTGCAGGTCCACTATTACAACGGAGATGTCATGAAGGTAGTAGTATTAGGTGTGAAAATCGCCTCTGATGCTGTTGCATTGAATGTCTTCAGAGACTGCATGGCCTTTTGCTGTGAGAGGACTTGGGGATCTCTCTCTCTCTCCATTTTGCATCCAGGTCCACTCACATGAACAGCCAGGCAGGTCCTCTCTCACCAGCATCCAGACAGTCTCTGAGACCAGGCAGTCAACAATGATGACATCATCAGAGGCGACTTTCAGACTGAAACCACTAATTAGTTCATGGGTTCCCACATGCTGGAACTCAATTGCCCAACTAAGTGAAAATTGCATCATTCATCCACATTAATCTGGAGTCGGGGGGAACACGAAATGCGGATGACACGACCCCAACCCGACCCCAAGACAAAATCCAGCCCAAAGTATTTGTTTAATTTCTGTGCCATTTCCTTATTCCCCATCATAATTTCTCCTGTCTTGGCCTGTAAGGGACCCATATTTACTTTTGCTAATCTTTTCCTTTTTACATACCTATAGAAGCATTTACCGTCTGTTTTTATGTCTCTCGCTAGTTTACTCTCATATTCTATTTCCCTTTCTTTATCAATTTCTTGGTCCTCCTTTGCTGAATTCTAAAATCCTCCCAATCCTCAGGCTTACTACTCTTTATGGCAGCATTATAAGCTTCTTCCTTTGATCTAATACTTTGAGTTAACACATTGAGAGGAATAAGGGGATGACATATACAGAAAAATAAATAGAGGAACAGAAAGACTTGGGGGTTGAGGTACATAATCTTTAAGAGTAGGAGGACAAGTTAAAAAAAAAACATGGCATACTAGATTTTATAAATAGGGGTATAGAGTATAACAGATAATGCTAAGCCAATACAAATAATTGGTTACGCCCCAGTTAGTATATTGTGTCCAGTTTTGCGCAGTTTAGGTAGGATATCAAGAGGTTATAGAAGAGATTCCCTAAGATGACACCAGGGAAAACAGGCATGATTTACAAGAGAATCTGGAGATTTTTCAATAGAACCCAAGATTAAGAGGATATCTAATAGAGGCATTCAAAGTTGAGGGATTTTGATAAAGTAAATTGGGAAAACCCACTTCCACTGGTCAGTGAGTCAGTAACTAGAGGGCATAAATTTAAGATCACCAAAGAAATGAAGGGAGAGGTTAGGAGAACTTTGTTATGGAGAGGGTTGTTTGAATGTCCTACCAAAACGGTGGTGGTAATAGAATCCGTAATAGTTTTAAAAAAGAAAATGGATAAATATCTAAAAGAAAAAAATAAAAGGGTACAGGGAAAGGGCAGGGGTTCTTTATTGCGCACATTTTTTTAAACCAGTAAATTAATATGTATTTAGAATCTCAGAATAGTACAGCACAGAAGGAGACCATTCGGCTCATCGTGTCTGCGCTGGCTCTTTAAAGAGCAATACAGTTAATCCCACTCCCCCGCTCTTTTCTCCATATCCCTGAAATTTTTTCTCCTTCAAGTATTTATCCAATTTCTTTTTGAAGGCTACTATTGAATCCTATCAGGCCGTGCATTACAAATCCTAACCACTCGTTGCATACAACAGTTGTTCCTCATGTTGCCTCTGGTTCTTTTGCCAGTCAACTTAAATCTGTCCCCTCTGGTTATCGACCCTTCAGCCATTGGAAACAGTTTCTCTTTATTTACTCTATCTAAACCCTTCATGATTTTAAACACCTCCATCAGATCTCCTCCGAGCCTTCTCTGCTGTAAGGAGCTCTGCTCTCCTGAGTTGCAAAGCTGGTCTAAATGCAATAAACTTCTTGTTGCCTCTACTGTTTCTTATTTTAGTGTCCTCAGTAACACAAACTTACATTTGGTTTTGATAGCCAGGCCATTAATGTATATTAGAAACAAGCGAGGTCAAAGCATTGACTTCTGCAGGACTCTCAAAACCTTTCCTTGAGTGCTAATACACCCTGCACAATTATTGTTTCTTATTTTTCAACCAATTTCTTATCCATGTTTTATACTGGATTCCTATTGATTTTAGCTTATCTTTCATGTAGAGCTTTGTCAAAAGCTTTCTTTACAAAAAAAAGCAATTCCATGGCACAGTGATTTTATTTAGTGCAGCCGAGATATACATACAAGGAAATGTCCCTGGTTCAACCCCATAATTTGGGCTGATTTAGTCAAATTTAGACAGGAGGATTATAGGAATGCTACAACTCAGCATCACTAGGCTATCAACATAGAAATTGGGTAGTGTTTAAAAAAAAAAGTGCAAATAAAATGTAATAGGGAGTTTGACTATCTAGTTTATGTCCTCAAATTCAAGTTTGTCTGGAAGGATTTTCCCCTAAATTTATGCTGTCATTACTATACTGTACTGCTCTAGCCTATCCTTCAGAATAGTTTCCACTTATTTTTGGAGACCACTTATTTACAGATTAATAGGCTTGGGTCAGATTTGTTCACCTTTTTAAATAGACACTACATTTGATTTCTCAGTGTTGCAAAATATCACCTGTGCCCAATTAATCCTTCATTATAATAAAAACAGAGAATGCTGGAAATACTCAGCAGGTCAGGCTGAGAGTGAAACAGAGTTAACGTTTCAGGCCAATGACCTTTTGTCAGATTAATGGGCTTGGGTCAGAATCCTAGGTTAACTTTCAAAAGGGAATTGGATATATACTTGAAAAGGAAAACATTGCAGTGCTACGGGGAAAGAGCAGGGGAGTGGGACTAATTGGATAGCTCTTTCAAAGAGCTATGCCAATGGGCTGATTGGCCTCCTGTATTATTCTATGATACATGTTACTTGGCTCAAGGGATTTGTTAGCCTATTGTCCCAAGTACCTCTGCCACACCGATTCCTTGCACACATGGCAAAAACAGATAGCAAGTTAGTGTTACTTCCTTTGGTAAATGCTTAAAAATATAAATATTTTAATTTTTTATCTTAAGTTTCACTCTTTATCCATAGGATTGTTGACGGCATGGAATATTTTGCCACAGGGTGTAGTTAAAGCAGGGACAGTGGGATTAGTTTAGGATTGCTCTAGCAAAGAGTTGGCACAGACATGGAGGCAAATTGCCTGCTTCTCTGCTGTAAACTTCACTGGTTCTTATCTTTTAGAATTCTAACTTCCACTCGACTCTTTTACTGTTATGGTACTGGAAGAATACATTAATGCTACTCTTAACATCTTTTGCGAACTTTGTTTCTTGGGTCATCTTTGTACTTCTAATTTCTGCCCGCTAAGATTCCCAGTGTACTATGTTTATTTGTTTGCCATGACTCCTACAGTGTGCTCCACACACCTGTATTCCAGTATTCTCAAGGTGCACAGTGCACCCATCTGCTAGAAGTACCACAGCCCTAATAAAGGTTCCAACACAGACATTACTCTATCTTTCTATTTCATATATTGATCAACCTGGTGTGCAATTCAAGCATTCTTAGTATATTGCATTAGCCTTAGAAACTACAAATGAGTATTTTGAGTTAAATGAGTCAAACAAGAACAAGCTAAACAAATAAGAACAAACTAAACACTAATGAGACACCATGGATGAATAAAGCCATGAGGGAAACATTGAGGGTAAGGAAAGAGGCATACTTTAAGTACATGGTCAGCAGGGGAGAGCATGATAAGGGAGAATACTAAGAGATTAGGAGAGAAGTCAAAAAAAATTAGGAAGGCAAAGAGGAACTATGAAATTAAATTATCAAGATACATAAAACAAAACAGTAAAATATTTTACAGGCACATAAATAAAAAAAGGAAGGTCGGGATAGGAATTGGGCCACTAAGGAATGGACAGGATAATACCACAGGCAGTGATAGAGAGATGGCAGAAATATTAAATAATTACTTTACTTCAGTATTTACCAGGGAGATAGAACAGGTGGACATGACATTGGATGATGAGTTTAGTAATGAGATAACTGCATTTAAAATAAAAAGAGGATACATTAAATAATCAAACTCAAAGAGGATAAAATCCCTGGTCGGGACGGATTACATCTGCGCATTTTAAAAGAATCTAGGGAAGAGATAGCAGAGGCATTACTACACATGTTTAATAATTTGTTAGAAAAAGGTGTAGTGCCAGAGGACTGGTGGATAGCTAACGTAATACCTATATTTAAGAAGGGAGATCAAACATGTCCAGGGAACTATAGACCAGTCAGCTTAACACCAGTGGTAGGAAAAATAATGGAATCCCTACTAAAGGAGAAAATAGAACATCTATAAACCAAAACTAAAATAATCAATAGTCAGCATGGATTTCAAAAGATAAAGTCTTGCTTAACCAACCTCACTGAATTTTTTGAAGTGGTAACAGAGTAGACAAAGTAGATGTAATTTATCTAGATTTTCAAAAGGCCATCAATAAGGTACCACATAATAGACTAATGAATAAGGTCAGAGAATGCGGAGTCAGGGGACAAGTAGCAGAATGGACAGCTAGTTGGCTTGAAGACAGAAAGCAGAGAGTAGGGGTAAAGGGTAGCTATTCAAAGTGGCAGAAGGTGGGAAGTGGTGTTCCACAAGGATCAGTGCTGGGACCACTGCTGTTCACAATTTATATCAACGATTTAGACTTTGGAATCAAAAACATAATTTCTAAATTTGCGGATGACACCAAATTTGGGGGCGGGGGGGATAGTCAATACTGAGGAGGACTGCAACAAATTACAGGAAGACGTTAATAAATTTGCAGAATGGGCATATAATTGGCAAATGAATTTCAGCACAGATAAATGTGAGGTATTATATTTTGGTAAGAAGAATAGGGAGATCACTTATTACTTGGAGGGTGTGAGTTTGGGTGGGGTAGAGGAGCAAAGGGATCTCAGAGTATAAATACACAAAAGTAGCGACACAGGTTAACAAGGCAATAAAAAAGCAAACCAAGCACTAGGGTTTATTTCTAGAGGGATAGAATTGAAAAGCAGTGAAGTTATGCTAATCTTGTATCGAACCTTGGTTCGACCACACTGCGTACAATTCTGGTCACCAAATTATAAAAAGGATACAGAGGCACTGGAAAGGGTGCAGAGAGGATTTACAGTGATGATACCAGAAATGCGAGGGTATACCTATCAGGAATGGATGAACAGGCTGGGTTTCTTTTCTCTTGAAAAGGCTGAGGGGTGACAGGACATTCTGGTCAATATGCTACCAGTCTGGGGTGGAATTGGCACATGACTGTTACTGAAGGAGCTTGTATGGGACCTGAAGCCCCACTCAATACCTCCTCCCCTGGAATGTGAGCCAACATGCAGCATGGCTCAACCAGTGTATCTTTAAGCGAAGTCTTGCATGCTCCCTAATTGCATTTGTTTTCTTATCAGACCTGGAGGCGGACATGCACGTTAGCACGAAGCTGAAAACTGAGGTATCACTGCACCAAGAAGTGTTGATATTTGAGATTCTGAAGAAAAGACTTGCATTTATATAGCGCCTTTCACAACCACCAGACGTCCCAAAGCGCTTTGCAGCCAATGAAGTACTTTTTTGAAGTGTAGTCACTGTTGTAATGTAGGAAATGTGGCAGCCAATGTGTGCACAGCACGCTCCCATAAACAGCAATGTGATAATGACCAGATAATCTGTTTTACTGATGTTGATTAAGGGATAAATATTGGCCAGGACACCGGGGATAACTCCCCTGCTCTTCTTCGAAATAGTGCCATGGGATCTTTTACGTCCACCTGACAGAGCAGACGGGGCCTCGGTTTAACGTCTCATCCAAAAGACGGCACCTCCAACAGTGCAGCACTCCCTCAGTACTGCACTGGAGTGTCAGCCTAGATTTTTGTGTTCAAGTGTCTGGAGCAGGACTTGAACCCACAACCTGCTGACTCAGAGACGAGGGGACTACCAACTGAGCCACGGCTGAAGTCCAAGACCTACTTTCAACAAATGAGTAGCTCAAGAAAAGCTTCACATTGAGAAACTGTGCACTGATGGGAGACACAGGAGACAGGTGTCATAGACATCAGTTACCGCAAAGGATCAGTTGCACTCCATGTAAATTTTAAAACAAGGGCCGGGACCCACCGGCAGCTACAAACAGAGCCAACTGGGATCAGCTGTGTCAATTCGTCTTGGTAGACAGCAGCCCAGGATAATTTTTTAAAAAGCCACAAATACGCTAAGAAAAAGAGCCGGTAAACTTTAAATTTGAACAATCTTCAAAGGATTCTCTCTGTAAACCCACAAGCTGAGTAAGAGGAAGATTAACTACCAACAGATCTAACAATCAAAACTCAACAGCAAAAGAAACTTTCCCTTTTGGGGACAGCAAAGAACTATTGATGGCCAACAACAAACCAAGGTGGCAGCTTAGAATGGCGCCTCAAACAGTGGATCAGGACATCATGTGATCATAAAAGGCACAATTTTTATAAAGGTGTCATGGTAGAAGTGCCATTCCCTGAGGCACTAGATAGCTGTGAAAATATGGATTATTGTATTAACACCCTTGAATTCAACAAGCAAGTTGAACAAAACTCCAAATTTCCCAAAAGGAATATATGACAATTTTCACAGATTTATTAACGACATATTCTTAAAAGTTTGTTACACTCAACGTTTATTTTGATCACATCACGTTACAATGTTAAGAAACAGAATTCTAGTGTAGTAAACATCATTGACTTGGGTATCATACAAGGATAGAAACTTAAATCCCACAAAACAAGCTAAACAAGCTCATCCGTGCATTAGGAGGAGTTGCCTAGAGGCCATGAAGGATGACAAAAATTAGATTGAGGTACCCTAGAAAAATTCTGAACATGTTCCAGCTTGAGAGCATTGGCAGAGGCCATAGAGTAAGTCATCTACCTAACTACCTCCAACAAAATGGTGCATGTTCAGGACAGATCATCAGCCCACCATTTTGGCTAGAGAAGTGTGTAGCATGGAAAGATCATAAATTTAAAATTCCTACTTCTGTAACAATAAATGGAAGAAAAAATTTACTTATGTCTTATAACCCAGTTGTAATTTTGTGTTTAAAAAAAAAAAATCTAACTTAAACTTTATTCAACTGACAAAACTGTTCTAAAATAGACTTCCACAAAATGGGAGGGTTTCCTTTTGCTGCGATCTAGTGGACATCATCTTGTTCTTACTGGTTTCAAGGAATATTCTTAAAAGATAGGGTGTCCTCTCGGGTTTCCTCTATATGATCTTCCTGTAATAAAACAATTAGGACTATTAATATAGGTATTAACAACAAACATTTTAACATTTGCTAAATGTTGTGATATAGCACTACGGTATATCAAGCTGTCTCGAAGTAGTTGGTTATAGGCTTGTATCCACGTAATTCCCAACACAAATTCACTTTGATCCTTGGGACTAGGTTGTAAAAGTTAAGTACCATAGGTAAGAGTGTACCTTATTCTTCAATAGAGTTCAACCTCTTCCAGAGAATCCTTGGGGTTGATCTCAGCACTTACTCTCTCCCCAGCTTGGGCTTGGAGGGCCAGGGACAGGAGCAAGCAACCGAGAAAGCAGTACACTGTCTAGGACTCCGAAGAAGTGAGGGGAGCCTTGAGACAGTAAAAAGGCGAGGAGGGAGAAAGTGGAGAGGCTCAAGCCTGCGTGGAGCATACAGATGTCAGCAATAAATATGAATGTAAAGTGAGGCTCAAATGTGGGTATTATCACAATAATTAAGGCAGCACTACTTTTTTAATAACACTGCTGGCTCCAGGTACATTATAAAGTAGTTTTTTTTTTAGAAAAAGCAGCTAGTTATTTTTGCAATGATACCAGTATTGGGGTTTGATCAATCATCATATTCAGTGGGAGTGCAGGTTCCCCTAACTCCAAAATCTCCCCATCCTCCTGCAACAATATCCGGCATTGGAAAGCAGCAGTCAATATTGCCACCGTGCAGGGTCTTTCCCGCCCTCCTGGTTATTGCCTGGATTTTGCTGCCTTTGTGGAGATATTTTGTAGGTCTCCCCTGGAGTCTGAGGTGCATAGGCGCAAAGTTCAGTTTTTCTCCTGGGTTCAACTGTCAATTCCAGGAGACTTTTGGACAATCTGGGAGGGTTGGCAACCCTACCACAGCAGCTCCAAACCCCACACTTTGCCACTTACTCTCTCTTTTATGCTTGATCTCCTGACATACAGGCACCATCCAACCTGCTCTCTCTCCAGATGTTCTCTAGCCCTTAACTGCAAACCTCCCATTAGCTCTGCTTCAGGGATTCTACCTGCTCCAGCCTCAACTCGCACTACAGCACCAAATGTTGTCGTTTGCTCCAACCCAGCCTCGTCAATTCTTGAATTATTTCTTGTGCATCTTCTCTTCTCCAGAATAAGCTTCAACCTACGCCGTAAATTAGGTATCAGTTTGGTTGCCCTTTTCTGCACTGCTGTAATACAGTAACTAGAACTGTACTCAGTACTCCAGGTGTAGGAATAGCAGTACCTTGTACAGATACTTTAAAAAAGATATTTGTTCTTGGGATGTGGGTAACCCATCCATCCCTAGTTGCTGAGAAGCAGCGGTGGACCTATTATAGCTAAGTGACTTGCTAGGCCACGTCAGAGAGGATTAAAGTAAACTACATAATGTGGTGGGACTGGAGTCACATGTAGGCCAAGTTCCTTTCCCTGAATAGTATTAGTGAACCAGCTGGGTTTTTAAGACAATGCAACAGGTGTTGCTTAACTGGGAGCCAATGTAGGTCAGCGAGCACAGGGGTGATGGGTGAATGGGAATTGGTGCGAGTTAGGACAGGGGCAGCCGAGTTCTGGATGACCTCAAGTTTACAGAGGGTGAAGATGGGAGGCCGACCAGGAGTTTGTTGGAATAGTCAAGTCTATAGGTAACAAAGGCATGGATGAGGGTTTCAGCAGCAGATGAGCTGAGGCAGGGGCCGAGTTGGGCGATGTTACGGAGGTGGAAATAAGCGGTCTTAGTGATGACGCAGATATGTGGTCAGAAGCTCAACTCGGGGTCAAATACGACACCAAGGTTGCGAACAACAACAACAACTTGTATTTATATAGTGCCTTTAACGTAGTAAAACGTCCCAAGGTGCTTCACAGGAGTATTATAAGACAAAAATTTGACACCGAGCCACATAAGGAGAAATGAGGGCAGATGACCAAAAGCTTGGTCAAAGAGGTAGGTTTTAAGGAGCGTCTTCAGGAGGAAAGAGAGGCGGAGAGGTTTAGGGAATTCCAGAGCTTAGGGCCTAGGCAACAGAAGGCACAGCCACTAATGGTTGAGCGATTATAATCAGGGATGCTCAAGAGGGCAGAGTTAGAGGAGCGTAGATATCTCGGGCGGGGGGGGTTGGAGGAGATTAGAGATAGGGAGGGGCAAGGCCATGGAGGGATATGAAAACAAGGATGAGAATTTTGAAATTGAGGTGTTGCTTAACCGGGAGCCAACGTAGGTCAGCAAGCACAGGGGTGGATGGGTGAATGGGACTTGGTGCGAGTTAGGACACAGGCAGCCGAGTTTTGGATGACCTCAAGTTTACGTAGGGTAGAATGTGGGAGGCCAGCCAGGAGTGCGTTGGAATAGTCAAGTCAGTCTGGTTCAGCCTCGGACAGTTGCCAGGGAGAGGGATGGAGTCGGTGGCTAGGAATGGAGTTTGTGGCATCACTGAATCCTTTATTCTCTCTCAGCTTTTATCACTATGCTGCTCAGACTTCAATTCCTTCTTCCGTCTAACATTTCCAATGCCTGCAAACCATACAACACTTTTATTTTCTGTGCTATCCCTCTATTCTTGCTATTTTCCTTACTGCTCTTCCCAAGTGTAGCCCATTCTTTGCCTCCACTACAAGTATTTTTATTCATCACCGCTTCCCTAATAATTTCCTTATTCTCCCCCTCCAGTTGTGCCCCATGTTGAGCTGATCTCCATCTGAATCCAATATACCCTCCCCCTGCTGTTTCCTACAAACTTATCTATAAACCTATGATATTCATTAATTTCTAGAATACAAATCAGTCTTAGGGGGAAAAATTCGGTTGCTTTGCGCCTCCCGTTAGCGCCCTAAGAAAGCAACTAGCGCCCGGGCATGGCATCGCCAGCGCCTCCGCGAAATTCAGCGGGAGGTTAGCGGCGGCGGTAACCGTTAGCGCACTGCGCCGTCGGCAATGACGTCATCGCTGTGCGCAGCGCCCCGCTCACGATCTTCGGTAGCGCCCCCTGACTTACCGCCGGACGCTATGTCCGATGGGGTCAGGGGGGCCTACCTGCGGCCGGGGTGGCACTAATTAAAGGCAAGGTGCCGGGCGGCCATTTTTGTTGCTGGCCGCCTGCCAGCACCTGCCCCCGTTGCCGTCTCCGGCCTTCTGAGAAGCTGCGGTCCCTGAGTGCCGGGCTCTTTTGCCGGCACTCCGATCCCCGGTGGCCCAGCTGGGCCCCAGGTTGCCCTGCGCAAGGCCCCTCCCCTGCAAGTAGCGCCGCGATATTGACTCGCAGCGCCCCAAGAGGGACGCGGGGCACTTCCAGTAGCACCCCTCCTCCCTCTCGGGGTGCTACCTGGGAAAATCGGCTGCGGGGGCGCTAATTTTTTCGGGGTGCTGAAAGTAGCGCCCCAGTGAAGTTAGTGCCCCAAAGGGGGCGCGACTCAATTTTTCCCCCTTAGTCTTTAATTCCACCACCCTCTGCTTCATTTTTAAATTAGTAAACGTCATACAACAGTTCTCTGAACTTTCCTGTTGCAATGACTACATATCTATTATAGCCGAGGGTTGATCTTAACTGCATATCTATATTCAAAAATGACTACATTGCAGTAAATCTTACAATTTTCTCATTAGATTTATTAAAAAACTTATAGTACTTCCACTAAATTGTCAGTAACACGATAATTTCCACTTAAATTTAATAGCAAAACTTACAATACTTTCTCCTAAAGTGACAATATATTCCGTATCCTTTTAACAAGCTATAAACGACTTGATCTAACCGTGATTTTGTATATATATTTTTTTCAAATCAAACTTTAAAAATCCCTTATCCAAATTACTTATTGAAGTTTAAATTATCCCGTAACACTTAAAGTATAAGAAAAAAAAAACTTAAACTTTTCAGCTTGTGCCAGAAACAATCTGCTTTTTCTGCTAAAACAGATTGCTGGATCTTTTCCTGGACTATCACCACTGCTCCGCCAATTTAACCTGCAGTGCCAGTACAATCAATGGCTGAAGGATGATCTGAGGCATCTTCACCCAGAAAGGCCTCAATTCCTCCACCAGGAATTGCTCTAATCTACTCCCATTCACGCCCTCAATCCAATTGTAAGCGACAGCACTGAATTGCTCCTTGGATTTGGAAAGTGGGGCTTGGCAAAGATTTATGGGCCCTTGGGTAGGGCCAGACAGAGGATTGATTGATTGATTGATTGATGCGGTATCGAATTAAATCTTGAAAGTATATACATGCAACAAATAGAAATAGCAAAAAATAGTTCTCATACGATCAAGTTGGTACTGGCAAGAGGTAGTGCAGTTTGAAGACCAGAGCAAATTTATAGTTGTGGGGAAGGTGCAAAGGTAAGCTAAAAAAAAACTTTTCCCCCCATTCTTAGTTTTTGTTCCCCTTTTATTCCCCCTCTACAAACAAGAAAGAGACTCACCACGGCCTCTGAATGAATTGCGGTAATATGGTAGTTGCCACCTCTGCTGTTTTTTCTTCTTCTTGTTTACATTGATGATTGGCTTTATCTCCACTGCTGGTACGGCGGTCACACGCTTCAAAACTTTACCCCTTTTTTGTAACTGTTCTACAATTTCAGCACCTAGTAGGTTGGATGACATCATATTTGGATTTTCTTGTGGTTTGACAGGTGTTTTGCCGAATTTGAATAACTGCAACAAATTTTCAGACCGAAGGCTGGTCAACCAGCGGTGAGTCTGTCCAGCGCAGACAATCGATTGATGACATGAAATTACTGTTGACTGCAGTCTCTCTTTCAGTTGTTCTGTAGTAAGGGAATCTAATTCTCCAGACAATTCATCCAATTCATACTTCTGTATGGCAACTATAAGCGGACCTACAATTTCTGCTACTTTTGACTGTGCCTTACACAACACCCTCTCTGGTTCACCTAACTGCTTATCTAGATCCTCACGTGAACGTATAACTTTTTTACCAACCAGGAGTTGAATAAATGCATCATCTATCTTTGGTGTATCTAACTCATACATATCAGGAGTCCCGGTAATACTTCGTAAATATTGTTCATGAGTTTCTAGCATCGGAGCTTTGAAAGCATACGGTAAGAATCTGACACAGTCAAGTTCTTTCCCTTCATAGGTTTGAGGAGCCCACCTCTTATTTTTAAATGGCATATTGCCCTCAAGCGGCACTTTGGCCCACCTCAGCAGCTGTGCTGAATATTTAGCCCTAAGCTCAGCTAAATTTGGGGTGCTTGTTGGTGCTAAAATGTCCTCTTCAGGCGCAGATGTATTTTGAGGAATACCAAGTTTTCTGTGCTGAGGTACTGCAAAAGGAGGCATGATACCAGCAGTTGGTTCCCATTCAGGAAACTGTAATGACAAATCAATATAAATGTTATTATTACCAACCATTCACAGTCTGGCATTGCCTTTTCATTTAAATTAACATGTGGTACTAATGAACACAATAAGGAGTGACAGTTTCAGTACTATACTAATGCTCATTTAAGAGTAGTCCACATCTTGCTGGTTTTCAGTCTGACAAACGCATTCTGTAGGGTTGTAGAAAATAAAGCTCCATTTTGGTCGACTTATGCTTTTCTTGGTCTTGTTTAGTTTCCTGAACAGGATCTCAACTGGAGCTACAATTATGCTTCCTCTACTGGCTCAATTGGCAATGAAATGTCAAATCTCCATAAACCCATGTCAATTATACATCAAAGTTGAAACTGCTACACTAAATGCATGCTTCGTTTATTCTTTTGAAAAATAAACAACCTTGCTCTCTCCCCTTGCGGTTTAAGGAATAGAAACATCAACTATTGATACAAACACTGTAGTCTCAATTTTAATAGATAAGTGCCTTGGGGTGGGGATTCCCGGAGGTGATGACAGTTGGGGGAGGGGGCCAGGGCAGGGAAGGCCTATGGTTTCCTTATGATATCCGGAGGAGCACTCCTGCTCCTCCTGGTTCACAAGGAAACATAAAAAGTTACCTTCTTGGCCCTCTTCTAGGCTTGCTTCTGCTTTGCGGCAGGCTTCCCTGGCAAGGTTGGCTGTGGGTGCCAAACGCACAACTGTGCGTTAAAAATCACACTGGGGTCCTATTTACATTATAGGACCCCAACTTCTGCATATTTATGAGACCCTCGCCTGCCTGCAGCGAGGGAATCGATGCTACTCAAAATGCGGCATGAACAAGGTGAGTACCCCACTCCCCCGATTTTAACCACCCTACGCTCTGTTCTTGTCGGGCACTGAGGGTTAAAATCTGGCCTGATGAATTCCTGCTACCAAGCATTATTCTGACGCGACATTTCATATCCACTCCCTGCTGCCTGTAGTTCTCCGTCCAGGTTAGTGGGATGGTTGGATTCACAGAGTTCTCCATTTTTGCATGGCTGACAGTCTAGAAAAGCTTTTCCTGCTCATAACATAAAGTACATTACTTGCCCAGCCAAACCAGGTGACTTGGCTGTTTTGATTGGATACTCCTCAACGTTGCCCATCATTCTTACTCTGGCTGGCCAAGTCCCAGGATTGTTAGTCATTTTTCTTTTACCAGACCAAACTATAGTATTGCCTCCCATTCTTAAGTCACCTGTTTTGGTTGAGAAATGTTTTCAGTTCACAGCTATAGGTGATGCACTTTATCCCTGTTATTAACATCATGCACGAAAGAGAAGCGAGTTTCATGTAATTTAGGGTGCAGCTAACACTGACTTGACTGTCCCACATATATATAAAAATATATGCAAAATACCTTCACGCTCAGCTTCTTGTATTTCTGGCTCAATTCCACTCTGATGACATTGCCTTGAATAACAGGTGGCTTTGTTTGGTAAAACTTCACCATGGCTTGAGCTGCTGCACTGTGGGACAACTCCACATATCCCTTAAAACACACACAAATTAATATAGGCAGAAATCTGTAAAAATGCTAAAGATTTTTAACATCTTGCATAGCCAAGTCTAGATAACAATACAGAAAGTTAATTCAAGCAACATAAATCACTGTCAGTACACAGAATTCTAGACTGTAGGTTTATAGGACGTGTGATTTGATCAAGGTTTATAAGATGATGAAGGGAATAAATTGTGTTTGTTTCAAGTTTGAAAATGAAACGATCTGCCCGAAAAGTCAGAATAAGTATCAGTGCTAGACTGAGTCTAAGCCAGAGCCCATAGTTGTCATCAGCATTTGTGGTACCAAGGTAGAAGAAGCAAAAAAATAATGCCCACTTCAAGATTTTATTTCACTGGAATATTGCCCTCCACTGTAGCAGCAGGCAACAGAGGACTAAACCTAGGTAATAACGCACTGCCCAAACCTACAGCTTACTTTGAAGTTCAGTGGACATAACCTGAATGGTAAGCCAAGGTGGTTTTACACTTCAGATGGCCCTTCCAGACTCATGGTGTAATTGAGGGATAGCATGTGGCTTCATCATGCTCACATGAAAAGCAGCTCAGCATGCACTGCGAATGGCTGTTGAGGGCCAAGGTGGCAATTGGCATATAGTTCAGCGGTGACATTTCATTTCTTCAGGAAAAATAAACTGAGTAGACTGCAAAATGAAAATGTCACCAATGTAAGAAACTGCAAATGAGTGGTCTGATGAGATAATGGAGAAAGAAATGATACCTAGAAAGGGCATGCCTTTTACACAGCACGAGAGGAAGAGTTGCAGGACTTGTGTTCTAATATCGTCAACACTCAAAAGTGGCTATTTATTTTTGTGCTGATCAAAGTGAAATATATCAATGCTGGGAAATTAAATTATTTTCCCCTTTTAGCCATCCACTGTCAACGGCAAGCATTTGCCATCGTTCAGCAAAGCCCCTTCTACTTGCTCAAAAATTGTCCTGTAATCCTAACCTGAAAAGAGTAATCTCTACTGTAACTGTGAACATTGATCTATTTCCGCCACAGACATCCTTATGACAATCTCATGACAAATACTTCCCACGGGCAGTTTTGTGCTAGGAGCTGGATTAAGAAAGCCCAAGCTTAATTTACACATAAAGTACATGTGACAAAATAGAGCATTTAGTTCACAGTAGAATTTTTTGTTTGATCTGTCAAATAACCTAGTCTATTTGATACACAGCTAACCAGGAACAGAGTCAAAATCCTGAACTTGTATTCTCATTTATTTGCTTGCCATTTATAATTTGAAAGGGATTGTTATAATCACATGAAACTGGATAGTCTCAGCATCAGAGCCATAATCAGCTTAACATTATGTGGATGTTTGTCAGCCTGATGCAACAATAAGAGATACATATTTAATATCCTTTGTTCTTGGCTAAGCTTTGAATGAGTTTGAACATACATCTCAGGCAGACTTCCCCTAATTCATCAATCCTTCTGAAACTGTGTGAGAAAGAGGGAGGGAGGCATAGAGAGACACAGACATACAGAGAGGGCTATAGGACATTATGAGGTCCAGGTTTACTGTCACTATTAATGCAGGGTTTCTCTACCTGCCCTTTTTTAAGTTCAAGGAGTAGACAAGTTCTGTACATTTCAGTAAATCTGTGGCGGCCTTTGCTGCAGTTAATTTATTTGCAATAAAACTATTTAGTAGTTTAAAGCCTAAGTCATGGTCTTACACTTTCCCAAATCAATTAAATTATGCGAGGGCACATGATATGCCCAGTAAGCCAATACAGTGACAAGGGTTGCTGTTTGACCTCATGGCTCACTACAATTAGCCAGATATTGGATGGTAAGCTACTAGCTCACTGTACTATCTAGTTTCCCAAAATGTCTAAATGGGGTATTGTTTCTGCAATTCTCTTCCTTAATAACCTGGGCTTATCCTCATGATATGTGGAGGCTGTGAATGAATGGATATTACACTTCCATGCACTGATGTAATTCAAATTGATCCCAGTTTAGTCAGTGCTTGTGCTTACCTCACCCTTCGCTTTGTATAGCAAGGTGTTAGTAATCTTCCCAAAGAGCTCAGCAAGGTGGATTAAATCATTTTTCGTACATCTGTCTGGGACCATGTCACCGATGTAAACTACTTGTCCAGGCTCTCCTTCAATATTCTAGGAACAAATAAAATGTCTGACAGTAAGAAGGACTCCTGTCACGATGCAATGCTCTGCTGAATCCATATGGTACTCCCCAAGTGCAGCACAGTACTCACTCCGCACAGTGCCGCTAGTGGCCAACACACTGCTCAGACCACACAGCACTACATGGGCACAATATACTTTTAAAGTTTACCTTTATTGACAGCTTTTTCACCTAATTATCTTCACAAAAATGTTCAGGTATGAAATTAATGTTTGAATCATTCTTTGGAGGGCTGCATACAACATCTCAGCGGTTAACTAAGCATTCTGCCCCCCCTCCCCTCCACCAGTCTACTCATTCGCAGGTGCTGAGATGTACAAGTTAGGGGAAATTACAAAACATTATTTTCAATAATTTGCAAGTACATAAATAAAGTAATGCATCATATTTACACAAAGGAAAAAAATTGCATTTGTGTACAATAGTAGATAAATGTATAAAGTGAAGTCCAGTGTTGACACTTCTGCATCTTATTTTACACTGCTGCATCATACTTGCAGCCAGAGACAATTGCCACTGTGTTATAACCTATATAGTGTACTAAGGAAAAGATCAGAGCAGTTCCAGAATAGGAGGCGAGAGGGACTATCAGATGGAAGGAAAGATAATAGGGACTTCCTTCATTCTCCCCCACACATACCAATCCAGATCATTCAGTGAGGACATTAGATATAATCAGATACATCTGCATGACGATCTCTGACATTGCTGGAAAAATATTCCAAGAAAAGAGCAATAACCGTAGGAATTTCATGTCACTAAATAATGTCACTAAATAACAGCAAATATACAATTCACTCCAAATGCCAAAAATTTTTGAACCAAGGCAGCCTGCAAAGAGTTTTCCTGACACCAGAGAACACCTTTTGGAAATATGAAGGACAGATGAATCAATTTCCCGTGTAGAGGTTCAGGGAAATATTGCCAGACAGCCCACAAAACAATCTTGGCTGAGTGATAAGGTCATAATCATAAACCCTTTTAAGGATTGTGTCACAATACAGTTCTATCAGGCAATTCCAAAAAGTGTTAGCATTCTCTAATTTGTGCTATAGTCAGTCTCCAAAGGCGAAAGTCAAGATGCTGTGTAGTAGGTCTAATCCGATAACTTCAAATGTCTCACAAAGTCTACAGCTTGTAGAAAGAGTGCATCACAGAACCCATTTTCTCCCACTCCCCTTTATGTATGTGATGTGCAATGCTCCTACACCACAGCAATGGAGTTAGGCTACTGCTTACTCGAGGCACAGTCAAGAACATAGAGTTAGGCAAACTGGATTCTAACATATATAAGGAATCAAGCTTCAAAATTCTTGTAGCAAGAATTATCCTCCACTAAGTAATTCGGTCATACTGAGCTTCACATTTTAAAAAGTAATACAACAATGCAAGGCATCAAAGGTAGGTGTTATAGGACCCATTTATTGGTAAGGACTTATGGTGTTCAACAGATTTTTCCCAAAAGGGTTTTTCTTATAAAATTTGTCTCTATATAAATTATATCCCCCTCTAGAAGCCAAATACCTCAGTACATAGAAACATGGGAATAGGAGTAAGCAATTCAGCCCCTCAAGCCTGCACCACTATTCAATTAGATCATGGCAGATCTGTACTTTAACTCTATTTACCTGCAATAGCTCCATATCCCTGGAAAAAAAAATCTATCAATCTCAGTCTCGAAAGCGCCAATTGTCAACAACAATTTGCATTTATATAGCACCTTTCACATAGTAAAACATCCCAAAGCACCTCACACCGCTGTGTGTAATGTGTGTGTATTGGCTGCCGCTCTGTTTGAAATCATTCTCCTCAACCCCCACACCCCCTTCATATGCCCTGATCAAGGTGGAGACATTGTGCACGAATGGCACATTACTTACCAATAAAGTCTCAATCTGAAATAGGGCTTCAGTTCCTCTACACAGCAAAGGCACAGTGAGATCTAAAGGACCAGCGAAAATACTTAAACATTATAGCAATAAGAACTGGCACAGAAAAAGCTGTTTGCAGTAAAGCACAGCTTAAAGCCACACCAGATCATAAAGAGAATGAGTAGGTCAGGAAAGTTGAACTACTTCCAAAGGATACTACAATAGAAAGGCACTGGCCCAAATTAGTGACCACTTTTTTTGCTGAGGAGCGTCCAGCTAGATGCTGTCCACTCACAGCCATCTGCTCGTGCTTTCTGAAGCTTTTCCATCATTGCTTCAAGTTAAACCCTCTTGGCCAAGAAAGGTAGTCGTGGTTCAGTGGTAGCACTCTCGCCTCTGAGTCTGATGAAGGTTAAACCATGCCATCTGAGACCCCATGTCACTATTCAGAGGAGCAGGGGAGTTTTCTGATGTCTTGGCCAATATTTATCCCTCAACCAACATCACTAAAACAGATTATCTGGTCATTATAACATTGCTGTTTATGGGAACTTGCTGTGTGCAATGTGTGTGTATTGGCTGCTGCATCTCCTACATTACAACAGTAACTACATTTCAAAAGTACTTAATGACTGTAAAGCACTTTAGGACATCCTGAGGTTGTGAAAGGCGCTATATAAATGGATGTCTTTAAATTTGCCAAAAATTGTAAGCCTGAGGATTGGAAGGGTTTTAACAAAATCAGCAAAGGATGACCAAGAAATTGATAAAGAGGAAGAAAATAGAATATGAGAGTAAACTAGCAAGAAATATAGAAACAGATTGAAAGAGCTTTTACAAGTATATAAAAAGGAAGAGATTAGCGAAAGTAAATATGGGTCCCTTAGAGACAGAGACAGGAGAAATTATAATGGGGAATAAGGAAATGGCAGAGACGTTAAACAAATATTTTGCATCTATCTTCACAGTAGAAGACACAAAGAACATACCGGAAATAGTGGAGAACCATAGGTCTAATGAGAATGAGCAACTTAAAGCAACAACAACTTGTATTTATATAGCACCTTTAACATAGTAAAACGTCCCAAGGCGCTTTACAGGAGTGTTATAAGACAAAAAATTGACACCGAGCCACATAGGAAATATGGGCAGATGACCAAAAGCTTGATCAAAGAGGTAGGTTTTAAGGAGCGTCTTAAAGGAAGAGAGAGAGGTAGAGAGGCGGAGAGGTTTAGGGAGGGAGTTCCAGAGCTTAGGACCTAGGCAGCTGAAGTCACAGCCACCGATGGTTGAGCAATTATAATCAGAGATGCTCAAGAGGGCAGAATTTGAGGAGTGCAGATATCTCAGGGGGGGTTGTGAGGCTGGACATTGCAGAGATAGGATGGGGCGAGGGCATGGAGGGATTTGAAAACAAGGATGAGAATTGTGAAATCGAGGCGTTGCTTAACCAGGAGCCAATGTAGGTCAGCAAGCACAGGGGTGATTGGTGAACGGAACTTGGTGCGAGTTAGGACTTTTAGATGACCTCAAGTTTACGTAGGGTAGAATGTGGGAGGCCAGTCAGGAGAGCACTAATATTAGTAAAAAAAAAGTTACTGGAGAAATTAATGGGACTAAAAGCCGACAAATCCCCATGACCAGATGGCCTACATCCTAGCGTTTTAAAGGAGGTGGTTGCAGAGATAGTGAATGCATTGGTTTTAATTTTCCAGAATTCCCTAGATTCTATAATGGTTCCCGTGAATTGGAAGGAGCAAATGCAACCCTGCTATTCAAGAAACAAGAGAGCGAGAAATCAGGGAATTATAGGCCAGTTAGCCTGACATCAGTAGTAGGGAAAATGCTAAAATCTATTATTAGGGACATGGTAACTGGGCACTTGGAAAATCACAATATGATTAGGCAGAGTCAACATGGTTTTATGAAAGGGAAATTATGTTTAACAAATCTGAGAGTTTTTTTGAGGGTGTAACTAGCAGGGTAGATAAGGGGGAACAAGTGGATGTAGTATATTTGGATTTTCAGAAGGCATTCGATAAGGTGTCACACAAGAGGTTGTTGCACAATATTAGGGCTCATGGGATTGGGGGTAATATATTAGCATGGATTGAAGATTGGTTAAAGAACAGAAAACAGAGAGTAGAAATAAATGGGTCATTTTTGGGTTGGCACGGTGTAACTAGTGGAGTGCCCCAAGGATCAGTGCTTGGGCCTCATCTATCTACAATCTGTATCAATGATTTAGATGAGGGGACCGAGTGTAATATATCCAAGTTTGCTGACGATAAAAAGCTAGGTGGGAAAGCAAGCTGTGAGGAGGACGCAAAGAGGCTGCAAAGGGCTATAGACCAGTTAAGTGATTGGGCAAGAAGGTGGCATATGGGTGTGTGAAATTATCCACTTTAGTAGGAAGAATGGAAAAGCAAAATATTTTTTAAAAGGTGAAAGACTAGTAAATGTTGGTATTCAGAGGGATTTGGGTGTCCTTGTACACGAATCACAGAAAGTTAACATGCAGGTACAGCAAGCAATTAAGAAGGCAAGTAGTATGTTAGCCTTTATTGCAAGGGGTTTGGAGTACAAGAGTAAAGAAGTCTTGCTGCAATTATATAGGGCTTTGGTGAGACAACACCTGGAGTACTGTGTACAGATTTGGTCTCCTTACCTAAGGCAGGATATACTTGCGTTAGAGGGGGTTCAACGAAGGTTCACTAGATTGATTCTCTACCCCAAAGGCTTGTAGATGCTCAGTCGATGAGTATATTCAAGACTGAGATCGATAGATTCTTGGGTACTAAGGAAATCAAGTGATATGGGGATAGGCAGGAAAATGGAGTTGATCTAGAAGTTCAGCCATGATCTTATTGAATGGCGGAGCAGGCTCCTATTTCTCATGTTCTTATTTGGTGCTTCTTCAATTCAGATTCTTCGCCTTGCAAGGCAGTGGATGACAATGCCATAAACTGCCATTCTTGCACTTTATTGTAAACCATCCATGACGGACTGCTACATTTATTTCGCTGCCTGTCCAACATCACTTCATTCTTACCATTTGCTGGAACATAGGTGGTAACTGGATTAACTGGGTGGACTGCTTGTGCACAAATATCACCCCTGTAAGAAGCCTTTTGTATCTGAAGTGTCCTTTGCAGGTGTCAAGTAGCTTTGGTTCCTTCTGAGGAGGAAGTGGTGCTTTCCCCAGGGCTGGTGACCTATTGTGTTTTATCTACGCCCAGAGGACCAAGCGCAAGTCAGATTGGGGCTGTGTAAATGGGACATCTAGAGACACAGTTTGGCCTTTCTGAGCATAATCCCACAGCCACTGCTTGCAGCAGGTTCTCCCAGACAATCTTTGTTCTGGCCCACATGGTTGTGATAAAGGGAATCCTTTAAAGCTTGACTGGTAAACATATCGATTAGATTTAATATAGCATTTTTTACTCATCCTTAGCTGAACTGGATCGACAGATATGAGGCAATCCGGCCAAAAGAAATATATTCTGAGCCATCACTCTGTCTACAACCTCCTACTCAGGCACAAAGACATTGCATTTGCTTCCCCTCTTCCTCCTTATCAGAAAATACTGAAAAGTCAGCTTGCTCCTCAGCAAAATGCTACTCAATTCAGCTGATTTGCTGAGACATTATCCTCTTATTTTGGACAAGGCGCTATTCCTTTACCTTGCATTGGAAAAGGCACTACCATCTTTCCTGTGCTGGTACAAAGCCAATTTCTGTACCATTACCATGACGGAGACCTGTGAATACTGCTGATGCCAGTCACTGTTTTCATAAAATTCATAAATTTCTTAAAGGGGATTCTCAGTCAACACTTTGCTCTTGTGCTTCTTGGATAAGTGTTGATGTTGGTGGATCTATACAATTTCAGATAACTGTTTCCAATGGTACCAAAGGTTGTGTTGATGGAGGCAGTGTAATTGGCAGTGTAATTGCCTGGATGCCAGGTGGAAACAAAGTTTCACAGGTCATTCAGTGCTTGTTGATACGGAGCCAGCAACCAGAAAGTTCAATCTGTGAGCACTGTCAGAGACAGCTATGTGGAAAATGGAGGTAACAGTGCTTTCTCCCTGGTTGCCCAGGCAGACACGGAACATGGCTCAATCACCCTATCAGTACATCTTTAAAGGAATCATCTTGTGAGTGAATCCTACTCACAGCCAACTTCTCTATTTGTTTGGGCTTACCGAGCTGAATCCCAAGATCTTCCTGTACTGGGACAAACTGAACTTAGATGATCTGCAGACAAGGCTTCCCTTCCAAGAACTGAGTGCATCACAAATTGCCTGTAACTTGAGTCTGGAACATATTTGAAAAGTCTTGTGAATGTTGGTTGCTGGAAAGTTCCTCTGACATTTCATGAAGACTTTGAAGTGTGTTGTTCCCATCTACCAGCAGCTGGGGACTGAGGTTGATAAGGATTGTATTGAATTGAGGAATATCCAAAATGACACTGGTTGAATGGCCCGTCGTCTTGCTTTCAGCCTGATCTAAAAACTAAAATTCCTGATTTTGTTTCCATTCTGCTCAAGGGCTGAAAGAGAAAACTTAAATTTGCTAATTACCAAAGCAAATCAATTAACGCTGATAGAGCCTACTCTGATGTAGCAACAGAGGTCTGCTGACTACAACGGAAGAAAAAGAATTGAAGGCGTACCTCAGATCAAGGGAGTAATAAAGCAGAGTAGGGGAAGATACAAATATATAATAAAAAATATATAATAAAGGAAGTTTTGTATAAAAAGGGTGAAATTGGCTCCAGACAGGCTGGAATAAAAGGACCACTGATTTACACCTCATGGTTGAAATAAAAGAAAAACTGATCACCATGAATACCTACATAACATGACTATCCACAGGGCGAAGTAAAAAGGACGGTGTCACACCTCACTGATGATACAAAAGACTGAACTCTGTGGAAACATGCATAACTGAGCCACATCAAAGACAATGGATGAAGGGAATGCCAATCAATTCATGAGCTGTATTTGAAGAAGCTTATTTGTCTCCCCCAAAATGCCGTTGAGGTTTGATCAATTGAAAATTTCAAAATTAAGATCGATAGATTTTTGTTAGGCAAGAGTAGCAAGGGTTATGTAACCAAAGCGGGTAAATGGAGTTAGGATACAGATCAGCCATGATCTAATTGAATGGCGGAACAGGCTCAAGGGGCTGAATGGCGTACCTCTGATTCTATGTTGATAAGCAACCACCCTAAAGGTGTAGTACCAAACAAGGGGACTATAAAAATGACCATATGGAGGAAGGCATAACTCTGCCTCGCTGTTTCTTCCAGATCACTTCCTTCAATGCTGCCCTGATCCTAAGAGACATGTGCTACAAAACTACCCATGAGCATCGAGACAACTACGAGCCCTCAACAAACCTGAAAAGCCTGAGTTAACCCGAAATATACATAAAACTTTCTTTTAAGGGATTAGTATAATACAAGCCTTTTTCTCTAATAAGGATATACATTTTGGAGTCAGAAAGTTTTCCCTTTTATTCTTAAAGAACTTCTAAATCATGTATGAACTATAGATATTGTTTAACTCTAGATCTGTATTTGTCTGATATATAATAAATTATCCTTTTCTTTTAAAGTCATGGTTTATGCCTGCAGTTTCTTATTAGGATAAAGAGCTCATTTCATTAAATATAAATGTTATAAGTGTGGTGATGAAAAGCATTTCTCTAAATTAAAGAATAAGCTCAGTTTGCGCCTTTTGGCAAGACTCCAATCTTATATGGACAGTGTCACACATAATTTTCCCCTGTGGAATGATGTTCAGCAACAAGTAAAAATTACCAAGTGTGGAATAATACTTTCATTGTTATACCTTGCTCACATGCCTCATCACTACGCAATTCTGGACTTTCCCAAATTTAGCACCAAGTTTTTCAATAGCAGCATCTGAATAACCAGTGGGAGGCAGATTCTCAAGTAAAACCATCCGGTTCGCTGGACAATCCTCTTTGTGTTTCTAGATAGAAAGAGAAAGAAACAATATTAGAATCTGAGATGGAATTAACTATGGTTTAACTTCTAATCATTTTGCCCTTTTCACTTTTTAGTTTCACATACAGATTTAGTGGAGGACACTTATCTGAGGTTGTGATTGAGAAACACAGCTGCATTAAAGCAAAGGGAGCATGGCCCTGCTATACATGACTCTGGCACAGCTGATACTTACATGCAGAGGAAAAACTGGAAAAGTGTTGCATTCTCCAGTAGTAATAATATCCCCCACATTTAAAAGAAAAAAAAATCACCAAAATATTGAAAATGAAGACTAAGGATCCTGGGCTTTATAAATCGAGGCATAGAGTACAAAAGCAAGGAAGTTATGATGAACCTTTATAAAACACTGGTTTGGCCTCAAGTGGAGTATTGTGCACAATTCTGGGCATGCACTTTAGGAAGGATGTGAAGGCCTTAGAGAGGGTGCAGAAAAGATTTACAAGAATGGTTCCAGGGATGAGGGACTTCAGTTACGTGGATTGACTGGAGAAGCTGGGGTTGTTCTCCTTAGAGCAGAGAAGGTTGAGAGGAGATTTGATAGAGGTGTTCAAAATCATGAGGGGTCTAGACAGAGTAGATAGAGAGAAACTGTTCCCATTGGTGGAAGGGTTGAGAACCAGAGGACACAGATTTAAGGTGATTGGCAGAAGAACCAAAGGTGACATGAAGAAAAACTTGTTTACGCAGCGAGTGGTTATGATCTGGAATGCACTGTCTGAAAGGGTGGTGGAGGCAGATTCAATTGTGGCTTTCAAAATGGAATTGGATAAGTATCTGAAGGAAAAAAATTTGCAGGGCTATGGGGAAAGGGCGGGGGAGTGGGACTAGCTGAAGTGCTCTTGCAGAGAGCCAGCACAGGCTCGACGGGCTGAATGGCCTCCTTCTGTGCTGTAACCATTCTATGATTAGTATTTGAGGCTAAAATATCAATGGTTTGATTGGGCAAATCAAATATAATTGTTTGATTTTGTAGCTAAGTGTTCCATACACTCCAGCATCTGTATTTTTTTAAATCACAATGTTGGCTGCAGTACTGCACCTCCATTCACAACGTCACCGGACAGCGGATTCTACACAAAGGTTTTACTCCTGGGCAGCTTCTAATCAGCAGTTTTAGGCATTACACAGAAAAAAAGAAACCAACATCATACAGATATTTTCCTTTATAAAATGCAGCTATTCAAATAAGTATATCTCTGCTTAAAGTCAATTCTCCAGGAGCACGATTTTGAGACCAGTTTCATTCAAGTTATTTAAGGTCAAAATATCAGTCCTAATTCCAATTCCACAATATCTTTTCAAATAAAATGAATGGGACCGTTATATCCTTAAATTAGGTCTTGCCATCAAGACACACTGCTACAAAGAACTATGGTCTGCTTCAAACTCTTTTTGGTCTATTTCTGCTGATAAGTAGGTATTTAAAACTTAATGTCTAGACATCAACACAATATTTACAGAGTATGTTCCGTTGAACCTTTCACTTCCTCCTTCACATCAGTAACCTCTCGCAACCAAAATATGAAGCATAGCTGTAGCGTGGAGTGAAACCCAGAAAGTAATTTAAATAAAATAGCCCAGCGTCTTTTACCTTCGCAGATACTGTCTCTAGTGGTCTCTTTTCTACATCAGCTCGAGTATCAGATTCTTCCATTTCATCCTTGGCTTCATTCTGCATATCCTCTAGATTAGCCTCATCATCACCTGATTCATACTTTTCCATCAGTTCTTCAAGTTCTGAATCACTCTCCAAAAATGGAATAGCAGTCTCCTCTAGAAGCTCCTCTGATTTCATTTCTACATCATTGTTTATTTCAGACTCCTTATTGTCCTCTGAAATATAGCTTTCATAGTTATCCCATTCTGCACTCTCTGCATTTTCATAGACTTCCCACTCTCTCTCTCTGCTCTCAGACCTTCTCCGCTCTCCTCCCTCACTGCTGCTTCTCTGCTCCCCTCTCTCGCTGCTGCCTCCCCGTTCACCCCTCTCGCTGCTGCTTCTCCGCTCCCCTCTCTCGCTGCTGCTTCTCTGCTCCCCTCTCTCGCTGCTGCCTCCCCGCTCCCCTCTCTCGCTGCTGCCTCCCCACTCCCCCCTCTCGCTGCTGGCTTCCCACTCCCCCCTCTCGCTGCTGGCTTCCCACTCCCCCCTCTCGCTGCTGGCTCCCCACTCTCCTCTCTCACTGCTGGCTCCCCACTCCCCCCTCTCGCTGCTGGCTCCCCACTCTCCTCTCTCACTGCTGGCTCCCCACTCCCCTCTCTCGCTGCTGACTTCCCATTCCCCCCTCTCGCTGCTGGCTTCCCACTCCCCTCTCTCGCTGCTGGCTCCCCGCTCCCCCCTCTCGCTGCTGGCTCCCCGTTGCCCTCTCTCGATGCTGGCTCCCCGCTCCCCTCTCTCGCTGCTGGCTCTCTGCTGCCCTCTCTCGCTGCTGGCTGCCCGTTCCCCTCTCTCGCCGCTGCCTGTCCGCTCCGCTCTCTCGCCGCTGCCCCTACGCTCCCCTCTCTCGCCGCTGCCCCTCCGCTCCCCTCTCTCACGGCTGGCCCTGCGCTCCGCTCTCTCACCGCTGCCCCTCCGCCCTCCTCTCTCACCGCTGCCCCTCCGCCCTCCTCTCTCACGGTTGCCCCATCGCCCTCCTCTCACACGGCTACCCCACCGCTCTCCTCTCGCACGGCTACGCCTCTGCTCTCCTCTCACACGGCTACCCCTCCGTACTCTTCTCTCGCGGCTTCGCCGCTGTATTATTTCACGACTTCTCCGCTGTGCTCTTTCACGGCTTCGCCGCTCTGCTCTTTCACGGCTTCTGCGCTGTACTCTCTCAAAGCTTTTCAACTCTGTTGTTGCAGTGCTTTCATCAGAACTTTCACTACTTTCAGAACTTTTCCTCCCTCTTTCAGATGTCGGGTACTTCTTCACATCATCAGGTTTATTCTTCAAGATAGGGCCGAGAAAACATTCTTTTGTACTGTAAAGAAAAACAAACTGTTTGCACAACAAAATTGGATGGTCTTGTTTTGGTCATTATACATGTAGTCTGGCTATTCAACTTCTCCCAGAGAAATAACAGTTTTAATAAAATCATTTCCCATATGCATCTCACTTAGCTATACCAATGGCCAAGTTCTGGACGACAAAGCCATTTTGCATTTAGCTCAATATCCAACAAGGGAAGAGTCGTAGCTTTTTTTTTTCTTTTGTTCAATTTTCTCACCCTCCTCACTTGAAGGTATCATGGGGGAGAAATTCGGTATCGCCCCCTTTGGGGCGCAATTATCGGCCTGGCGCTAATTATCGCCTCCAACTGCAAACTTGGCTTCTATTGCCCCTGGAGGTGATTGGAGCGCTAAATCAGGCACCACACACCTCTCTTAAGGCGCTAACGCCGAGGAGTGAGGCGCTACCTCAGAGCGCTGGCGAAGCTCAGGCAATGTCAGTCAGCAATGGAACACAGCCACACTGGCGCTGGCCAGTTCTTAAAGGGGAGGGTCGATCTTGCTCTCCATCCACACCCTGCTCATTGCAACCTTGAATCTCGGCCTGGAGAGACCTGTACATCAAATCTGCTGGAAAGAACAATGGAGAGGCCCAGGGAAAGAGCTCAGAGTGCAGCCCCCATAGTCTTTTCTAAATCGATGCAAAGAAGGTCAAAGCAAAATGAACCTGCAAAGTGCTGCTCAGTACCCAAAACTCCTTCACACAGCATTGAATCTCTCCAGAAGTCTCTCCCTCTCTCTCAGAATGCGTGGTGCAAAAATGTCGCCGACAAAAAAAGGCAGGAAGCGGTCGCCTTTAAATAGCGCTCCCTCAGTCCCTTCCTGACTGCAAAATGCTCCCCTCATCCTGTCGTTGCTAGCGGCAGGCGGTAAGGCAGGGGGCGCCACTCAATATCCGGTCTGGGGCGCTACCGGGGCGTTGCACGCTTGACTGACGTCACGATCTGCGGGCGCAGGAGATCGTGGCGGTAGTGTTTTGCGCCGCCGCAAAATGTCTGGTCAATTTAGCGAGGGGCGCAAACATCGCCACTCCCGGGCGCTAGTTGCTTTGTGCAAAGCAACTGAATTTTTTTCCCCCATATCTCTTGGGGCAGGCTTTCGTGGGCATAGACTGCACTGCAGTAGCTCACCCAACTGATTATTCTTCATATGTAACAGTGAGCATCAGCATTTTATTCAGCTGGCAAGGCAGGGCTAACAGTTGCACTCAATAGCAAATTTTCCAGCAGGGGCCACTTGATAGCGATTGGGGGAGGTAACCCTGACTGATTTTCACCATATAGCCTAGAGATGCTGAAGCCAGTTGCAGCACTCCTACTACCACCTTACCAGACTCAGAATGGAATAGACAATGAACCCGGTCGCCTGTCACTTTAATTCTCCGCTCCACCCCCACTCTGATCTCTCCATCCTTGGCCTTTAACACTGTTCCAACGAAGCTCAACGTAAGCTCGAGGAACAGCACCTCATCTTTCAATTAGGCACTTTACAGCCTTCTGGACTCAACATCGAGTTCAACAATTTCAGACTATAACCTCAGCCCCTATGTTTTCTTTTTTCTCTCACATGGCAGCTGTTGATGATTCTGCCATTGCCATTTACACCTCATCTGGAGTCATCTTTTGTTTCTTAACTTGTTCCATTACCATCTCCTTTTGCCTTGCACCATCGCCCCTTTGTCTTTTAATCTCTCCTGCCTTCCACCCTATCACAGACCTCTCCTTTGTTCTTTCCTCCCCTCCTCCCTTTCCTTGCCCCACACTTGCTTAAAAATCTTATACTTTTCCAACTTTTTCCAGTTCTGACGAAGGCTCATCGACCTGAAACATTAACTCTGTTTCTCTCTGCACGATGCTGCCTGACCTGCTGAGTGTTTCCAGCATTTTCTGTTGTTGTTTCAGACAATGAACCTAGGTCGTTCCTGATCTGCATGGTTCATTAATAGACTGAGCAGCGATTTTTATTCACTGAGCTACAAGGACACAATGACACTTTGTTTCAAACCAGCAGTCTTCTGATTAAATATATTTACGACCAAATCAGATGTTTGATTTTTGTGCACATTGGCCCGGAATTTGCGGTCAGCGGCGAAGTGAAGGCTTTCGCCGCTTGCCCCGAAGTAAGCTTCGCACAAAGTTCTTGCGATCTCTGTGTTGAGAATTCCGGGTTTCCAACGTTCAATTCAAATCAACGGAGTTTAGTGGGGATCCCCTTGTCTAGGAAGCCAATCAAAACGCAGAATTCTCAGACAGCGAACCAGGAAATGGGTATGCTCTTAAAATTCTAACTTTTTAAAATGTTAGAGAGAGCAAACCAAAGATTGGGGCTCTCACATGGGGAAAAGGCAAACCTGAAATAAAGATGAACAAACTTTAAAAAAAAATTATTTTAAAAGTTTATTAAAAAAAATTATTTTTTATTAAAATAGATACATTTCACACTGCACAAAATTTAAATTAGTTTTCCAGGCCCATAACCTTTGTTTAGCAGTCAACATCCTCGGGTGGATGTAGCTGTTACAAGGGGGCATAACTATAAGGTGCATGGGGGGAGATATAGAAGGGATGTCCGAGGTAGATTCTTTACTCAGAGAGTGGTTGGGGTGTGGAATGGACTGCCTGCTGTGATAGTGGAGTCGGACACTTTAGGAACTTTCAAGCGGTTATTGGATAAGCACATGGAGCACACCAGAATGATAGGGAGTGGGATAGCTTGATCTTGGTTTCGGACAATGCTCGGCACAACATCGAGGGCTGAAGGGCCTGTACTGTGCTGTACTGTTCTATGTTCTAACCCCAGTTACACCTAATCACTTTGGGTCTAACACTTACTGGGGAATTTAACAGCGTAATTACTGCGGAAGAGCCGAAGTTTTCAGCAGTTTCCCTGATTTGAGTGATTACACTGATTGCCGGCTGTGTGTGTGGGGGGGCACAGCGCAGCCTGTGGCTGAGCTGTGAACTACAAACCGCAACCTGAGGATTTCGTTGCGGACAGTTTCAACGGCGAACTTGCAGCGTTCGCCATCATCTGGACCATTAAGTTTAAAGGCGAGGTGTGGTGGTGCAACTCACTAGGGCTGCCACATATAGCTGGAACACTGGTTCACCCCATGATCCATGGTAGAACTGAGTTGTCAGTTCTATGCCAACATAAGGAGGTGCCTAGCAGCAGCACGTCCCCACAATCAAGCAGGTTAGGGAGAGTTATCACTGTGGCAACAATTTTAATTAAACTGCACCAAGAGCAGGAAAGACTAAAGGCTAGGACCAGGCTGCTTGCAGTTCGCGCTTAACTAGGCGAGGGAAGGAATTGAAAAATATACAAAATAACAACAGAAAACGCTGGAAAAACTCAGCAGGCGAGGCAGCATCCGTGAAAAATATACAACACTGTATGTCATTCCTGAATAAAAATCTCCAATATATATTTACTATATTAACCCAATGTCCATCTACTTTTAACTTTAATGGTCATAAGTCCAAGGCTAAGAGAGCATTAAAATATTCATTAACTTTAAAATGTGTAATGTGGGTCTGCAAATCTGGATAAACACACAAATATTGTATTTACCTGATATCTGCTTGATTTACTTTATTCAACATTTCTTCAATCTTTGCAGATGGTTTCTGAAAAAAATAATCAACCACCACTGGTTGTAAGTAGTAACAAAATGGCATGATGATGGTTCTAGTGTTCTAGGTTGTCATAGATCGATTTTCTGAGTTTCACTTCACTACCTTTGAAAGCCATGGACAAATTTCAGTTTTACATATTCTTGGAAATTTTACATAAGATTATTCATGAGTTGCTTCAAAAGCTGATTGATTAATGAGATGCCACTTCAACTGTGGCTGCTGTTAGCAACAATAACAGGCGCCCAAGGGGGTGAATCTGAGGTGTAACCTGGAAGCAGACACTTGAACCGGGTGTAGACGTTTAATTTCCCTGAACGGTAGAGTTGCCAATCAGGGGTAGGGGCAGGTAGCTGGAGCATAGGGATCTGGAGCACCTGGTTGGAGCATGAGTGCTTTGGTTTTCCAGCTGTAACGCCAGGAGACTGAAAGTTCATGACAGTTGAAGTTGTACACAGTAGACTGGAAAGAATAGGCTCATGGGGCAAAGTACCTTTCCTTATTCCACGGATTATGTATCTAACTTTATTGCACGATATTATGGTTTCACATAACACTATGTAGGAGCAAGGAAATGTTGAATTTGTAATACTGTACTTTGATTTTTAACAAACAATTTCAAAACTTTCCTTCAACTGGTAAGTTATGTTTTTTCTAGTATTATTGCCATGAAGGGAAATAAACAATTCACCGTGAATCATTTTCAAGTAGGGTTGTTTTTCGTGTATTACCAAGTCCCCTAGGATAGTGGCTTTCATATTTTTAACGTTGGGAAACCCCTGAAAACATTGACACTCTTTTGGGACCTCCTGAAAATATCTGCATACTCCCAGGAACCCATGGAAAATATTGACATGCTTCAGGAGACCCTCTGCTTCAAACGTAGAATGTAAATTGGTAAAATACCATCAAGCAAAACACGCTGTAAAAAGTATAACCACTCACAGTGGGAAAACCTAGACTGATCTTAAACGTAAAGAAGAATTAAGATACCTATCTCAAAAAGTGGGATCTACTGATACCAAATCCAGAACTGTGCGTGGGAATCAGAAGGAATTATTATCCAATTATTATCAGAAACTGAGGGTAATAAAATGCTGAACGTGAATCAAATTAAGAACAATTAGCCTGAAGAGGGAAAGTTAAATCCACCAAATGGCACAATAATTATTCATTAGGAATTGAGAACTGGGAGTATGGAATAACACACAGTCAGTTGAATCAGAGACACCTGAAGGAAAAGCGAAAGTGGGAAAGGAAAGTAACTGAACAAGAAACAGAATGCAGCATTAAGAGTACGTCCACACGCACAAATGCAAGCAGCTCATGAGGGAAACACAAGGTTAAAATTTTACTTCACTAGGGTATGACTGAAATATTCTGCTCTTAATCTCTCAGAACTCAAACAAAACCATGTTCCAGTGCAACTTTTAAATAAGATTAGGAGGAGATTATGGAGGCAAGTTGGTTTCTGTTACCTGAAATTTTCAGATGTTGGTGCAGTTTAATTAAAATTGCTACCACAAGACCGACTGATTAATGGCCAAAATCTGTTTGAAATAAGACTTAAAAAGGATTGTTTTGCAACATTCAAAATGTACAGATGTGTCTGGATTTCTGAATGAAACCTAATGGTCAACTTGCAGATCTGAGTATTTTCTTTAACAACGGCAGGTAAATAAATGAGTATGTTCCCATACATATCATAATATGTAAATAAATATCTGCATTTAATATGAGGGAGCAGCTCTTTACCTTTAATGTCAATCTGTTGAAGCTGTGAGTTTACATAAGTGAAGGCCAAAAAATACATAAAACTTAAAAAAACTGCTTTGCTTATTTCTTTTTTCACTAAATATTCTGCAACAGTATTGAGTGTTACCAAAGTAGAATTCAGATTTTTTTTTTAGAACCTCCTTCCAAACTTGAGTAATGGTAATCCTTCCAGAATTTGCCACTATGTCTACTCAGGACTCAAAAACAACCATTGCTCATATAAACATAAATAAAGAAATGCAGGTACGGTAACCATTTAGAATACATTACAAAATATAACAGTCTGTTTCAAGTCAAGTTTTCTCTTCAGTTGTGTTTCGCTCCCTTATTCTACTTGCTGACTTTTGTTCCAGAACATCAGGTCCTGCATATTACACATATTTTTTCTTTCAGTCACTTCAGAAAAAGTGATTACATAGGATATACGGTACAGAAACAGGCCATTCGGCCCAACCTGTCCATGCTTATGCTCCACTCGAGCCTCCTTCCGTCTTTCCTCATCTAAATCTATCAGCATAACCCTCTATTCCCTCCTCCCTCATATGCTTGTCCAGCCTCCCCTTAAATGCATCTATACTATTCGCTTCAATCACTCCCTTTGGTAGCAAGTTCCACATTCTCACCACTCTTTGGGTAAAGAAGTTTCTTCTGAATTCCCTATTGGATTTCTTGGTGACTATCCATGGCCTCTAATTATGCTCTTCCCCACAAGTGGAAATATTCTCTCTGTATCCACTCTATCAAAACTTTTCATAATTTTAAAGACCTCTATTAGGTCACCCCTCAGCCTTCTTTTTTCAAGAGAAAAGAGACCCAGCCTGTTCATCCTTTCCTGATATGTGCAGCCTCTCCAGTGCCCCTATATCCTTTTTATAATACGGCGACCAGAACTGCACGCAGTACTCCAAGTGTGGTCTAACCAAGGTTTGATACAGGTTTAGCATAACTTCCCTACTTTTCAATTCTATCCCTCTAAAAATAAACCCTAGTGCTTGGTTTGCTTTTTTTATGGCCTTGCTAGCCTGTGGCGCAACCTTTAGTGATTTGTGTATTTGTACTCCGGGATCCCTTTGTTCCTCTATCCCACCTAGACTCGCACCCTCCAACTGATAAGTGACCTCCCTATTCTTCCTACCAAAATGTAATATCACAAAATGTGAACAGTTCAAGCTTTATTTTGATACTTTATACACAAAAGAAATCCAGTTTCTCTTAAATACGGATCTCCTGGGAGGTTTTATCCTCAGCTATTATAGATTTAACACTCCCTCCATCACTCATTGATTCCCCTGCTTTAAGGGATACGAAGCAAATCCCCTGACCTCCCCAGAAAAAAAATATAAAGCAAGGCTAGCAATATCCCGACATACCTTCCAAGATGGAAGCGAACAAAAATTCAAAACTCAAATGATTTGACTGGTTCACCTGTTTAAAAAAAACTAGTAGCTGTTGCGGATGGACTTCATGATTGTTGGTTTTCAGTCCTGCTTGTTATTGCTTATTTGTACGTTCTTTACTTATTCTGTTGTGATTTCTTGCTCTTTACAAATATGAACTTCTGCCAAGTTGACATCAAAATTTGCATATAGAAAAGTGTGACACGAAGTGTGACAGACAAAATGTGTGCATGTGCAATGTTTTTATATATTACTAGCAGATCTTCCAAGGTGTTGCTCATGTTGAGTTAGAGGATGCACTGTGAAAGGGTTAATTTGGAATGGTCAAATTCAATTTCTACACAATTTGCAATAAAACCATGAGCAGTGAAGGTTTTGCAAATTGAGACAAGGAATAGATAAGCTTACAGCTGCCAGACAGATTTTTGAGGGCGGGTTCAGTGTTTAATAAACGGTATTGAAAGAGGCCTTTTACAGAGTTAGCTAGAGACCGTAGGCACGGTGCCAATCACAGATAACATACAGTAGTAAACCGTGGGATTAGACTATGCTCAAAAAGGTGTAACAAGATGTAACTGCTTTTATGATTATTGCCAAATAAATATAGATAAAGGCAAAATATAATCAGGTGATTAATGTAATACCATATAATTGGACGAAAATCGATGTATGATGGCATGTAGCCAGAAATATTGAATATAAGCTGTACTGAACAAAGGTTAAACGAGAAGGATGTTACAAAGGTCACGGGACCTTTTTGACTCCGGCTCCCAAAGTACTTTGTCAATAAACTGTGTGTTTTTGAACTTCATCTAGGCTCTGAGAATCTTATTTTCTCCCCAACACACTGTTTTACAACAATAGGAGTGTTTATGACATGTAGGGAATTATCAGAGCAATTGATTTACATTGACTGAATAAGTCAAATTCCATTTTTATTAAATATATTCTGGGATTTTAACTGATACTTTAGGGATCAATGCATATATAATATAGACAAATATGCATTGTATATTTTATGTCTGTAAACCTGCATGCATTTGTTGTCAACTTTTCCATTATAAATTCTTATGTCCACATTTATAAGCAAAATTGTCTATGTAAACTTGCCAGACCAATAGGGGGAGGGTATAATTACTGTCTGACAAGTTTTATATAGGCAATTTGTATCATAAATGTGGGCATAGGAAATTGTAATTGCAAAAACAGAGATGCAAGATTTTTTATATATTTCAGATTAGAAAATCTTCTGTGGCATCGCTCACTGTTGGAGGTGCTATTCTATAAGGGCATGATTATACCATGTAAACACAATGCATAATTCTGCTGCTAACATGTGTGTACCTTCAAGGCTACAAAGTGTAATTGTTAAGTAAGCACTGGTTGAATTAAGAACATACTGTAGTTAAGTAAACAGCAGGTGTTTTTATGCAGAATAAATAATTGTAAAAAAAGCCTGTTCAATGAATCTGAACAGTGTTTTCTATTATTTGGTTGCACACAATTAAAAAATGAAATGAAAATATAATGTTCAAGTATTCAGAAATTAGACACAAATATGCCTACATTTACTTACCTTTAGCAATGGCTGAATCTGAGCGGAGGATATATCTGCAGTCAGTAATCTACCGTAGAACAAAGGCTTCTTCTTGAAATGCTCAATCAGGTTATTACTAGCGATCTCAGAATCCATTTTCAGGAACGCCTATTCATTACAATATGGACATAATCATTATAAAACAATTGACAGATGAACTACAATTATTTACCATTTATAACAGCAAAAACATTAAAAGTTGTATTACCTGCTGTATTTCCTCATTCACTGAATGCGACCTATCCTCCACATACCTAAAAATTAGGCCTATTCACTCAATAGTAATCATAGCAGCTTAGTCACTTAAGACTTTTCAATGTGGTACCCTCACACACATCATTAAATTATCAACATCCTCTATGGTTTCTCTCACCTGTATGTTTAACATGAAAGGTATGAAAACACTGTAATCTTTTTTACCGACCTGTTAAGAACATAAGAAATAGGAGCAGGAGTAGACCAATCGGCCCCTTGAGCCTGCTCCGCCATTCAATGAGATCATGGCTGATCTGATCCAACCTCAACTCTAAAGAACACAAGAAGCAGGAGCAGGACCAGGCCACTCGGCCCCTGGGCCCGCTGCGCCACCCACAGGGCCTTGACCGATCCGAACTCAAACTCATGTCCAATTTCCAGCCCGCTCCCCGGAACCCCTGATTCCCTTTACTTCTAGGAAACGGTCTATTTCTGTTTTAAATTTATTTAATGAAGTAGCTTCCACAGCTTCCTGGGGTAGCAAATTCCACAGACCCACTACCCTCTGAGTGAAAAAGTTTCTCCTCATCTCAGTTTTGAAAGAGGAACCCCTTATTCTAAGATTATGTCCCCTAGTTCTAGTTTCACCCATCATTGGGAACATCCTCACCGCGTCCACCCGATCAAGCCCCTTCACAATCTTATATGTTTCAATAAGATCGCCTCTCATTCTTCTGAACTCCAATGAGTAGAGTCCCAATCTACTCAACCTCTCCTCGTATGTCCACCCCCTCATCCCCGGAATTAACCGAGTGAACCTTCTTTGTACTGCCTCGAGAGCAAGTATGTCTTTTCTTAAGTATGGACACCAAAACTGTATGCAGTACTCCAGGTGCGGTCTCACCAATACCCTATACAACTGCAGCAATACCTCCCTGTTTTTATATTCTATCCCCCTAGCAATAAAAGCCAACATTCCATTGGCTTTCTTGATCACCTGCTGCACCTGCATACTAACTTTTTGATTTTCTTGCACCAAGACCCCCAGATCCCTTTGAACTGCAGTACTTTCCAGTTTCTCGCCATTAAGATAATAACTTGCTCTCTGATTTTTCCTGCCAAAGTGCATAACCTCACATTTTCCAATATTGTATTGCATCTGCCAAATCTCTGCCCACTCACCCAGCCTGTCTATATCCCCTTGTAGGTTTTTTATGTCCTCCTCACTCTCTACTTTCCCTCCCATCTTTGTATCATCTGCAAACTTTGATATGTTACACTCGGTCCCCTCCTCCAAATCGTTAATATAGATTGTAAAGAGTTGGGGACCCAGCACCGACCCCTGCGGAACACCACTGGCTACTGGTTGCCAGTCCAAGAATGAACCATTTATCCCAACTCTCTGCTTCCTGTTAGATAACCAATCCTCCACCCATGCCAGAATATTACCCCCAATCCAGTGATTTTTTATCTTGAGTAATAATCTTTTATGTGGCACCTTGTCGAATGCCTTCTGGAAGTCTAAATACACTACATCCACTGGTTCCCCTTTATCCACCCTGTACGTTATGTCCTCAAAGAACTCGAGCAAATTTGTCAGACATGACTTCCCCTTCATAAAGCCATGCTGACTTTGTCCTATTAAATTATGTTTATCTAAATGTTCCGTTACTGTCTCCTTAATAATAGACTCCAAAATTTTACCCACCACAGATGTTAGGCTAACTGGTCTATAATTTCCAGCCTTCTGCCTACTACCCTTTTTAAATAAGGGTGTTACATTAGCAGTTTTCCAATTTGCCGGGACCTGTTCAGGGAGTTTTGGAAAATTATTACCAAAGCATCCACAATTCCTACTGCCACTTCTCTCAAGACCCTAGGATGTAAGTCATCAGGTCAGGGGATTTAGCCGCCTTGAGTCCCATTATTTTACTGAGTACCAATTCCTTAGTAATTTTAATCGTATTTAGCTCCTCCCCTGCTAGAGCCCCCTGTTTGTCCAGTGTTGGGATATTCTTAGTGTCCTCTACCGTAAAGACTGAAACAAAATATTTGTTCAGCATTTTTGCCATCTCCATGTTTCCCACCATTAATTTCCCGGTCTCATCCTCTAAGGGACCTACGTTTGCCTTAACCACCCTTTTTCTTTTTATATAACTATAGAAACTCTTGCTATCTGTTTTTATATTTTTTGCTAATTTATTTTCATAGTCTATTTTCCCTTTCTTAATCAATCCTTTAGTTACTTTTTGCTGTCTTTTGAAGACTTCCCAATCTTCTATCCTCCCACTAACTTTGGCTACCTTATATGTCCTTGTTTTTAGTTGGATACTTTCTTTAATTTCTTTACTTAGCCATGGATGGCTGTCATTTCTTTTACACCCTTTTTTCCTCAGTGGAATATATTTATTTTGAAAGTTGTAAAATAACTCCTTGAATGAACACCACTGCTCATGTACCGTCTTACCCTTTAATCTATTTTCCCAGTCCACTTTAATCAATTCTGCTCTCATGCCATCATAGTCTCCTTTATTCAAGCTCAGTATGCTTGTTTGAGAACCAACCTTCTCATCCTCTAATTGGATATGGAATTCAACCATGTTATGGTCACTCATTCCAAGGGGATCCTTAACTAGGACATAATTAATTAATCCAGACTCATTACACAGTACCAGGTCCAAGGTTGCTTGCCCCCTTGTAGGATCAGTTACATATTGCTCAAGAAATCCATCCCTAAGACACTCAATAAACTCTTCCTCAAGGCTGCCCTGCCCAATTTGATTTGTCCAGGTAATATGATAGTTAAAATCCCCCATAATTATAGCTGTTCCCTTATTACATGCCCCAACTATTTCCTGATTAATACTTCGTCCAACAGAGTTGCAACTATTAGGAGGCCTATATACTACGCCCACCAATGTTTTTTTCCCCTTATTATTCCTAATCTCTACCCAAACTGTTTCATTATCCTGATCTTTTGACCCAATATCATTTCTCTGTATTACAGTGATTCCTTTCTTTATTAACATAGCCACCCCCCCTCCCCTTCCTTCCTGCCTGTCCTTCCTGATTGTTAAATACCCTGGCATATTTAATTCCCAGACGTTGTCACCCTGCAGCCATGTTTCTGTAATGGCCACAAGATCATACCCATACATAGTTATTTGTGCCGTTAACTCGTCCATTTTGTTACGAATGCTGCGTGCATTCAGATAAAGAACTTTCAAATGTGTTTTGCGACACTTACTTCCTGCTTTTTCCTTATTTAACACTTTACCTTTTACTCCATACCTTCTGTCCCTTCCTGACATGCTTTCCTCTGTCTCCCTGCTCAGGTTCCCAACCCCCTGCCACATTAGTTTAAATCCTCTCCAACAGCACTAGCAAACACTCCCCCTAGGACAGCGGTCCCGGCCCTGCCCAGGTGCAGACCGTCCGGTTTGTACTGGTCCCACCTCCCCCAGAACCGGTTCCAATGTCCCAGGAATTTGAATCCCTCCCCCTTGCACCATTCCTCTAGCCACGTATTCATTTGAAATATCCTCCTATTTCTACTCTGACTAGCACGTGGCACTGGTAGCAATCCTGAGATTACTACCTTTGAGGTCCTATTTTTTAATTTACCTCCTAACTCCCTATATTCTGCTTTTAGGACCTCATCCCCTTTTTTACCTATATCGTTGGTGCCTATGTGCACCACGACAGCTGGCTGTTCGCCCTCTCCCTCCAAAATGTTCTGTTGTCAGTGCTGGACTGTTGGAGCAGTTAGCAAGAGGAAGGAGTACTCCATGACCAGCTTGTACTGATCATATGGCCTGTAATGTAGATGCAGTGAATCAAATAATACTATTCCCCTCTGTGTAATTTTTTGTGTTAGGACTTTAAGCGCAACTGTTGCGTGATCTTCAAACTTTACATGAACTAGGTCCGGAACTTTTTGGAGACATCTAAAGCTCAGGCGAATAAACTTGAGGCCAAGGACCCAGTGGATCTGGCCATTTATCCAATAAAGTTACTGTGAAGATGGTATGAGACTTCATAGCTGGGGAAACAAGGTTTAATTCCCTATGCTGGTAATTTCTTAGGATGTAGGGGGACAGTAAGTAGAGGCCGTGTACCTGCCTTTGAGGAGAAGGAAAAAACAGAGGTAATCTTGTATGCTCTACATGCCTCTTGACTGTCAACTAAGAGTAGCAATGGCAAAGGCCTTGGAGCAGAACGCCCATCCATAGATAACATATGGCCCAGAGAAAAACTGAAGTCATCACATCTTGAACCATCAGCCAAGGAAAATGATGTAGATGACCAAATTATAGTGAAAATTTTCAAAAATGGATAAAGCTCTCAAAAAGTTTGTAACAGAATAGCTTATTTCATGAAGTGAATTGCAGTGAAGGTAAAAAGCAGTAAGTGGTGAAAACCTTTTTTCCTGATGTACTGCTGTGAATGACTGGAGTAAAATAACAAGAATGATACCTCAAATAAAAAAGTGGAAAGAACTGACAAAAAAGCAACATAATTTCTTAAAGGAACAGTACACTTTGATTAGTTCCCTCTACCCAACAACAACATGCATTTAAGAAACATCCGTCATTACGAAGAACTCTTTACAGGGGTACAGAAAAATGGCAAGCAGGAGATGGAAAAGATTAAAGATGGGGTAGAGACGAAGGCACTGCGGAAATTATATTTTCACCAGGCTTTTGACTAAGGAGAGAGGCATCAAGACAAAGTATTTTGGGGCGATAGTCCCAAACGGAAGGCAGATAGTATCCTGAAAGATCCACCTCCAATACAATAAAGCAGTGTAAACAGTGAAGAAGCGATTCAGAGCTGGTTGAGCTGAAGATCGTAGCTGGGGGCATATAGCGTGAGAAGTTCACTCAGATAAGCTGCAGCAAGACCATAACAGAACTGGAATCAGAAAACTTTGAAATCAACATACTGGGGACAGGGAGACAATCGAAACTAGTAAAGACAAAGTGATGGGTTGTTTGGGACTTTCTGTCAGAGATGATTCAGGCCAGTGTTAAGGAATATTTGGAGCTTGTGAAGGATGTAAGAGCAGAGGCCAGTGAAGACAGCATTCAAGAAATTAATCCTATAAATAACGAAAGTGGAGAAATGGATTTCAGCAGTACGGTAGAGACACAAGCAGCAATCTCCTGAAGGTGTAAAAATATATTTTGCTGACTGAATGGATGTGGGGTAAGGCGTTCAGCTCATGAGTCAAGCAGGACTCTGTGGTTGCATGCACTATCAAGCAGCTGGAGCCAAAGGCACGGACATGCTGTATGGATTCAAAAAGGATAGTTTTGGTTACACCAACATTGAGTCTAGGAAATTTTGATTTATCAATAACTTGATGCTGGACAAGTAGCCGAAGAGCAGAGCAACAGTCTTGGAGTCAAACATGGCAATGGAAAGGTATGCATGTTGGAATACATGTGAAAGCTGACCTTGTGTTTGTAGATGATGTCGCTGAAGGGTAGCATGTAGATGCTAAATAAGAAAGTACAGAGATAGCCGCCCTGGGCAATACGACAGGTGGCCAAGCAGACATGGGAGAAGAAGCTGTTTAAGGAGATTTGCTGAAAACCAGGACAGAAGAATGAATTGAATTAACGAGTTCATCTTCAGACTCGACTATTCCATTGGCCTCCTGGCCAGTCTTCCATCCTCCACCCGCCATAAACTTCAGCTCATTCAAAACTCTGCTGCCCATATCCTATCTTGCACCATCCTTCTCAACCATCAGCAATGTTCCTGTTAAGCTGCGCGGCCACGCAGTGCTCTGGAGGTCCCGTGCAGGCCGCTCAGCGGCTTTTAAATGGAAAAACCGTGCATGCGCGGAAATTTGAATGGGCCACACAGCCCGTTAAAGGGGCCGCGCACCCAAAAAAAAATTACCGGGAATATTGCCCATTACCTCTTTGTTCCTTGGCTCCCGGTCCTCCAACGCCTCAAGCTTAAAATTCTCATCCTCATGTTCTAATCCCTTCATGGCTTAATCCCTCCTTATTTCTGTAACCTTCTCCAGCCCTACAAACCTTAGAATTCTGCGTTCCTCCAATGCTAGACTCATCCATCCCCACTCCCTTCGCCCCACCATTGGTGGCTGTGCCTTCAGCCACCTAGGTCTTGCATTCCGGAATTCTCTCCCTAAATTTCCCTGCCTCTCCACTTCATTCTCCTCCTTTAAGACCCTGCTTAAAACCCAACTCTTTGACCAAGCTCTGTCACCCTTTTAACATCCTTCATTGGCTCGGTGTCAATTTATGTTTGATTACACTTCTGTGAAGTGCCTTGGGAATGTTTTTTCTACACTGAAGGTACAATACAAGCGGAAGCTACTGTTGTTGTTAAATACTTCGACCAGCGCTTCAAGCAGCTCCAAATGCAGAGTTGACAAAATTAAGTTTGCAGTCTGTGTTTTGTTTCTCAGAAGTTGAAGAAGGAAATACTGGAAAAAAACATAATTTCTATACAAAGTCTCAAAAAATACCTTGGCTGGGCACACTACCAAAATAGATCCCTCATCTGATGATGCCACCTCTCACTGGCACTCGCTACCTGGCGCAGCTCAAATATGGAACTGAGCAGAGTGGGGAAAACGGTGACCTTTTCAATACATAGAACTGCATCTTAGTGCTCGAAGGCAGAGCGCTGTGGCATCCTCCAATGTTAGGTTTAAATCCATGTGGATCTGATCTGGCAGTTACATAATTTCAAGCTGCACAATGTAGACATAGCTCTTTCTTTGAAATAGTTTGAAAAAAATAAACCAAACTAGATTACCTTTTCCCCCACTTTTAAGTACTTGAGTACTTTTCCAAAAGTAGAACCAAGCCTCACAGTGTCAAAATCTGAAAAACCAGATGAAGGCAGATTGCCGAGGACCACAATCCTATTATGGGGTTCTTTCTAGAGGAAGCAATATAAAGAATATTACAATGAGAGACAGATGCATTAAATGCTGAATTTTTCTTTGAGTCTTAAAACCACAAATTTGACACACATTAATGCTGTACATGAATGCTAGATCACCTCTGCAATACCTCATATAGTTCCCAAGCACCAAGAAAATATGAAGTCTTTCCTCAAAGGGAGCAAGGGGTGGAGGGGAAAAAATCACACTGGTCACCTCAAGACCATAATTAACAAAGATCTGGGAACAGGTCGCCACTCTTACCTTCTCTGGCAGGAAATAAGTGGTACAGGGTGACCTAGAGACCCATGCTAGCATCCAATCATTTGGGATTGGGTTAGCATCACCTGAACTCTCATGCAGCTCCTTCCACAACCCACATCCCAGTGACATGCTCTGAAGGAGAACTCCTTTCTTCAACTTGAATCAAAAATAAAATGGGCAGATGTTTGGAAGAATATGTGATTTTACATTAAAACATATCAATCAGACAAAAAAATAATACAGTGAGAGGAATATGGGAGGCTATCAGAGCAGAGGTCAGGTTCAGGACTGCATTTCCATTCGGCCTGCATTTTAAAGAAAGAAAGAATGACTTGCATTTATATAGTGCCTTTCATGACCACTGAATGAAGTACTTTTTGAAGTGTAGTCACTGTTGTAATGTAGGAAACGCGACAGCCAATTTGCGCACAGCAAGCTCCCACAAACAGCAATGTGATAATGACCAGATAATCTGTTTTAGTGATGTTGATTGAGGGAGAAATATTGGCCAGGACACTGGGGATAACTCCCCTGCTCTTCTTTGAAATAGTGCTATGGGATCTTTTACGTCCACCTGAGAGAGCAGACGGGGCCTCGGTTTAACGTATCATCCAAAAGCTAACAGTCTCTTATGAGGGACTTCAGCAAATGCCTTCTGGAAGTCCATATAAATAACATCCTAGACATCCCCCTGTCCACTACTTTAATCAGCTCTTCAAAAAATTCAATCAGGTTCATCAGGGATGACCTAGACTTTACAAATCCATGCTGGCTCTTTCTAATCAGCTGAAAATTTTCAAGGTGTTCAGTCACTCCATCCTTAATTATAGACTCTAGTAATTTCCCGACAGCAGCCGTTAGGCTAACTGGTTCAGTATTCCCTGGTTTCTCTCATCATTCTTAAATAGTGGAGTGACATGTGTAATTTTTCAATCTAAAGGAACAGTTCCTGAATCGAGAGAACTTTGGAAGATCATAGTTAGGGCATCTGCAATGTTCTCACCTATTTCCTTTAAAACCCTGGGATAAAACCATCTGGTCCTGGGGATTTGTCACTCTTAGTGCCATTACTTTCTTCATTACTGTTAATTTGCTTACGCTAATTTTGTCGAGTCCCCGTCCCTGATTCAATATTAAGCTTCCTTGGGAAGCTATCCTCTTCCTCTACTGTAAATACTGACACAAAGTAATTATTTAACATGTCCGCGATTTCCTTATTTTCATTTATATCACCATTGTCAGCTTTTAAGGGGCCCACATTGTTCTTAACCACCCTCTTTATCCGAATATAATTGTAAAAGTCTTCAACTTCAATACATTTAGACTCGACTATATTAAATTCTATGCCCAATTGTAACTGCTTAAGCAAATATTATACTTTAAAGAATTACATTTCCGTTGTAATGAAATTAACACTGACCAGGTTTTCTCGTTTGCTCTGCATAGGAATATCTGGGGAAAAAAAGAAGCATTTCAATGAAGGTTGTGTTTAATGCAGTTATCTTCAGAGATTAACTTAAAGACTTGAAGAATATTAGTACTGGCAGTCAACATTTTCTTGGCCAAAGGACAAACAATCGAATTATAGTTCAACTTCACTCAAAAAACTTTTAGTCAGTTTTCTTTTCCGTGCTTTTTTCATACCTTCTAATACAATCATCTGTTACAGTGACTGTATTGTATCATGATTAAATTACAAAGATTAAGGAACATCACACCTAGAGTAAAAAAAATCTATCATTTCACAGCACATAAAAGTGAGCGACATCATACGGCTGGGTTGGAGACAGTATTTAGAAACATAGAAAATAGGTGCAGGAGTAGACCATTCATTCGGTCCTTCGAGCCTGCACCGCCATTTAATGCGTTCATGGCTGTCACTTTAAACTATTATATCAAGAGAAAACACTTTGTAAAAGTACATTAAGTTACTCCAGGTAGACTGCTTGTTGACATTTCCCAGAGAAAGAACTTCCACATATTCAGAACAGTATAAGTAGCATGGGATCAGATTCTACATAATAGCACTTGCTTTCAACAGAAGCAGCATGGGATGGCAGGCAAAATTTTAGCACCACTGAAATAAATTAAGCTTATACAATTATAGGCAGAAACAGCAAACGTGATCTTATGGTTGCCTCAGCTACATGCCGAACAAAATAATGTGGATCAACCATCAAAATGTGATGTCCACTACCCTTTGTGTGGAACTATCAAGCAAAATGACCAGTTTAAATGCAAGGATGGTGACACAAGCAGGTCTTCCAAAGATTAAGACAGACACTACCTTTTGAAAAAATGGCTTGATTTTTCAAGTGAAACTAAATACCACTGAATATTCACCAATCACATTTCCTGTCAAAGGCAGATGGTAAGCTGCATTATAAATTCTGCGTAAATTGGGTGAGAAAGCCTGTTAAAGCTGCAAATAAGACAGGAATAGGCACATCACAATAGGTCATCAAGCTCAACAATTTCATAAACTTTTCGGATGGAAACTCTAGGTGTCAGCTATGGCTCAGTGGGTAGCACTCACACCTGAGTCAGAAGGTTGTGGGTTCATATCCCACTTTAGAGAATCTAGGCTGATACTCCAGGGCAGTACTGTTGATATGCCATCTTCTGGATGAGACGTTAAACCGAGGCCCCGTCTTCCCTCTCAGGTGGACGTAAAAGATCCGATGACACTATTCCGAAGAAGAACAGGGGAGTTCTGGCATAAGGTATCACAACAGTATGGGACAGGCTAGATGGACCAGCTGGTGTCTTCTCCTGTCCTACTTTTCCGTATGCAAGTTGCACACCATCCTGGCTTGGACATATACCGACATTCATCACCACTGGGTCAGTATCCTGGAATTCCCTATGTAACATCATTATGTGAGCACTATCACTACAAGAACTGCAGTGGTTCAAGAAGGCAGCCCACTGCCACCTTGTCAGGGCAACTAAAGATGGGCAATAAAGGCAGCTTTGTTAGCATCGCCCACATCCTAAGAACAAATTTTAAAAAAGCAAGACAGCCAGATGAAAAGTGCTTACTAAATCTGGAGCAGGTTTCACATTTCTCCAAGTTATGGAATGTCAGAAAAGAAAGCGGGCTAGTGTCATGGGTTTCAGTCACTTGGAACAATCTATGATGGTGCAAATCTTTAAACCTGGAGATAATATCAACCAGCTGAAGGTGAGCCAAATGGGAGCAAACCAACTGACCTAGGCCTTAATGAGCCAATACAGTACCAACTGAGAATGTCAATTTCTGAAGACTTCACAGAAAATTTATAAAAAAGCTTTTGGAAAATTGAAAAAACTCAAACAAAAAAAATTGCTACAGAACTATTCCTAAAATTATTTCTTACCAAACTATACTTATTTATAGCGCAGATAAAATGATAAATGGTGAAATCTTCTTACTGGTGCGTATGGACAACAGTGACGTGTGCTAGACAACAGGCTGTGAGACAATCCATCTGACTAAAATGGCAGCACTATGGTGTGAATTTCATAAAGCATAAAAGTGTCCCTAGGTGATGTTTTCCCTCATGGAATGATGGCAGTATTTTTTTGTGTGGAGGTTGAACAAATGAAGAACAATTTTGACATCTTAATTCATTCTCTTAAACCCTAATTGAATTTGTAAGTATTCTTTAATATGGTGAGACAACTAATTAGTAGTCCCTCCCATGCATGGAGTGGAAGAATTTGGATTTATAGTTCCAAACCTCACTGCAAAACAACTGAGGGAAAGAGGGGAAAATCACTCACAAACTGAGGAGGGAGGAGAGAGCAAATTGTCAATGAACTGTCAGAGACAAGAGAGGAAAAGATCACTGGTGAAATTAGGATGATGAGAGAAAGGCAAAAGTAAATGTTGAATTGGGGAGATATCTGCCGAAGTTGAGGAGAAGGATGAATAACTGCTGAGCTGCGTAAAGAGGCTAAATTGAAAAGCAGAACCACAAAGGTAATAATCTCTGGATTACTACCTGAGCCACGAGCAAATTGGCATAAGGTCAATAAGATCAGAGAGTTGAATACGTGGCTCAAAGATTGGTGTGGGAGAAATGGGTTTCGAATCATGGGGCACTGGCACCAGTACTGGGGAAAGAAGGAGCTATTCCGTTGGGATGGGCTTCACTTGAACCATGCTGGGACCAGTGTCCTGGCGAATCGAATAACTAGGGTTGTAGATAGGGCTTTAAACTAAATAGTGGGGGTGGGCGGGGGGGGGAAGAGTTCAGGTGAGGGGAAATTTAGAAAGTTAAAGAGAAAGGACAAGGCAATAGTGCAGGGTAGCGATAGGGGTAATGATAACCAGAGTGTGACAGGAAGGGACAGAGCATACAAACATAAGAATGCACCAGAAAATAGGGTCAGAGTAGGGAAAAATGGAAAAAGATAAAATTAAAGGCTCTTTATCTGAATGCATGCAGCATTCCTAACAAGACAGATGAATTGACGGCACAAATAGAAATAAATGGTTATGATCTGAAGCCATTACAGAGACGTGGTTGCAAAGTGGCCAAGACTGGGAACTGAATATTCAGGGGTATTTGACATTTCAGAAGGATAGGCAGAAAGGAAAAGGAGGTGGGGTAGCTCTGTTAATAAAGGATGAGATCAGTACAGTAGTGAGAAATTATCTTGGCTCAGAAGATCAAGATGTAGAATCAGTTTGGGTAGAGATAATAAATAGTAAGGGAAAGAAGTCACTGTTGGAAGCAGTCTATAGGCCCCCTAACAGTAGCTACACTGTATTATAGAGTATAAATCAAGAAATAATGGGGGCTTGTAAGAAAGGTACTGCAATAATCGTGGGTGATTTTAATTTTCATATAGATTGGACAAATCAAATTGGCAAAGGTAGCCTTGAGGACGAGTTCATAGAGTGTATTCAGGACAGTTTCTTAAAAAAATACGTTGTGGAACCAAACAGGGAACAGGCTATTTTAGATCTGGTAATGTGTAATGAGACAGGATTAATTAACGATCTCATAGTAAAGGATCCTCTTGGGAAGAGTGATCATAACATGATAGAATTTCACATTCAGTTTGAGGGTGAGAAACTTGGGCCTGAAACAAGTGTCTTAAACTTAAATAAAGGGTATTTTAACAAGGGTATGAAGACAGAGTTGCCTAAAGTGGACTGGGAAAATAGATTAAAAGGTAAGACGGTAGATAAACAGTGGCAGACATTTAAAGAGATATTTCATAACTCTCAACAAAGATATATTCCAGTGAGAAAAAAAGACTCTACGAGAAGAATTAACCATCCGTGGCTAACTAAGGAAGTTAAGGATGGTATCCACGTGATATCAAGAAACAGCTGAGCACACTGGATACAGCAAAGGCTATGGGCCCCGACAACGTCCCGGCTGTCGAGCTGAAGACTTGTGCTCCAGAACTAGCCACGCCTCTAGCCAAGCTGTTCCAGTACAGCTACAACACTGGCATCTATCCGACGATGTGGAAAACTGCCCAGGTATGTCCTGTCCACAAAAAGCAGGACAAATCCAATCCGGCCAATTACTGCCCCATCAGTCTACTCTCAATCATCAAGTGATGGAAGGTGTCACCGACAGTGCTATCAAGCGGCACTTACTCACCAAAAACCTGCTCACTGATTCCCAGTTTGGGTTCCGCCAAGATCACTCGGCTCCTGACCTCATTACAGCCTTGCTCCAAACATGGACAAAGGAGCTGAATTCCAGAGGTGAGGTGAGAGTGACTTCCCTTGACATCAAGGCAGCATTTGACCGAGTGTGGCATCAAGGAGCCCCAGTAAAACCGAAGTCAATGGGAATTGGGGGGAAAACTCTCCACTGGCTGGAGTCATACCTAGCACAAAGGAAGATGGGTGTGGTGGTTGAAAGTCAATCATCACATCCCCAGGACATCACTGCAGGAGTTCCTCAAGGCAGTGTCCTAGGCCCAACCACCTTCAGCTCCTTCATCAATGACCTTCCCTCCATCATAAGGTCAGAAATGGGGATGTTTTCTGATGACTGCACAGTGTTCAGTGCCATTCGCAACTCCTCAGATAATGAAGCAGTCCATGCCCGCATGCAACAAGACCTGGACGACGTTCAGGCTTGGGCTGATAAGTGGCAGGTAACATTCGCGCCACACAAGTGCCAGGCAATGACTATCGTCTTTTTTATTTGTTTTTATGGGATATGGGCGTCGCTGGCAAGGCCAGCATTTATTGCCCATCCCTAATTGCCCTTGAGAATGTGGTGGGAGCCGCCTTCTTGAACCGCTGCAGTCCGTGTGATGAAGGTACTCCCACAGTGCTGTTAGGTAGGGACTTCTAGGATTTTGACCCAGCGACGATGAAGGATCGGCGATATACTTCTAAGTCAGGATGATGTGTGACTTGGAGGGGAACTTGGAGGTGGTGGTGTTCCCATGCGTCTGCTGCCCTTGTCCTTCTAGGTGGAAGAGGTCGCGGGTTTGGGAGGTGCTGCCGAAGAAGCCTTGGCGAGTTGCTGCAGTGCATCTTGTAGATGGTACACACTGCAGCCACGGTACGCTGGTGGTGGAGGGAGTGAATGTTTAAGGTGGTGGATGGGGAGCCAATCAAGCGGGCTGCTTTGTCCTGGATGGTGTCAAGCTTCTTGAGTGTTGTTAGAGCTACACTCAGCCAGGCAAGTGGAGAGTATTCCATCACACTCCTTACTTGTGCTTGTAGATGGTAGAAAGGCTTTGGGGAGTCAGGAGGTGAGACACTGGCTGCAGAATACCTAGCCTCTGACCTGCTCTTGTTGCCACAATATTTATGTGGCTGGTCCAGTTAAGTTTCTGGTCAATGGTGAACCCCAGGATGTTGATGGTGGGGGATTCGGTGATCGTAATGCCATTGAATGTCAAGGGGCTGGAATCCATTATTAAGGGAGTAGTAGCAGGACATTTTGAAAATCATAATACAATCAAGCAGAGTCAACATGGTTTTATGAAAGGGAAATTGTGTTTGACAAATTTATTAGAGTTCTTTGAAGATGTAACGGGCAGGGTGGATCAAAGGGAACCAGTAGATGTAGTGTATTTGGATTTCCAAAAGGCATTCGATAAGGTTCCACATAAAAGGTTACTGCACAAGATAAGAGCTCATGGTGTTGGGGGTATTATATTAGCATAGATAGAGGATTGGCTAACTAACAGAAAACAGAGAGTCGGGATAAATGGGTCATTTTCAGGTTGGCAAACTGTAACTAGTGGGGTGCCACAGGGGTCAGTGCTGGGGCCTCAACTATTTACAATCTATATTAATGACTTGGATGAAGGGACCGAGTGTACTGTAGCCAAATTTGCTGACGATACAAAGATAGGTGGGAAAGCAAGTTGTGAGGAGGCTTTCGATAAGGTCCCGCATAAGAGATTAGCGTGCAAAGTTAAAGCACACGGGATTGGGGGTAAGGTACTGTCTTGGATAGAGAACTGGTTGGCAGACAGGAAGCAAAGAGTTGGAATAAACGGGTCTTTTTCCAAGTGGCAGGCAGTGACTAGTGGGGTACCACAGGGATCGGTGCTAGGACCCCAGCTATTCACAATATATATTAATGATCTAGACGAGGGAACTAGATGTAATATCTCCAAGTTTGCAGACGACACAAAGCTGGGTGGCCGTGTGTGCTGTGAGGAGGATGCAGAGAAACTCCAGTATGATTTGAACAGGTTGGGTGATTGGGCAGATGCATGGCAAATGCAGTATAATGTGGATAAATGCGAGGTTATCCACTTTGGTGGCAAAAACAGGAAGACAGATTATTATCTGAACGGCAATAGATTGGGAAAAGGGGAAGTGCAACGAGACCTGGGTGTCCTTGTGCACCAGTCGCTGAAGTAAACATGCAGGTGCAGCAGGCGGTTAAGAAGGCAAATGGTATGTTGGCCTTCATAGCGAGATTCGAGTACAGGAGCAAGGATGTCTTGCTGCAGTTGTACAGGGCCTTGGTGAGACCACACCTTAAGTATTGTGTGCAGTTTTGGTCACCTTATCTGAGGAAGGATGTTCTTGCCAATGGAGAGAGTGCAGCGAAGATTCACCAGACTGATACCTGGGATGGCAGGAATGACGTATGAGGAGAGATTGGGTCGATTGGGCTTATATTCGCTGGAGTTTAGAAGAATGAGAGGGAATCTCATTGAAACTTATAAAATTCTAACAGGACTAGACAGACTAGATGCAGGAAGGATGTTCCCGATGGCAGGGGTGTCCAGAACCAGGGGTCACAGTCTAAGGATAAGGGGTAAGCCATTTAGGACTGAGATGAGGAGGAATTTCTTCACCCAGAGAGTGGTGAACCTGTGGAATTCTGTACCACACAAGGCAGTTGAGGCCAATTCATTAAATATATTCAAGAAGGAGTTAGATATATTTCTTAAGGCTAAAGGGATCAAGGGATATGGGGAGAAAGCAGGGACAGGGTACTGAATTTGGATGATCAGCCATGATCTCATTAAATGGCGGAACAGGCTCGAGGGGCCGAATGGCCTACTCCTGCTCCTATCTTCTATGTTTCTATGACACAAAGAGTCTGCAAAGAGATATAGATCGGTTAAGTGAGTGGGCAAAAATTTGGCAGATGGAGTATAATGTGGGAAAATGTGAGGTTATCCACTTTGGTAGGAATAATAGAAAAACAAAATATTATTTAAATGGAGAGACTACAGAATGCTGCGGTACAGAAGGATCTGGGTGTCCTCGTACATGAAACACAAAAAGTTAGCATGCAGGTACAGCAAGTAATTAGGAAGGCAAATTGAATGTTGGCCTTTATTGCAAGGGGGATGGAATATAAAAGTAGGGAAGTCTTGCTACAACTGTACAGGGCGTTGGTGAGACCACACCTGGAGTACTGCGTACAGTTTTGGCCTCCTTATTTAAGGAGGGATATAGTTGCATTGGAGGCAGTTCAGAGAAGGTTCACTAGGTTGATTCCTGAGATAAAAGGGTTGTCTTATGAGGAAAGGTTGAGCAGGTTGGGCCTATACTCATTGGAGTTTAGAAGAATGAGAGGTGATCTTATTGAAACATATAAGATTCTGATGGAGCTTGACAGGGTAGATGCCGAGAGGATGTTTTCCCTCGTGGGGGAATCTAGAACTAGGGGGCATAGTTTCAGGATAAGGGGTCGCCCATTTAACGGAGATGAGGAGGAATTTCTTCTCTCAGAGGGTCGTGAATCTCTGGAATTCTCTACTCCAGAGAGCTGTGGAGGCTGAGTCAGTGAATATATTCAAGGCGGCGACAGACAGATATTTGAACTACAGGGGAGTCAAGGGTTATGGGCAACAGGCAGGAAAGTGGAGTTGAGGCCAAGATCAGATCAGCCATGATCTTATTGAATGGCGGAGCTGGCTCGAGGGGCCAAATGGCCTACTCCTGCTCCTATTTCTTATGTTCTTAAATCACTGCTGAACTATGTGGGAGTGATATTCAACTAGTAAAAATGGTTGTATTGAGAGATATAGTAAATGCCTACGAAATTAAAAATGAAACAAGAAACAAAACTGTGATTGCCCATCATCAGTAGTGTAACTGAGTTTATCTTTACCTGTACTTCTTTTGACCTTCACCTTTTTTTTGAGTACAACAGTTGTAACTTTGCTCTTCTCAACCGGACTTTTCCTGCATGCAACCACAAAAATACAGCTGTAATACATTTTAATAAGCGAACAACAGAGGTTTCAACTAAGAAGCAGGTTGCAACCATGATAATTGAAATACAATGAAGACTAAAGTTCATAATTTTCATGAATCCAGACACAATTAAATGTTGTCTAAATTTCCTACCGGAATTGAGTAACAGGCTATGCCAGTTACTATTTAAATTTGTAACAAACTGGGTGATTACACTAAAGTTAGACACTAATGTACAATATAATTAGTTTTGTAAATTTTAAAACGGGATACTTTCTAAAATCCTGTTAAGAAACTTAAAATGGAAGAACCTTTATATACTTAAGCTGGCCTTCTCAGAAGACAAAAGGCAAAATACTGCCGATGCTGGAATTCTGAAATATAAACAGAAAATGTTGGAAATACTCAGCAGGTCAGGCAGCATCTGTGAAGAGAGAAACAGAGTTAATGATTCAGGTCTGTGGCATTTTGTCAGAACTGGAAAATATTACAGATGTTAACAGGTTTTAAGCAACTACAGGTGCAAGGAAAAGGGAAGGAAGAGAGGAGGAAAGAACAAAATATACCTTCTCTTTTGTTCCTGCCTCCTCTCCGCCCCCTCCTTTTCCTGCACCTGCTTAAACCCTGTTACATCTGCAACATTTTCCAGTTCTGACAAGAGGTCACAGAATTAAAATATTAACTCTGTTTCTCTCTCCCCAAATGCTGCCTGACCTGTTGAGTGTTTCCAGCATTTTCTGTTTACTTTTCAGAAGACAACCTGTCAAATGGAGACTCTGAGTTGAGCTGTGCCACATTTAGCCCTCCATTTGCAACAACTGATTTTGACTTTGTACAATTATTATCAGTCAGTCCACACCCAGTATAAGAAGGTCCAAGAACCAGGTTTCCTTTTGCCCACTATGGGTTTACCAACAGAATTGTTGTCTCCTTTGTTCAGATCTTATGAATGTTCCTGGGTTTGAAGGAACTCTGGCCCATAGGAGACAAAGACTCCCTATTCATGCCTGTTTGGCTATTTTAACTCCAGTAGCAAAATCTCAATAATCCTTTCGTACAGTGTTTGTCATTAGATTTGTCCCCCAACATCCCCATGTCAAAGATAATGTATTTTTATGGGGCGTGCACACATCTTGTTAGACTCTGTCCTTGCTCGACACTGCTGAACATTTTGCAAGTCTGTCACAGTAAGCAACTGATCAAGCAAAGGATTCACCCACCAAAAAAAACAACCCAGTAAAACCAGGATTTGCTATTGCATGTCAGTCGATCAATTGAAACTATAGCATCCAAGCCAGGAATGAAAAACAAGAATTCAAGCTCACTCCTTCACTAACCGTGTAAATACATCCAATCATACACTCCATTCCACCCGTCTAATGTTCCAAAATTCGAGCACTTTAACTACCAAACCATTTCGAACACCTATGAATTGGTGGACTATCTCTACCCACACAGCTCTTGCTGAATGCAGTTTCACTTACTTTGCAACTGATAGCTCTCCAGGGACCCAATCTGGGTAGCTAGAAATAAGCATAAAAAATGTTAAATTGATTAAGCAATGGAACAGGGCACTATAACGGAAGTACCCTTAAATAAATGGTCACATGACAGGAAGAACGGTTTTCCATCAAGGAAAAAATACACTCCCGAATTATTCGTTTTCCACAGAAAGTATACACAACAGTTGCTAAAAAAATGTCAAGAATCAGTGAACTAAACAATTTTTTTCAACTCGCCTTTTCTTAACTGCCAACGTACCTCATCTATAAGAATATAGGCTTATGAGGGTATTTAGTGGGATTAGGCATTGCAAGAGTTAAAGGTCCCAAGTTTTGGCTGGAACTGCTAGTCTGCAAATTAAATTGGGTTTAGATTTTCAAACTGCGTTTTGGCAGGTGCAGGATGACGTACGATCACAAGAATCCTTGTTAATGCTAGAAGCGGGGGGAAGGAATAGTTTGAGACTTGAAGCTGTTATATCTTATCTCTCTTCTCTGACGGTGGGTATGCGCTGAGAGCTTTTGTAATTTGTTGAAATATAATAAATATAATCCCCTTTTACTATTTTTCAGTATTAAACTTTGCTAGATTGTAATTTAAAATTAAGTTTGCTAGACTACAGTTTTATTTCTCCTTTATTAGAATTAGTAAAGAGAATGCTGTTTAAGATAGGATTTCTTTACAGCTAGAATGGTCGTTAGTTTCAAGGTCCCCATTAAACTGCTGAACAAGGAAAGCTTGTAGAGAGGCTAAAAACAAAGATAGGGCGTTACAAACAGTGTCTGTGCCTGGACATGTACATGCTGGGCCCATGACTGGGTAGAACAGGGGGTATGGAAGATACATGATTGGATGAATGTTGCTGCAATTTCGTTTTGGGGTATAACTGTAGGGGCTTGGGCCTTTCTCAGTGTAGAGGATTGAGCTGAGGGTACGACGACAGGGTGCCTAAGGTATGGGGAACGGGTCACGCCTTGTATCCAAGGATCAACGGAGTAATGTAATTCTCAACTGTTCCTTGTAAACTGATCAAATACTGCGTGCATTAAGTCTCACTTATGCTTAAATAAAAATGATAACTGGAGTCAGCTTTGAACTATTGGACAGACAATCCAAAGGGACCATAAATTTATTACACTTCATCCTGTTAAATTGAATAACCACCTCATCATAATATCATTAGTCAAGAGTCGTAGCCATGGTGAGCACAAAAATAATCCATTTTGTGTCGTACAAATAACTACGATACCTCACCGAGTCTTCATTATTAAGGTGGAAAGCATCCTGCATATAAGCCCAGTGTATCAACAGGAGGAAATGGGGTGCTTTGAGTGTCACGATACTGTAACGTGAGTTATGTGACACTCCTCTCGTGCCTTTTCTTGAGATTTAAACAAATCTATAGTCAAATTTAACAGTAGAGCTTTAATAGCATCAGCACAGTAAAATCTGTGTCTGTTCTCCAAGAAATATAGTGGCTTTCAGTCACCTCAGCCCTACTCTCTTCAACTCATTCCCTAAATGCATCGACCTGTACTACTTCTTCCCCCATAAAACCCTTGTCAAAACACATCTTTTCAAACTTTCCTAACCTCTCGTCCATGCCTTAGCATCCAGTCCTCTTATTATTTCTCTGAAAAGCATCTTAGGACTTCTTGAACATTAAGGGCACTACATAAATGCAAGTTGTTGTTGAAACAGTAATAGCCAAGCTCCATATTTATTCTATTCTATTCAATGTAACAGATTTCCAAGGCAAACATCCCACCCATTCTGGCACTTTACACCTTATGCTATTCAGTCTATCAAGTACACAACACAACAGGGAGTACTCAAAATAAACTGAGATTACCTTATTTTCACGCATCAAAATAAATTCAGAACAGTAAGTTTTATCAATAACTTGTATCATGACTGAAGGGATATATTTGTGAATGAACAGAGGATGTGAATTTAAGCACTGTCTGAAATTAGGCTGCAACGTGTAAGGTATCAATGATACCCATAGTATAATTTCAGCAATTAATGTCACAAAATCAGATCAGCGTATCTTATGTAAGCATCATGAAACCTCATACCCCAACCATAAAAAATGTATTGGTGAAAGCACAGAAGTCATTGATCAGTTCCTAACAAAAAGTTATTAAATGACATGCACTTTCTAAAGTAGCGGGCAAGGTAGCTTGTGTAATGGATGAATTGATCAATTCCTAACATTAAGTTAACAAATTACGTACACTCTCTGAAGTAGCAGGCAACGTAGTTTGTGTAATGGATCATTCATATGTTCATTCCAATCCTATACAACATGAAAAAAAGATTAGATTGTTTTGATAACAAGAGATGGTACAATTATAAACAGTATACATTTTAGCCTCACAGAAACCAGAATTATACATATCCAAGACTATATGAAGTAGAATTAATTTTATTCATGTACAGTAAATTGAATAACAGCACGTAAGTGTGCATTGTACAGGAAACTTTCGTTTATCCGGCATCGACGGGACCGGCGTGGTGCCGGTTTATCGAAAGTACCGGATAACAGAGAGTTATATCTACCGAGGCTATTTTTAACAAAGAGACTCCAAGCAGCACGGGAGAATCTATTCAAGCTACTGCAATGTTTCGGACTTGCGACAGCGCCAGGAGGCCGAGTAGTGGCACTTTTGAAAAGTACCCCTACTGACTAAATCGGCGTTCGCGGACTCGGGATCGGCAACATTGCCGGTTATTTGAGAGTATTTTTCGGAGCACTCGGCGTTCGCGGAGACTCGACTGCGACTCGGCAACATTGCCGGTTATTTGAGAGGAGTTTTCGGAGGATGATTTTTGCCGGTTAAGCGAGAATTCCGGATATTTGGGTGCCGGATAAACGAAAGTTTCCTGTATAGAGAAGTTGATCACATGCCAGCTGATTCAAGGGTACCATAGCTCAAATGTGGCAGTCTCTAGTCAATGCCACCAGAATTCCATTTAAAAGTCGCACCAATTTTACAAGACATCATCTGAACTCCGTGTTTTGATTATAACATTGTAACTTATAGTTATTTATTATTCTGCATTCCATTTGGACAAATCTGGATATGAAATGTGAGGGCCAGCAACGCTAATACAGTTATTCACAATCAAAGTGGAGGTTAAGTAAAATTAAGTGAAATAGAATTGTCAAACAACATTTTATATGTAGTTATTTAGATTTGTTCACCAGTATAATGAAACAGAATAATAAATTCATAACCATGAGTTGCAATGTTATAATTTAATCAGGGAGAGCAGATGATGTTAGAAATCAAAACAATTCGATATTATCAAGTGACTCACCTGCAGAGTATCAATGATTTTGTCACACAGTGAGCAACAGTGCGGGAGCACTACTGGCAAGTAACCAAGAAAATCCTTTATGTTTTGCGCAATAGGAGTTCTCCGTTTTCTCTCAAGGAGAGACAGTTCTTCTGCACATGGAAAAGGAAGCTCCTCAACTACTTCATAATCGGATTCGGATTCGGAATCAGAATCAAATTTACTTAGATGATGTGGTGACTCAGAGAAATGCCTCTCTTTTTTATGAAAACCATCACCACTTATTCCTTCGTGTTCAGATCCAGGACATGACTCTCCAGAGGAAGGATCATAGCCATAGTTAACCAGAGGTTTGCGCACAGTGTCTTGACTTTCGGAACTCCTTTTTTTCGACGGTTTTTCTTCAATCCCGTCATCACGAGAAGTCCTGCTGGAATGGCTTTGTTGTGGAGAACTGTCACCTTTGCTGTGTTTCAAAGATGCTCTTTTCTTTTTAATCTGCTTAAGAATCTTTGGCAAGGAGTCAAGTGTAAGTTTGTCTTTAGGATAGCTCTCTACTTCATCCAGATCCTTAGATGAAAGACCAAGGGCAGCTAAAATGTTACTAGTCTTCTGTGGACCAACTGGTTTCTTAACACGTGACAACAGCTGCTTTTGATGTCCAGCCTCAAAGGAAGGCAAATTACTGTTAGCAGTGTTGATTTTGCAAGAAGTTGCATCACCTGAAGTCTGACATTGAGATTGCAGTCGAACACCTTGCAGTTCAAAGCTGTGACAGGGTTCCACATCTTGCTCAATTTTCTGATCCCTTCTTAAATGTATTGTACCAAATGGAATTTGGCCCAGTTTCTCAAGTTCTATTTGAACAATAGGAGACTGGTCTGATGTAGAAAGGTCAACATTTGCATCTTGAAAATGAACCTTTTTAGCAGAACCAATTATATTCTGACCCTTTGACATTTTGGCAGAAGAGATTGGCTACATCAAGTCTGCTAAAAGTAGGTTGGACCTTCAGTAATAAGTAGCAGGAAGTTCGAGAAAAGCTGTCCAGCTTGATAAAAATATGACTAATTAAATAATTTCGCCAATGTTGCCAAGCTGAAAGTAAAAGAAAAAGATCAAATCCAGGAACAAGGCCTTCAAGTCACCTGCAAGCTCAGAACTTTAAAAACAAGTAACTGCAACATTTCCACAGTAGTTTGAACAGGTATTTGGAAAACTAGAAAAATAATTCAAAATAATGTTTTCATTTACAGCAATTTCAACATGTACAGACAGATGTCCATAAAAAATATGGAAAATTGGGAATCTATAAGGGAAGAGAGAGGGTGGATGAGGGCAGTGCAGTTGATGTTGTGTATATGGATTTTCAAAACGTGTTTGATAAAGTACCACATATTAGGCTTGCTGGCAAAATTGAAGCCCAAGGGATAAAAGGGGCAGTAGCAGCATGGATACAAAATTGGCTACGGGATAGAAAACAGAGAGTTGTGGTGAATAGCTGTTTTTTTGGATTGGAGCGAGGTATACACTGGCATTTCCCAAGGTTTAGTACTAGCACCATTGCTGTTTTTGATATACATTAATGACTTGGACTTGGGGGTACAGGGCACAATTTCAAAATTTGCAAATGACACAAAACTTGGGAGTGTCGTAAGCAGTGAGGAAGATAATAATAGACTTCAAGTGGGCATAGGTGGGCTGGTGGAATGGGCGGACACATGGCAGATGAAATTCAATGCAGAAAAGTGTGAGCTGATACATTTTGGTAGGAAGAATGAGGAGAGACCATACATGTTAAATGGTACAATTTTAAAGGGTGTGCAAGACAAACCTTTGAAGGAGGCAGGACAGGTAAACAAAGCAGTTAATAAAGCATATGGGATCCTGGGCTTTATAAATATAGGCATAGAGCACAAAAGCCAGGACGTGTGCTAAACTTAAATAAAACACGAGTTCGGCACCAGCCGGAGTATTGTGACAATTCTGGGCACCACACTTTAGGAAGGAAAAGAAGGCTTTGGAGAGGATACAGAAGAGGTTTACTAGAATGGTTCCAGGGATGAGGGATTACAGTTACTTGTATAGTCTAGAGAAGCTGGGGTTGTTATCCTTAGAGCAGAGAAGGCTAAGAGGAGATTTGATAGAGGTGTTTAAAATCATGAAGGGTTTGATGGAGTAAATAAAGATAAACTGTTTCCAATGGCTGAAGGGTCGACAACGAGGGGGCATAGATTTAAGGTTATTGGCAAAAGAACCAAAGGTGACATGAGGAAAAACTATTTTTATGCAACGAGTGGTTAGGATTTGGAATGCATTGCCTGATAAGGTGGTGGATACAGATTCATTAGTAGCCTTCAAAAGGGAATTGGATAAATACTTGAAGGAGAAAACATTGCAGGGATATGGGGAAAGCGCGGAGGAGTGGGACTAACTGGATTGCTCTTCGAAAGAGCCGGCGCAGACTCAATAGGCCAAATTGCCTCCTTGTGTGCTGTACTATTCCATGATTCGATGATAGACATAACTAGAAATGAGAGCCAGAATGATCAGTCCATTAACATTACTTGTCTTGTATAATGAGACAGGGTTAATTAGTAATCTCCTAGTAAGGGATCCTCTGGGGAAGAGTGATCATAATATGATATAATTTTATATTGCGTTTGAGTAACGTACTTAACAACAACTTGTATTTATATAGCGCCTTTAACGTAGTAAAATGTCCCATGGTGCTTCACAGGAGTATTAAAAGACAAAAAAAATGACATATAAGTACGAAACTAGAGTATTAAACTTAAATGAAGACAATTACACAAGTACGAGGAGAGAATTGGTTAAGGTAGATTGGGAATATACATTCCATTGAGAAATAAAAACTCCACAGCAAAAGTGATCCATCCATGGCTAACTAAAGAAGTTATGGATAGTATTAGACTAAAATAGTCTTATAATTTTGCCAAGAGTAGTAAGCCTGAGGATTGGGAGAGTTTTAGAAACCAGCAAAGAATGACCAAAAAATTGATAAAGAGGGAGAAAATAGAATGAGAGTAAATTAGCAAGAAATATACAACAGATTGTAAGAGCTTCTACAAGTATGTAAAAAAGAGAGTAGTGAAAATAAATGTGGGTCCCTTAGAGGCAGAGACAGGAGAAATTATAGTGGGGAATAAGGAAATGGCAGTGACGTTAAACCAATATTTTGTATTTGTCTTCACAGTAGAAGACACAAAAAACATACCAGAAATAGTGGGGAACCAAGGGGCTATTGAGAGTGAGGAACTTAAAGTAATTAATATTAGTAAAGAAAAAGTGCTGGAGAAATTAATGGGACAAAAGCCGACAAATCCCCTGGACCTGATGGCCTCCATCCTAGAGTTCTAAAAGAGGTGGCTGCAGAGATAGTGGATACAATGGTTGTCATCATTCAGAATTCCCTAGATTCTGGAATGGTCCCAGTGGATTAAAAGGTAGCAAATGTAACACTGCTATACAAGAAAGGAAGGAGAGAAAACAGAGAACTACGGGCCAGTTAGCCTGACATCAGTCGTCGGGAAAATGCTGGAATCCATTATTAAGGAAATGGTAACAGGGCATTTAGAAAATCATAATATGATTAGGCACGGTTTTATGAAAGGGAAATCGTGTTTGACAAATCTTTTTGAGGATGTAACTAGCATGGTAGATAAAGAGGAATCAGTGGATGTAGTATATTTGGATTTCCAAAAGGCATTCGATAAGGTGCCACATGAAAGATTATTGCACAAGATAAGGGTTCATGGGGTTGGGAGTAATATATTAGCATGGATTGGTCAAAGGACAGAGAATGGAGTAGGAATATACGGGTCATTTTCAGGTTGGCAGGCTGTTACTAGTGGGGTGCCACAAGGATCAGTGCTGGGGCCTCAGCTATTTACAATTTACATCAACGACTTAGATGAAGGGACCGAGTGGAATGTATCCAAGTTTGCTGACGATACAAAGCTAGCTGGGAAAGTAAGCTGTGAGGAGGACACAGAGAGTCTGCAAAGGGATATAGACAGGTTAAGTGAGTGGGCTAGAAGTTGGCAGATGGAATATTATGTGGGGAAATGTGAATTATTCACTTTGGTAAGAAGAATAGAAAAACCGAATTATTTAAATGGTGAGAAACTATTAAATGTTGGTGTTCAGTGGAATTTAGGTGTCCTTGTACACGAAACACAAAGTTAACATGCAGGTACAGCAAGCAATTTTTTTTTTTTTATTCGTTCATGGGATGTGGGCGTCTCTGGCAAGGCCAGCATTTATTGGCCACCCCTAATTGCCCTTGAGAAGGGGGTGGTGAGCCGCCTTCTTGAACTGCTGCAGTCAGTGTGGTGAAGGTACTCCCACAGTGCTTTTAGGGAGGGAGTTCCAGGAATTTGACCGAGCGACGATGAAGTAACAGCGATATACTTCCAAGTCAGGATGGTGTGTGACTTGGAGGGGAACTTGGAGGTGGTGGTGTTCCCATGCGCCTGCTGCCCATGTCCTTCTAGGTGGAAGAGGTCGCGGGTTTGGGAGGTGCTGCCGAAGACGCCTTGGCGAGTTGCTGCAGTGCATCTTGTAGATGGTACACACTGCAGCCACGGTACACCGGTGGTGGAGGGAGTGAAGTCATTGATGTAAATTGTTTAAGGTGGTGGATGGGGTGCCAATCAAGCGGGCTTGCTTTGTCCTGGATGGTGTCGAGCTTCTTGAGTGTTGTTGGAGCTGCACTCATCCAGGCAAGTGGAGAGTATTCCATCACACTCCTTACTTATGTCTTGTAGATGGTGGAAAGGCTTTGGGGAGTCAGGAGGTGAGACACTCGCCGCAGAATACCCAGCCTCTGACCTTCTCTTGTAGCCACAGTATTTATGTGGCTGGTCCAGTTAAGTTTCTGGTCAATGATGACCCCCAGGATGTTGATGGTGGGGGATTCAGCGATGGTAATGCTGTTGAATGTCAAGGGGAGGTGGTTAGACTCTCGCTTGCTGGAGATAGCCATTGCTTGGCACTTGTGTGGCGCGAATGTTACCTGCCACTTATCAGCCCAAGCCTGAACGTCATCCAGGTCTTGTTGCATGCGGGCATGGACTGCTTCATTATCTGAGGAGTTGTGAATGGCACTGAACACTGTGCAGTCATTAGCAAACATCCCCATTTCTGACCTTATGTTGGAGGGAAGGTCATTGATGAAGCAGCTGAAGATGGTTGGGCCTAGGACACTGCCTGAGGAACTCCTGCAGCGATGTTCTGGGGCTGTGATGATGGGGCTGTGATGATTGACCTCCAACCACCACAACCATCTTCTTTGTGCTAGGTATGACTCCAGCCAGTGGAGAGTTTTCCCCGATTCCGACTGACTTCAGTTTTACTAGGGCTCCTTGATGCCACACTCGGTCAAATGCTGCCTTGATATCAAGGGCAGTCACTCTCACCTCACCTCTGAAATTCAGCTTCTTTGTCCATGTTTGGACCAAGGCTGTAATGAGGTCGGGATCCGAGTGGTCTTAGTGGAACCCAAACTGGGCATCAGTGAGCAGGTTATTGGTGAGTAAGTGCCACTTGATAGCACTGTCGATGACACCTTCCATCACTTTGCTGATGATTGAGAGTAGACTGATGGGGCGGTAATTGGCCGGAATGGATTTGTCCTGCTTTTTGTGGACAGGACATAACTGGGCAGTTTTCCACATTGTCGGATAGATGCCAGTGTTGTAGCTGTATTGGAACAGCTTGGCTAGAGGCGCGGTTAATTCTGGAGCACAAGTCTTCAGCACGACAGCTGGGATGTCGTCGGGGCCCATAGCCTTTACTGTATCCAGTGCACTCAACCGTTTCTTGATATCACGTGGAGTGAAACGAATTGGCTGAAGACTGACTTCTGTGATGGTGGGGACCTCAGGAGGAGGCTGATGTGGATCGGCGGTGGACCTGCGGGAAACCAGGCGGCGGCGACGGGACTCAAAAAAGGTGGCAGAGACCAGGTAGGCGTACTAATCTCCGAGCTCAGAGGGAGGGAGAGAAGTAAAAAGTAATTGAAGTGTGACGTCACCAGAAAGCAGGTAAGTGATTGGTTGGTGAGTATTTCTCTCTTTTTAAACTTAAACTCTGTGGTTTATAGTTTCTAAGCTCTCTGTGGTGTAGCGGGGACTGTTGGTAAACCAGGGCCCTTAAGTATATCATTTAACTGTAGTGTAATTGGTGGGATTGATTTGATTTAATTTAATTTGAATTAATTAAAGGGTAAGTCATGGCAGGAGAGCTCGGCCCCGTGGTATGCTCCTCCTGCACTATGTGGGAACTCGGACACTTCCTGTGCCCCTGACAACCATGTGTGCAGGAAGTGTATCCAGCTACAGCTACTGGCAGACCGCATTACAGCGCTGGAGCTGCGATTGGATACATACTGGACCATTCGCGATGCTGAGGACGTCGTGGATATCACGTTTGAGCAGTTGGTCACACCGCAAGCAAAGGATGCACAGGCAGAAAGGGAATGGGTGACCAACAGACAGAGTAGTAGGCGCAGGCAGGTAGTGCAGGAGTCCCCTGTGGACATCCCCCTCTCAAACAGATATACCACTTTGAATACTGTTGGGGGGGATGGCTTATCAGAGGAAGGCAGCAGCAGCCAACTTCCTGGCACCAGGGGTGGCTCTGCTGCACAGGACGGGAGGAAAAAGAGGGGTAGAGCTATAGTGATAGGGGATTCTATTGTAAGGGGAATAGATAGGCGTTTCTGCGGCCGCAAACGAGACTCCAGGATGGTGTGTTGCCTCCCTGGTGCAAGGGTCAAGGATGTCTCAGAGCGGCTGCAGAATATTTTGGAAGGGGAGGGTGAACAGCCAGTTGTTGTGGTGCATATAGGTACCAACAATATAGGTAAAAAATGGGGATGAGGTCCTAAAAGCTGAATATAGGGAGTTAGGAGGTAAATTAAAAAATAGGACCTCAAAGGTAGTAATCTCTGGATTGCTACCAGTGCCACATGCTAGTCAGAGTAGAAATAGAAGGATATTTCAGATGAATACGTGGCTAGAGGAATGGTGCAAGGGGGAGGGATTCAAATTCCTGGGACATTGGAACCGGTTCTGGGGGAGGTGGGACCAGTACAAACCGGACGGTTTGCACCTGGGCAGGGCCGGGACCGATGTCCTAGGGGGAGTGTTTGCTAGTGCTCTGGGGGAGGGTTTAAACTAAAATGGCAGGAGGTTGGGAACCTGAGCAGGGAGACAGAGGAAAGGGAAACAAGGATAAAAGCAAAAGATAGGAAGGAGAAAAACAAAAGTCAACGGTTTAAATCAAACATGGCCACAGTAAATAATAATTCTAATAGGTCTAAGAGCGTTAAAAAAACAAGCCTGAAGGCTTTGTGTCTTAATGCGAGGAGCATTCGGAATAAGGTAGATGAATTAGCTGCGCAAATAGAGGTAAACGAATATGATTTGATTGGGATTACGGAAACATGGCTCCAGGGTGGCCAAGGCTGGGAACTCAACATCCAGGGGTATTCAATATTCAGGAAAGATAGGCAAAAAGGAAAGGGAGGTGGCGTAGCATTGCTGGTTAAAGAGGGGATTAACACAATTGTAAGGAAGGATATTAGCTCTGATGATGTGGAATCTGTATGGGCAGAACTGAGAAATACCAAGGGACAGAAAACGTTAGTGGGAGTGGTATATAGACCTCCAAACAGTAATGCGGAGGTTGGGGATGGCATTAAAAGGGAAATTAGAGAAGCGTGCAATAAGGGCACAGCAGTCATCATGGGTGACTTTAATCTACATATAGATTGGGCTAACCAAATTAGTAACAATACTGTGGAGGAGGAATTCCTGGAGTGTTTACGGGATGGTTTCCTGGACAAATATGTCGAGGAACCAACCAGAGATCAGGCCATCTTAGACTGGGTATTATGTAATGAGAAAGGATTAATTAGCAATCTTGTTGTGCGAGGCCCCTTGGGTCGGAGCGATCATAATATGATAGAATTCTTCATTAAGATGGAGAGTGAAGTAGTTGACTCAGAGACTAGGGTCCTGAATTTAAATAAAGGAAACTACGATGGTATGAGGCGCGAGTTGGGTAGGATTGATTGGGGAATGTCACTCAAAGGGTCGACGGTGGATAAGCAATGGCAAACATTCAAAGACCGCATGGATGAACTACAGAATTTGTTCATCCCAGTTTTGCATAAGAATAAAACAAAAAAGGTGACTCAACCGTGGCCAACAAGGGAAATTAGGGATAGCATAAGATCCAAGGAGAGGACATATAAATTGGCCAGAAAAAGCAGTAAACCTGAGGATTGGGAGCAGTTTAGGATTCAACAAAGGAGGACAAAGGGATTAATTAAGAAGGGAAAAATAGAATATGAGAGGAGGCTTGCAGGGAACATAAAAACTGACTGTAAAAGCTTTTATAGATATGTGAAAAGAAAGATTGGTGAAGTCAAGTGTAGGTCCCTTGCAGTCAGAATCAGGGGAACTTATAATGGGGAACAAAGAAATGGCAGACCAATTAAATACAGGACACTTGTACCAGGACACCTAAATCCCACTGAACACTAACATTTAATAGTTTCTCACCATTTAAAAAATATTCTGTTTTTCTATTCTTCCTACCAAAGTGAATAACACCACATTGCCCCACATTATACTCCATCTGCCACCTTATTGCCCACTCACTTAACCTGTCTATATCCCTTTGCAGACTCTGTGTCCTCCTCGCAGCTTATTTTCCCACCTAGCTTTGTGTCATTAGCAAACCTGGATACATTGCACTCGATCCCTCATCTAAGTCATTAATGTAAATTGTAAATATCGGAGGCCCAAGCACTGATCCTTGCGGCACCCCACTAGTTACAGCCTGCCAATGTGAAAACGACCCGTTTATCCCTACTCCATTTTCTGTCCGTTAGCCAATCCTTTATCCATGCTAATACATGACCCCCAACCCCACATGCCCTTATCTTGTGTAACAACCTTTTATGAGGCACCTTATCAAATGCCTTTTCGAAATCCAAATCTACTACTGGTTCCCCTTTATCTACCCTGCTAGTTACATCTTCAAAAAACTCTAATAAAATTGTCAAACACTATTTCCCTTTCATAAAACTATGTTGACTCTGCCTAATCATATTATGATTTTCTAAGTGCCCTGTTACCACTTCCTTAATAATGAATTCCAGCATTTTCCAGACGACTGATGTCAGGCTAACTGGCCTGTAGTTTCCTGTTTTTACTCCCTCCTTTCTTGAATAGTGGTGTTACATTTACTACCTTCCAATCTGCTGGGACCATTCCTGAATCTAGGGAATTTTGGAAGATCACAGCCAATGCATCCACTATCTCTGCAGCCGCCTCTTTCAGAACCCTAGGATGTAGGCCATCAGGTCCAGGGGCTTTGTCGGTTATTATTCCCATTAGTTTCTCAAGTACTTTTTCTCTACTGATAATAATTACTTTAAGTTCCTCACTCTCATTAGCCCCCTGGTTCCCCACTATTATTTTTGGTATACTTTGTGTGTCTTCTACTGTGAAGACAGATACAAAATAGTTTAAAATCTCTGCCATTTCCTTGTTCCCCAATATTATTTTTCCTGTCGCTTGCTTTTGCTACTCGCTTCCTTTTTACATACTTGTAGAAGCTCTTACAATCTGTTTTTACATTTCTTGCTAACTTACACTCATTCTATTTTCTCCCTTATCAATTTTTTGGTCATCCTTTGCTGGTTTCTAAAGCTCAGGCTTACTACTGTTCTTTGCAACATTATAAGCCTCTTTTAATCTAATACTATCCTCAACTTTTTGAGTTAGCCACGGATGGAACACTTTTCCCGTGGAGTTTTTATTTCTCAATGGAATGTATATTCATTGAGAATTTTGGAATATTTCTTTAAATGATTACTTTAAATATTCTGCTATTTAATATAATACTGTAATCTAATTGTTCCACTTTTGTGGTGCATTTTGATTCATGTGGCTATAAACAGAAAACACAAAAATACTGGGGGAAAAGTGGAATATATACAATACTCAACATTAGGTCCACTGGGCACATAGACAAACATTCAGCCATGCAAAATTTGCATATCAATACCCCAGTCAAATTTTCAGTTTATTCCCTGTGAACTAAAAAATACATCATTGCAGGCACCTTCTAACTGGGATTTGCCCTTGTATTTGCTGGCCCAATCACGTTCATCCTTGATCAGCACTGCTCTCAATTCCTTTGTGCAACCCTGGGCATGCATTAGTAAACACTATTGGGAAGCAGAAATAACACATCCTTCCTGTCATCAGTACAATTATCTTTTCCGTATGCTAGGACTTATGAGTTGGAGACACGGTTCTTTTTTCAGGTAAGGTTTTGCAGCACAATTATCAAGTGCTTAATTTTTACATCAGAAAGGTTGGCTGGCTCAAAAACAGAGTGACACAGACAAAGGGCATGATTATATCACTTTTTTTTTGCTTATACTGTACTGAAAATTCCTGCTAACTTACAGAAAGGTTGATTTATTTTTTTCAATGCAAAAGTTGAAGAATTTCATTGCTTGGATATTTTTTCCCCACAAAAAAGCAAACAAAAAGGGAAACACAAACATCTTGGATAGCTCAACTGGTAGCAAATGCTTTAGTATGACTTAAAGGAAAATATCCAGGAATTAGATCGGATATATATGCAAGGTTTGTGAATTGATGCACATGTTTGCAAAGACATGAAACGTTAACTCTGTTTCTCTCCACAGATGCTGCCTGACCTGCTGAGTACTTCCAGCATTTTCTGTTTTTATTCCATAGCAACTCTGTCTGGATGTGTCATATAGATTGATTTCAAAGGGAAAGAAGTTCCTACTTTTCTCATAGAAAAGGGGAAGGACGAACCAGAGACATATAAACACACAAGAGAAAATTGTAAGAGCAATTCAGAGAAACAAGGAGACAAAGTGGAAGATAAACAAATACAAAAAGTGTAAGACAAAGAATTAGACAGTGGGAAACAAGCAGAGACAGTTCCAGGAAAAGACTCAATTTTTTAAACTTTTATCTGCAAGTAGCTCCTTGGGATTATAGATAAATTAAAGCTTCTAAAAATGTTCCCTACATTGTCTTAGACCTAATTGTGCATGCACTTGAGAAAGTTCAACACGGAATGCTTTACACAAATATGATGATTAAGTATAAAACTAACATGGAATGCAAGATCTATTAAAAAAACTTGCAAACCCTCTCATGTAAATTATAAATTTTATTGAACGATGTGTTAAGTTGAATACTCCATACAGTGCACCATATGCAACCGTGGTTCAAATAGCACTCAACTACGGCGCAAATGCTTAGTTTTTTTTAATTTAAAATTGTCAGTAGAAGAAAAACTACGTATTTTTAATTAGTAAACAGCAAACATGAGTTAGCTTTTTGAATACTGCGAGCAGAAATTTTCTTTGGGTGATTTTCCCTCCGAACAGAGAAGTTTTGTATCCACTGCCCCTGTATCCCTGACAGCGCCCCGGGTTTTTGCTCGACACAAACAGCCATCCCGTTCGCGAAGAGTTGCGGTCTGGCTGTCCCTTCCCGTCGCCCTGACTGGTGCTTTGCTGGCCCCTCAGCTCCACTTACTTTCCCAGCGTGTCCTTCCCCCCATCTGATACAAAATGGTGGCGGCTCTGCAGCGGAGATGACAAACTGCCGTTTAACACCAGTCAGGCACCAACACTGACACGCCCCCATTGCTCCTCCGGTGTCGCCAACTCCCCTCCCTCTTCCCGGTACATTAGATCCAAACGTTTTGAGCCTATTACCCATTTCCCCCCTCCCCTCTTTCTTTCACGCCACTTTCCTACCTGCAGTTGCCTCTCGAGCGAGTGGAACCAGGCCTAACAAACCCCCATAATGCAGCGCGTCGCAACAACACAGTCTGCCAGGACTCCCACAGCGCACCGCGCGGCACCCTTCTTGCCAGGACTCTGTGATTTGGGGCGCATGTTTGCTGTGCGTGCGGGTCGCAGAGCCGTCGTCATGTAATTCATTTGTTCTCTTTCTCTCCTGTGTTTGTCTGGTCTGGTGGAGCTGCAGATTTGTGGTGCTCCTTCACTTATGTTATATCTCACCCTCAGTAAGCTCCCCGCTGGAGTGGAGCTAATTTACAGAACAAACGGGAAACTGTTCAACCTCCGTAGCGACTGCTTGGACTTGCTCATTATCTGAGTACGTTTCTCCTGTATCTGTCAGATGTAACGAAACTGCTCAGAGATTTAACGCAGAAGGACACAGAGTGGTTCTGGGGAGAATCACAAGAATTGCCGATGCAACGACTTAAAGTAGCGGTTACCAGCATGCCAGTCCTCAAGTATTATAATCTCAAGGAAGAAATCACTCTACAATGCGCTGCATCTCAATCTGGATTTGGAGCAGCAATGATACAGAATGGACAACCAGTCGTCTGTGCATCAAGAGCGTTAACATCAGCAGAGACGAGATATGCACAGATTGAGAAAGAACTTTCAGCGATTGTGTTCGCCTGTGATAAATTTGAAGCCTACATCTGTGGCTGGATCGTGGTGAATATTGAAACGGAACACTGTCCATTGGAATCAATCGTGCTCAAGCCACTAAACAACACGCCTAAGAGACTTCAAAGAATGCTGTTAAGCCTCCAAAAATATTCTGAGAATTTCATATAAGGGGAGAAGATGGCCCGAGCAGATACACTTAGCAGAGCATACCTGCCAGACGTTAACGCCTGTGATTTTACATGTAAGGTAGAAGTAATTGATCATTGCGAATCACTTCCAGTTGGAGACCCACACTGGCGACAACTTAATCATGCTGCAGCGGATGACCCAGTTCAGAAGCAACTGCATGTTGTTATTGGACAAGGCTGGCCTGGGATCAAGTCAGAGGTGCCTGAATGCCTTCACCCCTACTTTGACTTTCGAGATGAACTAACTGTCCAAGGGGAATTGATATTCAAAGGACAGCAACTCGTGGTACCAGCTGCAGTGCGTAAAGAATTGATGTCAGTAGCCCATTCAACACACATCAGCGTAGAAGGTTGTATCTGTAGAGTCAGCGACAGCCTCTATTGACCCAGGATGTCAACAGAGCTTAAACAGTACATTGCAAAGTGTGATATCTGTTTGGCTCATCGCAGTTCTCCAAGTAAGGAACCATTATTACAGCATGAGATTCTGGCTAGTCCTTGGTCAAAGGTTGGGGCTGACCTTCGTGAGTTACATGGCCGTACCCTGCTCGTTGTGTGTGACTATTATAGTAACTTTATCAAAGTAGCCAGCCTCACTTCAGTTACTACACTACCAGCCATCCTAATATCGGATAACGGTCCACAATTCGCATCAGCGGAATTTGCAGTGTTTGCCAAGCCATGGGGATTTAAACACTTGACGTCATCACCTTACTTCCCGCTAAGAGTTTGGTCAATCAGAGTTCTTAGCACTATTAGATTGGCGCAACACGCCGTGTGACAGTGTAGATACAAGCCCTGCCCAGAGACTTGGGGGTCGTGGGTGCAAGACACAACAGCAACACTCCTACAGCCTTGATACTCAACTGAGGAAGACACTCGTGCGCTTGTCGGCATGAAGCAAGGTCAGTAGTATTACTCCCTGGCCAGAGTACTTGGCGTGCTGGAACATGCACAAGTGTGGTAGGTCCCAAAAGTTACGATATGCAAGTCAGAGACTCATCATTACAGGAATCTGCATCAATTGATTTATGCTGATAGCCACCTGTAAGCAAAACACCTGAGATTGAGAACTTTTCTGAAACACAGGTCCCCAGCGGTCCTCTGAACTGTCCGCAGTCTCCAAAGCAACAACAACTTATATTTATATAGCACCTTTAATGTAGTAAAACGTCCCAAGGCTCTTAACAAGTAACTACAACACCCGGAACTCTTGGTCGTCAGACACCAATCACTGATCACAGATCTGGAAGACATAGCAATTGAAGGACTATTTGTTTTTATAGTGCCTGCTTATGATTGTGTGTTTTGTTTCGGTTAAATTTCAGAGTTCCTCTATCTGTGTTTCTTTTCAACTCTAAAATATATCTTTTTCTTTTGGGGCGCACGTTTACTGTACTTGAGTCATCGTTAAGTGATTCCTTTGTTCTCTCTCTCTCTCCTGCGTGTGTGAGGTCCGGTTGAGCTGCAGACTTGTGGAGCTCCTACAACTCCTGTAAGTTCACTTATGTTATATGCTTAATAAAACATTGATATTCTAACAACTCACGGCTACACCTATTCTTTAAAGAGGTTTTGACATAGACTCCCACATTGCACTGTATAACAACCTTCTTGCCAGGACTCCCACACTGCATTGCACGACCGCTTCTTTGCCACGCCTCTTCAGTACCTTGGGCCCTTGTACCGGTCAGCTCTCCCACAAATATAAAGGACTCCCATTAAGTAGCACCTGATTATACATAAGAAATAGGAGCAGGAGAGGCCATTCGGCCCCTCGAGCTTCCTCCGCCATTCAATAAGATCATGGCTGATCTGATCTTGGCCTCAACTCCACTTTTCTGCCTGTTCCCCATAACCCTTGACTCTTCTGTAGTTCAAAAATCTGTCTATCTCAGCCTTGAATATATTCAATGACTCAGTCTCCACAACTCTCTGGGGTAGAGAATTCCAAAGATTCACAACCCTCAGAAGAAATTCCTCCTCATCTCTGTTTTAAATGGGCAACCCCTTATTCTGAAACTATGATCCCTAGTTTGAGATTCTCCCACGAGGGGAAACATCCTCTCAGCATCTAGCCTGTCAAGCCCCCTCAGAATCTTATGTTTCAATAAGATCACCTCTCATTCTTCTAAACTCCAATGACCTATGCCCAACCTTTCCTCAAAAGGCAACCCCTTCATCCCAGGAATCAACCTAGTGAACCCTCTCTGAACTGCCTCCAATGCAAGTATATCCCTCCTTAAATAAGGAGACCAAAACTGTACGTAGTACTCTAGGTGTGGTCTCACCAACGCCCTGTACAGTTGTAGCAAGACTTCCCTACTTTTATACTCCATCCCCCTTGCAATAAAGGTCAACGTTCCATTTGCCTTCCTAATTACCTGCTGTACCTGCATGCTAACCTTTTGTGTTTCATGTACAAGGACACCCAGATCCCTCTGTACCGCAGCATTCTGTAGTCTCTCTCCATTTAAATAATCTTTTGCTTTTCTATTCTTCCTACCAAAGTGGATTACCTCACATTTTCCCACATTATACTCCATCTGCCAAATGTTTACCCACTCACTTAACCGATCTATATCCCTTTGCAGACACTCTGGGCTGGATTTTCATAGGGCCGTTGAGGCGGGATTGGAGGCGTGTGGGGGTTAAAATTGCAGAAACTGGTGGGCGGGCCCGACCCCACCTCCACGCAATTTTGATGAAATCGTGTCTACTGGTCCCGTCTCCGTCCTGCCTCCAAGAGGCGGGAGAGGCCATTAATGCCCTTAACAAGCCCTAAATTGGCTCTGTAATGCCATTTTGATAGTTTTTTTTGCTAGTTTAACCCCTTTCCCACGTGAAGCACGCCTGATCTGAATCACGCCGGTGAAACCTGGCGGGAGCACAAGTAGATTGCTGACTCTCAGCTGCAGCTCAACCATTAAATAGGAGATTTAATGAGCCATCATTTGCAGGTGGCAGGACTTTGTTGTCACAGGTCTGGGGGAACTTTTAGAAGGCATAACCACAGCTGTGGTAGTTTGGAGCCTGACACCCATCTCCAGTGTGAGCTCCTGGGAAACCCTTCTTGCCACCCTCATTGAGCGCTTCCTCAACTGAGGCATATACCAGAGGCATGGGAGCCATTTATTTCCTTCCCTCCTGGGCATCAGATGAGGACGAACACCAGCCGTGGCACCAGCAGAACCATGAACAGCAGCAGCAACAACAGCAACAGCAGAAGCACCAAGCTGCTGCTCACCCGCCTGAAGCTGCACAGGCCAGAAGGTGCCAGCGCATGGAAGGCCGACGGCGCAGGAGATACCCCCCAAACAGGGTTTACAGACACAGGGTCAGCTACCTCAACATGTCTGAGCAGCAGTGCCAAAGGCAGCTCCGACTTTCGCAAGAGGTAGTGGGTGACATCTGCGCAATGCTGCAACAAGACCTGGAGCCCAGAGGACCAGGTGGACACCCCTTACCAGTGGCCGTCAAAGTCACCACCGCACTCAACTTTTTTGCCTCAGGCTCATTCCAGGGATCAGCAGCAGACATCAGCGGCATCTCCCAGGCGGCCGCACACACCTGCATCACGCAGGTAACCGATGCCCTCTTTGCCATCGCGCACAATCACATCCATTTCACCAAGGATCGAGCAAGTGTCACGGTGCGTGCGGTTGGATTAGCTAATCTGGCAGGCTTTCCAAGGGTGCAGGGCGTCGTAGACTGCACACGTGGCCCTTAAGGCACCCCATCGCAATCCAGGTATTTTTGTCAACCGCAAGGGCTTCCACTCCCTTAACGTTCAGCTGGTGTGTGACCACAAGAAGGAAGTTTTGCATGTTTGTGCCAAGTACCCTGGCAGTTGCCATGACTCCTTCATACTACGCCAGTCTAGTGTGCCTCCGCTATTCAGTCCGCCAGACCAACTTCACGGATGGCTACTTGGAGACAAGGGCTATCCCCTGAAGACGTGGCTAATGACGCCGTTGAGGAGCCCATCCAACGCAGCTGAGGAGAGCTACAACTCCAGCCACATTTCCACCAGAGCCATAATTGAGCAAACCATCGGTATGCTGAAGATGCGCTTCAGATGCCTGGATAGATCAGGTGGAGCCCTGCAATACTCAGCAGCCAGGGTCTCCAGAATCGTCGTGGTTTGCTGTGCACTTCACAACATGGCACAGCGTCGTGGCTTGCAGATGCCGGAGGACCAAGTGGCTCCTCACATAGCCTCCTCAGATGAGGAGGAGGAGGTGGAGGTGGAGAGAGAGAATGAACAACTTGCAGAGGCCCATCAACCAGCGGCAGCATTACGCGAGACCATAGCTGCCCGGAATGCAAGGAACGCACTCATCTTGGCCAGATTTGCTTAGCCTAGACAATCAAGCACTTTTGCCTCGCAGCTTCTTACCAGAGCTACGACAATGGCCCAGACCCAGCGGATCCCTAACAATTTGACCACCATACTGACAATTGCAAGTTATCCTAAGGCCTCATTGTGGAAGTCCCATTAGCGAAATGACAGACGCCACAACTGCAGCTGTAGCCATCAAAGTTTTTATTTACACTTAACACCTGATGGCTTTTTTACATTAAACATCAAATTTCACCCAAGTGACTACCCTTGTGACTATTTGTGCAGTATCTTTCTCTTACGCGTGCTCCTACGTGGTGCTTCCCCTGTGGCTTCAGCAGAGGTGGAGGCCCCCTGCTCAGTTTGTTGCTGCTCCTGTCTCAACACTTTGGCGGGCGTCCTCTGGAGTTGCGAACCTGTGAGGGCTGGGCAACAGTCTGCTGCTCCTACGGCTGGGCAGGGGTTGAGACGCCGATCTCAGTTGGGTGCGGACTCTGGTAGGGCTCTGACTGAGGACTTGTCAGTGGCATGGAAGTGTGAGCGCTTGGAGAGGAGCCCCCACCTCCTTGTTGTCTGCCACCAACATCCCTCTCATGGGTAAGGTCCACCTCAGCGCTTGCAAGTGGATTGAGAGCAGCTTGCTGCACATCAGGGGGGCCATGGGGACCCGTATCTGCACTGGCAGTCCTACTCAGAAGGACTTCCATGAAGGTCTGGTTTCTCTGTTCAATAGATGTCCATCGCTCCTCCAGAGATGTCATTCTATTCAGAACACGCACCATGTTTTCTGCACTCTGACGACTTATCACCTCCATGGAGGTTGCCATCCTTTCCATGGTAATGCGTTCATGCGCCAATGACTCCACAAAGGCTCTGCTCATGTTCGCTATGGACTCCTCCATTCGCTCCACACTCGCAGCGACCCTGGAAACAAAACCTATCAGAGACTCCTGCATCTGTTCCTGGAGTTCCAGCACCGCTGATCTTATGGATGGCCCCAGAGGCAGAGGGTCGACATGCAGCTGAGCCGAGCTAGGAGAGTCCTGCGCCCTCCGACTAGGATTCTCTACTGCTGTCCCTGTCTCCACCATCTGCTGATGCTCACTTGTGAGCTGTGATACACCAGGTGACAACACTACTCTATGTCCTGAGGGTCCCACCGAGGTGTGAGTCTCTGCGCTGGTGCTGGGGGTGGTGAATTCTGCTGACACTGCGCCCTCAGAGGTTGCAGCTTCCTCTGGGGAGTCTGGATGCTCAGGCTCTTCCTACTGGCTAGTGGGGATGGGTGCTTGTGATGGTCCTGTGGGGGAGTAAAGGAAAGAGTCAGAGATGTGATGCCAAGGTTACATGCAGATTGCATATTGCAGATGATCATAAATCCATCTGTTAGAGCTTCAGATTCATTATCAGCGACTCATGCAATGTCAATGAGAGAGATGGAACACTATTCTGTCACCAGCTTGCTGTGATGCACCCATCTGTCCGTCCCCCACTTGCGTATCCTCCTCTACTCCCATGATCTCCAGGACCGCATCCTCCGGGGGGTGAGCTGGGCTAATGAAGGTGGCCCTCCTCCTGTCCTGGCTCTTTCCCTTTTATTGTGAGCTCTCTTTTCCTGCAATGAGGGAGACAAGTGGAGTTTGAGTGAGATTGAAGGAGTGAGTGTAGAGAGTCCATAGCATAGATGCTTAGACGGAGACAAAGATGGAGTGAGGTGGCAAGACCAAGGGCCCTCCCTGTGTGTTGTAAGTTATTTTCATAGCATGACAGTGATAGGGAGTGCGAGGGCTGCATAGTCAAATAGTAAGGTGAATGTGACCATAGAGGGAGAGGGAATGGGTAAGGGTACATGGATGTCAGTGTCAAGTGGGATATGGAGGAAGAGGTTGCTAAAGCTGAGTGCTGGTGAAGAGGCAATAGGGATCAGATTCAGGATGAAGGGAAAGTCATACTCACTTTTGCAGTGCGTAGGTCATGAAACCTCTTCCTGCACTGGAGCCAGGTTCTGCGGGTGATGGATAAAGAGTTGACCTCCTGGGCGACCTGGACCCACACAGCCTTGGTCTGTTGGGGAGGCTTCTTCCTCCCTGAGGAGGGGGAAGAGCACCTCTCTGTTGGCTCTTGCTCCCTCCACCAAAGCTTGCAGGGCAACGTCATCGAACCTGGGAGCAGACCTGGGTCGTTGGCTGGCCATTCCTCCTGCAGTTGCCTCTAGGATACAGGTCCAAAAGCTTGGCAGCCTGCAGAAACAGCAAGGCTTGCTGCAGACCTTAAATGCAGCAGTAATGATGAAGTCATGGGAGGCGACTTTCAGACTGGAATAACTCATTGGCCATGGGTTCCCACACGTTGGAACTCAATTGGCCAATTAAGTTAAAATCGCATCATTCATCCACATCGATCTAGATTCGGGTGGGCAACACGAAAAGCGGATAACCCGGGCCCAACCCGCCCCAGTATCAAAATCCAGCCCTCTGTCCTCCTCACAACTTGCTTTCCCACCTATCTTTGTATCGTCAGCAAATTTGGCTACAGTACACTCGGTCCCTTCATCCAAGTCATTAATATAGATTGGAAATAGTTGAGGCCCCAGCACAGATCCCTGTGGTACCCCACTAGTTACAGTTTGCCAACCTGAAAATGACCCATTTATCCCGACTCTCTGTTTTCTGTTCGTTAGCCAATCCTCTATCCATGCTAATATATTACACCCAACCCCATGAGCTCTTATCTTGTGCAGTAACCTTTTAGGTGGCACCTTATCAAATGCCTTTTGGAAATCCAAATACAGTACATCTACTGGTTCCCCTTTATCCACCCTGCTCCTTACATGCTCAAAGAACTCTAATAAATTTGTCAAACACTATTTCCCTTTCATAAAACCATGTTGACTCTGCTTGATTGTATTATGATTTTCTAAATGTCCTGCTACTACTCCCTTAATAATGGATTCCAGCATTTTCCCAATGACATGTTAGGTTAACTGGCCTAGTTTCCTGCTTTCTGTCTCCCTCCTTTCTTGAATACGGACGTTACATTTGCGGTTTTCCAATCCGCTGGGACCTTTCCAGAATCGAGGGAATTTTGGAAGATTACAACCAATGCATCCACTATCTCTGCAGCCACTTCTTTTAAGACCCTAGGATGCAGGCCATCAGGTCCAGGGGACTTGTCAGCCTTTAGTCCCATTAGTTTGCCTAGTACTTTTTCTCCAGTGATGATGATTGTTTTAAGTTCCTCCCTCCCTTTTGCCCCTCGATTTTCCACTATTATTGGGATGCTTTTAGTGGCTTCTACCATGAAGACAGATACAAAATATTTGTTCAAAGTCTCTGCCATTTCCTTGTTTCCCATTATTAATTCCCCAGTCTCATCCTCTAAGGGACCAACGTTTACTTTAGCTACTCCCTTCCTTTTTATAGCCTTGTAGAAGCTCTTGCTGTCTGTTTTTATATTTCTTGCTAGTTTACTCTCAATCTATTTTCTCCCTCTTTATTTTTTGTTATCCATTGCAAGTTTCTAAAAATTTCCCAATCTTCTGGCCTACCATTAATCTTCGCAACATTGTATGTCTTTTCTTTCAATTTGATACCTTCCTTAACCTCCCTAGTTAGCCACGGATGGTTCATCCTTCTCGTAGTTTGTTGAGAGTTATGAAATATCTCCTTACAAGTCTGCCACTGCTTATCTACTGTCTTACCTTTTAACCTATTTTCCCAGTCCACTTTAGCCAACTCTGCCTTCATACCTTTGCAAATGCCTTTATTTAAGTTTAAGACACTAGTTTCAGACCCAAGTTTCTCACCCTCAGAATGTGAAATTCTATCATGTTATGATCACTCTTCCCGAGAAGATCCTTTACTATGAGATTATTAATTAATCCGGTCAAGTTACACATTACCAGATCTAAAATAGCCTGTTCCCTGTTTGGTACCACAACGTATTGTTCTAAGAAACTGTCCTGAATACACTATGAACTCGTCCTCAAGGCTACCTTTGCCAATTTGATTTGTCCAATCTAGAAGATGATTAAAATCACCCACAATTATTGCAGTACCTTTCTTACAAGCCCCCATTATTTCTTGATTTATACTCTGTCCTAGTGTAGCTACTATTAGGGGGCCTATAGACTACTCCCACCACTGGCTTCTTTCCCTTATTATTTATTATCTCCACCCAAACTGATTCTATATCCTGAACCTCTGAGCCAAGATCATTTCTCACTACTGTACTGATCCCATCCTTTATTAACAGAGCTACCCCACCTCCTTTCCCTTTCTGCCTATCCTTCCAAAATGTCAAATACCCCTGAATATTCAGTTCCGAGCCTTGGTCACCTTGCAACCACGTCTCTGTAATGGCTATCAGATCATACCCATTTATTTCTATTTGTGCCGTCAATTCATCGATCTTGTTACGAATGCTGTGTGCACTCAGATAAAGAGCCTTTAATTTTGTCTTTTTACCATTTTTCCATACTCTGACCCTATTTGCTGGAGCACTCTTAAGCTTGCACGCTCTGTCCCTTCCTGTCACACTCTGGTCATCATTACCCCTATCACTACTCTATTGTCTTGTCCTCTCTCTTTAACTTTCTAAGTTTCCCTTCACCTGAACCCTCCCACCCCCACGATTTAGTTTAAAGCCCTATCTACAACCCTAGTTATTCAATTTGCCAGGACACTGGTCCCAGCACGGTTCAAGAGAAGCCCATTCCATTGGAACAGCTCCCCCTTTCCCCAGTACTGGTGTCAGTGCCCCATGAATCAAAACCTATTTCTCCCACACCAATCCTTGAGCCACGCCTTCAACTCTCTGATCTTATTGACCCTATGCCAATTTGCTCGTGGCTCAGGTAGTAATCCAGAGATTATTACCTTTGAGGTTCTGCCTTTTAATTTAGCCCCTAGCTGCTCATACTCCCTCAGCAGAACCTCTTTCTTAGTCCTACCTAAGATATTGGTACCTACGTGGACCATGACAACTGGATCCTTCTCCTCTCACTCCAAGCTCCTCTCCAGCCCCGAGGTGATGTCCTTAACCCTGGCACCGGGCAGGCAACACAGCCTTCTGGACTCTCGCTCTCGGCTGCAGAGAACAGTATCTATCCCCCTAACTACACTGTCCCCTACCACTACTACATTCCTTTTTACTCCCCCAACTTGATTGGCACCCTGTAACACGGTGCTGTGGTCAGTTTGCTCATCCTCCCTGCAGTCCCCGCTCTCTTCCACATAGGCTGCAAGAACCTCATACTTGTTGGACAAGTATAAGGGCTGAGGCTCCTCCAATGCTACCTTCTGGATCCCCATACCTGCCTCACTCGTAGTCACACCCTCCTGTCCATGACCACGGACCAAATCTGAAGTATTTAACCTAAGGGGTGTGACAGCCTCCTGGAACAAAATGTAACTTTGTCCCTCCCTGATGTATCGCAGTGTCCGAAGCTCAGACTTCAGCTCATCATCTCTTGAGCCAAAGTTCCTCGAGCTGCACTTACTGCAGATGTGGTTGCTGTGGATCATACTGGGGTCTCCCCCGACTTATGAAGATCATAATCTGATAGAAAAGACAGGGCAAGGATAATCCTTTTCACCACAGCTGCCAAGGGAGTGAATGGGACAATGACACTTTAAATTACAAACATGACCACAAATTGGATATAACAGAGGTTCCCCTGCTAACATTCATGAATTATTTGGAGCAAGGCACTTCTTGCAAGATAAAATTGGCTGATATTAAGCTACAATGTATGCCAAAATGACGAGCATGAAAAAGGGACCTGTATAAGTTTAAAAAAAACTTGCATTTAAATAGCACCTTTCACGACTACCGGACATTCCCAAAGCGCTTTACAGCCAATGAAGTACTTTTGAAGTGTAGTCACTGTTGTAATGTAGGAAATGCGGCAGCCAAACACAGCAAGCTCCCACAAACTGCAATGTGATAATGACCAGATAATATGTTTCAGTGATGTTGATTGAGGGATAAATATTGGCCAGAACTCCCCTGCTCTTCTTCGAAATAATGCCATGGAATCTTTTGCATCCACCTGAGAGAACAGACAGCGCCTCGTTGTAAAGTCTCATCGAAAGACGGCACCTCCAACAATGCAGCACTTCCTCAGTACTGCACTGGAGTGTCAGCCTAGATGTTTGTGCTCAAGTGGCTGGAACCCACAACCTTCTGATTCAGACAAGGGTGCTACCAACTGAGCTACAACTGACACTATTAAGTGGATTGTCAAAGCAGTATTAGATGGATCATAATAGGGATGAATATAAGGTAACCCACATTGGAACAGGGGACATGAAACAATCCAGTCAGATGAGGCTGATCATGTGCTAGGGTGTATTTTAAGGGCAATAAACTAAAAATTAAAGCAACTTAACCTTGTATAGATCATTAGTGAGGCCACATTTGGAATATTGTGTTAACTTTTGGGAATTCTATCTCCAAAATGGTGCCGATGCACTCAAAGGTTCAACAAAGTGACCAGAATGATCACAGGACTTGGTACTCCTAGTTGTAAAAAGGCTTGCAGAACACAACTTTTCATTAGAGAAAACAAGAAACAGATATGATGCTGAAAGAAATAAATGCAAGCAGACTATGATGAGGGAATACATGAAATAAAAACCCAACTAAAAGGTAGTTACTATCTCAATTAAAATCTTCAAACGCAATCATAATTGGGAATAGACATTTGCTTTGTGTAACATGAAAATGTGAAATGACCAGCAATGAATAGAAGATGTATTCTGGAATTTTGTTTGATTTACCTGAATTTGGGAGGGAGAAACTTTGTAGAACTTTTCCTCAGAAGATACAATGGAGTTGGGTATAGTCCTAAGCAATTATGTAAAGGGAATGGCCTTTTCTTATTTCATGCTTTATATTCAGGTGATGCACATATGGCTGAGCTACTCAATAAACCTTGGCTGAATTCCCCACTTTTGGCACACAAGGCTCAGGCGTGGCAACAGATCCTGTAAGGTCAGTCTGCCCTAGTACTGTATTACAAATGGCACGGAGGTGAACTGTTCAGTGCCCTTCTAACACACGAATGGAATATACAAGATCCTTTTTGTCATGCACCTCTTCCACAGTGAACACAGTTTTGAAGTCAACAGATACTGTAAACATCAGGATCAGAAATGAACTTGCTGATGCTCCACTAAATAAATTTATGTAGTAGGAAAGATCTCAACAAACTTTTCAGAAATCATAATGTAGCCAATTGAAATTTGACCTGATTGCAGTGAAATGATTTGTTACTGCTACAAGCTTGACCTATCAGGAAATTCAGAGGAAAACACAATATTGACAGCCGACAGGTGGGAATTTGTGAAATAAACTCAGTCACAACACAAGGGTTAACAAATCCAACCTCAAAAGTGAGCTAGTCCTGAAAAACCTACATTACACACAATTGTTTTTACTTTGATAAAGAAATGATTTTAACTTAAAGATTCCATTAAAGGCAGAGAAATTCAAGTGATCATAGAAACCTGGAGCTTTATTTGAACATAAAGTGTTACAAAACTACTTGTTTCTACTCAAACCAAAACATAACAGCAGTTTTCACACATTGCTGCCTCTTGATTAAAGCTGCAGTGCTTCACACAATTTTCTTTGTTAAACACACTTGGCTGCATATACTGTATTCTGTTCAGACAAGACACCTTCATTAGCAAACTTAATCCCCTGGAAGCATTTATTACTCCACACCCATGCAGGATATACTTGCCAAGAAAGTACAACTCCCAGTATGTCACATATGTGTAAGGTAACTAACCAAAACATTTGTCCACATTGCAGGTTATCCACATCTAAAATAGATACTAACATTAAAACATACCGCCCAAAAAAGACTTAAAATTGGTGATATCTGCTAAAAGCAAAAGGGACAACAAACAAGGTACACTCACTTCAGTGACAGGATTATCAGCACACTATGCCAATGGAATCCTGGTCCGACAGTAATCTTAAGTCAATCACAAATGATTTATTAAAAACTATTTACAGCAGAATCTGTTTATATGCAGTAAGTTGGGTCAAAGAGTTGCTCACAATCACTTGTACGTAACAAGACTATAACAGAGCAAGTCAAGGACCAACTGGGCCACAATACGGAATTTTTGGGGAACTTTTCAGATCTTGCATATAAGTGGATCATTTGGTATTTTACAAAAACATTATATTTAGATGCTTAGTACCTATATGGTCAACTAACAAAACCAATTATGCATCATCTGCAAGCAGTTTCTGAAGATGTGTGTAGGGGTGGTTGGTAGGTAATTACTGCAGGTTGGTTTGTACAGCTGGATCAAAGAACAATGTACAAGGAAGGCAAAGTTAACTTCAGGTTACTCGAGAAACAGACTATTTAAATACACAATTCCTTTTCTGCAATATTATTCCTATTTGTGTAATATTGATAGAACTACATTCTAAATAACAAGTAAAAACTTCAAACTGTAGTTTTTAATGAAAAGAAATTGTGGTGATTCTGCAGGGATTATGACTAATGCTTTTAATATAAAAAACTTACTATCACTTTCATATTTTCTGATCATTTCTCATCTAGCCAGCATTTGTCTTTAAAGTCACAAAACTAGCAGATGTCCCCACAAGTATGAAAAGTTCAATCTATCTTGGCTACTTATAATTTAGACGGTCAGAATCTTTATGTTGTAACAGAAATTGCTTTAGTTACTTTTACCAGTTTTGGTAGGCTAACTTGTATTTTGTTGGAAAAGTTGAAGAGAAAAAGCCAAGTGGTGAGCTGGTTATTATGTAATACAGCCCATCAACCGCAGCACAAGTGAGGCACTGTGGGAACAAGACATAAGCAAAACTGTTCATATGCCTTTAGTGATATTTGTATGGCTTTTATTTTAAAAATGGGCTTTTTGTTATAAAGCAGTGGTGCTATTTATATGCAGGGCTGTGGTACACAGTGGATTAAAAAAAAAATTCCAATATTTGATGAACACACAAAACCTGGCTGCTCATAATGTCCCCCTCCCACAAAAGAATGACAAAATCAGTTCAATAAAAAAAAACCTAAAATGTATTTTTGGCCTTCACTTTTACCAGCTGGGCAGCTGACACTTTCAGTATTATTTGTACAATCTGTAGTTAATTCAGCATAGCCCAGCACATTACTCCACACATTTACCAAACAGCTTTTCGACCATTTTTACGGCTCACAGGCATGGCCAAATCAACATTCTACATCCCTTCCTTCCACTTTTCCATCCTGCTGTGGTGCAATTTTCAATAAGGGCACGAGTATACTGCAACACCGAACAAGTGGACACCGTAGACATTTCCTTCTAGAAATTTCAGAGTTATAATGTAGTTAGTCCTAAAAAAAAAACTTCATAGACTTTAATGAAACAACAAAATTGAACATTTGCCACATCTTTTCAACCTATTACCGTACAAAAATAATTGACTTCCACAGCTTTTGATAAAATAGCCCTACTGCATGGTACTTTTGCAAAAAAAAAACATGTTTTGGACCAAAGATCACTCAATTTTTTTTTTTAAAAAGGGCCCAACAATAACGGATATTTCTGACAATAACACAGAAGGCCATCAATCCCCACTGCATCAATGTTCCTAGAAATTTAAACTACTTTTTCTCCAAGAAACATTTTTCTATTTAACGATTACAATTACTGCAAACAAAAATGTGATCACCGTTGGCCTTCCATTCATGCATGTCTGTACACTGCAATATTAAGACATCCCTAAACATTGTTGGAAGGACAAAAGAAAAATGACAACTAAAGATATTAGCAAACTATAAAGATGGCCAGCTAGTTGGTTAGATGATGTTATGAACTAGCAACACTGGAATCTTCATTGGTCATTCGGTTCTTCAATGTGCACTTCAGGATTTTCTTCCGTTTTAATCTTACGGCACTCTGCTTGCTTGTCCAACATTTTCTTTAAAATAAAAAAAAGAGAATTAGTGCAGCAACACCACCATGGTTTTAGCAAAAGTCGCTCAGCCCATTTTCTCAACATTTAAACAACTGGGTTTAACAAGAAGACTGTAAGGAGCTAAATTTGAGAAAATAATCAAGTTTTTTAAGCATCTGTTATTCAGGTCAAGGTATAATACTTGCTTCCCCTCTAATCTCACATCTCTACTCCTTAGTCAAGCGGGGATCTGTCTGTTCATTTTGAATGCTTCAACTGAACTCACAATCAGTGCATTGGGTGGCACTCTCTTTTCAGAAGTTAGTTCAGAGTGAAGCCATTACTCATTTGACAAGGTGCCACACAAAAGATTATTGCTTAAGGTAAAAAATCACGGGATTGGGGGTAATATTCTGGCATGGATAGAGGATTGGCTATCTAACAGAAAGCAAAGAGTTGGGATAAATGGTTCATTCTCAGACTGGCAATCAGTAACTAGTGGCGTTCCACAGGGGTCAGTGCTGGGTCCCCAACTCTTTACAATCTATATTAACGATTTGGAGGAAGGGACCAAGTGTAACATATCAAAATTTGCAGATGATACAAAGATGGGAGGGAAAGTAGTGAGTGAGGAGGACATAAAAAACCTGCAAGGGGACATAGACAGGCTAAGTAAGTGGGCAGAGATTTGGCAGATGGAATACAACACTGGAAAGTGTGAGGTGATGCACTTTGGCAGGAAAAATCCTAGAGCAATTTATTATCTTAATGGCAAGAAACTGGAGTACTGAAGTGCAAAGGGATCTGGGGGTCCTGGTGCACGAAACTCAAAAGGTTAGTATGCAGGTGCAGCAAGTGATTAAGAAGGCAAATGGAATGTTGGCTTTCATTGCTAGGGGGATAGAATATAAAAATAGGGAGGTATTGCTTCAGTTGTACAAGGTATTGGTGAGACCGCACCTGGAATACTGCATACAGTTTTGGTGTCCTTACTTAAGGAAAGACATCCTTGCTCTCGAGGCAGTGCAAAAAAGGTTCACTCGGTTAATCCCGGGGATGAGGGGGTGGTCATATGAGGAGAGGTTGGGTAGATTGGGACTCTACTCATTGGAGTTCAGAAGAATGAGAGGCGATCTTATTGAAACATATAAGATTGTGAAGGGGTTGGATCGGGTGGATGCGGGGAGGATGTTCCCGATGACGGGTGAGACTAGAACTAGGGGACATAGTCTTAGAATAAGGGGCTGCTCTTTCAAAACTGAGATGAGGAGGAACTACTTCACTCAGAGGGTGGTAGGTCCATGGAATATGCTGCCACAAAAAGCGGTAGAAGCTACATCATTAAATACATTTAAAACAGAAATAGACAGTTTCCTAGAAGTAAAGGGCATTAAGGGTTATGGGGAGCGGGCAGGAATTTGGACATGAGTCTAGGTTCGGATCGGTCATGGCCCTGTGGGTAGTGGAGCGGGCCCAGGGACCGTGTAGCCTGATTCTGCTCCTATTTCGTGTGTGCAATTCTGTTAGATGCAGGAGATGGTTCTGTGATAGATAGTAGATTGGCGGTTAGGATCAGATCAGCCATGATCTTATTGAATGGCGGAGCAGGCTCGAGGGGCCGATTGGCCTACTCCTGCTCCTATTTCTTATGTTCTTATGTTCATCAAATTAAACTTAATTTTCAGTATGCAAATTGTTAAAAAAAAATATACATTCCTGTTTTCCATCAGTTATGTAAAAATTTTTATATATAATATAGGGCCCACAAATCTAGGACTCAAGCATACTCAGAGCATTCTCTTAGGATTACATGGATTGTATATATATTTAATGATTGTTCATTTTTGATACTTTCACCAACTGGCATTAGTATCACTATTCAGTCACGCATTAAATATTGCTGACTACTTAGCATTTTAAGAAACTAAACTATAAAGCATCTTGAAAATATAGATTTCTTGCCTAGTAAGATTGCTGTTCTTCGAATGGAAACACGGTCCACAAACTATGATGACAAATCCATATTACGAACAGGGAAAATTGCAGAAGCAAGTCCCATTCAGATGGCAAAAATCAGTCTTGTTACTACCTTTCATACCATGTAATAGGTGCCAAAAAACCTTCAGAGAGGTTATTTCATTTCCCAGAAGCAAGCAAGTAGCACACAACAAAAGCACTTCAAATCATAGGGTAAAATAATTTTGGTAATATATATAACTTGCAATTCAGTTGTGTGGTATGCTTTCCATTTGAAGACTGCCTATCCTACCTAAATTATGGGCAAATCTGCCAGAGCAGGTCCATTTTTAGAAAACGGGTGCAACAATGCTTAATAAATGATACAAGCATGTGGTACCATTAAATATATTTTGAATTCTAAAACCTTTGAAGCAAGCCAAAGAAATGGTGGTGGTGGTGTGTGCAGAATAAACATGAGCAATTCTGAGTGTTCACCCCCCTCCCACTAATTTACAATAGAAATTGGACTTTAGCTATTTAGCAAGCCTCCAAAAGCTAAAATTGAAATTAAGCTCAGGCCTCAAACATTGCTCTATCCTAGTTTGTGTTGTGGAATAGTCCAGCATCAATCCCTGGACTTTACTCATCACTCTGGGCCTTTCATGAAGATTAGTGAATGGCTATGTGCTATGGATCAACACAGTGGGCAAATGAGTTTGTATGAAACTAAGTTCAGGACCTAGACTACCAACCACTTCGTGCCATGATCACACAAATTTTCCACATTTCTAAATGAATCTGGAGACAATTAAGTGTAATCTCAGAGACCCTTACATAAACGGAGGGTGGAAATCCACTGATGCCACATGGGAAAAAGCTTGTTTTAAGTCTGAGGCTAAAACAAAGATAAAAGGACCTGGCAGGAACAGGATCAGTTCTGTGAATCTCACACCATCAAACTTTTCTCATTTAGTCCAGCTATTGCAGGTTCTCCTTACAGCCGTTAAAAAACTTCAACATGGGTAATGGGAGACTTTTCTCTAAAGTAGTCCAGATTCCTAGTGGCTTCATGATGAAAAGAAAAGTCTTAGTGTGGTACTTAACCATACCCACTAAAGCTGTCCCAGGTTCAATCCTTTGACTGTGCTGAGTTAACTGGTCTAACTGGGCCAGTAGTGAATGGCTCATCATCCTGGGATAAGGGGCAAAAATAATTTGCTTTCCCACTTCAGACCGCTGTCAAACGGTCTGATAGAAATACCTGTGTGGATGTTGAGCAAGTATCCGATCTTACTCAGCTGTGATATCCTGATGATTGACTAATCTAACAACACTCATTGCTTCCAGGCTGACATGATGAAAGGATCACTGGATGAGGTGCCAGAAGACAACTGAAGCCCACAAATTGTAACCCTTGGAATGGGGAGAAATTAAGTATACTCAACAATTGGACCATCAAGATGAAGCTAGCTAATTGCTGGATGTCACATCTGGCTATCCAACTGAGATCCCTTGTGAGGGAATATGATTAGAGTGGAAGGACTTCCTCAGCCAGTATTTTGCAAGACGAAATGAAGGAGGGAGAACCGAAGGGGAGCTAAAAGGAAATAGGTGCCGAGAAAAACAAACCAGAAATCAAGCTCTGCAACTCAGTCAGGAAACAGAACTGGACAATCGCATGCTTGCAAAGACACTAAAGTACTTAGTTATAGGATCAAATTCCTTTCCATTTTCTTCTGTGCCATTTACAAGACTGTATCCACTTTGGTGGTGCAAATAGGATTTTTTTGAATCCCTTGTACAGGTGGTTAGATAGCATTGTATATTTCAATTATAGAATCATAGAATGATACAGCATAGATCTGGACATTCCTGCCATCGTGCTTGTGTCGGCCCTTTGGTAGAGCTATCCAATTAGTCCCACTCCCCCGCTCTTTCCCCATAGCCCTATAAACTTTTCCCCCTTCAAGTACTTATTCAATTCCCTTTTGAAAGTTACTACTGAATCTGCTTCCACCACCCTTTCAGCCAGTGCATTCCAGATCACAACTCACTGTGCAAAAAAATGTTCCCTCATGTCACCTCTGGTTCATTTGCCAATCACCTTAAATCCATGACCTCTGGTTACCGACCTCTCTGCCACTGGAAACAGTTTCTCCTTATTTACTCATCAAAATCGTTCATGATTTTGAACATGTCTATTAAATCTCCTCTGTTCTAAGGAGAACAACCCCAGCTTCTCCAGTCTCTTCATATAACTGAAGTCCCTCATAAGAACATAAGTAGGAGGAGCAGGCCATACAGCCCCTCGAGCCTGCCTCATTCATTAAGATCATGGCTTATCTCCTACTTCAACACCACTTTTCTGCCCATATACCTTGATTTCTTTAGTGTCCAAAAATCTACCAATCTCCATCTTGAATATACTCGACAACTGAGCATCCACAGCTCTGAGGTAGAGAATTCCAAAGATTCACAACGCTCTAAGTGAAGAAATTTCTCCACATCTCAGTCCTAAATGGCTGACCCCTTATCCTGTGACCCCTAGTTCTAGACTCTCCAGCCAGGGAAAACAGCCTCTCAGCATCTACCCTGTTAATCCCCCTCAGAATTTTATACATTTCAATTAGATCACCTCTCATTCTTCTAAACTCCAGAGAATATAGTCCCGTTCTACTCAATCTCTCCTCATAGGACAACCCTCTCATCCCCGGTACCATTCCAGTAAATCTCTTCTGCACCCTCTCTATGGCCTTGACATCCTTCCTAAAGTGTGGTGCCCAGAATTGAACACAATACTTCAGCTGAGTGTTTTATAAAGGTTTAACATAACGTCCTTGCTTTTGTACTCTACGCCTCTATTAATAAAGCCAAGAATCCCATATACCGGGCTCTCCACTTGTCCTGCCACCCTCAAAGATTTGTGTCTCTCTGTTCCAGCGCCCCCTTTAAAATTGTACCATTGAGTTTATATAGCCTCTCCTCATTCTTTCTACCAAAATGCATCACCTCACACTTCTCTGTTAAATTTCATCTGTCATGTGTCTGTCCATTTCACCAGTCTACGTCCTCCTGAAATCTGTTATTATTCTCCTTATTGTTTACTGTGTCAGCTGTGGCTCAGTTGGTAGCACACTCGCCTCGGAGTCAGAAGGTTGTGGGTTCAAGTCCCACTCCAGGGACTTGAGCGTATAAAGCTAGGCTGACACTCCAGTGCAGTGGACTGTCGGAGGTGCCGTCTTTCGGATGAGACGTTAAACCGAGGCCCCGTCTGCTCTCTCAGGTGGATGCAAAAGATCCCACGGCACTATTTCAAGAAGAGTAGGGGAGTTATCCCTGGTGTCCTGGCCAATATTTATCCCTCAACCAACATAACAAAAACAGATTATCTGGTCGTTATCACATTGCTGTTTGTGGGACCTTGCTGTGCGCAAATTGGCTGCCGCATTTCTCACACTACAACAGTGACTCCACTACAAAAGTACTTCATTGACTGTAAAGCGCTTTGAGACGTCCGGTGGTCGTGAAAGGCGCTATATAAATGTAAGTCTTTCTTTCTTCTTACAATTCTGAGTTTTGTATCATCTGCAAACTTTGAAATTATGCCCTATATACCCAAGTCCAGGTCATTTAATACATATCAAAAAGAGTAGTGGCCCTAATACCGACCCCTGGGAAACACCACTGTATACATCCCTCCAGTGTGAAACCTCACCACTACTTCGCTTTCTGGCCCTTAGCCAATTTTGTATCCACGCTGACACTGTCCCTTGAATCCCATTAGTTTTAATTTAGCTAACAAGTCTATTATGTGGTACTTTGTCAAAAGTAGCTTTAAAAGTTCTTTTACATATTATCAACCACACTACCCTCATCAACCCTCTCCACTACTTCATCAAAGAACTCAAACCAAGTTAGTCAAACACAATTTGCCTTTAACAAATCCATGCTGACTTTCATTTATTAGCCTATACTTTTCCAAGTTTATCCCCCTCCCCTTTTTTTGTTTAAATGGGGTGCAAACATTTTCAATCCTCCAGCACCACCTCCATATTTGAGGATTGGAAGATTGTGGCCAGAGCTTCAATTTCCACCCTTACTTCCCTCAGTAACCTAGGATGCATCCCATCCGGACCAAATGACTTTTCTACTTTGAGTACTGCAACCGTTTAAGTAACTCCTCTTGATCTTTTTATCCTATCCAATTTCTCTACTACTTCCTCCTTTACCGCTACAATTTGCATCCATCTTCACTAGAGAGGAAGATGCTGCCAAGTACTCATTTAGTACCTCAGCCATGCCATCTGCCTCCACAAGAGCTCCTTTTTGGTCCCGAATCGGCCCTGCCCTTCATTTGACTACCCTTTTACTCAGTGTTTATAAAAGACTTTTGAATTCCCTTTTATGTTAGCTGCTAATCTATTCTCATACTTTGCCCCTCTCATTCTCTTTTTTAGATCTCCTCTAAGTTCTGTATTCAGCTTGGTTCTCCACTATGTTATGAACCTTAGATTTGTCATGAGCCTCCTTTTTTGTTTCATTTTAATCTCCATAGCCTTAGTCATCCAGGGGGCTCCAGCTTTGGATGCCCTTCCTTTCCCCCTTGTGGGAATGTGTCTATTCTATACCCAAACCATCTCCTCTTTAAAGCCTCCCATTGTTCAATGACTGTTTTACCTGTCAATGTTTGATTCAAATCACTGACTTAGCCCTCCCCCAGTTAAGTATTCTTACACTTGATTGTTCCTTGTCCTTTTCCATAACTATTCTAAGCCTGATATTATGATCACTGTTCCCTAAATATTGCCCCACTGAAACATGCTTCATTCCCCAGAACTAGATCCAGCACGGCTTCCTTCATCGTTGGACTGGAAACACACTGATCAAGAAATTTCTCTTGTACACATTTCAGGAATTCCTCCCCCTCTTTGCACTTTACACTGTTACTATCACAGTCTATATTAAGATAATTGAAGTCCCCCATTATCACTAACCTTTTCGTTCTTGCACCTTTCTGTAATTTGCCTGCAAATTTGCTCCTCTATCTCCTTCCCACTATTTGGTGGCTTATGGTATACATCCAGTAGCATCGATTCTCTATTGTTCCTTAATTCTAACCAAATAGATTCTGTCTTTAACCCCTCAACTATCTCCCTCCAGTGCTCTAATAGTTTTTTTGATCAATACTGTCACCCGCCCCTTCTTATTTTCCTTCCCTATCTTTCCTGAATACCTTGTAGCCAGGAATATTAAATTCCCAATCCTCCCTTCTTTGAGCTAGGTCTCTGTTATTGCCACTATATCATAGTCCCATGTGGAAACTTGTGCCTGCAGCTCACCAACCTTATTTACTACGCTACATACATTTACATCCATGCACTCCAAACCCATCTTAGACTGCCTTGCATTTGCCCCCTGTCTGATGCCTGCTAGTTCTGAACTATTCTTTACTCTAGTGCTATTTGTCTCTGCAAGTCCTCTGTGCACTTTGTTTCTCCTCTCTAACGTTTCATCCTGGTGCCCACACCGCCACCTTGCCAAATTAGTTTAAACCCTCCCTCACGCGTGGACCTGGAAGGAGTCGGCATCAGAGGCGGCAGTACAAATCCAGCGAATTGCAAAAGAACAGCAAAAAACAAGGAGTGACGTCACAAGACAGCAGGTAGGTGAATATTAATGTTTTTTTTCCCCCTCTAACTTAACCAGATAAACTATTTAATATAACTATAAATAATCGTTTGAATAAAGACTTTTAATTAAGAGAGCAAGAGAAGCGGCTGGAGATAAAGGTAGGCCCGACTTTTAAGACTATTAATCTTACGTTTATTTCTGTAAGTTAGTTAATAGTCTATTAAATAGAGGCATGGCAGGGAACCTCAGTCCCCTGCAACTCACATCCTGTGCCATGTGGGAACTCCAGGACGCTTCCAGTGTCCTGGACAACCACGTGTGCAGGAAGTGTCATCGGCTGGAGGAGCTCAAGCTCCAGGTTTCAGAGCTTGAGCAGCAGCTGGCGACGCTGTGGTGCATCAGTGAGGCTGAGAGCTATGTAGATAGCACATTACAGGAGGTGGTCACCCTGCAGCCTAAGAGTGTGCAAGCAGAGAGGGAATGGGTGACCGCCAGACAGACAAGGAGGACCAGACAGGTAGCGCAATCCCGAGTGCATCTCGCTCTCCAACTGGTATTTGAATACTAGTGAGGGCAATGGTTCCTCTGGGGAGTACAGCCAGAGGCAAGTCCACGGCACCATGTGTGGCTCAGCTGTACCGACAAGGAGGGGGGGGGGGGAGGAAAGAGAGGAGGAGGAAGATCGGGAAAGGACTCGTGGTAGGGGATTCGATAGGTAGGGGAACAGATAGGCGTTTCTGTGGCCGCAGACGTAATTCCAGGATGGTATGTTGCCTTCCTGGTGCCAGGGCCAAGGATGTCACTGAGCGACTGCAGAACATTGAGCAGGGAGGGTGAACAGCCAGAGGTCGTGGTCCATATCGGTATCAACGACATAGGTAGAAAGAGGGATGAGGTCCTGCAGGCAGATTTTAAGGAGCTAGGAAAGAGATTAAAAAAGCAGAACCTCAAAAGGTAATAATCTCTGGATTACTCCCGATGCCACGAACTAGTGAGTATAGAAATAGGAGGATAGAGCAGATGAATGTGTGGCTGGAGAGATGCGGGGGGGTTGGGGGGGGCTTTAGATTCCTGGGACATTAGGACCGGTTCTGGGGGAGGTGGGACCCGTACAGGCCGGACGAGTTGCACCTCAACAGAGCCGGAACCAATATCCTCACGGGAGGGTTTCATAGAATTGTAGAATGATTACAGCACAGAAGGAGGGCCATCAGCCCATCAAGCTCATGCTGGCTCTCTGCAAGAGCACTTCAGCTAGTCCCACTCTCCCGCCCTTTCCTCATAGCCCTGCAATTTTTTTCCTTCAGGTACTTATCCAATTCCCTTTTGAAAGCCATGATTGAGTCTGCCTCCACCACCCTTTCAGGCATGCATTCCAGATCCAAACCGCGCGCTGCATAAAATTATTTTCCTCATGTCGCCTTTGTGACATGAGGAAAAACTTTTTTACGCAGCGAATGGTTATGATCTGGAATGCACTGCCTGAAAGGGTGGCGGAGGCAGACTCAATTATAGCTTTCAAAAGGGAATTGGGAGTGGGACTAGCTGAAGTGCTCTTGCAGAGAGCTGGCACGGGCTCGACGGGCCAAATGCCCTCCTTCTGTGCTGTAATCATTCTATGATTCTATGTTTCTCACAGAACTAGTTAACCTCCCCATGAGGACATTGGTCCCAGCTCCGTTGAGGTACAACTCATGCACCTTGAACAGGTCCCGCCTGCCCCAGAACTGGTCCCAATGCCCAAGGAATCCGAAGCCCACCCCCATGCACCATTTCTCCGCCACGCGTTACTATTCCTTACTATTATCCTACTATTTCTATATGCACTAGCGCGTGGCACTGGGAGTAATCCAGAGATTACCTTTGAGGTCCTGCGCTTTAATTTCCTTCCTGGCTCCTGAAACTCTGACTACAGGACCTCCACCCTTTCCCTTCCTATGTCATTTGTTCTCACATGGACCACGACTTTTGGCTGTTCCCCTCCCCCCCCCACCCACCCCCAAAATGTCTGCACCCTCTCAGTGATGTCCTTTACCCTGGCACCAGGGAGGCAACACACCATGCGGGACTCATGTCGGCGGTTGCAGAAATGCGTCTAACTCCGATTATCGAATCCCCTATGACCACTGCATTTCTACACTTCACTGTGCCCCTTGTGCAGTCTTTTACCGCACGGTGCCGAGGATATGCTATAGACTGCAATCCACCCCCCCCACCCCGAGGTGTCGTCAGCACAGAGTATTGAGAGTGCTACACACCTGGAGGGTTCCTGTGCTGCTTGTCACTTCCTACCCTGCAGGATGGCCATCCACTTACTATCCTCCTGAACTCTCTCTAGCTGTGGGGTGACCACCTCCTGGAACGTGCGCTCCAGGAAATTCTCAGAAATTAGAATTTTTTTTTAATGAGCAATGACATTCTAGCGATTTTCTAGACATCTAATGTATGAACGAGTTAAGAATGAACTTACAAATGTAAGAAATATTAAGAGATGAAGCTGACAGAAGTTTATCACAAATGTTTTAATAGTTGTGTCTTGAGCACAGAGACGCATGTGGACAGTATTAAAAAGAGAAGTACATGGTTAGAGCAAGGGTTTTTACTTCCGATCATTATCTGCTAACTCATGATTCAAACTACGCATGTGTGGATATCCAGTAAAGACACGATTGGGCTCAGCTGTTTTCCATGGACAGTCTGCCGACAACTCACTTGGCCACTAAAATTCTGGACCATCGGATGGTGAACACATTGTGAATGAGTGCCAATTTCCATTGGAGAAACAGACCGAAACATTACAAACCAAGTACAAATAAGCCACAAAGCATCATTTTAAATTTAAGTATAAACTTTGGGACTCAAGAGACACCAGGAGCTTACCTTCAGTTTCTGATAATGAGGCAGGCTGCTACAATGGGTTTTCTTCGCCACTTCCTCCTTTGTGTAGAAGAGACAGCAGAGTGTGCAGTAATAGCCAGTCTTTGGAACCACGTAATCTAGTCCTACAATAAATAAAAGAGTCAACCAATAGCAGTATGCGCCAATACCACTTACTGCAACTGCAGTGCCAGCAATGAATAATCGAAGAACAACCTATAATGCCTACATACAGGCTCTGAAATATTATGCAATTTCAAATTCCGCTAACAACTATGTTTCTAAAAAAAAACTTATTCGCAGTTTTGAAAAAAAGTTAGTAACCCTCAAATATAGCATTCCTTATTTTCCAAATGAAGCACCAGACTTCACACTCACCCACTCTCAGGACCACTGGGGGTGCAAAGACATCACAACACACTCGTACAGTTCATATAAAACATAAAAGTCTTTGGATTCCTTTTACTGCTGGTAACAATGCACTTTTGCAACCGCCTAATATTAGTTTTAGTTATCAACCAGATTTTGGAGAATTCTCAGATTACTCTTTGAAACCTTTCGTTTATTTTAAAATGTTGTTTCAGTGTTACTGTAGCCTCCATAATCAACTGCTGCAATATATTTGTCATTTTTTTTCTCTCATAAGGATATATATTTCGGCTTTAGTGATCCCAGAATTTGCTAGGAGCTTGGGTCAGTAAATATTTTGTTCATTCTCAGGATGTGGGCATTGCTAGCAAGGCCAGCATTGATCACCCATCCCTAATTTCCTTTGAGAAGGTGGTGGTGAGTCTTCTTCTTGAACCACTGTTGTCCATGTGGTGAAGGCACTCCCACAATTCTGTTGGGTAGGAAGTTCCTGGATTTTGACCCAATGACGATGAAGGAACGATGATATATGCCCATGTCAGGACGTGTGTGACTTGGACGTAATGGTGGTCCCATGCACCTGCTACCCTTCTAGGTGGTAGAGGTTGTGGGTATGGGAGGTGTTGTCGAAGAAGCCTTGGCAAATTTCTGCAGTGCATCCTATGGATAGTACACACTGCAGCCACGGTGCGCTGGGGGGAGGGAGTAGATGTTTAAGGTGCTGGAAGGGCTGCTGATCAAGCGGACTGCTTTCTCCTGGATGGTGTTGAGCTCCTGGAGTGTTGTTGCAGCTGCACGCATCCAGGCAAGTGGAGAGTATTCCATCACACTCCTGACTTGTACCTTGTAGGTGGTGGAGAGGCTTGGGCGAGTCAGGTGCTGAGTCACTCGCTGCAGAATACCCAGCCTCTGACCTGCATTAGCAGCCACGACATTTATGTAGCTGGTCCAGTTGAGTTTCTGGTCTATTCCCCCCCCGCCCCCCAGTGTCCTGGCCAATATTTATCCCTTAGTTAACATCACTAAAAAACAGATTTTCTGCTCATTATCACATTGGTGTTTGTGGGAACTTGCAGTGCGTAAATTGGCTGCCACCTTTCCTACATTACAAGTGACTACACTTCAAAAGTACTGCATTGGCTGTAAAGCACTTTGGGACATCCAGTGGTCGTGAAAGGCACTATATAAATGCAGGTCTTTCTTTTCTTATAGCTACTAAATGCTAATATAGTACCTTCCCCTGCAGCATTAGTTACATACTACACTGAGACCATTAGATCAACACTTGCAAACGGCTTCAAAATAGCTAGCACTAATTCCCAAATGAACCATCATTGATGAATGTGCTAATATATTGCAAGAGCAATGTTAGGATGCATGAAGTAACTCCAGTACAATTGCATACTCAAACTGGTCTCTCATGAATTTGTTGCATGAATTATACTTACAAAAGCTCCGCACAATGAATATGAAAATACATATTATACGTAAGCATTAAGTGTTAGAAGTCGTACTCTAACAATTCTACATTTTATAAAGAAATAGCTGAGGTGTACTCTTTTCCTACCTACAGGATTGTTGGGCTGATATGGTCCAAGTCGGTACTCATCTGGAGTAGGAGATCGCGAACGAGCTCGCTTGCTTTCTGGTTCTAAACAGGTTGAGGTAGTCTCTTCCTGCACATCACTCTTTTCATCACCATCCAGCTTATTTTCAATCATTTCATCTCCATCTTGCTTCACTTCATTTTCTTCACCACTATCTTTTCTGTCACCTTGTTCTACTTTTTTAATTTTGATGTTCTTTCCCCTCTTTCGACCACGTTTTCTTTTAGGTTTGTCCACATCCTCATCTTTTTGTTCACTAGTGTCCTCTGATTTCTCTGTTTGAATGCTTGTATCAGCATCATCATTCTCCAATTTACTCTGGTTTTCTGCACAAGACATCAGATCTTCTAGATCTAAGTTCCCAGCTTCTACATCACCAACCTCATCCACAGTAACAAATTCATCAATGTTTTCGGGAAAGCACTCTTCCTTCAGCTCCTATAGGAAACCAAACAATTTTATAATTAAAAGCCCGGATCTTCTTTTTTTCCAGTATGATACTGAACAAAAATGAGTACAATTGTCAAAACCCAACCAACATACTGAAGACAGGGCTCCCATGATTTTTACAAGCAGTTGCCTTTTGCATGACCTCTTTTTTCCAAATAAAAGCATAAAATTCTCACCTATGGGACACTGCATTTTTTTTCTCCAAACAAGGAACAAGTTTATAGAATAGTTATGGAAAAGGACACAGTACAATCAAGTGTAAAAATATTTAACTGGAGGAGGACTAACTTCAGTGAGTTGAAAAGGGATCTGGCCCAGGTGGATTGAAATCAAAAATTGGTAGACAAAACAATAATTGAACAATGGGAGGCCTTAAAGAGGAGATGGTTTGGGTACAGAATACACACATTCCCATGAGGGAGAAAGCAATGGTATCCAAAGCTAGAGCTCCCTGGATGACTAACGATATAGAGGTTAAAATGAGGCAGAAAAAGGAGGCTTATGGCAATTGTAAGGCTCATAATATAGTACCAAGCTGAAGATAGAATGTACAGAGGAGGGAATAAAAGGGACAAAGAGAGAGTATGAGAATAGATTAGCAGCTAACATATAAGGGGAACCAAAAGTCTTTTATAAACACAAATAGTAAAAGGGTAGTCAAATGAAGATGGGGCCAATTAGGGACCAAAAAGGAACTCTTGTGGAGCCAGAGGGCATGGCTGAGGTACTAAATGAGTACTTTGCATCTGTCTTAACTAGAGAGGAAGATGCTGCTAATGTAGCAATAAAGAAGGAGGCAGTAGAGATATTGAATAGGATAAAAATAGACAAAGAGGAGGTACTTAAAAGGTTGGCAGTCCGCAAAGTAGAAAAGTCACCTGGTCCGGTTGGGATGCATCCTAGGTTACCGAGGGAAGTAAGGATGGAAATTGTAGAGGCTCTGGCCACAATTTTCCAATCCTCCTTGGATATGGGGTTGGTGCCAGAGCACTGGAGGATTGCAAATGTTACACATCTGTTTAAAAAAGGGAGGGATAAACCCTGCAACTACAGGCCAGTCAGCCCAACATCTGTGGTGGATAAACATTTAGAAACAATAATCCAGGGACAAAATCTAATTGCCATTTGGAAAAGTATGGGCTAATAAATGAATGTCAGCACAGATTTGTTAAAGGCAAATCGTGTTTGACTAACTTGATTGAGTTCTTTGATGAAGTAACAGAGAGGGTTGATGCTGTGTATACGGACTTTCAAAAGGCATTTGACAAAGTACCACATAATAGTCTTGTTTATTATTTTTATTCATGGGATGTGGGCGTCGCTGGCAAGGCCAGCATTTATTGCCCATCCCTAGTTGCCCTCAAGAAGGTGGTGGTGAGCCGCCTTCTTGAATCGCTGGAGTCCACGTTGTGAAGGCACTCCCAACACTGCTGTTGTTAGGTGGGGAGTTCCAGGATTTTAACACAGCGACGATGAAGGAACAGCGATATATTTCCACGTCAGGATGGTGGGGACCTTGGAGGTGGTGGTGTTCCCATGCGCCTGCTGCCCTTGTCCTTCTAGGTGGTAGAGGTCGCAGGTTTGGCTGTTGAAAAAGCCTTGGCAAGTTTCTGCAGTGCATCTTGTAGAAAATACACACTGCAGCCACGGTGCGCCAGTGGTGGAGGGAATGAATGTTTCAAGTGGTGGGTGGGATGCCAATCAAGCGGGCTGCTTTATCTTGGATCATGTCGAGCTTCTTGAGTGTTGTTGGAGCTGCACTCATCCAGGCAAGTGGAGAGTATTCAATCACGCTCCTGACTTACACCTTGTAGATGGTTGAAAGGCTTTGGGGAGTCAGGAGTTGAGTCACCCGCCACAGAATAACCAGCCTCTGACTTGCTCTTGAAGCCACAGTATTTATGTGGCTGATCCAGTTAAGTTTCTGGTCAATGGTGACCACCCAGGATGTTGATGGTGGGGGAGTCGATGATGGTAATGCCATTGAATGTCAAGGGGAGGTAGTTAGACTCTCTTGTTGGAAATGGTTATCCAAAATATAATAATGAATAGTCAGCATGGATTTCAAAAGAAAAAGTCTTGCTTGACCAACCTCATTGAATTTTCGAAAGAGATAACAGAGAGAGTAGACAAGGGTAATGCCGTAGATGTAATTTATCTAGATTTTCAAAAGGCCTTCGATAAGGTACCACATAATAGACGAATGAATAAAGTCAGAACATGCGGAGTCAGGGGACAAGTAGCAGAATGGATAACTAGCTGGCTTCCAAGACAGAAAGCAAAGAGATGGGGTAAAGGGTAGCTATTCAGAGTGGCAGAAGGTGGGAAGTCGTGTTCCACAAGGTTCAGTGCTGGGATCGCCGTTGTTCACAATTTATATTAACGATTTAGACTTTGGAATCATAACCACAATTTCAAAATTTGCAGATGACACCAAATTTGGGGGGTGGGGGAAGATAGTCAATACCGAGGAGGACTGCAACAAATTACAAGACAACATCAATAAGCTTGAAGAATGGGCATATAATTAGTAAATGAAATTCAACACAGATAAATGTGAGGCATTACATTTCGGTAAGAAAAATAGGGAGGTCACATATTACTTGGAAAATACGAATCTAAGTGGGGTAGAAGATCAAAGGGATCTCGGAGTACAAATACACAAATCACTGAAAGTAGCGACGCAGGTTAACAAGGCCATAAAAAAAAGCAAACCAAGCACTAGGGTTTATTTCTAGAGGGATTGAATTGAAAAGTAGAGAAATTATGCTAAACGTGTATCGAACCTTGGTTAGACCATACTTGGAGTACTGCGTACAATTCTGGTCGCCATATTATAAAAACGATATGGAGGAACTGGAAGAGGGTGCAAAAAAGATTTACAAGGATGATACCAGAAATGCGAGGGTATACCGGTTAGGAAAGGATGAACAGGCTGGGTCTCAGGCTGAGGAGTGACCTAATAGAGGTCTTTAAAATTATGAAAAGTTTTGATAAGAGTTGATACCGAGAAAATGTTTCCACTTGTGGGGAAGAGCAAAACTAGAGGACATCAATACAAGATAGTCACCAAGAAATCAAATAGGGAATTCAGAAGGAACTTCTTTACCCAGAGAGTGGTGAGAATGTGGAACTCGCTACCACAGGGAGTGGTTGAAGCGAGTAGTATAGATGCATTTAAGGGAAGGCTAGATGAGCATATGAGAGAGAGAAGGGAACAGAGGATTATGCTGATAGAGTTAGATGAGGAAAGACGGGTGGAGGCTCGAGTGGAGCATAAACGCTGGCATGGACTGGTTGGGCCGAATGGCCTGTTCTGTGCTGCATATCCTATGTAATCATTGCCTGGCACTTGTGTTAGCAAAATTAAAGCCCATGGGATTAAAAGAACAATGGCAGCATGGATACAAAATTGGCTAAGAGACATAAACCAGAGAGAAGTGGTGAACGGTTGTTTTTCAGACTGGAGCGAAATATATAGTGATGTTCCCCAGGGGCCTGTATTAGGACCACTACTCTTTTTGATATGTATTAAATGAACTGGACTTGGGTATACGGGGCATTTCAAAGTTTGCGGATGATACAAAACTCAGAAATGTAGTAAACAATGAGGATAGTAACAGACTTCAGGAGGACATCGACAGACGAGTGAAATGGATATAGACACATGGCAGATGAAATTTAATGCAGAAAAGTGTGAAGTGATACTTTTTGGTAGGAAGAATGAGGAGAGGCAATATAAACTAAATGGTACAATTTTAAAGGGGTTGCAAGAACAGAGAAACCTGGGGGTGTAGGTTCATAAATCTTTGAAAGTGGCAGGACAAGTTGAGAAGGCTGTTAAAAAAGCAAATGGGATCCATGGCTTTATTAATAGAGGTCATGATGCGGAGATGCCGGTGTTGGACTGGGGTGGACAAAATTGAGAGGTCGCACAACACCAGGTTATAGTCCAACAGTTTTATTTGAAATCACAAGCTTTCGGAACTATCGCTCCTTCCTTGACTTCACCTGAGGAAGGAGCGATAGTTCCGAAAGCTTGTGATTTCAAATAAAACTGTTGGACTATAACCTGGTGTTGTGCGACCTCTCAATTTTATTAATAGAGGCATAGAGGATAAAAGCAAGGAAGTTATGCTAAACCTTTATAAAACACTGGTTAGGCCTCAGCTTGAGTATTGTGTTCAATTCTGGGCACCACACTTCAGGAAGGATGTGAAGGCCTTGGAGCGGGTGCAGAGGAGATTTACTAGAATGGTACCAGGGATGAGGGACTTCTGTTAGACTGGAGAAACTAGGATCGTTCTCCTTAGAGCAGAGAAGGTTAAGAGGAGATTTGATACAGGTGTTCAAAACGTTTTGATAGAGTAAATAAGGAGAAACTGTTTCCAGTGGCAGAATGGCCGGTAACCAGAGGACACAGATTTAAGGTGATTGGCAAAAGAACCAGAGGTGACATGAGCAAATTAAAAAAAAACACAGCGAGTTGAAAGGGTGGTGGAAGCAGATTCAATAGTACCAATTTAAATGAGAATTGGATAAATACTTGAAGGGAAAAATTTTACAGAGCTGGGGAGTGGGATTAATTGCACAGCTCTAAGAGCCGGCACAGGCATGATGGGCAGAATGGCCTCCTTCTGCGCCGTACCATTCTATGATTCTATAAGGAAGTCGTAAGCAGTATCTACACTAATGAACAGTATATCAAAATATAACGTTTCAGGCACTCTAAATTAGTAAAGAAAGCAAAGCAAGAGAGCAGCTATTTTTGTGTAAAGGATATTGGGAAGATACTGTCTGGAATGGAGGCAGATGACTCTAACCTAGCCTCAAGTTCCATACCAATGACATACATACATACATCCACTCACTGAAATGACCCTGTGATAAGACTGACAAAATTTGACGCCTGAATGGAGGATGGACTAATGGAAACACAACCGAGGTCTTGTTAATAAACAACTGATCTTTAAGACCATTAAAATGAAGGTATTTCAATACACTGCTATTTCTCATGTTTTAGTTCTTTAATATTAACACCCACCCCCCCACTAAAACTGCAGAGTTATAGGACCAGCAATAGCATGATCTCACAATAGAAAAAACAACTGCGTTCATGTATGGCCCCATGCTGATAATCTATGGAAAAGGATAAATGGATACCTTGCAGAAAATAGGAACCGAGATGCTATGGAATTATTTGTGCAAGCTGAACCCCCAGAAATAGGCCTCATTGGAGGGTGTCATTTGTCAAATTGACCTAATCTCTCTCTGCCTATAGCTTTCCAGCCTTTATGCAGTCCCCTTTTTCAACCTGAACGAACAGGACGATCTAGAAGACAGGCACCTCAATGACCAAGGCCCAATTTTCTGTGATTGCGTAAAACTGCAGAATTTAAAAAGGGCTGCGGAATTGTACCTGCAGCAGAAGTGGCCTTCCCCAATGTTGCCTGCATGAGTCCCAAATGGCACTGTGCTGCAAATCACATCTTCCTGTGGAGAATGGCTAATAACCATCACATGACAATCAGGCAGCTTAGTGCAAGTTTTAATAAAAGGAATGGGGAAAGGACAATGTCTGCTCCTTGAACATAAAGTTGCCTCTTCCTCCAGGTACAGTTCCACTGTTTCAGCGGACTTCGGTCTAAGCTGTGGACGATCTGTAAGAGCCCTTTTTTGGGGTTTTGTTAAAAGCTATTTTTTCTTATTTTAAAAGGCTAGCTTTTTGGTAGTTTTGTGGTTTATTGTGATTTCATTTGGTAAATAGTTTAATACCATGTTTAATATAATTTTATATTGAATCTATAATGTTTTTCCTGTGTAATTAAAATACTGCATTTTTAAATTAAAATTGCTGCTTACACTTTAAAAGCTGCTATGTTTCAGTTAACATTTGATTGTAAATGTATTGTTAACATTTATTGTTATGGTCCATTTTTCAATAAAAAAAAGCATAGTTACATTTTAACATAAAAATAAGTTTGGAACACTTAATGTGCCACAGAAACCTGATAGGCCTGTAGAATCCACATTTGCTGGCCACAAAAAATGATAGGGTGCCAAAGCATTCTATGGGGTTATTTACGACAGCCATCTATACCACTTTCATCACTGTAGTAAGGCACATACAGTGGGATGCAACAGAGTACTAAATTTTTCCTTCCATTCAAAACAGGGCCTCGCTAGTCACCTAGCCAAGAAATGTTAGAGCAGGGGTTTCAATATTAGCTGATTCTTGAATTTAAACTCGGGGTCCTTTTGAATGGAAGTCTAATACATTACTGCTGGGGAAAAAAACAACTCAAGGATCGTCAAGCAATGTTTCCTTGAATATTTTTTCCGTGCGCGGCCACTATAAATATGCTGCGTGACCGCGCATGCGCAGTATCTTTTCCAGCAGCAACAGCTGGTGAGCAGCCTGCGCGGGACCTCCTGATTGATGCGTGGCCACACGCCCACGCACCTGAGGGGAAACGTTGTCGTCAGATATTAACAAGTTACTGATACATAGGTAAAGGATATCACATTTTTTTTTAAAAAAAAGCTTAAAACACACAGCCGCAGGACTCAAAGTTGGGAAAAAATACCTGTGATGCTGCTTGTTGGTGTCTTTTACTCCTTCGAATAATTGGTACCTGCTTAAAAAAAGCAGAATGTTTTAATTTAGGAAACACTATTCTTATTTTATTACTGCAGATCATATTTATTGCCAAACAGACAGAAATAGAAGAGGGACTAAGAACCAAATCTGTGCTTTTACCGCTTCAGTTGTTTCTGATGTGTTTTGCACACTAGTTTCCGTATCTGTTTTGGAATCTGGTTCTATGGAGTCAGTTCCTTCCATCTCATGCTCCGTTTCCTTCTGTAAACCTTCTTGGTCAACTTCTTCATTCTCTGATTCACCACTTCCCAGCTCTTCAACCATACCTTCTTCAGTAAGTTCTGCATCACTCTCAATGACTGCAATAGCTTCTTCTTCTAAAACTTCCTCTTTTTCTTCAGATTTTATTTCTGGTTCGTTTTCTCCCTCGGAATTCTCTTTCCTGACTTCTTTTGAAGGCGAGCTTTCAGAGGTTCTCTGCTCTCCTTTTTCTCCATCAGCTTTTGGAAGGTTCTTTGATTTGCTAGGCAGCTTTTTCTTAAAGGAAGGACTGCGGGAACGTCGCCGTCTTCTTCGAAAAGAGAAACAAAATATAAAAACAAATCTACATAATGGAATTAGAAGATCTAGTTTTGGTCAACACAGATTTCAGCTTGGCTGCTGGCAACATATATGCAGATATTGGATAAGTACAGAATTGGTCTTGGCTGTTATGTTCCCTGCAATTGTATACTCTGCCAAAGGTCACACAGCACTTGTGGAACCATATCTATTCTAAGACTTAGCAGCTCCGGAAAAAAAGGGAACAGGAGAAAATTGTTGAAAAAAAATTTCCAACCAGAAACCCAACAACATGACTGGCATGTCATCTAAAGTTGGGACCATAACTATAACCTCAGCTTCTATATTGTTTCTCTACCCTCATTCTCATCTTTACAGAATCTCGATCATCAACCCAATCTGCAATCAGGTGTAAAAGACTAATCTAAAGACCAACTCAGTATTAAGAGTTTCTGCATTTCTCTGGCTCCACCCAACTCAGATATTCATATAAATAGGCCCAACCGTTAAGGCAAATTATTTAAGGACCTTTCAAGTAAGTTTTTATTTCTGATTTAAAATACCCATGTTTTAAATATTTTTATATATAAAAATTGTTTTTCATTTTTAGCATCAGAAATGAAGGCCCAAAAGAGAAGGTAAATTTGGAGAAAATCAGTAAAAAAAAGTTTTATTTTGAACATTAAACCTCAAATAAGGAAGCAAGAGATTAACAAGGCACAATTAAGCTAAATGACAACCCATAACTTTTACACAGTTCACAAATACTATTTCTACGGGCCTGTGACATAAAGTTTGCTTGTCAAGCCATTTCAGCACGAAAATAAATCATGAATGGACTGTGTGCTGTAAAATGTTGACCACTGAAGTAGCATATCACCATTGTCGTATCATGAAACACAAATATTTTTGAAGTCTGACAAATATGAAATAATTCATACTAAAGCTTCATTTTGCAGTTATGTACTCTGGCTAGCATAGTGATCGTTGCTAACGGTATATCTATTTCTATTAATAATATAGCTGTATTCATCATCAAAGCTGTTCGATATACGTCCTGACATTATGAATGCAATGTGTACACTTATCCAATCTGATTTGTAGCACAAAAGCAATGGTTAATTTGAGAGGGTGGAGGGGCAGGGGCTCTCAAATTTGTGAGGAAAGTATTTTTACTGATTCACCACCAAAAAATAATTGTGGAATTTATTGGTCAAACTTATTAAAAACTGATTAAAACATACTTAAGCAATGCATAGCCAGGTTGGTGAACACAATGTTCAATCCATGCATTCTCAAATTTCTGGTCTCGGCCATCAAAGGCCAAACATCTCCCCACTGTAAGGAACTGGGGGTATAGGGCAAGAAGACAATGAACAGCCAGCAGCTGCTCTAGCACACTTCCAAGCAGCTGGTTCAGATCAGTATTAGGAGAAATACAGAAGTAGTTCATTGCCCAAAGCAGATGGACACAAGAGGAAAATAAAATTTTCAAGAGGCAGAGGGCAACTAAAATTAGTCACATCCAAAATTCCCTGCAGTATGTTAAAACAGCTCCTATTTGCAGTTATGAAGAAACAGATTCAGCCAATTAACAGATAATTCTTCTGATTCACATATTTAGCTTGGTAGTACTCTTGTTTCCGAGTCAAAAGGCTCCAGGATTTCGCACATCATCGTTGGACATGGCAGTTTTCAGATGAGATGTTAAATCAAGGTTCTGTTGTCAGGTGAGTGAAAAATAACAAAGCAGTATTCAAAGAGGGTCTGGATGATATCCTAGTGTATAATCTGATGATACATTTAATTTGCGAGACGAGAGGCCTTGCTCGTTACAAATTGGCTGCTATATTTGCCTGCATAACAATAATGACACTTTCAAATATAATTCAAGAATTGCAAAGTGCTTTAAGACTTGGGGACACGAGGAAAGTCCTTTCCAATCCTGATTATTAACCCATTAAAGAAAATTGTTTTAGAAATAGTTGGCTTTAAACACAGGTCTGCAAACTAGGCAACTATAAAAACATAATTTACCTGTCGGCTTCATCCTGTTCTTTCAACAGCTCTTGAACTTTTATGCTTGGTTTCTGAAATAATAAACGATCAAAGATTATATAGGGATTGTTACAAATTCTGGTCTGCCGTAGAAAACTTCGGGTTCAATGATGTTTGTCATGGCTATAAATGGATCCGATGCCCCTTATGTGCCAGAGTCACATGGCCCAATATCTAATTATATGATAGCACAAGTCAGGGATGCAACAATAAGATTCTCATGTACACCTCTCCAACTTTGTCAAAGGTGGACTGAGAGAATACCAGGTAAAATGAGGCCAGATACAATTTGTTGAGCTGCTTTATTTCACATGAAGCGAACGCACAGAACCGTTATGATTGGATTAAGTTAATCCAATCAGGACAGCTTGGCTTTGTGGAATAATACAAAAATAATGAACATACTATGCTTCCCCACAACACCTTACTCGACTTGAAAATTAACCTTTAATTCCCTACCTGCGCTTTCCTTCTGGGCCAGGCTAAAGTTTGCTCTCACAGATTCCTGTTTGAAGGTTGACTAACTTACTACATCTCTCTATATTTATCTTTTATGTTCACAGCTAGAAAGGAAGGTCTGCCAAACAACACCTGCCGACAGCTCGGGACTAAAGACTTCCAACACAATGGTTGTGAGTCTTATTGATTACCAAGATGAGCTAGCAAATTTGATTATTCAGAGTCTTTTGGGGAAAATTTCTTCTCTTGTTCTCTTTAAGGGGAGATTTAGTAGAGGTGTTCAAAAGTATGAAGAGTTTTGATAGAGAAAATAAGGAGAAACTGTTTCCACCAGCAGGGGAATCGGTAATTAAAATAATTGCCAAATGAACCAGAGGGCAGAAAACGAGACATTTGTTTATGCAGCGAGTTATGATGATCTGGAATGCACTGTCTGAAAGGCTGGTGAAGCACATTCAATAGTAACTATCAAAAGGTAATTGGATATATACTTGAAAAGGAAAAAAAAATGTAGGGCTATGGGGAAAGAAGTGGGACTAATTGAATAGCTCTTTTAGAGAGCCGGCAGCACAGTGGGTCGAATGGCCTCCTTCTGTGCTGTATGATGCTATGATATACAGTACGCAAACGACTGCTTTTGTAAAGAAGACCTACTACTGAATTTTATTAAGACTTTATTCTGCACTACAAAAGTGGCCATACTGGACAGATAATCACTTAATAGAAAAGGTCATCTGTATAAGCTGCACTGTACTATTAAAACATTAAGACAATGCTTAAAATTTAGCATGGCATTACTTACCTTCAATACAAGTGTCTTGTATTTCTGAGAAGCATCTACAGTTACTTTTCTACTACGGAATATTAAAGGTGTTTTCTTGTAGTGTTTAACCATGTCTATCATACATTTCTTTGACTCCATTTCCAGAAATGCCTGTGGTTACAACATTGATATAGTCATCAGGAGAAAATCCACACAAGGTTAGTCACAACCATTCATATTTTTAACATTTAAAATATGCAAATGCCAGAAAATATGTTTGAAAACATTCTCTCACCCTTGCCATGTTTTCCCTTCCAGATGAGCAATTACCTTCTGCACAGCATTGTTTCTACCCACCCCACGACTAACATAAGACTGGGGAACTCCTGAGGAATAGTGGTTACAAAAGTAGGCTTTACGGAGAAGCAGATCTCAGTTCATAAGCAAAATATTCCTTTACTGGTAATATCTTGCATAATTTGTACTATCAGAGGGTTTTTTTGTAAAGGGAATACTACCATTTATATAACCATTACAGTACCATAGGCAAATTTAAAATGGAGTTGAACTTAAATCCACCATTAGCACTTGCAGCACCCCAGAGGTGTGATGGGGAAAGACAAAATGAGAAAAGAACTTAGTGCTCCGAAAGTAGGGGATCAGCAGGTAGGCAAGAGGAAAGTCCACGACAGAATAATCATATACGACTCTGGATAGAGTGGGCTTAATGGGCCAACTGCCATTTTCTCACTTATGTTCTTGCCTTCTTCTTTGCTGAAGTACTTTATGCGTGTTGCACACTGCACTTAATTTAAATCCTTGAGACAAGTTACAAGTGGTACAGTAAATTTTCAAACCAGGAATTCCCAGCATACATTTGCACCCCTCACCTCCCTTAAACAAAAATACTTTTGACGATACCTGGTTCCGAAGTCTCATCACAATGTAATTGAGCACTTTCCCAAAGTTAGTGCCAATTTTCACAATATCAGCATCTGAGTAACCAGAGGGAGGGAGGTTCTGGAGGAGTGCCACCCTACCACCACTCCGTTCTTGTTTTTGCTTCTGGAAAGATAAAAGCCATATTAGAGACGACATACATTATAGTTTAACTGCTGAATCTTAAATTTTTTTTAAACATTTTTCTGGTAAGGTAATGCAAGGTAAAGTACTCTCCAAAGTATCTTCCTTACAGATGGGTTTTTACAAAAGCTCTTATCCATTGTGGATTCTTCAAAAGATCAAACATTTGGGCTCAGATGCAGGCCCACATACCCACTCAGTTGATACGATCGACAAGTCAGGCCTATACTAAAAGAACAGAGACTGGCATCCTTTCCCTTTGTGGTGTTTGGCTGGAAAGAACATTAATTTTCTAGGCAAGCACAGGTTAAGTTTTTTTATTCGTTCATGGGATGTGGGCGTCGCTGGCAAGGCCAGCATTTGTTGCCCATCCCTAATTGCCCTCAAGAAGGTGGTGGTGAGCCGCCTTCTTGAAACACTGCAGTCCATAAGGTGAATATACTCCCATAGGACTGTTAGGGAGGGAGTTCCAGGATTTTGACTCTGCAACGATGAGAGACTGGGAAAAATCAGCATAAATACACAGAAAATATTTTAAGGGCAGAACTGAATATATACCTTTTCTGTACTGATTTAAAGGTGGAGAAATTTTAGAAAAAATTCTCTGAAACATACACCAACAGATGTTCCACTTTAGTTACCTTCAAATCTATCTCCTTGTATTTGTGAGACATATCCACTCGGACCCTCTTGCCATAAAGGATTGCTGGTTTCATACTGTAAAAGGCGACTGCTGTTTGCGCTTGCCCATTCGTGGCCATTTCCACAAATCCCTAAATTAAAAAAAAAGTCCATGACTATTACAAATAGTGTGCTACAAGTTTCAGTATCAAAATAGTCATCTGCTAAAAGTACAACCAAGAATTAAGCAATCCAAAAAAGACAGAATAGCGAAACATATTGCACAAAATGAAAACTATTTAATTAATGATGAGCAAGTCAAACCTATTTGCATCTTTAAAGGTTCAGGTTTAACACATCTTTGGAAACAGTTTGGCAAGAGTCAGGTTGTCGTCACCCCTCAGTTACAGCATCATTGGACTGAATCTGCTTCACTAAGTTCTCTTTACAGAAGAGCCAAATTTATTTTACTCACCTCACTCTTGGTATTTAAAAGTAAGTATTTTGTAATGATTCCAAAAGGTTGAGCAAGTTTGAGGATATCTTTCACTTTGCATTTTCCTTTAGGTAATTCTGTCATATGAAGCACTCGACCAGGTTCATCCATTGGCTTCTGAAAGGAAGGACAACATAACTGCTTATTTCAGTACACAAAATATTTCAGTGGAAAGAAAAAGGCAAAACCATTTTCCCCCTCAATTCTTAAGCTGACTAGACATGAGCAATGAAAAATATCACTGCTTTGAATTCATTCAGCTGCAGTAGCATTTCTTTTGAAGAATTAAATGATTACAAATATAGATGAATTTAAAAATCTCTTCTTTTTTATATTAACTTTTCTTTTAAACTTTTCCTTTCAAATATTGACTATTGGTGATATCAATAGGACAAATTGGGAGAAATGACTTACACCCACAGTATGGATGAGTTAATTCAATGCATATGAGAGACCAGGGCACTGCTGCAGTGGTTGTGCTTCCAACTCTCAAAACAGTTTTCTCACACCAAGAACTCCTCCCCCCAAGCCAATTCTTTCAATGTGGTCATCATTAGCTTCCTCCATGGAGCATAGTTACCCTCAAGAAGAGAGTTTTAAGACAATAATGCCTTGAGAATGTGAATAGCCTCAAGAAGTTACCTTGCCAATAACCCATTATGAGTTTTGACTTTTCCAGTCAATGAAGACCAAAATAAGAAACACTGAACAACTGCTTAGGGGTGGGCTTATCTAAAATGTCATCAAATGAAACATAACCAGTTTGGGCATCATCCTTGGTTCTACCGACATAAAAATCTACGGCTTAGTTAAAAGGATACTTCCTTTTCCCCTGCCAATATGCAAAGTTAATAAGACCATAAAAAAAGCAAACAAAGCACTGGGGTTCATTTCTAATGGGATAGAATTGAAAAGCAGAGAAGTTATGTTAAACTTGTATAGAACCTTGGTTAGATCACACTTGGAGTACTGTAAACAGTCCTTGTCTTCATATATAGAGGCATTGGAGAAGGTGCCAAAAAGATTTACTAGAATGATACCAGAACAGAGAGGTTATACCTATCAGGAAAGATTAAACAGGTTGGGGGTCTCTTCTCTAGAAAAGAGAAGACTGAGGGGTGACCCGATGGCGGTCTTTAAGATTATGAAAGTGTTTGATAGGGTTGATGTAGAGAAGATGTTTCCACTTGTGGGGGAAACCAGAACTAAGGGCCATAAATATAAGACAGTCACTAATAAATCCAATAGGCAATTCAGCAGAAATTTCTTTACCTCGAGTGGAACTCACTACCACAAGGAGTAGTTGAGGCGACTAGCATAGACGCATTTAAGGGGAAGCTAGATAAACACACGAGGGAGAAAGGAATAGAAGGATATGTTAATGGAGTTAGATGAAGAAGATTGGGAGGAGGCTTGTGTGGAGCATAAACACCAGCATGGGCTGGTTGGGCCAAATGGCCTGTTTCTGTGCAGTAAATAGCATGTAATACTACGTAACCATAGGACATGCAACTCTTTCCTTGGATTCTGGCCTCAAGTATGGCAGAAAATAGCGTGAAGGAATAAAGGAACCTCCTCACCCAGCAGATTCCCAGACTGTCTAGCAAAAGTGAAAAAATGGTTTGTATTAGTAGTCTAGGACCAGTATACGTATAATATTTTTAGCCACGATCTGTATTGCACTGGATTCTCTCCCCACCTGTGTCTTTTTATATTAATCTTTTTCATTTTTTAAATACTTTGTTTCATTTACTTTCCTATTCTGATTTAAATTTCATTTTATGCATTATTTGATCTCTTGAATTAGAGAAACAGTTTCTCCCAACCCAGACTAAAATAGCGGGTTGAAGACCTAGAACCAATGGAATTTTGAGACCTCTGACATTATTCATACTGTAATGAAATGAAAACTGACCATGTTTCGTTTGTTCTGCATTTGACCTTTTCTGTTGCCTGAAAAACACAAAACCCATCATGAGCTCTTCATAAGGTACAATTACCTCTAGATGCCGAGGCAAAAATTGTAATTTATACTTCAATGTTTTATATTTATATCCATTTCCCATCAAAAAAATAATTTGTCTAGTAACAGCTAGCACCTCCCAATTTCAAACAATTTATACAGCTCTAAATGTCAGACATTAAAACCAGGGATTCTAATCTCAATAATTCAGCTACAAAACAGCAATGTAACATACAAGGATGCATTTATAGTTAGCAGTATTATAATAATGCCGTGGGAATGAATGCCTCAAGTAGCTACCTCGCCAATAACGTTTTAAATCATGTCCTCAAGAAGTCATTATGATATCCTGTCCGTATGCAAGGGATGCATAACATATGCAGGGGATTGCCGTAAATTGATAATGATCACATTTTGGTAAAGTTCAAATTTGTGTAGTGATTTTGGGATGCGAAATGTTATCAACTAGTTCCTTTACACTTATATCCTGCATAAGTGTAAATGAACATGACAAATTGAAAGAAGCAGCTTCAAGTCTTTTAAGGCAGAGCTTTATGTATCAAGACTACAAGCAACCAGGGAATCAACAATATTCCCCACCCCTGGCCAGGTCCAATGGTTCAGCTGGAGTTTTCCACAGTAACATTAGCACTTGACTCAGAATACTTTGCTGTAGATGTTTCTGAATATATAATCTATAAACATCCAATGTTTTTTAAAAGATGGCCAAACTTCTTGTACTACTTGGGGCAAAATAAGGTCTGATAAAATTATCATACCGCCTGCAAACGGCATAGGCACAGAAAATGCAAGTACCTCAATTATCCACTGTAATAAAAAAAGCTGCAACTGCAGTGGATAACTAAAGTTTGGCAGATAACCGAGTCTACTAGCAATTCCGACTCCTGCTGGTCTCATGGCTGCAGCCTGCCCAAAGCTAAAGCCCAGTAGTTAAGATGTGACCCAAGTTGAAGCCCAAATTCTACTGATACAGTTCTGGATGATGGAATCTTTACTGTATATTCTTATTTAATAGTGAGACTAGAAAAAAAAAATCATGTTACACAGAGTAAACTTGACAATTTCATCTAAATTAGTAAGCAGATTTTTCCAACTCTCATCCTAAAAATTGGCTGAAATATTCACTAACAGACGATTGTTTGGATGAGCACATTACTAGACTGCCCTGATGACATTTAATGTCTACTCTATCGCATGAACAATGGCTATTTGGATAAGGAACTGGGGGCTATCAGCACCTGTGAAACTATACCTTAGCATGCCACCATCTGGAGGTAGGAGAGGAAAACAAGGAAAAAAGTAAAATACATGCTAACATTAATAGAAATTAGATCAGTGTTTCCTCCTCCCCCCACCCCAGCCATGTCTATTCATTCTGTAGCCTGGTCAGTCCAACAGAACTTATTGCCAAACTACTGTTAAGTTGCTGAAAATGGTTAATACCGTGGAGGAAGAACAAAGAAAATGTAAAAAAAAGAGTCAGAATCCTGTTTTCTTCTGTGATTCCCCACTGCAAACAGTAGGATGAGCACACACAAGAAACACAACAATTCTGATTTGCCAATGTAACCAGCATACAAGACAATTTTATCCTGACCTCCATGAGGGTCCAGTGCATCCAGCTGTCTGATGGCTGCAAGCAGTGCAGACGCAGCATCCGGACCAAGGTTGGACTGCCGTGCGGAGGGATTGGTCCTACATGTAACCCAAAGGAAAAGCAAACTTAATATGCAAGTAGGTTCAATTTATTAATTACTCGTTGCAACATATCCTTTCCTAACCAATGTGCAAGCAATGCAAATCAAACTAAAAAGGGTGTTTGTATCCAATCAGCAGCATAAACACAGGACTTTATCGAAAGCAGTAAGATCAGGGACTAAGTTGCATGGCAGAAGCAGAACCTACATCACCCATCCAGGTCATTCTTCGGATTACCACTTCCGTTCAGTACACACTTAAGCTTTGTTTTCACATGCTTTCAACAACTAATATATAAGCTCCATACTAACCAGCTAGTTTTGTGACACCAGACAGAATAGTGTACAAAAGCTTCTGGATTTTATTGCTGTGTTGCCTTTGGAGTGAAACATACTTTTGTGGGGCAGGGAAAAAAATTTGTGGCCACTACTGCATTCTAGTACTAGCATATGGAATGAGCCCCACACAGACTTGGCCATCATTACCCACATATCACTGAAAGCAGTTTGGATTTACCTTGTGGATGGTACATCTTCTGGAACCCATTGTGGGTAACTAGAAATAAAGATACAAGAATCTGTAAGTACATATTACCAAACAATCATTTCCCCCACCCCCCATTCATCAGCAATGATTATTGAATAAAATTCATGCAAATATGAAGAGCTTCCTCAATTTTTTTGGTCATGATGCGGAGATGCCGGTGTTGGACTGGGGTGGACAAAAATGAGAAGTCGCACAACACCAGGTTATAGTCCAACAGTTTTATTTAAAGTCTCCTTATTTAAGGAGGGATAACAGGTACCTTTACCTGGCGAAGGGGCAACAGCTCCGAAAGCTCGTAATTTTAAATAAAACTGTTGGACTATAACCTG